>CM068833.1:31129814-32329814 GCA_028554795.2 Sinohyriopsis cumingii
ATACAGCTTTATGGATGCCCCCTGGACACCACACATCCCCATCCCAGCACATACAGCTTTATGGATGCCCCCTGGACACCACACATCCTCATCACAGCACATACAGCTTTAGGCACACTCCCTAATATTTTCTAATATTAAAGGCTTTTATGTCACTGTCACCGTTTATCCCTGACCATTATTTGATAATTGGGTATTTTATCTACAAAATAAAAAAAAGTTGGAAAGCATATTTTGAATCAAGATTTTTCTTTGTTTTATGTTAGTTTCCATTTATTTTGTTATATGGCTAATCCAGAATAGATTTCTAGATCATTCTCATTTCCCTTCATGCATGATCCTGTTTGGCTGGAATCCTTGTCTTTTCCCCTTTTAAATCAATAAGTGACCTTTTTCCAAAAGGTCTGTTAAGTTTTGTTACTTTTGTCCTCATGATGTGGTGCTTGTGGTATTTGTTGTACATTCTTTACTCCTTTTTTCTTGCAGGGGATTTAGTTTTCCAAATCAAATCTTGTCTTAGACATTCCCATATAGAGATACAGTACTTCTAAGTAAAAACAAATGTATGTGTGTGTGTGTTGCACAGTGTTAATGCATGCATGTCTTTTTTTAAATTATTTGTATCTTCCTTTATTTTTATTTTTTTTCTTCTATATACTACTTTAGCTTGATATTCTGAGATGAATTGAAATGATTCTTTGCATGGACATGAATGAAAACATGGTTGAAGACTTATACCTTTCAGGCTTGATATCGTGAAATGGACTGAAAATGTTTTTGTTGAACTTGATGGAAAACTTGGTACAGTGACTTTTTCTATAACTTGGTACGGTGACTTTTTCTATTTTGGGTTTTTATGGATTTAAATGTACTGTCATGCTTTGGGACTGAAAACATGGTCAGTACTGTTATATCTTTTGAGGCAAAGGTCTTAAGAAAGATTTAAAGCATTTCTTGTAGTGACTTGATTGAAAATATGGTAGTACATGTATGGAGAAATATCTCTATTTGGTGATAAAAAAAATTGATTAAGATTGCTCAGTTCATGAGTTGGATTGTAAAATAGTCATATTAAAATTTAGTAATGGAACCAAAGGTGGTTTGGCATGGATTTAATTTAAACACGTTGGTAGTAAAATTATGGTGGTAATAAAACTTAAGCCATTAAACACACCTACCTCTTAAAGATATATATATATATATATATATATATATATATATATATATATATATATATATATATATATATATATATATATATATATATATATAACTGTCCTTCCTCTGACTTGAATTAATTTTCTTAAGTTTGGTTGAACTTAAGTACAAATTGGTTTCCATATCTACTCATTTCTATGTTTTTCTCACTTTTGATTAAAACAAATTATTTGGGTGATATTTACAGTGTTTTGGTGTTCTATTTACATGTAGCAACCCTGTTGATGTAACTGCCTCAGTCATTTAAATTCCCCTGAAAAGTTGCATGAATTAGTTGTCTTCATTTTAATATGGCCGAGCTACAAATTGCTTTCCTAATTTGCTCATTCTATTCTGTTACATGCATATATATATATATATATATATATATATATATATATATATATATATATATATATATATATATATATATATATATATATATATATATATATATATATATATATATATATATATATATATATCCTTCTTGTATCCATGCTTTAATTTGGTGGTTTGTCTTTGCTTGTCCAAATGCCTTTTATCCATACTTTAATTTGGTGGTTTGTCTTTACTTGTCCAAATGTCTTTCAGCCATACTTTAATCAGGTGGTTTGTCTTTACTTGTCCAAAACTCTGTGTTAAGACAATTGTATAGTTGTGTTCTTCGTCTTCTGTAATTCACATTGGATTATAACACACATTTTATCATCCTGCTGGTTCTTATACAGAGAAAATGTTGGTTCCATTTCTTTGTACTTTCCTTATAAAAGCAGATTCCCTCCCTTCCCCATGCATCATATAATCTTATTAATAGTTTTGCTTGTATTTAAGCATTATTTTTTTTGGCTAAGATTTTTCCATACTAGTTTCAGAATGTGATTGAAGTTTTGAGATTCTACTGTTTGCCTTGTTTTCTTCAAATTCTTTATTTTTTTATGTATTGACATATTTCCATACTTTTCTATTTCCCTTATTTTAGATCCCAGTTCTATTCTGTTCTAGTTTTTTCTTCAAAAAGTATTTTCTAACAAATGAAGGTTGGTCCTAGGGTGTTATTTGCTCCCTTTTTGGGTAAATTCCAGAGAATGTTGATAGCTTTATTGCAGACCAATGTGCAGGTATGGCTATCCATGGATAATTTATTCCTGTCAAAGATTTTGTTATCCTATAACTTTATCAGTGGAGATCCAAGTTAAATCCATTGCAGAAGTCATTGATGTGCCTACGCTGGTCATGTAGAGATAATGTGCCTACGCTGGTCCATGTAGTGATGTGTCTATGCTGGTCCATATAGTGATGATGTGCCTACGCTGGTCCATGCAGTGATGATGTGCCTGCGCTGGTCCATGTAGTGATAATGTGCCTACGCTGGTCCATGTAGTGATGTGTCTATGCAGGTCCATGTAGTGATGATGTGCCTGTGCTGGTCCATGTAGTGATGATGTGCCTGTGCTGGTCCATGTAGTGATGATGTGCCTGCGCTGGTCCATGTAGTGATAATGTGCTTACGCTGGTCCATGTAGTGATGTGTCTATGCTGGTCCATGTAGTGATGATGTGCCTGCACTGGTCCATGTAGAGATAATGTGTCTACGCTGGTCCATGTAGTGATGTGTCTATGCTGGTTCATGTTGTGATGATGTGCCTGTGCTGGTCCATGTAGTGATGAGGTGCCTGTGCTGGTCCATATAGTGATATTGTGTTTATGCTGGTCCATATAGTAATAATGTGCCTATGCTGGTCCATGTAGTTATGATGTGCCTGCGCTGGTCCATGTAGTGATGATGTGTCTATGCTGGTCCATGTAGTAATAATGTGCCTGTGCTGGTCCATGTAGCGATGATGTGTCTATGCTGGTCCATGTAGCGATGATGTGCCTATGCTGGTCCATGTAGTCATGATGGTCCATGTAGTGATGATGTGTCAACAGTCCTTTGTTGGATCACAATAATACAATCCAAGACATAACTCCTTATTTGAAATTTCACTAAAAATTCAAGTCTCTATTTCCATGAATGTTATTTTTGAAGAGCAGTTAGTAATTCCACAGAAGAATCACTTGAATTAAGTAATTTGCATAAACAAATTCCCCCAAAAATGAATCACAGGATGCAACATAATGCAACTGATTCTGCTAAGATCTAACAGCACAAATTAATAATTTCTAGAAAGCTAAGATAATATAGTCCCGTACTTGACCTCGGGTCACAATTAGGATTTTCTAAGACTATTACCTGATGAAAATTAACCCTATAGAAACGTCTTAATGTTTACAAAATAAAATCTTAGTTATAATTAGAAGGTCTGTTATTAACTTTATAATGTGGAATATATCAGGTAGGCCAGGTACATGTATATTGATAGGGAAATTCCAACAACCTAGACCCAAACTCAAATAAATGTGTAATTATGTTAATAATGATCCTAATATTAAACCCATACACATTGAGTGTATTTTAGGTACGTATCATTTATAAAATTTAAACAAAATCAATAATTCAGGTGAATAGAAAATGAACTTGATTTTGGAGAAGGTCAAGTACAACACACAATATTATATTATTGTTAGCTTAAATTGAAATTAAAAAACCCAACTACCAAACAAACAATGCAGACTAAATATTCATAACATCAATATCATATAGTTGATAACTATCAAATTTTTTAAGTTCTCCAAATTATGACCTCTCTCGATATTATAGCCAGGCGGGAGTTAAAGAAGAATGGAATTTCAACAGAGAACTGAACGAGAATACTAGGAAGAAATAAAACAATACGAGCCCCCTTTGACAAGAAAATAACAAATTGAATCAGAACAAATTAACGGTAATTCAAATTCAAGTCAGATTATATAGGCAGAATTTAACAGGTGTGTCCAATTTGGATTTATCACATCATCATAACGAGAGGTGAAAGAGCGCAATAGCCATGATTGATTGCATCACCTTCATTCACTTTGGCCGTATATCAACGTCTCCTAGTTCATCCTAACAGCTCTTTATGGACTTCCTGGTCCTTTTTCTATGACCTCGTTCTTCTTTTTTTCTTTTCCCATAGTCTGGTCTTCAGACTGTCTCGTCCTTATCTCCAAAAGTTGTTCCTCGTCGCTGCTTTTCTTTCAGGACTTCTGCATCCTAGCACTAAACATGCCTTTCCTTTGATACAACGACCACTGGTCCCTTTCTTGTTTCACGAGGAAAGCACTAATCTTTAGGCTTCCACGGTGTCGAGACAAAGTTTCCTCTTGTAGGAAATTTCCAGACTAAAGAATTTACACTAGGGTCGACACTTTAAAGTCAGATTGCTCTAAAGTGTACGCCCTAATTTATTCTACCTAGTCGTAGGCAAGGGTCCCTTATCTTTCTCAAAGAAATAATTGCTTTGATCAGATTTAGACAGCTCAGAATCTATGTATGACAGTGCGTGACAATTTTCCCTTTGAAAATATGATAAGTGGACATAGGTTCCTACCAAGTAGTTATAGTCGGTAGCTCAAAGGTTTACTTCTAAAGACTGTTTAAGATACCCCCGTCAATTTCACTGGTTCGGAAATATTGTTCCTTTGAAGTTTACACTGACATGGTGGGAAATGAACGATGAAAGTTCAGAGTGACCGTTCACAAAGACTTTCCTGGCTTAACTGTGATAAGACTTCAATTGCTAAATGCATTCAACTTTAAATTTTCAGTACTTCAAAATTCGATACTTCACAATGATACTGAGTCATATAACTACGTATTTGTATCCTAAGCGGTTTAAATGCCCTTTTTTCATTTATGTATGCTTTTTCAAATTTGAGTACAGTTTTGTAAATTCATTTTTATGTGGTTGTTATTCCTAATTCTTTTACTTGTTGTTTTTAAAGGTTCTGGTGGGAGTCCAAGGTAAATTCTCGATTTATTTTCCCTGTTGAAAATATTTCTGTCTTAGAATGGTTCATTTGTGATGCTTTAACAATTTCACTGTATTTTTTCATTGTTTCTGAATACGATGATGTGTCTTGTATAAAATTAGTACAGCAATCCTAATGTTGGATTATTTTATTTTCACATAATGTCAGAGATTTTGATTCCCTTGTAGAAATTTCTTGTTATAAGGTTTATTCGTAGTCCCTATCACGTACATGAATGCAGGGTGCACACAACCCTCAGCTACTTAACTCATTTTTCTGAAATTTTGGATTGCTCTCTCTACAACCACTGCTTAGTTCACCCACTCTAATGTTTTGTGAGCCTCACTGCTGCTGAGTGTTACCATTCAACTGCTAAGAATACTGAGGCTGGTTGCTAAGCTGACTACTAGTGCATCAGTATGATCCTTGTTGTCTCATTCAAAATTGCTTGTATCTGATGTTGAAGCTGGACTAACATCAATAACTGATCCATTTTTTAAGAGTAAGATTGATACATTACATTCTTCTTTATAGCTAGCATTACACCCTTCAAACTTGCTCACATCTGAATGGGAATCCATATTTGTTTATCTTAACTTCCCACATGTCTTAAAGTGTGGGAAAGCCCTTTCCGGGTGTCTACATTTAACTTATTATGTTCCAGACTTGTATTGAAATATTGAGTAAACAGCGTGTCATTTGTTATGATAATCAAAGATGTGTAAACTTCGTACATGATAATCAATCAACGTTCAATGAACATAGCAGTAATGGGGAATTAATCTATGCAGCACAAGGAATTCAAGTTGTGGATTATACACACGTATATGTCGCCGGGAAGTAAAGTAGTGTTATCGACACCACTTACAAGCATCAGTGGGGTTGAAAAGTTATGTACAGTTTGATAGACATATGTTGGGGAAATTTTTGAACTCAGACTGATTATATAGATAGCAAGCATCTGCAAGTAATTTGGCTCTAAGGATGCAGATTTATTTTGATCTATGAAGAGCACATTAACTTGGTTACAGAGAACAATTGATTAGATTAATGGGGACAGGTGCTTGTTAAATCGCAATACTGTAAAGATTTATAATGTCTGTGGCGGGAGAGGAAGTGATTCTTAATTAAGGCTTCGTTTACTTAGCCATTAGACGATTAGAAAATGGATGGTTAACTTTTGATTTTGGTGCCATGTTATAAAAGGTGGAAAATAAAGTTAATCCTGATTGGTCACGCTAAATAAGGGGTGTGGTTCCCACACAAAAGTCCTTGGGGTTAAATTGCCCTAATCGAAATAAATCTAGCCAGCCTGCAATTTTCCTGCAAGGGTGAAAATATAAGGGACTCTGAGACTGAATTTGGACAAAATTCTCTCATAAAACATTGATCAAAGAGACCGAATGTCTGGAAATTCAACGGACACAATTTTGGCAGTGGAAGCAATCAAAGCCTGAAACCACATGGTATCTGCGTCAGTTTCATGTAGTTCGTTTATATTTGCATGAATGTATTCATTTGAATTCGTAGATCAGTAATCTTGTCATGCGTATGACTGTGTTGGGTTCAGAAATCTGAATTCGTACAATGATCTTCTTTATATAAATTGAAGAATTGTTTGAATTTGTCATCTTGTTTGTGTAGGAACTGGGTATTCTAAGATTTCATACATTACTTTAGTTCATATGAGTTACGAGAATCCATTGAATTCACCGATCTTAGATGATTTTATGTATTATAATGACTTGAATGTGGGTATTCGCTGAAAATAACACAGTTAAGCCTTGTATTATGTAATGAATTTCATTCATTCATTTGTGCAATTGAGAAGAGAATCCTGATAGAGTTGTAAAACAAGACAAAGGAACATCGCGATGTTATCCTCACAAGTCTGTTGAAACACAGTATCCACTATGAAATAATCAGGAAGTTTTACAAAACATGCAAAATACAACAACAACAAAACGGATTAAAGGCTTTAAGGGCTTGTGTGGTCTTGCATTTCTTCAGTCCTTTGACCTGGTTAAAGGTGTATTACCAGATTACATGCATGGGATTTTATTAGGTATAATAAATACTGAGGAAAAGTTCAAGAATTTGAATTTCTTGAACTGATGTTCATGAACAGTTCATGAATTTGGAGGTAAAGTTCAAGAACTTGAATTTCATGAACTGATATATTCATGAACAGTTCATGAACTCTGAGGAAAAGTTCAAGAACTTGAATTTCATGAACAGATGTTTATGAAATATTCATGAATTTGGAGGAAAAGTTCAAGAACTTGAATTTCAAGAACTGATGTTCATGAACTCTGAGGAAAAGTTCAAGAACTTGAATTTCATGAACAGATGTTTATGAAATATTCATGAATTTGGAAATAAAGTTCAAGAACTTGAATTTCAAGAACTGATGTTCATGAACTCTGAGGAAAAGTTCAAGAACTTGAATATAATGAACTGGTGTTCATGAACTCAGGGGAAAAGTTCAAGAACTTGAATTTTATGAACTCAGGGGAAAAGTTCAAGAACTTGAATTTCATGAACTGATGTTCATGAACTCTGAGGGAAAGTTCAAGAACTTGAATTTCATGATCTGATGTTCATGAACTCAGAGGAAATGTTCAAGAACTTGAATTTCATGAACTGATGTTTATGAACAGTTCATGAATTTGGAGGAAAAGTTCAAGAACTTGAATTTCATGAACTGATTTTTATGAACTCTGAGGAAAAGTTTAAGAACTTGGCTATCATGAACTGGTGTTCATGAACTCAGGGGAAAAGTTCAAGAACTTGAATTTTATGAACTCAGGGGAAAGTTCAAGAACTTGAATTTCATGAACTGATGTTCATGAACTCAGAGGAAAAGTTCAAAAACTTGAATTTCATGAACTGATGTCCATGAACAGTTCATGAATTAATTTGACTTTTCACAACCAGTCCATGAACAGTTCATGAAGCGTTCATGAGCGTAAGAACTTTTTTGGCTGGGGTGGAACAATTATGTCTCGTGTAATGATAATGGGAATCAGTAATGAGATACTCATTAGGAAGTACATTAATCTTGTCAAACTTGGTTTGTTTATGGTCTGCCATGTTTAGCTTGACAGACAGCCTTTGGTCTGTTTGAATTCCATTAGAACGATATATGAAACAACGACAGGGGATTAATGGTCTATTCCCTGTAGGACAACTGACAGAATATTTAGGTTGTCTCTGTTTATTTTATAATTGATAATAGCTCCATGGACATATGCACTGAAGTATCACTGACGTATCCACTGAAGTGCATGCTTACATATCCACCTGGGGGCCCCGAGTGGCCGAGTGGTCTAAAGCGCTCTTCGTTACGGACCACTGCCATCTCACCTCTGCGTCGGTTTGAGTCTAAGATTCAGCCAATGTGGGTATGTGAGAAAGTTTGCCAGTAGCTTCTCGTGGGTCGGTGGTTCTTTCCGGGGTTTTCCCGGGTTCTTCCTCCACCATTAATACTGGCCACCATATATAGCCTATCGTGTGCTGAAAAATGGCCTTAAACCCCACAACAACAACAACAACAACAACATATCCACCTACCCACACAGTATATCATGTGCATTAACAGTAAATAGGAGAACATGTATTTCGATATTTTATATGACAACTGCCTACTCGGTACGTGTATAACATGAGGTTGTAAAAGGCACATTTCTTCGTGAGTATTTTAAAAATTAATAATGTGATAACATTTTTTGTACTGTGATGGGGAAAAAAGCCCCACTTATTCAGTAGTTATTGAATTCACTTATACCTAGTGCTGATATTTCTGTGATTATACTAAGACATCTTGTAATAAAAACTTTTTGGGGGCCCCGAGTGGCTGAGTGGTCTAAATTGCTCTCCATTACAGATCACTGCCATCTCACCTCTGTCTACGTGGGTTTGAGTCTTGGATTTGGCTAATGTGAGAAAGCTTGCCAGTAGCTTCTTGTGGGTCGGTGGTTCTTTCTGGGGTTCTTCATCCATCATTAATGCTGGCTGCCTTGTATAGCATATCGTGTGCTGAAAAGTGGCTTTAAACCCTACAACAACAACAACTATCCTTTATGCATTATACCCCAGGGTTTTTAAAAGCCATATTTCCAGATGAATATGTTTATGTTTAAAATGATCAATCTCATAAAAGTTAAAAGCAACCCCCCCCCCCCCATAAAGTAGTACATTGGTTATATTCGCTGAGTATTGATAAATGATACCTTGAATTTAACACCAGTCTTCATGTAAGGATCAGATATATATTAATAGATTTCTCATAAACATTCATACCATGCTTTTGAAACTTTGTTACGTCATTGCTACACATAAGGAACTAACATAAGGTATCCCAGGTGAAGGATAAAAGTATATATATAGGAAAAACAATTACAATCAAAATTTAGAGTTAGTCCCTTTTATTTAGTGTTGCTACGATAGTAATTTATTTTATTATGACGGTCATTATGAGGACATTTGTTAGCACATAGTATTATCTTTGAGATGAGCCAGATCTTGATCATGAAGGTGGTACTTTCACACATGAATCATTGGAAAATCCTGCTCACTGTACACACAAATGAAGGTCATTCATTTGGGCACTTTCATATACGTATTCCATGAAAATCACGCTCACTGTAGACGTGAATAAAGGACAGCCATTTTGTATTAATCCAGCACTAATTTGACACTGAAATATTTGTGTTCTGTGTTCACTGTCCACAAGTTTATTTCCAAGACACCCACAAACCAGAAAAATTTACATTAGATACTACATTTTAACATGCCAGTCAGATTTCATCATCAGTGTTTGAACTGGACAGCAAATGTTATTATCATGTAGCTTGATTAGATTTCAAGTTGGAGGGTAGGTTGCTGATGTAGGCAGTGGGGAGGAGGGAGGGGGACTTCCCCCAATGGGGATATTTTTTTTTGTTAAAGTAGCTGGACATAAGTGAAAGTAGTGGGTGAATCAGCTGGCTTCAGGCTGATAAGGAAAACACTGACCAACATCTTACTTTATGAGAGTTTATCAGCTACATAAATTAAGTAAAGCTCAAGTTCTCTCTGGTTGTTATTTTCAACTACACTAAAATTACACAACATTTCTTTGACAATGAATTGAAAGGATATGATGGGAGTTCCACTGCTGTTCAGAAAATGGCATTCTTATTACCACAACTTTCATTACCTGTGTATATCTAATAAGCAAATACATATTGATATATTAAAAGAATAGAAAGAAGAAGAACAACAACAGTACAGATATGGAACTATTACATAATAAGAAAAATAACAATTTGAACAACAAGAACAATACTGATAAGAAAACAAAAATATTGATAAGGAACCAATACTTAATAACAGCATTAAAATTAGGAACAACACCAACAGTATTGATAAAGAACAAACAACAACAATAGCAACAATATTGATAAGGAACTAACATATAGTAACAACAATAATGGTAGGAACAACAACAGGAAGATGAATGATGACGATGATAGTAGTAGGCATTAGTACTACTATTATAAATATTCATTTTGATCCATGTATATTTGTGCAGTAATATATAAGGGACCTATCCTTAACAACACTTATGATGATTGCTTTATGTTGTAATAATAATAATTATTATTAGTGTGGTTTTAGTTGTTCTACACAGTATGAATCTGTTTAGTTTCTACATGTCCTTGTTAGTTAGTCAATATGCCTCGGATGTGGGAGGTCGTGGGTTCGATCCCCGGGCGAGTCATACCAAAGACTTACAAAAATGGTACTAACAGCTGCCCTGCTTGGTGCTCAGCATTAAGAGGTTAGTGTTAGGACTGGTCGGCCCGGTGTCAGGATAATGTGACTGGGTGGGACATCATGCTACATGTCTGCGGCATGATGCCCCAGTGCTAGACATCACTATAAACTGCCACATTGCAGACATCATAGCGATATGACTGAACAATTGTTAAAGCTGCGTTAAAAATCAAAATCACATCACATCACATCACGTATATAAACTCACATGCATACAGACAGTTCAGATGTTTAAGGGTATGAATAGGCAATATACAAACACACGTGTTTAAACAGTTCAGTAGTTTAACAGTATGAATAGGCAATGTAAAAACAAATATGCATACAGAGAGTTCGAATGCTTAAGAGTATGAATTGGTGTAAAATACAAACAATCACACATACAAGCAGTTGCATTCATTCCCATATAGAAACATAAATGATTCTCACTTACTTTACACTAAACTACAAACGTTATTAGAGGGATGTCTTTTCCAAAAGCTTGATTAGCTTTCAGTATTAATTAGCAATATTTGTTTCTCTCTTTAAATATTGAGCAGTACATATAAAAAGGTAGAAAAAATAGATTAAAAGACATATAGAAGAGGCATGTCTGCTTTATTTAGTAATATTGTGGAACTGTCTAGACTAAGAATAGTAATCGGTGGGTTTGTAAAATCTCCCCTTTAGCCAGGTGGCCTTGATGCAATGAGCCCTAAATGGTCTATGCTAGAGATGAATTATAGAAGGAGTGCAGTACAGTTCTGAGTAAAAATCGTACATGTACCTGGCCAAAATTTGCGTGATAATATGGTATGGGCCTGCATCGGTTTTGTATTGCTCATTGATGAGAAATGTTTCTTAGGAGGTTGTTAATTTTAGTTTTCAGCCTAGTGGTTAGAGCATCTGCTTCGGATGTGGGAGGTCACTGGTTCGAACCCTGGCCGAGTCATACCAAAGACCTATAAACAATTGTACTAACAGCTGCCTCGCTAGGTGCTCAGTATTAAGAGGTTAGTGCTAGAACTGGATGGCCTGGTGTCAGGATAATGTGTCTGGGTGGGACATGATGCTACATGTCTGCGGCATGATGCCCCAGTCCTAGAAATCACTATAAAATGTCACACTGCAGAGATCATAGTAATATGACTGACAATTTTTGAAGCTACTTTAACAAGCCAAATCACACACACACACACACACACACACACACATGCACACATTTTAGTTTACCTGGCATCTAAGTAGAAAACTCATTTGTTGTTTTTAATTAGACTTTATATAAATGATTTCAACAACATGCTCTACCAAAATCATGTTTTTAATGATTTTCCATGTAACTTTATAGCTTCCATAGAAACCAGGATTAAAATGTATTTTTAACCACAGCAAAAGCTAATATGCCCTTTGTGATGCAGTCTTATTAGAATATTTCTTAAAAACATGTTTTACCAAGTTCCTTTTTGTTGTTGGTGTCTTCCTTAACAACCACAAGCTTCCAGGCAACAAACTGAACATATGCTTTTGATGTCTTGTCCAAATGAGCTTGTTCAGGTTTTAGCAAATTTTATAGGATTAATGTTTCTTAGACCACAAGTCATCAAAATTGCATTTTGGTGACCTAATTTAGAATTTTGTTCTGTTAAAACATGCAGATGGAAATACCAGTAGTTGCCTTTTTTTCTTCATCTCAAAAGTGTTAGAAAAGTTTTTGAAAACATTTTGTACAGCAAGTTTAATGGCAGTTGTATCAAGACTGTTTTTTCTAGACCTCCCAAGCATAGATTTGTTTTATTCCTTGGCAACTAGGTGAGAAGTAACACAATTACAGGACCACTTTGTTTTATAAATAATATTGGCTTGTACAAGCCAGCACTTGGTTATATAAATAATATTGGCTTGTACAAGCCTGCACTTGGTTATATAAATAATATTAGCTTTTACAAGCCTGCACTTGGTTATATAAATAATATTGGCTTGTATAAGCCTACACTTGGTTATATAAATAATATTGCCTTGTTCAAGCCTACACTTGGTTATATAAATAATATTGGCTTGTACAAGCCTACACGTTCCTTATATAAATAACATTGGCTTGTACAATCCTGCAGTTGGTTATATAAATAACATTGGCTTGTACAAGCCTGCAGTTGGTTATATAAATAATATTGGCTTGTACAAGCCTGCACTTGGTTATATAAATACCATTGGCTTGTACAAGCCTGCACTTGGTTATATAAATAATATTGGCTTGTACAAGCCTGCACTTGGTTATATAAATAATATTGGCTTTTACAAGCCTGCACTTGGTTATATAAATACTATTGGCTTGGTTATATAAATAATATTGGCTTGTACAAGCCTGCAGTTGGTTATATAATTAATATTAGCTTGTACAAGCCTACACATGGTTATATAAAGAATATTGACTTGCACAAACCTAAACTTGGATATATAAATAATATTGACTTGTACAAGCCTGCACATGGCTATATAAATAATATTGGCCTGTACAAGCCTACACTTGGTTATATAAATAATATTGGCCTGCACAAGCCTACACTTGGTTATATAAATAATATTGGCCTGTACAAGCCTACACTTGATTATATAAATAATATTGGCTTGTACAAGCCTCCATTTGGTTATATAATTAATATTAGCTTGTACAAGCCTACACTTGGTTATATAAATAATATTAGCTTGTACAAGCCTACACATGGTTATATAAAGAATATTGGCTTGCACAAACCTAAACTTGGATATATAAATAATATTGGCTTGTACAAGCCTACACTTGGTTATATAAATAATATTGGCTTGTATAAGCCTACACGTTCCTTATAGTTAATATTTCGTGTGATAAAATGTCTAAGCTCTCAGCTTGTCACTATTTACAACCAAAGTTGAAATGGCACAATCTTTCAATTCCTGACTATCACAGTGTAGGCAGGTAAGTGCAGTCTATTCATCAAGAACCAAGAACAAGATGGCTGCCATGTATATATGGTCTTAACACAGCTCCACTCAACTCGATGAACTTGGCCTAAAAACTGGTGTTAAATATGCTAATACCTGTAGCCATCATTTATACTGTGGATTTATGACAATATTAAGTTAGTGTAAGTGAAATGTTATGTGCACATGTTCATGTATTCAAGCGAATTTGGAAACCTTTCAAAACAAAGGAATTTTGGCTATCCAAGATGGCTACCGAAGTGGATATACTTGAAATTGAACTACACCTACCATATCTGAACTTCAGTTGATACCAACTCAAACACATTATGCAAGTTTCATTCAAAAGTTTATGGATATGTGCTGGTCATAAATAAGGATCTGATATACTTTTGCTATCACTGCTATGAACAAGCTGAAAATATCAGAATCATGGAAACATATTTAAAAACCAACCTTGTAGTAGGTTCCTTACTCAACACACTCAGCTCAGCCTTTTCTGCATCATTCTCTGGCTTTAGTATGTCTGATATACCTGAAGATCAGAGCCACACAGATAATCCCATGCAGGAAAGTCATGTTCAGAATAAAAATGAAAACAATGGTGCAGATGATGATTTGGAGTTATCCATTATGGCTGACAAACCTTCATTATTGAGGGTCAAACATAATAAATACAGTATCACTGTGAATATAGATCCACAAAAGTTTGAGCTTGTAAAACAGATATTGGATTCAGAACCTTGCATGACTTCATGCAGTTCAAGTGTACAAAATGGTATTATCTACAGAACACAAGAGAAAAACACTGCGACAGCTACATTGTATAAAACAACATGTGTCTTACTTATAAAGGGGCTGAACAGTCTCGCATGGTTAGATCATATTATCTGTAAATGTAGACAGGATGAGAATACCCATGCTAAAGGCATTTATATGCTGACATCTACACCAGTATTACTAGATGTAGTACCAAACATGAAACAGTTCCTAAAGTCTTTGACCTAAATGACTCAGACAATAAAATTAACACCCCTTCAGGCAATTACACGCTCCATAAATCATGACCACATCAGTTATGGCTTAAACCTTAACGATTTCTTCATGTGTGTACATCAAAAAACATTTAGGAAATTGAAGACCCAAATTGAAGAATTAAAACTACAGTTACATGCTATTAAATCAGCACAGGGAAAGGTTAATGAGCAAGTAAGCTCATGTGAAACAGCAATTCAGACAGACTCCCAAATGTCAACAGTATCAGATGCTCAGACACAGACAATCCCAGTACCAGACAAAAGAAAATGTAAAATGACCATGCAAATAAAAACTGATGTCCAAAGTAATCCTGCATTGCAGACAACATTATCCCCATCTCAGTCATGTGACACACCTGCAACAGCAATAAGTGTACATCCATGGCCCGCAGTTCAAACAAGTCTGTTACCTTCACCAACAACTGCATTTCCCAGTGCTCAGACAAATGTGTCAAAATCAACACAAGTAGTTTACACAACTGAAACACCAATTTCAGCACCCCTTCCTCCAAGATATGTCTCTGAAATACAATCCAGAGTTCAACACACGACATCACAAGCCAGAAAAGATAGGACTCTAATAATTGGCTCCTCAATTTTGAAAAGTATAATACCAAGGAGACTTTTTAAAACAGATGTACTGACTTTAAGAGGTGCAAAAATCAACAACATCACTGACAGAATAATGAACAGTGACCTAACCAAATACAAACAAATTATTATTTTAGTAGGTGGAAATGATGCCTGTGAGGGAAGGTCACTAAATCAACTCAAAACAGATTTTGAAAGTTTATTGTATGCTGCTAGGTATTGCAGCCCAAATAGGTGTAAATTAATGATATCGGGACTATCTCCTCATGTGGACACCAAGGCCAAAGAAATAAATTATCTGACAATTGACTTATGTGAAGATTTCAACCTACAGTACATTCCACAATACAAATCTTTCTTTATTCAGAATCAGGATGTCAACCTTAGTCTCTACCACAGAGACAAAATTCATCTAAGCAGAAAAGGAACCTCTCAGCTACTGAGAAATATTAACATGTATGCCCCCATTTTCAAGCACTTTAATGAAGAGTGCTGTCTCAACTGTGGAGAAACTGGGCACATGACACAGGTATGCCATCATGGCAAACATATCGAGTGTTTTAGGTGCCATAAATATGGACACAAACAAAGACTTTGTCCATCAATGTATACATATTAGGAAGCTGGCAAAGAGGAGAATGTCAACACTTCATTTACAAAAAAACTAAATGTACCCAGTGGGACTCTTGACTCTAACTATTCAATGGACACTGTTGTAGATGCAAACGTAAATGGATTTTCAGGGTTTGTATGTGACTTTGAAGATGCTAATATATATGAACATTTAAATATAGAAATAGGATGTCAGAATGATAAAAGTAGTATGGAGACAATCTCAGTGAGTACCCCATTGCATGATGACATACATGTAATTGATATGAAACTAAATACAAAAGGTTTTAACATAGGTCACTTAAATGTACAAGGTATAGTGGGAAAGATAGACCAGATTAAGTTAATGTTGTCTTCCAAGGAAAATAATATACATGTTTTAGGACTCAATGAAACCAAATTAAATGCTAACCACAATGATGATTATTTCACTGTCAAGGCTACAATAAACCATTTCGTAGGGACAGAGAGACAGCGGGGGGGGGTCGTGTTGTATACATTGGGGAAGATGTAAATGTAAAAAGGCGACTTGACTTGGAGTCACATGAAATTGAGAGTATCTGGGTGGAAATCTTTCAAAATAATACAAAATCTTTCCTAGCTGGTTTCATTTATAGACCACCTTCCTCCAAAGCATTTTGGAATGATAACTTTTTGAAACAAATAGAAAATGTTCTAGCACAGGAGAAAAAAAACAGATATACTCGGAGATATAAATAAGGACCTTCTCAATACTCAAATAAGGAACAGCTGGATGGAATTTATTGAATCATTAGGTCTAGACCAGCTGGTAAATGAGCCTACAAGGGTAACAGAAAAATCAAGCACTCTTATTGATCACATTTATACTAACCTACCAGACAATGTGGCTTGTGTTAATGTACCGAATGTTGGTCTTAGTGACCACTATCCTACGTTTTTGACAAGAAAGGCTAAATGCAAGAAAAATAAGAAAAATACACATAAAACGATCACTTACAGATCGTTCAAAACTTTTAATGAAGAACAATTTCTCAATGACCTATATAAAGTTCCATGGAGTATGATCCAAAATTTGGATGACATAGATGAAGCCATCAGGGTGTGGACTTGCTTATTTATGGATGTAGTATCTAAGCATGCACCACTGAAAGTACATCGAGTAAAGACTGATATTCAACCTAATTGGCTTACTACTGAAATCCTAGATGCTATGAAAACAAGAGACAAATTCAAGGCTATGGAAAACCATGCACAATATAAAGTATGGAGAAAAAAATAACAAGTATGATTAAAAAAGCTAAAAAAACTTATTATCAATCATTGCTTGAAAACAAAAAGAGCAACACAAACTCCATTTGGAAAGTCTTCAATGAACTTACTGGAGGAACGCACAAAAAAACAGACAAATAAAATTCACTCACTTCTGGTAAATGACACCATAGTCACTGATGAAACTGACATTGCAAATGTTTTCAATGATTTTGTCATCAACATTACCACAAAGTTAAAAGAGTCAGTGATCGGAAACAACTTTAATGAACTGAAAATGTTCTGCAGCAGTAAAATCTCAAAGGAAGTATGTTTCTCTATCCCACCAGTGTCAAAAAACTTTGTTAAAAAATGTCTCAATGAACTTGATACCAAGAAAGCTACAGGACTTGATCAGATTGGTCCACGACTCATTAAATATTCTGCCTTTGCTATTGTAGATAGCATAACATAACTCCTATTCACAAATCTGGTTCTAAGGATGATGCTGATGACTACTGACCAATCTCAATACTACCAAACTTGTCAAAATTGATTGAAAAACATGTCCATGACTCATTCATGTCATATTTACCAAACAGTTGCTGTTACACCCTAATCAATCAGGCTTTAGACAGAACCATTCCTGTGAGACTGCCTTGATCTCCCTAACCGATAAATGGTGTCAAGCACTTGACCAAGGTAGAATAATAGGAACTGTATTTGTAGATTTCAGGGAAGCTTTTGACATGGTGGATCATGAAATCCTTTTGAAGAAACTGAAAATCTACCAGTGTGATGAAAGAACAATTAGATGGTTTACTTCGTACTTAAATATGAGAGAACACAACATGTTAACATAAATAATGTTCTGTCTGAACCTGAAACAATTAGATATGGAGTACCACAAGGCTCAATTCTAGGTCCACTACTATTAATTTTATTTATTAATGACCTACCACTTTTACTAAGAGACTCAATGTCAATACAGATCTCTATGCAGATGACACAACATTGTCAGACATCCAAAACACAAAGCATGAGCTCAACATTTCTTTACAGAATGCACTAAACAAACTGGAAAACTAGTACACATGTAATGGCATGGTGGTTAATACTGGTAAAACTAAAATATTACTTATCTCAACACGGCAAAGAAGGACAAATCTTGATAGTGATGAACTCTGTCTGACATGGGAGGATACAAATCTGCAAATAGTCTGTCATGATAGGCTACTTGGTGTTCTGGTAGATACTAACCTATCATGGACTGAACATATCAAACATACCTGTAACAAAGTCAATTAAAGTGTATGGCTTTTCAGTAGGATAAGACATTTTCTCCCTGAAAGGCACAGAAAACTATTTTATAACAGTTACATACAACCTTATTTGGACAACTGTAGTACAGTATGGGGTAATTCAAATGATAAAAACTTAGCAAAGCTGGCACATCTTCAAAAAAGAGCATTTGGGCTAATATCAATCTAGAAAGAAAGCAAGGAAAGTTTAGCTGGTAGATTAAAAATATTACCTATTAAAGACCGAATCTGAGAAAAGCCAAATTAACGTACAGGATATCTCAGAATAGTGCTGCTGAATATTTACAATCACTATTCCAGTATAGGCTACCTGGTAATACTCCCTACCTGCGATCCATGTCTACCAAACAGTATAAAATTCCCAAACCAAATAAGGAGTTATTTAGAAAAAAGTTTCCAATTCTCTGGGACTCTGCTCTGGAATAGTATTCCAGTTGAGATTAGAAATGCCCACTCTATTTCCTTCTTCCAAACCCAATATATCCAGTGGCTTCAGAGAAGCAGATTAACTAAATGAATTCCTTTCTATGAGGGCCTCAAGGTAGATTAGCTTGTAGCTAATTGTGTTACCCTCTTTAAATAAGGTCATTATTATTATTATTATTATTATTATTATTATTATTATCATGTATTTGCACAGTGTTATGCTAGTACTGCATTTGAGCTATTGCATCAGAACATCTGGTGAATTGGTGTAAATTTATATTGAACATAACAGAAATGCAAATACTGTATATTGCTAATATATATATATATATATATATATATATATATATATATATATATATATATATATATATATATATATATATATATATATATATATATATATATATAATTTGTCTCCATGCAGAAACATAAAACTAACCTGTCTCCTCTAAGTATTTGTCATATGACACTAAATCATAAATTAAAATTTAAGTGACTTTGTAGCATCATTTGTTGGTGATGTGTGGATGGTCGAGGGATATAAAAGTTCGTGCTTGCAGGCAAGGCAATGGGTGAACTGATTTGCAATTACAGAACTATGTCAGTTTTCATTGCAAATGAGCCAGTTTAATTTACTGGTAATCGAGTCTTGAAATATGCAGAGGTAGATGTCATGGAATGATTTTGACAGTTATAATAGAGTAATGTTGTTTGTGTGCCTGCGCCTCAAGTCAGTTATATGAATAAAATTGAAATTTTTGATGGCGACTGCAGGATTGTATCACAGACCATTGTTCTTTTGGACATAATGTTTTGCCATAGTTTACCAAGGATTTCTTCCCTTTGTCATCTAGGGTGACCAAACACAGTCAAGTGTTGATGTAGAAATGCCTCCATCTGTACCAGTCCCTGAGGACTCTGAAGATGACAAACAAGGTAATGGTAACTACACAAGGTTATTACAGGCACACATACAGGACTCAGTGGATTTAGGCTGTAATGAATTATACAGGTTTGCTGATATTTGGTACATTCCTATAACATACTGCTGTACAAAATATTGTTTGTTGCAAACGACAGTCATATGAAATTTAACCTGGGAATTCAGCAATTTGTAATATTGACATCCATCATTTCAGTATTTGGTATTCTAGTTTGTATAAAAAAAAACGCACAATACTTATTTAATGTAGATTGTTAATACTAAAAATTTGCATGTTCTCTCACTCTTGCATCCATCCTTTACAATTTCTATATATAGATACTTAAACTGAACTTTCATTATTTGAACATGTAGGGTAACAAAACTTGTTTATTCTAATGAACAGAATTCTCTCAGTTGCTAGCAATCTACGATATGTACTCGTGTATAAGCCCATTTGCATAAATTCAGACCTCCCCAAACAGAATAGATATAAACAGTAAAACCAACCCAAAGGTTCAAGACGTCATCACAGGATGCGTGCTCTAATTTCTAAATGCATTTAATTAGGCAAACTTATATTACATTAGCAAAAATTGCAGATATACCTCTCTCACATTTGGCATGTATGATTATTACATGGAAATGGAATCAATTTGTTTAAGAAGTAAAAAAACAATCTTTAATTTTTTGTTTGATTATTCTTTCTACCTTATTCGGGTTTGTATAGAACTTGATTGGATAACAAAAATTTGAGGGTTGCTGTAATACTACCTCTCCCTTTTAACTCCATTATTGTTTGTTTATGCATTATAATTTTTGCAGTAGAATTTTTATCGCAGTACTCAAGTAATCACATTTTTATTTTGCCTTGAAATTGTAAGTACTGTGACGAAGTACGTTGTTGGGGTGGGGTGCTCTCAGTATTTTATTTAAACTATTATAGAAGTCCAACCAAGGCACTATTTTGGTGGAAGTTAAATTTAGTGAAAGATAGATGTAAAACTCTGAGTCTGCAGTTAGTAATGCTGATGGTTAGATGGCTAAATATACAAGAAAGGTTGAAATTGAATGAATACAAATTTAAAAACAATTGAATAATCAAATGACTAAAATTTCCAATTGCACTCCTAATCACTTGATTAGAAGTGTGAGATTGATTTCCAGCTTTCCTTGTATTTCTACTCATCTCTTGCATCCTTTCGCTCTTATTTCTCACAATTCCTTTTCCTCTTCCTCTCTGACCTTTCTCCAAATTCCTTCTCCTGCTTCTTCACTTTCTTTTGACTCCTTCTCTTCCTCCTCCACTTTTTCTAGACTCCTCCTCGTCTTCCTCCATTTTCTCTCCCATGACTACTCTTCTTTTGACCTTGACTGTCTCGGCTACATTCTCAATTCTATCTCCAACTCTTTAAGACCTGGGACCCAACAGAACCAGAAGTTCTCTTTTCCCTAAAAAGCTTCCTTTTTGAAGCTTTGTCTTTCCTTACAATCTACCTCTAAGTTATGCCCCCAAATTATGAGTGGCTTCTTTCTCAGAGTAGACTCTATTGATTCGCAGTCCTTCCAGGTGAATATTAATTTTCTATTTTGAGTTCGGAATATGTCATTCGGGTCTGAATTGCAATTATGTCCTCTGTCTCAATTCCGATTGGATATCACTGTGAACTGATCCAATCAAACTTAGCGGACAATGTCCATCTCACTGTCTGTCAAGGTGGGGACGGATAAGAATATGCCCCATTCACCCTGTGGACTTCCTTTGATCCTGGAACTAAAATTTAACACATAGGTGTTATAAAAGCAAAACTATGATAAGTGGAGTAATAAGTTGCCTTCGCCAACTTAAGTTTCCGGTCTTTGGCTGGTCATGGTAACCTTGCTTGAGAGTTCAACACTAACCCCACTGCAATCTTTAGACATCAAACACATGGCCATGGTAATATTCCCAAGACGGGTAGATTATAGCTTATACATGACTTTATAGCTGGGGCTTAGCAAACGCAACAAATACTTAACTCATTTAAATGTGATCCCACTATGACAACAACGAAAAAAATAGGGTTTGATTCAATGCTGGCAATTAGGCTAGTGAGTGTATTTATATAATGGTGCCACCGCATGTACATTGTAGGTTTAAACAAGTGCTGAATGGAGTACATTCTGCTGAATGAAGTACACCCCTTGGATTCAAATGTAATGTAAATTGCCCCTGGTTGGCAATTTCTTAATTTATGGCTGCGGTGTGACTTTCTCAGTTATTATTGTGTAATAATTAAAGATATTGATATATTTATGAATTGGTCTTTCCTGCTTGCATTCGTATTGAAATTGATGTGAGGCATGTTCACCTTATGTAGTCACTGTACAGTATGTAGCCAATGAAATATGAATAGTCTGCTAGGAAGTAGAGCTAGACATTGACAGCAGTGGACATGTTGGTTCAAAGCACATAGAAGATCACAAAGTTTGTGTGGATGAAAACTATTTGGAATTGCATCAAGCTATTAAGTACACAATGCTTTTTAAGATTATCACACAGGGATAGGGCTTGTTTTTGCACTGTGAGCATCATGTGTTCTCAAAAAAAATGGAAAGAAGAGACTGCAACTTTTGGTGGTCGAACTCCTCTTTTTGCCAAAATGGGAGTCCTGGACTCCAGTTTCCTAGCAATATATATATATATATATATATATATATATATATATATATATATATATATATATATATATATATATATATATATATATATATATATATATATATATATGTATATATATATACACACATATGTGTGTGTGTGTGTGTCTGCACACACACACAGAAACTCCTACAAAACAAAAGGCTATAGGAAACAATTTAATTTTCAGTTTTTCGAGGTTTCCAATTAGAGATGGCATCACAGACTTGAGAAATGTGTTTTAATTTTAAAATGGACATAGAGACATTCAATCAATACCAGTAATACCTGTTAAGACGAAAACATTTTGGCACATTTTCTTAACAATAACAGTATATATACAAGAACATACTGACAGTTAATCACACAAAAAAGCCCAGGAAACAAACACCAGAATCACAACAAGAATTCTTCAATTAATCATGTAAAAGAAAACACTTAAAATGCCATGATGTTTTCCTTATTGACAAGCAAGAATATAGCCACTTTTTACCAACATTATTACAATATCCTGAAAATATAGATATTAATTGTTAAGACAATACAAGACATTTAGGAAAAATATAATTTCCATTAGCACATCTGGACAGAGAGAAAAGTAATTACACTTTAATATCCAGACATTTAGAATGATGACAGTAGTACTTAATTGTTTTTGTTTCTCCAATATATTCCAGTTTCTTCCCTGCCACTTACTTTGCAAGACAAGAAACCCTCTGAACTACAGTTAGGCAGACTTTCAACGAAAATTGCAACGGAATCTCTTCTCATTGGCCAAGAGCTTGGACTGTCTTTGATGGACATCCAGCAATTACAGAAAGAATATTCCCATACAGTTAATCAGTGTCTTGTCATCTTGATTACATGGCAGCAGCAGAAACTAGATGGAGCCACTTTCAGAAACCTGGAGAAAGCATTCCAACATGTTGGTGTTGATGTTGACATTTTAAAATCCATTGGCACAGGTATGTTTGACAAATTAAGGTCAAGCAAGCAAATTTTGATTTAATTTAAATATAGGACTATGAATGACTGAAATCGTTAATATATGAATGACTAATTGATAGAAAGTTTTTTTTGAGACTTTACGGAGACATTTACAAAAGCACCTACAAATTATACCATAAATTAAATTATTGTTAGAAGGGTACATAGTGTCATTCTTCACATTACTAATTGTTACTAACGTATTTGCAAAAACTAGTTCCATAATAATTACATTTCCATGATTTTACTTCTTGATATACAAACATTCACTTTGTATGAATTGCAAATTCATTGTACCCAAACTTGTATAAACAGTGCTTTACTGTATATTTATATATAGGCCTAATTAAAACCATAACATAAGTGCAGTACCAGAATTAGAAGATTTAAGTGACTAACATCTATGCATGTAATAATTATATAGTAACTTAAATCAACTTCTTTACTGCGTATCTTTATATCTTTTATATATATACAGCAAATATTAGTCTAATATTGTGCTTGTAAATTGTTTTGTATATTTTAAGATTTCTTCACTTGAAGATAGACTATTACCGTGTGTATTATCATATCATGACGTTACATCAGTTATGTTGTGTGCACATTTGTGGGAAGGCAAGAAGTAGCAGTCATGCTTCTGGTGATGTCAGCATCATCATCAACAGTTTGTAAACATCATAATTAAAAGTGTTTCTTTTGCTTATTTTTCCTTAACTACCTGAGATATGTTTTCATACTTGGCATGAATCATTATGAAGCTAAGACAATTCGTTGTGTGGCAGACATGCTATTGAACCTTTAAAGCACTGCTAAGACAGATAAATTTGTTTTACTTTATTTTCACATTTGCTTCCTAAATCTCATCATGGATCTTGTTCATACTTGGGAAGACATATGAGAATACGAATTAATTCTGTAACATGTGATATCATCCTTTTGATATTGTGGTCAAGATCACAGTCATAGAAAAATTTTAAATGAAGATTTTACAGGACTTTGGTAGCTTAGTGATCAAGGAGTTGGAGTTGTGACCAGATTCCCTCCATTGGACCGCTCCGGTGGCCTAGTGGTTAGAGCGTCCTCCTCGGATGCGGGAGGTCGTGGGTTCGATCCCCGACCGAGTCATACCAGAGACTTAAAAAATGGTACTAACAGCTGCCTCACTTGGCGTTCAGCATTAAAAGGTTAGTGTTAGGACTGGTCGGCCTGGTGTCAGGATAATGTGACTGGGTGGGACATCATGCTACATGTCTGCGGCATGATGCCCCAGTGCTAGACATCACTATAAACTGCCACATTGCAGACATCGTAGCGATATGACTGAAAAATTGTTAAAGCTACATTAAAAATCAAAATCACATCACATCACCCTCCACTGGATCAACACTGGTTTGCTAGTGTAGTGTATTCTCGGGCAAATCTTTGTACTATACCTGTCTGTAAAGTTTTTTCTGTACTTCAAACCCCTCCCAAAAACAGATATTTATGAACTCCTTGATGAATTTTGACATATATATGATACACATCATTATGAAAGTAAGACCATTTGTCCTGTGACATGCATCTTGTATCTTGGGTCAAGGTCACAGTCCAAGAAAATATGCAGCAATATTTTGGTTTGAGTTTATCACTTTCTTATATTTCCTAAACTCCTAGATGCAGGTCCAGGTATTTTAATTTTGTTTCTTACAGTACTCTTTGTATATTGTAGGAGAGCCAGTGAAGAATGAAGAAAATGCTGGTAAGCAACAGAATGTGCAGTTTTTCAGTCTACTTAGAATTTGGTCTGTATGCATTTCTGCTAGTGTCTCTTGATCAGATAACTTTTTTTCTGATTTATCTTATACAATCTAAAACACATACTTTTCTAAATACATATCAGGCTACAGT
Organism: Sinohyriopsis cumingii; assembly: GCA_028554795.2. Lineage (NCBI taxonomy): Eukaryota > Metazoa > Mollusca > Bivalvia > Unionida > Unionidae > Sinohyriopsis > Sinohyriopsis cumingii. The sequence goes on from CM068833.1 coordinate 31,155,363, forward strand.
TAGTTCTGTATACTTGTTTATGACAGATGGCATGCTGGTGCATTAACAAACAAAGAGGAAAGAGAGAAAGAGGAAAGAAAATCAGTGTGGATTTGATTGAGAACTCATCTGATTCGAGTTTGATGGAATGAAACCCACAGTAGTAAATACTGAAAGCATGGGATATGAATAAAAATCAAAATTATTATTGATCAAATCATAAATCTTTTAGTATAACATTCTACTACTTATAAATATTTTAATACATTTATGACAGATCGCTGCAATAAAGTACCTAAATTTGGAGACATTTTGATGACTGATTTAATTCCATTGACAGGGTTACTTTCTTGGGCACATATTCTGTGCTGGGTACAAATTGCACTCCAGATGGCATTTATTGACAAATTAATTATTGAAGCTTAATAACTTAAATGAAAGCAAGGTAAATATCAGTGAGTTCCAAGCCTTCTTGAGTTAACTTGTAGTGAATGTATCAGGGAGTTTGAAGAATGTGAAGAACTTAATTGAGCATGCAACACAAAATTAATTGCCATTCTGCTTACTAAAGGAAAGAATGGGAAATGACCTATGAAAAGTACTCTAACCTCACAGGTTAAGAGTTATGCAGTGTTCATTACCATGCAAAAACATATACGTATAACAGGCAACTAATATTAGAATACAGGGTGCATACATTTCAGGGGACCATGATATAAAACTGAAGAAAAGCAAAATGTAGTTTCCTGCCGGTGTACACTGCCCAATGCAGAATTTTCTGTCATTGATGCAGCAGGAACTGTTTTGATCCCATCTTACCCCCTTTAACAGCAGAAACAAACAACACGAAGTTAGAAAAACATTAAAGAATAAAAGACATCCTGAGAATATTTCAGGTAGGACACATTATTAGGTCTTTAAGTTTGTTCTTACAGTCGAAATAAGTCAGTTTTGAGAGCCCTCTTTAATGTTGTCACTGTGTTTTGTGTCTAGGTTCAGTGGGCAATTCATTCCATTAATGCCACAGACTGTATTTTAGAAAATACACCTTCTGCGTAAGAACGACCTAAGAGTACTATTGTCCGTAGACTTGCATGCACTTTCCATACAGCATTATGCTATATTTATAGCAACTGTCCTATTTCCAAGAAACATGATGGTTTCTACTTGCAAACTTTTGACCTCGGATTATATTTATAGCAGCTGTATGGTGTAGTTTGGAGATAACAAACTGGGTTTCTAAGTTTTAATCTTTGCTAGCAGATTCTTTGTCCTAATTCATATTTGGTACAGAACAGGACTGCAGCTTTTGTGTGCAAAAAATTGTCAGATTTGTTCTAGTCGATGCATGTGCTAGAGCAAATGTGTTTTTCAAATAATTTCACCAATGGATTAAATAGGGACGAAAAAGCGATTCAGAGATGAATACAATTATTACATAATACAGCGTTCCATTCTAGGTCAGATTCACTTCCATTGCAGGTTGTGTCTAAAGGATTTTAATATTGTTCATTGTTTGATGTGGAGAAACACTTGAAAACAAACCTTGAATTAGCTCGCCATACTAGCTTAACTACTACTTTGTTACAGCAGAACTCAACTGTGGACACTAATGTTATAGATGCTGAGGTGTTATTTACCAAGTTCTTAATAGAACACAGACTACCCCTCTCGGTAGAAGTCTACGTTGGTCTTTTCTTCAGATGGATGTTTCCTGATTCCAAAATTGCAGAATATATGCATGGGCAAGAACAAAATCATCTAATATTGTTTGGTGTTTAGCTGAAGATACTTCACTTAAAATTGCAGAAGCCATGACAATTGGGTTGTCTACTATAGCCACAGACAGAAGTAGTGATTATGATGACAAAAAGTTGTACTCAGTCTGTATAAGAGACTTTCACAACGAAAAGAGCAAAGTTAGAGTGCTCTTATTTCATTACCAGAATTGATACTAGATTCCACTGTAGAAAACATTTTTGATTTGCTTGATAATGCTTTGAATAAACATGACATAGAATTGGCAGAACTCTGTGGGGTTTTCAGCTGATAATGTGTCAGTGATGGCTAGAATTCATAAAGGAGCTGCATTTTATATTTTGAAAAATGTTATATCAATGTACATCACAGGTTTTCTATCGTTTGATGCACCTTGCTGCACGAAAGGCTGCCAACAAATCAGAAGGAGTAGGCCTGAAGTATCAAGTTGGCATTCTACCTGACGGTGTAATTCATGCAGACAAAGCTGATTGTTTTCATCGTATTTCCCAGCTAAATGACCCAGTGACTGGAATATGTAAATTTCGTTTTCTTTGTCAGGTTATGAAAGGAGTATTGGTTCTTTACCATTCTAATCCTGACTGTGAGAGATTGTTCAGTATTGGTAACAAAAATAAAACTGAATTCAGATCTAGTCTTGGTAATCTAGTACTTAGTGCTATACTGGTGTGCAAAACATGTATAGTATCAGCTATTACAAAGTGTTTTGAAATGCAACACGAGAGTCTCTCTCACGAAGCAGGTAACCAGACTACACTGCTTGACGAATCAGACTGGCCAAGTTTGTTGTAGTTGTTCTTGAAATAAATATGTTGAGAATTATATGTTCTTTCTGGTGTTTACAAAAGGTATCAGACTTTCATTTAATATAATTGAAATTTTGTACAACATCATTAAAAAAGATTTTGTTGTTGATATCATGTGACTATTGGAATTCCGATGTCGTTGTTTGAGATATGTGAAGTAATGTGACTATTAATGCAAATGGGGAGTACCGGGTCAGGTTTCATCTATGCTGAGTTTTGTCTAGTCTGTCAGCAGGTTAAAGATAAAACAATTGTAATACTTGCCACTTGTGACAAAATACAAAATTTTCCTATTGATTTCATGCAGGTATAAGTCGGTATAATCTAGTTTAAATTTGGTAGGCCTGCTGGTAAGCTTTCTTACGGTGGTGGCAGATTCCTAATTGGCTATGTAATTACTCTGAACCCACACTCCATCCAAAATGTCCAATTCTGAAAAATGGGGTTGGAATATTCGGCGGAAACCTGGATTAGAAAACTTTCGAATCTCTGCGCTGAACTTTGGTGCGAAACTATTACACAGTGACATGTAACTTGAAGCATTGGTTTCAGATCTTAAATGGAACACAGGAGAAATGGGAAATTGTCATCCCTTTTATTATATATTAAGAAACGATAATAGCCCATGTTTTAATACAGGTTTGGGGACTGGTTTATTGAACTACAAGAAGACAAGTTGGTTTTACAGAAAATTCAGTCCTTGTTTATACAACAATATATAATTTACAAGGTCTTTTTTCAAAATTTAAATCAACCCTTTTGTAAATCATAAGTCTTTAAATGATGGAATTTTTAACCAAATTGTCTTAAGGAGTTTAGGTTGGTTGAACAATCTTGTTTGAGATTTTATTGGCACACATAATTTCAGGGTTAAACTTTTTTCGTAACAATATAAGATTCTAAAACTTTGCATTTATTGATTTTTTCATACTGTGATAGAAAATGTTTACTTTGTATAACATGCACACATATTGCGCGTGAATTCTTTGGAGTTAAATGTTTGAAAGGAAACAGATAATGTATGCTCATTATTTTCTTTCCATGTAGCAACATAATGGATGTCAGCAAATTAAAGTTAGAATTGGTATTCTGTACATTGAAATGACTTTAAATGCCAGTTTATGGGAATATAGTCAAATTTGTTTCATGTGACTCATTTTGTGGTTTTGTACATGATCATCTTTCTGACATGTATGTTTTGGAGAGTCTTGAAAGAAAAACATCTTCAGATTTTGGAAAATGCATGTTTTATTATCCAAAATGTTCTTTAACTCCATTCAGTAATGGTCATATGTTAACCTTGAAAAAATTAATTTCATCCTGGAAAAAACCCTGCAAAAGACCTGGAAATTTATACTTAGAAAAGTGTGGGAACCATGAGAAAAACATGTTGCCAAGCCATATACCAACTACAATAGAGAACAATCCAATAGTAAGGGTAAGTACAATTCTTCTGCCAGCCTATTTTGGATGTCATGAACCTGACTCCCAACTGGTAAACTCTGCAGTGCAATAAAAGCAGGTAATGATCTTAAAATTAAGGAAAGGGGCAAACAAACATGGCTTTAATATACCAGAAGTGCTAAATGGGTGGTCTGTTGTTTGTACAGCCATTAGCACAAGTTTGTTCTTGCTACTCCTAAACAACATGAGAAATTGTCACGAGACTTTACACACATTGTTCATCTTGTGATGTACGTCTCATGCTTTACTGACACATAGTTCATCTTGTCATGTACTTCTCAAACTTTACTGACACACACAGCTCATCTTGTGATGTACTCCTCAAACTTTACTGACACACATAGTTCATCTTGTGATGTACTCCTCAAACTTTTCTGACACACATAGTTCATCTTGTGATGTACTCCTCAAACTTTACTGACACACAGATCATCTTGTGATGTACTTCTCAAACTTTTCTGACACACACAGTTCATCTTGTGATGTACTTCTCAGACTTTACTGACACACAGAGTTCATCTTGTGATGTACTTCTCAGACTTTACTGACACACACAGTTCATCTTGTGATGTACTTCTCAAACTTTACTGACACACATAGTTCATCTTGTGATGTACTTCTCAGACTTTACTGACACATATTTCATCTTGTGATGTACTTCTCAGACTTTACTGACACACATAGTTCATCTTGTGATGTACGTCTCAGATTTTACTGACACACAGATCATCTTGTGATGTACTTCTCAGACTTTACTGACACACACAGTTCATCTTGTGATGTACGTCTCAGACTTTACTGACACACATGTCATCTTGTGATGTACTTCTCAGACTTTACTGACACACATAGTTCATCTTGTGATGTACTTCTCAGACTTTACTGACACATATTTCATCTTGTGATGTACTTCTCAGACTTTACTGACACACATAGTTCATCTTGTGATGTACGTCTCAGACTTTACTGACACACAGATCATCTTGTGATGTACTTCTCAGACTTTACTGACACACACAGTTCATCTTATGATGTACTTCTCAGACTTTACTGACACACACAGGTCATCTTGTGATGTACGTCTCAGACTTTACTGACACACAGGTCATCTTGTGATGCACTTCAAACTTTACTGACACATGCAGTTCATCTTATGATGTACTTTTCTGCTGTGTACACATGGTTCATCCTGTGATATACTTCATCCTAAATGAAAAGGGTGCAATTTGGACTTAAATTATTGAAAATCTTATTGATACACCTGAACGGATGGTCATATCAAATGGAATTTTCACCAAGATGCCCATCTTAAAATTATTGTTATTGCTACCCTGCCTGAGTGGATGGTCATATCAACTTGGAACCTGGTTGGTCCAAATTGTACAATGCAGACATTCAATATGCCTCCTACAGTGGCTGTCTTGAAACTGTTGTCATTACTTTTTGATGATGCATCTTATCATCATTGTTCTCTCACTAAAGGCTTCCTATGATCTCTATTTTAAACCAAATAGAAAAGCTGCAAATCTGATATCGAAAATGATGCATCATATTGACAATGTGCCATTCAACAAACGCCAAACTAATGAGTCATTTGTTAAATGGTTTAATGCAGTTTTGTGAACAATAATGAGGTTCTTATGGTAAGGCATATTTACTGATCATTTCTTCAGTGGATCTGGGTTGTTGTTTGACACTGTAGACTTTATCAGGTATATGGTTATATTTTACTTGCTGTTGTTTATTTGTCCCAGCATGTCCATTATTTTTCTACATAATGATCATCAACATAATCCTCAGTTTCATGAATATGTTTTATCATCTGATTATCAGAATATGTTCTTTGTACCAATTGTCCATGTCAAATATGTTTTCTGCATGTAACTCATCTGAGATTTTTTAAATGTCTCGATCATGGGTTTGACATTCGTGTCTGATATTTTCATTTCAAGTCTTCCACATATACCAAATATATTGGTCTGTGATTTTCAGTTTGTTTTTAACGGTTATGTTTTTTCAAGTTATTATAAATATTGAGTTTACCACACTCACACATAGAAGGAGACCCTCCCACCCCACCTCTTTCCCACTCACATGAAGGTGATGATTTTGTTTCAGAATTGCACTCAGTGTGCACATGTGAATATATCCACGATCACAATCAGGAACACACAGATCCACCCACATGAAAATTGAAAGCCAGGCATGACAATTCCTAAACATGACTGCATGCCACTGCAGCCTCTGGTGGGCGTCCGTATTGGGTCCATTAACCTGCCCTGCTACTTTGTTGCATTTGTAATGGAAGTTTTATCTTATTGAGTGCTTTAAGTCAACAAATATAAATTACTGGTAACTGCCTGATTGGTACAAAATATGTACAATGTATATTTGAAGTTTGAAACATGTAAAAATACGCATTTTCAGTTATAATAGTTCTCCAGTCTGAATATTCTAATAATTGAACCATTATTTCTTCTTCAAACATGATGCATTTCCATCAGCTCCAAGCAATAAATTGTCATTGTAACTTGTCACTGAAGCGATTTCACTACTTCAGGAACATATCCCCAATTACTTTTTGTGGCGTCTTAATGGGAAGCGAGATACAGCAGTCACTTTTACAGTGCTATAATCAGCATCAACATTTAATATATTGGTTACAATATTTCATTTCTTTATTTCCTAAGCCCTTTCATGGACTTTTTCATTTTGGGATGAATCATTATGAAGATATGATGATTCATTCTGTGGCACTTGACCCAATTACATATGGACAAGGTCACATAAAATTTGCTTTATATTTCTGGTTAATGTTCATTCATTTGCTATTCTTTCCTAAACCCCTTGAAGAGTTCTCATTTTACTTTGCCTGACTTATCGTTATGAAGACCATTATTCCGTCTTTGACATTTGTTTGCCACTTTACAGTCTCTTATGACATCATATAAGGGACATTTCTCATGAAAGACTTTATTCGTAGGTTTCTAACAGTTTATCTGCTTGGTCATTTATCAAGAATGATAGCTGAATACTCAAACAATATCACTGCATATAGTCATTTCTAAGCACAAAATAAAGAAGCCATGCCTTAAAGTAAGAAATAAAGTCTGAGGCACATTAGTGCCATGAAGAACGTGTAAATTATACACGTGGTCCTTGTTCTCCTACAATGTGAAGTATTACATTTAGCTACTTGAAGTGTTTGCAAGCTTGTCATGTTGATTTTCATCAGAGTCGGCTTCAGAAGGTTTTGCTGTCTGGTAATTGATGAGTAGATCATAAATTTCTGGCATCGTCGTCATAGGAAAGTAAAGGGAGGTAGAAATGCAATGTGGACCATGCTCTATATATGGACTAAAGTGTTTCAGTTAAAGAATAACAATGTAGTTTTCAAAAAAGTATATATATCTTTTCTGTGTAATGTTTTTCCATATTTAACTCCACCTGGTCATGACGTGTTACTGTGGGCATCTGCATTTAGGATACTAATTGTAAGTGCTGATTGCATATTTGCCTGATTTGAGAAACACTGAGAAAAAAAGACAACATTGCAACTATATCCATTCTTCTTTAGTTCTATGATAAACGTCTTTTAATAGAAGGATTAGAATTTGTGCTCTTAAACACCAGAGGAGCATCAGGGTAAAATAGATACTTGCATACTCAAGACCATCATATTAAAAGTAAACGCTAGCATACAAAAGACCATCATAGTAAAAGTAAACGCTAGCATACACAAGACCATCATAGTGAAAGTTGTTGTTATTGTTTTAGGGTTTTTTAACGCCATTTTTCAGCACACGATAGGCTATACATGGCGGCCAGTATTAATGGTGGAGGAAGAACACGGGAAAACCCCGGAAAGAACCACCGACCCACGAGAAGCTACTGGCAAGCTTTCTCACATACCCACATTAGCCGAATCCGAGACTCGACCCCACGCAGACAGAGGTGAGATGGCAATGATCCGTAACGGAGAGCGCGTTAGACCACTCAGCCACTCGGGGCCCCCATAGTAAAAGTAGACACTAGAATACACATGCCATCAGAGTAAAAGGAAAAAACTAGAATACACATGACATCAGAGTAAAAGTAAACACTAGAATACACATGAACATCAGAGTAAAAGTAAACACTATAATGCACATGAACGTCAGAGTAAAGTAAACAATAGAATACACATGAACATCAGAGTAAAGGTAAACAACAGAATGCACATTAACATCAGATTAAAGTAAACAATATAATACACATGAAAATCAGAGTAATGGTAAACACTAGACTATACATAAGCATCAGAGTAAAGGTCAACACTAGAATACACAAGAACATCAGAAGATAAGTCAACATAATGAACAATTTAATGATGACACGTTAAAACCATAATGGAAATGTCTCTTTTAAATAAATCATGGAGCAGAAATCAGTGTCTTCTCCAAAATATTCTCACTTTCACATTATGGATTAACTGTAAAATTGTTGTTTCCGTTGACAGACAAGAACTTTATATAATTTAATAATATGTTGCAATAGCTCCTGGGTTAGGTCTCATTATTTTTTGTATATTCCAGTTTCATGCCTGCCATTTAATCTACAAGACAGCAAACCCTCTGGAAGACAGTTAGGCCGACTTTCACTGCAGATTGGACATGAATTTCTTCTTCTTGGTCTAGAGCTGGGACTCTCCTGGATGGACATACAGCAAATACTGAACAAATATTCCCACAAAATCACTCAGTGTCTTATGATCTTGGTTACATGGCACCAGCAAAATTAAAATAGGGCCACATTTAAAAACTTGGAGAAAACATTCCAACTTGTTGGTATCAATGTTGATATTCTCAGATCAGTTCTCACAGCAGGTAATTATACTTGTTGCAAAACAATTTGGGGATATAAAATTGGTGTGTATATCTGTCCATTCATTTGTCCATTCATCCATCCATTATACTTTCATTCCTGCTATTATTCTGTTTTAAATTATTAAAGATAAACATCACCATAAAAAGAACTCTAAGTGTATTTACACAAATTACTGCAGGTTGTTACGTACTTGACTTTCTGAATGTCAGAATTACATGTACTTGGATTTAAAAACACACAAGATGCATGCACTCAATCAGTACCCAACCATCCATGCAGAGTGATGACTAGAATAAAATATAATGTAAAAGAGGCAGTAGATAGATGATAGGAATTTTAGATTTTGTTCCAGATCTGGGTTAAAGCCTTCTACCCTATATGATTTTGTCCATACATCACACACACGACTGAATGTGAGCTTGAGTGTGAGTGCAGGTGACCTGATGTGCAAGTTCATGCAGGCCCATGTTTGTAAACTGTAAACAAAACCAAAAACTCCTTATCTATTTACTCAAGTATACATGAGTGTAGACACATGTTCACTCCTGATTATACATTATTTGCACCAATGGCTGCTTGGTAAAGAAAACAATTGGGCACAGCATAATCACTATTCGAATAGGTTGTGAAATGCCTTATTATATATCTTCTTCACTTTCTTGATTAACTTAAGCATTCTTCTATCAACCGTTTGCCTCCTTTTGACCGTTACTCTTCCATAGAACGTTTTATGATTATTGAAGCAAGCCTCCAGCTATTGCTGAAACAATAAGGCATCATACTATTTTTGTTTCTCTCAGCAACTTTCTTTTCCAGTAACGATGTTTTATTTTGCAGGTCACTGAATATAGCCATTACTATCCAGAAACTATCAATTTTGGGTGGCAAATGTCTCGTTACCTTTTTATTGACTTCATACTATTGATTATAGGTTGCATATCTTTTCTTTTTTGTATCATATTTCTGCAGTAGGGCAATATTTGAGAGCACATTTGGTATAATCTGGTTGAACTGATCCATACATTTCATGGACCTCTCTTGCAGGAAAGGAACCATACAGATGGTGTATTTCTGAAATAGTCTGTTGTCAATGGTCTTACACACTTTTGGCATATTTATGTACTTTGTTATATTTTGAAAGGAAATTATTTGACATGCATTGCCAAGATATGGCAATGCACACACACACACACACACACACACACACACATATATATATATATATATATATATATATATATATATATATATATATATATATATATATATATATATATATATATATATATATATATATATATATATATATATAGGTATGCATTGCCCTGATTCCATATCTCAGCATGGAGATGTTGGTCTCAAACTCCATCCTGCTAATTGTCTTACCAGGATTGCCTTCAGCACTGGTTGGTATAGATATACCTTGGTCAACAAATCTGATTGATGTAACTATGATAGTTGCTGCTTTCACAATTCCAGCAACACCAATACCAACAGTGGCCATGGTGGCCATTCCACAAATTCAAAATGTTGTAGCTTCCTGCATTTGTTTGATACAAGACAGATGCATGTACATATTTTTTCAACAGCCTCTTAACTTAGGGACAAGTTCTTTCATTTTGACTGTGTGCAGTGTCCAAGTTAGATACAGTGCTTTACGTCTGATCAAATTGAATGGCAGTGGCAGAATATAATATTTTTTCTCAATAATTGAGGCACCTCTGAAGATTGAGCTGTTTCTACTGGAGGCATGCAAGTGCATTTAATGATAAAAGGTTGATGTCAAGTACAAAGTTTGGTCATACACATAATTCTTTGAGAACATATTTTGTGGTGTGTGGCAACCTCTTTGCCTTCTAGTGTGCCATTCGGCATGCTAGGTGTTAGATCCAAACCACCATAATTAATATTGTCTACAGACATTAGCTTGATTGCAAGAACTTAATGTGCAGCAGTTTGCATGCCTATCAAAATTACCAATTGATAAAAGCAGTATTCGAGCAGAGATGTTTGTTTTTATACTATGGCACAAATTTACAGATCAATCCACATGGTATTTTGAAAAATAAATGAGTCTGTCCAATGCTGTAAGTAAATTACCAGGCTCACAGAGTGTTTCTAACATTACAGATTGCATCGTTGTTTTACTTACATTTATCATTCAGATTTATCATAGAAGCCTGATGTATGATTTTGCAAATATGTATTCTTATCCACTCGATAAATTAATTGACTTAGGTATTATCTTGGAGCAGCATTGTCTTGGCCAATCATATGAAAAGAAAAAATAAAAACAACAAAAAAGTTATATGATATTGTTTCAGAAAACACGAGGTTGTTGACACTAACCGAGTTACAAATTTAGGACTGTGAATTTGGCGATAGTGAATATAGTAAGGATAATATAGAAATATACGTTCACTATCAATATTATGGAATCCTAATGGAAGAGATTTTTTGAACCCCATTCTTAGTACTAAAATTAAAAAGCCCAAACCATTCAGAACATTTAGATACTGTTAGCACTTTATGTGGGTTGCAGCATTTTTAGTGTAGATCATTGAAGCTAATTTGGACTGACAGTGACTTAAGGAACATTTTACACAAATTATTTGATTTATTTGCTACTGATTGGTTAGAAAACATGTCTGTTTATTTAGATGAACTTCGTACAGTATTGCAGATTACCGTCAATGAAATACTTGCTGGAAATGGTGCTGTGTTTTTGGCCCTCTTAGATAAACTCATAAAATCCAATGGCATTAGGATTAAATAAATGAAAAGGTGGATGCTGTTGAAAAAGTGAACTGTGCCACAGAACATGCCATTACGAATATTGCAAATGACCTGTACTTAGAATGCATTTTGATAATGGTAGGCGACCATACCTTAGCTATATTGTTGGAATAATGTCATGTAATTAGCTTTGTCTCCCATTTGGATCAATTAGAGAATATTGTGACATCAGCATCATTGCATTTGAGTACACAGAAGTAAATCAAATAACAGCCAGGAGGGAAGTGTTTGCAGCTTAAGATCCTGATAAAATACAAAAATATTCCAAAGATTCAAAAACGACTTTTTCCCTTATGTTACACGTATACTGTCAGTCAGTTGAAACCACTTGCAGGAATGCAAATGCTAAGCGGTATGCAAAAAGCTTACATACTTTTAATGTTGAGATTTCACCCAATGGACCACAGTTCATGAGATAGAAAATATTATGTCAAGATTCTTCTTTGTGCCAAGCGGGCTGAAATAGCACAGCTAGTTGGCTATGAATTTCTTGTTGCCTTATAGTAACTATCATTGCTAATGAAGCCGCCAGGAAAGCATTACAACTCCATGTCCCCAAGTTTTAAGTTACATAAATCTAGTGGTAATTTACAAGAGTATCTGACAATTGTTCCTGTCAAATATATGCATCCAGGAATATTATCGACGCTATAGTGCAGAGGCACCTGCATGGTTAATATGGAAATTGTCCCCCATGTGTATTTGACTTACCATTACAATGATGCTAATACAATCACAAGCCCAGAAATTTATGATGGTATTTATGTGATCTTAAATCACAAAGATACTTATTCCATCAATAAATGAAATTGCTGAAGCTTTTGCAAAGATTTTTGAGACAATGAAAAAATACACTAGCGCATAATCAGGAAGGTCTGAAGATGTATATAAATTCCCCATTAAATTTGATTTGTGACTTGAGCTACATTCCTTAAGGCATCTCTTGTCCGTGATGTGTCCTGCAAGTGACAACACTGGCCAGTGAAGGAAATAAAAACAGCTGGGTGAACTTAAGTTTGTTAACTTAAAATGTCCCAATCAGTTTTGAGCTTCATAATCCTGGTATATTATTGTATTTGTTTGGAATAAAGGCTTGCCACCTATATGGCAACAAATGACTAATTTGCAGGTGGTTAAATATTGATTAGTTATTGTTACAATACAGAGTTGGCCTACCATTACGTTTGGATAAAAACCTTCAGTGAATAATATACAATCATAGTTAATACAAGGGTAAGATGTTTCCTTCTATACATGTATTTTGCACCCATAATATTCTTCATGAACATAAGGTTTATTGTCATTGAATCAGTGAAAAGCTGCAAAACACTAGAAATTTACTGCAGTACAATGAAAAAATAATGTACCATTTATTATCTAAATGCACTTCAAATGTTTCAATGTTACTGAAGCAGACACAACTATATACAGCAGAAGTTGCAGAATAAGTCCCTTGTGATTTTTTATGATGTTAGATGTAACAGAAGAACTGAGCTACCAATGTTCGTTGAGGTGTTTATTAATTCACTCAAAATTACTGCAGAATCAATCTGAGCAGACAAGATTATGATGCATGATGACATTCATGAGTTTTCGACGGTAACTCAGTGCTAAATTTGTGATGGTGCTTTCAGCGATGGAAAAGTGTGCATACAATGAATCTGCTCACAGAGAATGTAATTTGCGGCTGCAGATTAATCCAGGCAGACCTTTTGGTCTTTTGTAATGGGTGATAGTCAACTGATTTTGCAAGCAGTAGTAGCATCATCAAAGGTATAATAAGTGTAATTTTCAACAACATTGTAAAATATGATGTTTATAATGAAGAAAAAAGCAACTGTCCATGTGTACATTCTGTTGCATATATAGAAAAATGCTACCATTGTACACATCCATAGTGAATATAAATGCAGAAATGACAGTTTTCATAACAATGTGTACATTCTGGTGCATACATATATAAATATATAATTACAAACTAGATATTCAAAATAAACTTTTAATGGCATTATTTTAGGCTATCTGTCTCGTCATGGGACTGTTGTTACAGTTTTCTTGTATTCAACTTTTTCTATTTTAGGAGAAGCAAGTAAAGATGAAGATATTGGTAAGGAATAGTGTTTCAGTCTAATTGGAATTGGTTGCATGCACTTGTACTGGTATCTCATGACCAGATAAATCTTTTGTTTCTGACTTGTCTTAATACAAAATAATTCAGATTCTTCAGTAAATTTTACTTCAGTAAAGAGTTCAAATTGCTTGATTGAGCAAGACAGAATGCTATTACCTTAACAGGCCTAGGGAGGATTGGGGTACATTAGGGAAGTGAAAGAAAGGTCTTATGATCTAGTCTTTGATGGGCAAAAACCTGAAATATCAAAGAGACATTTTAAATATGGGGTGGGAGTGGGTGAAAATAAGATTTTTTTATTAAGGATCAAATAACTGTTCCTTTAGAATCTTTACAGAAATTTCAGTTTTATTCAGTGAGAATAAAGATTAATGATCTTGAAAGACATATACATACAATAATAATAATAATAATAATAATAATAATAATCTCTCTATTTAAAGAGTGTTACTCAATCACTTAAATACAACTAATCCCCTTTGCATCCCTTTACCATACAAATTAAAAATAAACAATTACATAGTATTATTAGTCATATTAAAGCAAAGAATCTTCATTTAAGTTTTCTTTCTCTTGCAGATAAATATTTACAAGAAATCACATCTACAAAAACATACTAAAATATATCAAAATAGGATGATTTAACTGCAGATAAATATTTATTTCGTCTCTCCAAAAACTGTCTTAAAAGTGACTTTCAGCAAGATTTTCATGTATACATGGCAGTTAATGATCATTTTTGCTTAGATATAATTCTAGGCTATTCTGCAGAAATTTGGTATGTAGTAACGTTTACATCAGGATTTTACTTTTTCGTAAAACAACATATGGTCCAAAAGAGGAGAGATGTTCATGCATTGAATTTATATATACAAGACATTTTTGAAATCTTGTATAAATATGCTAATATGAAATATGCAAACCAGTGAGAAATGTAAAGAGTAATAGTGTTAATCTCAGAACTTCATCTGGAACTTAATTTTTCTCAATAGTTTGTTAATATGTAAGTTTGAAATGTTGCATGTCCATTTAAATGATTTAACTGAATCATCAGATCAAATGTGAGCAGGAAGTGAGTTTCATATGTTAGACCCTGAATACTGAGACTTCATTTTGGTAATTCTAAATTGTTCTTAAAATTCGATCTTAGATTATAGGGAGAAGACATTTTGTACTCTGGAATATGTCCATTGATCCATTTACAAACCAGCATTACTTTCAGAAAATTGTTCTCTCGTCTATTCTTTACCATTTGTTTCTGCAAATAGGTCTGAAAATGAATCTGATACATGTGACAAAACCAAGATGTCACACCAGTTGATTTACAAAGTTTGACTAGATTGCCTTCTAAACCTGTAGGCTCTGTGTCGGTATAAATGAATGTGTTGTAAGGAAATTGAAAACAAAACAAGTGTATTTTTTGCCGAAAATGTATTCTCTTCATGCAGTAATAAAATAGCAAGTTGTTATCATATATTCAAAAACATTACAGTAATATTTAATTAATGAGTCAGCATATTGTCATTTAAAGACAAAGGAAGAGTTGTTCATGTGATAGTTCACTGCTCTCCAAAACTACTCCCTACTATGTTTACCCAGAGGAGGAGGTTCTTGACTTGAATTGAAATGTATTCCTGGTGGAACATTTCAGGTCCTCAGTAGACAGGTTCTGGCTGGTTTATTGAATATATTGATTACACATGTTTGGGTTGTTTTATTCAATCATTTAAAAAAATTCGTATAATTTCCAAATCAGTAGATTTCAAGCATAATATGGTATATGTGGTAGATGGCGTTTAAAATGGTATTTTTTATACTAATGATGGTAGAATGACATGTATAGATAATAATGCATTAAATAGGGAACTTAAATTATAAATATCATTATAGCTGTTTACTTCTGAAGCCTGTAAAGTCTGTCTTGTTTAGAACTAGTACAATATCCCCATATAGTTGAACAGTTGCCAGTCATTGGAAGTATAAAGCAATTATTGTAAAGAATTATGGAATCCATTTTTCAGGTACTACATTATTATATTAAACAATGCAGTTTTAAATGTGAGGGACCTACAGACACAGTCTACTTCTTGTTGTCCATTCAAAACTTCTGTTTATGATTTTTGCTAATATGTTATAATCCTATACCTTTTGACAATACTATAATCTAATAAAGCCATAATTTTAAATAGGGACTACAAAATGAAATATCCGAAAACACCCTCTACTTTCTAATAGACTAAATGTACAAATTTGTTTTGTTTGATAAAGAAAACCTTTCTACACCTTAGCTACTTCATCAGATTTCATTCTTTTAAAATATATTCCAGCCTCTTCCTTGCCACATCATATGAAAGACATGAAGCCCTCTGAAGGACAATTGGAAGAACTTTCAAAGAAAATTGGGCAGGAAATTTTTCTCCTTGGTCTAGAATTGGGACTGTCCTTGGGAGATATCCTGCAAATACAAAAAGACCATTAGCAGACACCTGCTGAATGTTGTCATAAGATATTGGTTAAATGGCAGCAGCAAATTGAAGTTAGAACCTCATTTAAATACCTTGAGAATGCATTTCATCTTATTGGCATTGATGTCAATATTCTCAAATCCATTGGCACAGGTATGTTTACAAAATAAAGTAAAATAAAGTAACTATCATGCAATTTAAGTGTAAAAGCAAAAAAAAAGAAGATATCTTTAATAAATGAATAAACAATGCATCACAGATCAATTTTAATACATCACAGAGGCAGCCGCAACAGCATGATATTCAAATTAATCCATAAATTAAATAATTGCTCGAAAAGGTCATATTTTAGATTTCAACAGGACTAATTCTTCCATGAATGTTTGCAAAATACTAGGGAAGTATTTGTGCTGACATTTGTCAGTGCATTCGTTGATCCATACATCTTCACTGCTTTTTTACTATAACATAACTTTAATCAGGTTAACATGCACAACATTTTTTTAAAGTTGAGCATCCAATCTGATTAAAAGTCAGATCTCTAATGTCCTGCATGATGATCTGACAGCAACTGCTTATGGGTCATGTTCTGGTGACCTGTGTTATTGCCATCATTGCTAAGTTTATCAGCCAGTTGGATGAAGTATTATATCTTCACATTTTGGAGACGGCAGTTTGGCTGAAGGGCATCAATGTGTGCCGAATGATTTGATTCACTTCATATTTATGAAAGCTACATTTCCATTTGCTAATTCAAAGTTTGCCAGAGAGTGACCCTTAAAACATTAACCACTGGAGGTTTTTGTCGTTTTTGCTTGAAATTTGATTAGGAAACATATTTTGAAAGCTATTTCTGAATATATCCTAATACATCAACTTCTAGGTGATTTTCCAATAACCTAATGCCTATTTGTGTTAGAAACATCATTTTGCATTGGCTATTTGTCTCACGCATGAGCAGAAGGGTAAAAGATTTTTTTTATTTTTTTGCTTAACGGACCCATTACTTTCATATCGTGACCACTCTTTATTCCAGATGCCAACTTATTCTACTTTTTGCAAAGGTTCATCTGTCTGTTTGCAGTTCACACCGGTCTGCCTTAGGTCTGAGACCAAAAAGTCTAAAATCCAGACACAAAATCGGATTCCGACCACAGGCTAATTTTGGGTGGAAAAAAATTTGGTCCAAAAAATGAGGTTTTTCCCTCTGTATTTTGTAGAGCAACTAGAACTTCCAGATTATTTGGTAACATTGTTGAGAAACATCTATCTACCTTTCTATAATACTTCAGTGTATCATACATGACCTTAATGCTACAGAGCTCGGCAATATGCTATTGCCTCCTGCCACGTAAACTCGTCGCCAGGGGTAAATGTGTTAAGTAGGCAAGGTGGCTTCAACAAAATGTATGGGCCCAATGCATGATTAGAGTTCACTTTAACAATTGTCATGCAATTCATTACCCCTCAGCAATCTCGATTTTGAGATCTTTACATCGATAGCAGGCATACATAAACATGTAAACCAGTTTTGCCGTTCATTTGAAGCCCACAAGTTACTCATTTGATCTCCTTTACTAGTCTGTCAATTGAACCAATCCATTTTCAGAGCTAATTTGAAGTAAATGTAAACCATTATAAGAATACATTTGTAATTAATTTCAAACAGGTATTCCACTTGAAATTTTAAAAATGGACAAAACATCGATTCAGTTGTATAAAGATGCACTGCAAGCTGGGATAGAGAGAGTTTACAGGATACGGGTCATGGTAGTTGGACAGCTCAATGTAGGAAAGACTGCCCTGGTTAAACGGCTTCTTGGAGAGGAGGTTGACATCAACGAAAAACACAGCACAGAGGGCATAGATGTCCATGTACATTGTTGTGACATTTCTCTCACTACAAAAGAATGGATACCACAAAAGGAAGGTATATGACTATAAACAAATTAAATATATATGTTTCCCATTTTCTCTTCTAATTGTTAGATTTCATGCTTCAGCAGTGGGGAAGGGTGGTGATCGGATGAGGTATTTTGGGGAGTAGAGATCACTGCTATTGCTGCCATGATCCCCAATGACAACACAAAAAAGTAGTGTGTGCCCCCAGCCCACCACCACTTGCCAGCCCAGGTCTGTAGCTGTTGTTTTGAAGTTTAATACCATTTCTCAGTGCAGGATAAGCTTTACATGGCAGCCAGCATAAGTGGTGGAGGGAGAGCCTGGGAAAACCATATGTAAGAATTACTGAAACAAGGGGAGCACCTGGTAAGCTTGCTCACATACCCAGATTTGCTGAACCTGAGACCCAAACCCATGCAGACAGAGGTGAGATGGCAGTTTTCGGTAAAGGCGAGTGCTTTAGACCACTTGGCCACCCAGTTTCCCCGGGTCTCTAGAGTGACTTTACTACAAGATTACTGGTGAAAATGCTGGTTGCAAAAAGTACATCCCTGGTTCCCAGCTGTACATGTTCCGAGATTTACTAGGAATCCTTGGACATATGTTTCAAGGAAAAACCTCAGAGTATTGGTTACTGACTTTCCAAGGAAATAATCCAAGGACAAAAGCTTTTTATATTGATGTCGAGGTTGTTTATTTTTTGTTTTGTAGACATCCCAGCTTGATCTTGCACTTCCACGTTTTTTTTTTTGTTGCAGCCAATACTCTCAGATTTCCTCGGACATCAAATGATATCCTTACACATATTCATGGTTTTGAGGCATTCTGAGAATTCCTGGGACATATCGTCTTAGGTTTCCTGGGACACCCTTGGCATAAAACATCAAATCAAGAATTGTGAAGCAAATTACAGAATATAAGAAGATATTTTATTTTTAATGTTGTTCAACATGTACAAATAAAATTTTAAAAATGTCCCAATATCCAGAAAGCCCACAATCTTCCTTTGGTGCCAAATTGTCCATTTTAGTTTTTAAAATCCATCCATTTAAATCCTGCTTTTGTTATATGTTTTAGCACTTCATTTTAGTGTTTATTGATGCCTCTTTGATATACGGCCATTTCTTTTGTATCAGTTTTGCAATGAACATAATGGTTGAAAATATAAAATGTGATGACTTAATAAAGAAACAGTACACATATAACATTACTGTTATTGCAGACTTAAATATCATGTTTGGAATCCTTTAGTTCTGAATTTTAAAAAAAATATTCTTAAAACATGGTATTAATCCTTAAAATGCTACATTTCTGTAAAGGACTGTTCTTCAAATTTAGGACCTTCATTCTAAACTGCTGACAACATATATACTCCAGATTATATTCTTTTCCTGGCTCAGTGCCTTGCAAGTTCAAACTAATGTATTCAGTCAATTATAAAATCCTGATACACCCGTTTAAGGATATTATTAAAATTATTTATAATTATTATCTTACTATTTCATTGTACTGTAATCAACCCTTAAAGATATGAGAAAAGCTTGTTTCTTAGAAAGATTTTAGAAAGTTTGAAATTGTTGCAACTTTATCTTACCTTGGTCATTTTTGGCGTTACTGTCTTAGTCTGTTTTTGGTGTGCCAACTTGGTCTATTTTGTTCCTACTGTCTTAGCTGTTTTTGGTGTTTGTGGATTTGCACCTTTACTTCTTTCAACCCTAACTTAACATAAATTTGCAGGCTTTTCAAATAACATGCAATACATGCCATGTCTTGTATTAGTGAAGGGAATTGATTACTTAGCAAACAATAAATATACCCATGTTTACTATAGAAAAAAAAATGTGGTTTTGCATGTTGGTCTTTAAAACTAAAGATAATCATTTTAATTATGTAACCTGACATCCTTTATAAAGTTAAGAGATCATTGATTTGATGCTTGCAGTTTTGCAAATTCATATGCAAGTGGTAAAATAGAGCGCAAGATCATTATCATGGACACCCTGCTTTCTGTTAAATTAGACAAACAAAATAAATCTAGTTTAAGTACTTTTTACAGTCATCAACGTATGACTGGCAAGCACATTAATCAGTTTGTTAAGGCACACAAATTCACTCCCGAAATGAAGGTCTATAAAGTTGTTTAGCAGTGGCCATCATGTGATATCACGTATCACTACCTCGTATTTAAAAACAGAATGCAGCTGCATTTTCAGACAAACTCATGATAATATGGCAGGCAAGTACCACTGTTTAAATTTTCAATATGGTACTTCGAGAAAATGGATAAAGCATTTGAACTTTTCATCGATATTATGAAGCAGTAATTAATATGACTGATTACTTTGTAAATACTTTCCTGCTACCTAACAAAGTATACACATGGATTTTGCATTCTATTCTTAAATCCCTTTAACACTATTCATAAACCTATGATTCTGATTTAATGCACTGTAAAAATTATGTACACAAAGTTATTTTATAATCAATTTCATGGTCATAAAATATATTTCGTTTTATTGTTTATTCAACGATTTTAAAATATGATTTCTTTTTCATGTTTAATAATAACAATAATAATAATAATATTAATAATAATAATAACAAAATATAATTAAAACCATTAGTAATTCATGTCCTCTAAATTCAACTAATGTTAGTGGAATCTACAATAATAAGGTTTACTGAACAATGTATCATATGCTTGTCCAAAAATGGTACTGCTGATTGCTCAATGCCTAGTGGGTAAATGGCATGATACAGTAAGTATAGCTTGCTAAACATATACATTCTGACCAAAAAAAACTGATGCAATCAACTGAAAAATAGATGCAGTGTACAGCCGGTCTATAAAATGAGAGCCAATAAAGTTACTAATCTTTTTCCTGATTTAATGTATTAGAGTAAAAAAAAAGGAAATGAACTTGCCACCATTCCTTCTAGTAAATCCCTTCTGTCGTCCCTTTTTTGGCTGAGCAATATTTAGGAGGCTTTAAACATTTCCTGTGATCGGACTATTATTATTCCATTTCAATAACACTGACAAGTTCCTGGTAATTGATGAAGGTACTCTTTTTTTAAGACAAGGATTCAGAAACCAGTTTACTTTAACTGGACTACTCTAAAATGTATTATTATGTTGCATATGAGCTTGATTGATGAAATGGCTGCTGCATTTTGTTAATTATGTGCTCTGTAACCAATGTCAGTGTGCGAGAGAAATATTTCCTAGACCTTTCCACAACTTCTGAATATTTTTTTATTTAAAAGCAGTGAGTAGATAAGCATCTGCTATGAGCATTATATGGGGTCATTCATTTATCTCAATATCTTTTATATAAAATAAAATTATCTCTCAGCTTTTGATTATCGCAGACTGGAAGTGTCATACCATGCCAAAAAGAAATGTTTCCAGTTGGACAACTGTCCCCGTTTTTGTTGCCAACTGTAGCACTTTTATCCCCAGGGTACAAAAAAATCCCCAAATTAATGTGTGCTTCTAATTGAACCAGATTTTTTCAGTTAGATGCACAAATATATATATATATATATATATATATATATATATATATATATATATATATATATATATATATATATATATATATATATATATATATATATATACCTACCCTAATTGTACAACCAGTGCAATAGGAAAAACATATGGGGGGGTCATAAACATGTAAACTAAAGAGGCCTCAAAAAGGCACAGACATTTTCAATGTTATAAAACAATCAAGGTCAAAAAGCAGAATTCATTTACAATTGCATTTTATTAAAAAGAAATCCATTGGTGTAGTAGCTACTGAACTTGAGAGATCCCTCCACTGATAAACTGGCCATGTATTTCCAATTGGAAAACTATTAGTGTCCACAGGAGACTTTGAGGGAAGAGTTCTACTTAAGGTGTTAGAATTTAGCTATATAAATGAAAATGTTTCTGATCTACAAGTACACTAACACAAGCAGACATTATTTACTTTGTCCACTACTATTCAAAATTTAGCTATTGAAAAACAATTTAATTTGATCCCTGCAAGTGTAGATATGGCTTTGCAAAACTTAAATGAGAGGGTACAAATCTTGCCAGTTTACTTGGAACATGCCTTTTAAAGTACCTTATTTGTCTATATTTGATGAATACCTTAAGTTTTATATGAATTAATTGTAAATAAAAATTTGTTTACACATGTTTAAACACGAAATAGTGATTGTTTATGTTTTTGTATCACTAACTTTGAAGGTCATTTTTCATTTATTTAAACATGAAAAGAATAATTTCATTGTAAAGATTAATATTATTAAAGTCCCAAAATGAATGACATGTTTTTCAGAGATGGATTCATTGTTGTGCAAGCAGAATACTTACAAAAACCTTTTCTTGTCAGATCAAGTGTTTTGTGCAATCTTCCCAAATCGTTTTGAAAGTGATTAAACTTCAGTGCAATTCTGCTTATTGTCAGCTGTCATATGAAAAAATGATATTTAGAAATAGTGCCATGCCAATCATCCATGCAATTATTTTTCAGACTCAGTTGTATATTTATAATAATTATTTTTGTAACTAATGTGACATGCATATTTTCAGACATTATTTACTAAAACTGCAATAAGTTATTATCCTTCTATTCCGGTGCTCTAATTAGTTATCATTCCTGTAACTAATACACAAATATAGATTTTAAGAAAAATGCCACATTTCGCTTTAAGCATTTAGGACTTTACATAAGATTCAGTTGTTGGAAAATATATTGTTAAAGTTGTCCTGTGTGGTTACAGGGCATTAAAACTGGGACCACAGTGTTGCACTAAAATGATTTTATCAATTGATTAAAAGTTTAGAATATTTCTAACTTCAGGATTTTGGAATATGTGTAGTTTTGGTTCTAGATCACATATTTTTTATTGCCATGTAAATGAGATATGAAATCAAAATCTGTGTTCCTGATTGGCACCATTTGGCCAGAACTGAGATCCTACACTGTCAAACCCATCTCGGTCAATCAACATTAAGTCATTTTTATTTCAAATCCTAGAATTGTTACCTGTTTTCGAAATGAGAAACATTGTTCATTTTAATAAACTGCAAACATAAGCTCTTAATAAATATACAGAAATCTCTTGAGTGCATATCCTAGCAACATATTTCTAAGTCTACATTTCCGAGTTTTGTCCAACCTAATAAAATGACTAAGTTCTTATTTCCTAGGATTTTGCAAGCCAAAAGTTCTCATGCCAAGGCTTTGTCCAAGGTATTTCCTATGTTTCTTTTTCATGTACTAGATAATATCTAAGGGTTGCTTATAAAACCTTGGATGAAATATCAGTATTATCTGAGGTTTCCCAGGTTTGCCAAGGACAACCTTGATAAAATCTCGGATATCCAATGTTTTTGGTAAAATTCCAAGCAAACCCTCAGAAAATGTACAGCCTGGTTAATGCATGACTAAACAGATTTGTACCATGGAGGGAATGTTTTGCGGTGGGATACACTTAATACTCTTGTCACAGCTGAGACCGAAGTACCAACACAAATGCCAAGTTCTGTTTGAGATTGGGTACAATACACTGCTATGTAGACACATAATGTCCTAGTTGTTGATGCGGTTGCATTAGTACAATGTTTATTCACATGTTCTTGAAAAGAATTCTGCTCATCCATGTATGCATTAGTTCATTATGAAACAAAGAAGTAGCAACAGTGTGGAAGTGCTGCTGGAGCCCATTAAAATACAGTGCAGACTGTAGGGTTAGGGTTATTCCATTTAAGCATACCCCTGGGGGGGAAGGCACATTCAAAAATGGGTGACCACCTATAGAAGTGATTTTTTCCTACCACCACCAGTCACAGAAGTGAATTTTGGACACCCATGCCCATGCATAGAAGCAAATTTTGGAAATTCATTACCGTGAATACAAATTACTTTAATAGAAGTGAATTATACGTAGATTAACTTTTATTCTTAGTAACTTGAATATAAGTATTAAACTTAATCGTCAGAAATAAAATATATAGAATCTAATTAATATTGTAAGTTTTAAAAAATATTTTAAAGTTAGACAACGTATTATGTATTTTATATAAAGGGATTAAAGAATTATTAAAACCACAAGATGCCTGAATTATTTTATTTTCTGTAAACATGGAAAATGTTCCCCAACAGATTGGGAACATGCAGCTTTAGTTGTCTTATATAAAGATGACACATATCTCATATCACACCTTTTACACACAGTATCATTGGATAGTCAGCCAACCCATTTGAAGTTTTTACCTGTTTATATGTTCAAACAAACATTACAAAACAAAAACATTACCATATTATATATATATATATATATATATATATATATATATATATATATATATATATATATATATATATATATATATATATATATATATATATATATATATACGGTTGTTGTCTTTCCCAGGCATTATTGTTGTATCTTGTCTTAATTAGTCAATTATTACACCTGTAACATTTCTGCAATTTTCAACCACACAAAACTCATTGGATCAGCAGATGCATGTAGTTCAGAAACCAAAAACAATTCCACAAAAGTTTTCCCATGCCAAAGAATAATATTTTGAAATATGGTAGTTTATCACAAGGTCGACATATTTGTAGAACCATAAAAACCATTATTTTCACAATGATTTGTGAATAATTTGTCCAATTTTCAATAATTTATCATTTCATATCTAAACTTTGCTGTCTTCATATCGGTGATAATCCAGAGATATCATTGTTTTAGAGGAAATATTTCAAAACTCTGTGATTTTTCTTTGAATGTTTACATTAACTGGACGGAATTGGTCTTTTGGAAAGTACCAAACTGTATTTGGCCAGCCAATGGCAAACCCACAGTGAGTGATAAGATAGAACAACATGCTGGGAACCAGTCCATTTCCGGCTTACATAGAAAAGTGTGAGCTTTTCAAATAAATTCACAGCAAGCATTCAAACACATGTACCGTCCACCATTTTTAATATTGCTCTATGGTCACTTTTTGAAAATTCTTGACCTCATGTTATTTCATGCTGAAAGTTGCATATGTTTTACATATGGTTATATATAAATGTGTCGTGAACATCCAGCTTCAAAAATAAATTCACTTTTTCTATGTTCCAGGTACTTCTAAAGACTTTCTGTACCTTTTTATCACATGCCCCTTAACATTTTTGCATGAAATAGCATAATCATGAGTCATACCAAGTTGAAATTGTATGTTACTCTTAAAACCAATAGAGCATATTCATTATAGTGTTCTTGGATGGTGCAACATTAACTTTTGGATGTCCAAAATTTGCATATTTTCATAATAATTCTGAACCTTGTTTTGAGCAATATTACATACTTCGTGAAGTAAAGACAACTGTGGTGTCAGAGATAGAGAAGAAACTGGCACTAAGTTGGTTCTCAAGAAACATTTATGATTATGTATTTGTTTAAATGGAGAAATACTACAGATTGATTCTCTGTTCCTTGGCTTATGATGACAATATTCATATTGATATTCACAAAATAATGGCATGAAAATTTCAAATTAATTTGTTTTCGATCTTCAAAATTCTGAAAAATATTTGAACTTGTATCTCTTTTCCGTCCTTACTAAACATGAACATTTTAATTTTAACACCAGTGTCTCTTGATAAAAATCCTACCTAGAACAGATGACCTGACATTGATAATATCTCAGTGATCACAATCACATACATATTATCAATACGTCTAGTATCACCGAGTCAGTGAGTGATACTCCCGTCGAGACTCTAACCTCGAAAATATATCACACAACAAAAGTTTTACAAATATTTTGTAATAAGTTTGGTATAATGGATGACAGTACATCTGTATAATGCGATTCCTTGGTGTAAACGTCTGCCTTTTCATACAATTGTTTTCGTGTGTTTTTGAACCCAAATTATGTATTATTGTTGTCATTGTTTACATTTCTTACGTATCCATGTGCCGGGAAGAGTTACCGTTCTTGCTGGCATGGGTGACCTTTGAAAAAGACATAATTCGTGGGTTTTCCGCAAATATTCGGACACATTTTACCATTATTCTCGTAAAAAGAACTACAAAGTATTTAAAAAGTAGACGTAGGTAAGCGTATATGGTCGTTTATTTAATTTTCCAGCGTTTCGAAAAATTCGTTTTTCGTTTTTTCCCCTGCTGAATACGTTGTAGAAATGGCCCAATGTCATATACGCTAAATATAGACATTTGACCTTTCAACTATGAATACATTCGGCTTTTTGTAATAATGTCGGCTTTTTACATATTAAAGCGGAGAAAGTACTGGGTGTAATGAGGTTGACATTTTGAGAAAACGTTAATCTTGATCGCCAGTGCCCTCTAGCGGTGTCCCCAGTTGCTACTAACTGTTAAAGAATCAACGCTGATATTTTAAGCTAAACTGCGCGTACGGCGTAGCGTAATAAATTTGGTAGCGTTCGACTTCATACTCCTACTAAAACATTTACGTAGTATTTATAAATTTACGGAATTCCAGACCATTTTCCCACGCTATCGCTCGACATGACCATGATCGTGCCTATTTAATATGCTAGTGCAACGCAAAAAATGGAATACTGTCCCCGTTATAGTCAACTGAAAATCAGTTTGTACCAAGGTTCAGTACCTCATTTTCAGTCAATCAATGAGAAGACAGCATTCCATTCTGTGCGGTGCACTTGCATATTAAGTAGGTGCGATCATGGCCATGTCGAGCTATAGCGTGGGGAAAATGGCCTGGCATTCCATAAATGTAAAACAGTACGTCAAAGTTTTAGTAAGCATACAAAGTCGAATGCCTGTCAGAGCAAAACATAGGTACCAAAATTATTATGTTATGTGCAGTTTAGCTTCAAAGGTCACGTGAAGTCGCGTGAGAAAGTGCGCAATCCTTTTTATTTCAAGGTCGTGTTTTTTTCGGAAGTACGTACTTGTCATACAAATAGTTCTAACCAATCAAATGGAAGCTAAGAGAAGGGGACTTTTTCCAAGTTTGTGGAGTTTCAAATGTACGATTTTCAAACTTAATTCTGAGGCTGAAGAATGTCTCAACCTTGTGTCTGTCTATGGTCAAGTTCTCACCTCTAAAAGTAGCCATATACCCACATCTTCGACGGACCACATGTTGCATTGTATTTCTGTCGCCATTTTATGTCATGTTCTAAATATTCGGCTGCAGCATCCTTACCATATATGACTACATCCGAAGACTTCCGGATATCCACGTTCTCATTGTTTCGTATTTCCGTTACAATTCATCGGGAAATTGCCGATTTAGATTTTATTTTCCCCGAAATCCAGCGAATTACGATGAGTAATCCGCAATCACGTTATTTTTGTTAACGTGGGGGGGGGGGGGAGAAGAGAAAACAAACACAACGGTGGCATTATAGAAACACATTATTAAAATAAAATAGGCACCACCGATAGAAGCATTTGTTCTTTTGATATGACAAGGAACATAAGTGATTATTGTTTATTGATGACCATGCATGGAAGTTTTTTTTTTTTTTTTTGCGTCCGTGGGGTAGTGGTATGTTTAAATGGAATAGCCCTTACTAGATAACTAGCTGCTTTGCTTTTATAGGCAACATCCGGCAAGAAAACAAAAGCTAGGTTTATAAGGTAAGACTATCGATAAATATAATGGACAACCCACTCACTCGATGACCTGGGTCTTCAGACAACATTTTCAAAATACTGTCAATATGATGTAGTCCCAGACTGGAAGTTTTGTTCAGAAAATGTTATAGATGATTCTGTTGGTGACTTTGACTGTGTCATCCATGTTATAGTTGGGTTTGGAATTTACAATGCAAAGCAGGTTTTCAATGCTAACCAGGTCACCGGTATTTCAAGACATTTTACTGAGGTTCTGTACACCATAGCAAAGAAGTTTGATGGTTCAATGATGTGGCTTCCATACACTTAAACACACACAAATATCAGATGAAAACACAAAATAGGTTGCTTACACAATGTTCTGCTTTGGTTTCACTAGTGGGGCCCTAACTTAATGCATTAGCTGTATCGATTGAAATCTACATTGTTTGGTGGGCACTTGCTGGGGATAGGACTAGAGTCAGTAAACTGTTTTTTCCAAACGTTCTTTTATTTCCAATTTTTATTATTTGAAACATTGTAGTCTGTATTTTATTATGATGGATATACATTTGTCAGATTCACTCATCTGGGTTTAAATTTTCTATCCCTCCTCCATCCAACTTTATTCTAACATCTGACTTACACATATGCAAACCCATTCATGAACCTGCTTACATCTCCAACAGACGCACATGAAAGAGGATGGAAGAGTGTTTAATAAATGCCACTTCATTGCAAAATCATGTGAGTACTCCACTGGAAAACATGCAAACATTCACTTGACTTCTCTGTTGAAAATGTCAAAATATCCATTTCCGCAACCACGATTTCGAACTCTGCTGTTGCAAATGACTTATCCTTGATGGGAACTGAAAGCAAATTACAAATTGTACTCATATTGCTTTGGGCCACCAAGAGAAGCTGTAAGTAGATATGTACTCATGAATGGACTTTGGCAAGATTAATTTATTAGCACCACAAGTGACACCAGTCGCAATCGATATTCCTCCAGCATAAAATCCAATTGGTATACCTTATTAAAATTGATTTTTTCAAACTTCCAGCAGCACCAATACCATCCATTGTTGCAGGAGCAATTCCCCAAGTATCGTCTACACCCAAACACATGCATTTGATTTCATGAGCAATGCTGTTCGCTTGGTGACTAAATCTTTGCTGTTATTCAGCTTTGTTTATTTTCCATATTGGTAATATTGAGGGTCCATCACAGTTCTTATATAAGTAACGTAATCTCAAAGCATAATTACTCAGTGGGCTGGCATTGTCCAGATGCATTGCACTTATGTGCAACATGCACACACGCTTTCAACAGCTTACCATTTTTTGCTGGTACAATTATCATACAATGATATAAATGTCTATACCAGGAATATTTCAATTTCCAGTGTTTGTGCATTCCTGGGGCCTTTACGTTACATTAATATAAGCATACTGCTTACACCACTGGATATGATTTTTATCAATGTCATCCAATCGTTGTTACATAGATTGGCGCATCCTTGATGAATAACAGTCAATATAAGATTTTTCTGCAGCATGGTCAACATGATATGCACAAAGGGTTGATGTGTTGGTAAATTTCAGTTCATTATTGTAGAAATAGTCCCGGATTGTTTTCATGTGTTGTGATGCAGTCAACGACTGCAAGTTTCATGTGTTATTGATATGACTCCATGCTGGCTTCGAATTGATATTGGCACACCAGGGTGGTCCAAACAGGCAATCTGTATTTGTCCCTTCACATGATTATATTTTGGCATTTATGAAGGTGTGGTAACACCATTTTGAAGAGATGGTTGCTGATAAATGGAACAAAATACCTATCATTGTTAGCATCTGCTTTCAGCTGATTGGTTAGAATGCTTGAATGGCCTCGAGGAAAGGAAATATTCCAATGCTTTTGTTTTTTGAGGTGGGTTATGGGGTGAGGGGTTTGCAGTTGCCTCTCTTCTTACTTGGATAACTCTAATGTCACCAAGGTATTATTTCATTTGACTGCGTTGAGCTGATTAAGCTGTGTTTGGGTCAATCAGAAGGAGTCATTTCCAGTTAACTGTTTAGAAGAAATGCTCATTATGACCCCACACTTATTTCTTAGTGTGTTCTTATTTTCAAAAGCTGCTTTGGCTAAGACCAAGGTTCACTTCCTTATAAAATGTTATTATTTGAAAATGTGACATGATTAATTACTACATTGTGAGTTTTCTATAGGTGCATCAATGACTCATTTGTCCACCTTCATGAAAATGTTGTCTCGGCATTCTTATGATTGACTCATACATAGGTGGTAGATCTGGACGATTCTTAAGTGCCTCGTTGAACTCTGTGAAGTTTCTTTGTTGGATCTCTCTAGCTTCCTCTCCAATTTATCTGATGCCTTCTTGGATTTTGGAATCCTTCTTGGATTCTCACAATCCCCTCAAGCAAGCATTCAGTGGTCATTGAGGTTAAAATCATGGCTTTCTGAAAACACTGTATGATGCATGTGGCTGTTTTAACAACAGGATCAGGCTCTTTTTCTGCCCTATCATCATACTGGTTATCACAGCTTGCTTTACCTCTTCAATAGTTTCATATGTGAGTTTGAGCAGCAATGCCCGCAAGTAGTCAGAGGTCCAATTAATGTTTATTGTAGGGGCCAGTCTGTTGATGTATTTACAATCGCAGATTGAACTGATTCTCTGAGCAACCAATGCATTGCCATTTGGCACCTGTATATGCACAATTGGCAAAGCCTGCAAGTAGACCATTTGTGCAAACAGTATTGCAAGTTGTTCCTGCTGATTCAGAACTGCAACCAGGGTTTACTGTAATGCAGCCATGTGGTGTCCATACACAAAAGGAGTGATTCCATCAGGAAACATCAGTGGTGTTACCAAAATTGCATTTATTCAGATATTGATGGTATTATCATGGTACATCTGTATTGTTGCATTAGGGATTCCTCGCAGACATGTGCTACCTTTATAAACGTTTATTGTGAGCATTATTTATATTTGCCACTACTTGCCATGGAATATAATCTGACATTGGAATTTAACTCCACTCGCAGTATGGCTAATATGGGAAATATTGAATTGAATTTCCATGCATATTTTAATAGACCATCCTGATCCATTTCTTTTGTATTTTTCCAGCAACTCAGATATCATTTCAAACCCTTTATTGAGTTTGTTAATTGTGTCATTACGGTTCAGGATTGTTTGCACATCGCTGTGAATCCACAACGTTGCACTTTTTACTACATCATTACTTTTACATTCAGGCAGCATATTCAAATGTACACCAAGAACATATATTTTAAGTGTGGAGTTGCTCATGCAATGTAACGTCGATACAGTTCCTGGAAAATCTTTGAAATAAGTTTCACCTTGTCTTTGCTCGGCTTCTGTTCTAATTGTTGTGCATTTGTGACAGCATTAGTAGCAGTGATGCATGTGATAATGTGAAAAGGCATACACTTTGGCATATTCATATTCTTATGCCATTGAACTTGTTATATGCACACATCATTATCTGATTGTTTCAGCTGCATATATTTTATTTCCTGTGGCAGCTTAAGAATGAGTTTATAAACCAGTTATATCATAACATGTATAGGAATCCATTAAGCGATTTACACTATTTTGTGTTAGGGCAATTCGACATTTTGAATAAGTCCAAATGAGGTCAAACGGCATCACTAAGTAATCACCGACTCAGATTCAACTGGATTTTATATGTTTGTTTCCATCAGTATCAAATGTCTTGGAGTGCTTGTCAACATTTTTGTTTCAATGTTTATAGCAGTAGCCTGTGAAAACTTGAACCACTGCTTGCACCGTTTAACATTTGCTATTGTACATTGGTTCCCCCCACTTATACAGTCTTATACCCCTTATATATTTCTGCTCCAGAAAACTGGCTGTATAAGACAGGTGTTTTTTTTTTCGGAGGGGGACTATATTTGTGAGAAGTATGTATATGTATATGTAAGTTTATGTAGTAAAAATGTTATATATAACTTCAAAGCATTTAATATCTTCATTTAAAAGTTTCATTAACTATTAATGTTTTTTCTCTTAAGGATAGACTTATTTTAAATTAACATAAATTAATAGATTTGATTCTTAAGCGTGAAGTGCTAGTGGATTATTGTTAGCAACTACATTCAAAATGTCATTTACGTCTTGGTACGTACATTGCTTGGCATTTAAAATAATTCTCTTTCCATTTACTCCATGTTTGCACTGCTGCAGAAATTTCTCCTTATCTGTTACACTGTTACCTATTTCAAATCTTCCTGACATAAAATTTTTCACTAAGAAACTCTCTTCATGGTCATCAAGTCAAATAACTTTTACTTTTTATTCTAAAGTGTTAATTCTCTGTTTACATGATGACATGATAAAGTTGTGTAATGATTTATTCCTATGTTGCTACTTTACAGTACTGCAACCCTCAACATCTTTATTTAGCCTATGCTGATCATGTTAACAATTAACCATTACATACTGTCTTTAAAAAAAATTGCAACATCTGTGTTATGTCCAGAACTCTATTAAAACAGTTTTGACACCATTTTCTGTAAATGTCGGCATTAATATAATATTAACATTTGTGGTACATGTACTTTAGCCATCACATCTTTCAGTAATGAAAACATGACATAGGGAAGCTGATATTGATGAAGATAATTGGCTCACTTTTTGCTATTTGAATTACAAATTAGTTCTGGACACATTAAAATAAAATGTGGTTCCTTATGAGGAGTAAAAGTTAAATTTTTGCCCTAATATGTTCATGATCGCTTCAAAGGTTGGCCTTTCTTGATGGGTACTTTTGAACACAAATGTATCGGTATCAAGGGAGTCTGGCCGTAAAAAGTGGGTGGCTGCTGGTAGGGGCATGTGGTCTGTGCATGAGTGGAACACTATAGTGTGAAAACATTAATTTATCCCTGTTGATCGTCACTGCCATTGCTATATTTCCTAATTGCATCATTATCATCATTAGAGTGTTTGCTCACTTCATTGTCTACACTGGGTAATCTAGTCAGTGCCAGAAACTTCATATTTTCTAGCACAATATCAAATAATGACTTTCTGAGATTGTATTGTATTCTTTGGAGATGTTGTTTGTCCACGATAATTTTTAGGTCAATTACTTTGTCAAAAACTCTGGATACATATTGGAAAAATCATACATCTATTGAGACTCTTTGATAAATCTGTTGGACGCATTTATTTGAAAGAATGATTTAATATTTTATGTGATGCAAGAAGCACTTGTTTGATCAATCTGCCAGCACTGCTCTGCTAAGAAACTCGAGTTCAGAGGTTATGTCTGTAATGCTTTTTCCAATAAAAGGACACATCATGTAATTTAGTTGTGCATATATGCTTGCATCTACATCTATGTTCATATCAAAATTATGTGGCATACAATATATGGAATGTGTGTATGTGTGCGAGAGAGGGAGAGAGAAATCAAGAGAGATGTATCCATGTTTGCTTCAAACTCTGCTGATTTTCTAAATGATTTTGATACAAGTGGCACATATTTTTCTATTGATTTATTTTCTGATGTATTCATATGAACTTAAGAGGCATTATTCATTGCTCCAGACCAACACATAAATAACACTAGAGCTTAAGTTCTTTCAAAGAGCACAACTATACTGTCTATTGTATTATCATGAAAGAAATGCTTTCCCAACTGTAATGTTAATTTAGGAAATGTATACCTATACTAATTTTGCTAAAATTTGTAGATGCTCAAATTCATATAACTTTGTATAGAGTTTGTTTCAGCACGTATGAGGTAAAATGAAGTAGTAGCATTATCTTTAATCCTGGAAATTCTTTTCTTTGAGGTTGTGTTCTGTTAACTTATGATAGAAAAATTGAATTATGGGTAGGCAGAGTAGTGGGCAGTAATTAATTGGAAACAGGTAGGGCTTAAATGTTTACCATAATTTCTAAATGTTTACACTGTTTACAATAACCTAAATTATACCATTCAATTAAAACAATTGAAAGCTAACCATTTCTCTTTATCAGCTTGTTTGGCATATTGAGCAGCTGACAGCTGTTATAATGTGCATGCAATATTTAACTCATTTTGTGATGTTTTGCCTACTGTACATCTTTTACCTCTTATAATGACAAGATTCAGTTTGTGCATGTCTTAGTTGAATACATATGACAATTTTAGTTAGACATCCATGGGATAATCATAAAAGTGTATTTTACAATTAAATGTATACGATGAAAAAATGGAGTCAGGCACAGTGCCTATATATTCATATGAGGTGCTTTTCTAGGATCTACAATGCCTAAAACACAAGGAAGTGGCTTTCAGACTGAAATTTACTAATCAAAGGTATAAAGGTATAAACAAACCATTTTTGTCAGTGTTATTAGTGAATAACCTGATGTGTAATGTAGTTTGATTTCCAGTATGACTGATACTTTTCAGCTTCAGTTTTCATTTGCTGCATTCAATGTAAAAATCAGAGACATAAGTTACACAAGAAATAACAGAAGCAGAGATATGTCAATATATACTATAGTTAGAAGGGGTAGTTCCTGTATCATTACCTGCCACAATTACACGTTGACAAATTATCTTAAAAATTACAGGCAGTAAACCAAGGTAAACTATTTACACTCTAAATCTTGCAGCCTTGGGAAACAGAAATTGATAGTAACTGGATCCTGTTATGTAAATATATTGGAGATATCTGCATACAAAATTTGGGTGACAGTATAATTTTATAACAAAAATAGGACCAGTTTACGGTACAAAGAGTCAAAGGGTTTACTTCTATTGCATTGTTATAATTTTCAAACTATATTACTGGTCATACTTTGATGTCAACGAGTGATAGTTTAGAATTGAAGAATAACCTTTGGCCATTAGCTCATATTCACAACTTACCTATCCCAGTGTCACGTGCACATACTTCATGAAATCTTTTATCATAGTGTATTATCCACTATTTTCTGTTATAAACATACAAATATTCAGATTTAATTCATGTATGTGTTTCCTTTCAGATGATGAACAATGCTATAGAGCTCAGCGCCTTGTAAAGCTTTTAAAGGAGCATGTTCAGAAGCAAGAAGCAAGTGGCAAACAGAAGGGCCAGAGCATTCAGGTTGACCTTCCTGCCAATAAAGAACACATTGATAGGCATATTGCTGACATTCATATTTCCAGTCTATCAGATCTGAGCAAGACAGAAGTCAAAACATCAAAGCCACAGCCTCCCATCAACGATTCTCATTTGTCTGATGCTGAGGTGGATAAGAGAAAAGTGGAGCATTTAGGTCAAAGAAAAAGCACTGTCGGCACTAAAGTTATTGAAGAAGAGTCCAGTAGGAATGAGAACAGGGGTGATGTATCAGTGGAAATGCTCCAGTTTATCAATGAGAATTCTAATAAAATAAACAGTATGGCAAATAACGCAGCATTGGCAGTATGGGACTTTGCAGGCCAATATATATTCTACTCTACACACCAGATGTTTCTGACGAATCGTGCAGTATATCTCTTAGTCGTTGATCTCAAGAAACCGTTCACAGAAATCATTGTAGATGATGCATATTTCTTTGATATAATGGGGTTAAAGGAGTGTCGAGCTTGTGGTAAGTATTTTAGCTCTGAAAGGGTGGGTAGTTTTGTACTGTTTTGTCCACTGTGTACTGTCCTCAAAGAATTAGCCAATGTTGCGAGTTTTATCTCAAAATATCTTGCACTCCATTACGATTTCCAAGCACTCATCAACATCACCCACATGCACTACAGGGAAGATGTCCGACAGTTTATAAATCTTTATATGATGATAGACCTCATGCAAAAGCCTGAACAAGGAGAAGGCATCATGGACATCTTGCCCCTTTAAATGAAGATGACCTTCTTCCCATAGTACTGTATCTTTGGTTCAATTACATAAAGTTCATTTTAAAGTAATTGCTGTTCATTATAATAAAAAATTACATATATATGTACTACATATTTACCTTCCGTTATATATCATGACAACTGTCTTCTAATCATTACCTTTAAATTGGGGGAAATTCATTTTTGACTTGAAAATTCAAAACACGTGCCACAATCAAATATTCACTGTTCTCGTTAAAAATTCTCCTTCTTTTGAGGTCAAAATACTGGATCAAATTTTGCAAATCTTCTGATTCATACTAAGCTGACTTCTCTCTTCTGTCACATATATGCTTACAGCTCGTGTCTTAGATAACCAGACCATAATGCCAAGTGAGCTTATGGTATGGCTCTGCATACATCTTGAAAAAAATGTCTTATGCACACATCCAGACATGAAGACATTCAGATTTATACACAATGGTGCCAATCTACCATCAGGTATGGTTGCTGATATTAAAAATAGTAAAAGTCTGTAAAGAACTGCTAAAAAAGATGATGAATAAAATTTGCTCTAATTTGATAGAAAGAACCCTGGCTGTAACACCATTAATGTTTTGATTTCTACAGGCTACAGTGGCCACCTTAAATATTATATTGCTGCTATTCCCCCTCAATGGATGGTCATATCAATATGGTGATGCCACTGAATATCTTTTCAGGATACATATATTGGTTGGTCAGGAATGAAATTTTGCTATTCTGGCATTCAGTATGGCCACAGTAGCAGACATCTTGAAAATCTTGTTATTGCTACTCCCACTGATTGGAAACCATTATTGACATTGCACTTTTATTAACATTCTTCATCATATGATATTTAGTTGTTCCTGAATAAAGCTGGCAATGATCATTTTGAAACTCTGGGAGTATCCTTTTTGGATGATGATCAAATGCACATGAGTTCACCAATTGTGATGTCTAGTTGATCCTTAATAAAAAAAGATGCTGATTTTACATCCGATATGGTCGCCATGGTGGTCACATTGAAAATCATTTTATTACTCAAAAATATCAGAAATGGATACTTTTAGGCCCTTCTAGTGTTACATACGATGCCATTGCAACTTTAAACATGGCTTCTGTTACTAAAAATAGAAAAACATTTTAATGAATTCGTCCTCAAAGAAAATGAATAGAATTTGACCACACTTGACAATTCTTCCTGACATGATGACCTAGCAAATGTATTAATATGATACCTATCCACTACTAAATACCTATCCAATACCAAATACCTTTCTTCACTACCAAATATGGCTGTTTTTACTAAAATAATGGGACAAAAATGTTAACTGTAAAACATCATTTGGCGATACTGGTATGAAGACTTTTCAGTTTGTCACAAGTAATACAAAATTATTTACTTAACTATCTCAGAAAATTAATTAACATAATTTGACCAACGTTTGACACAAAGTATACTGGCATAGGGGCTTTTGAATATTGGACAAGTGATCTGGATATATATAAATGTAGACAAATGTGAGAATCTTGAAGCACTTATTTGCATAATAATACATGCAATAAACAACAATGGAAGCAATTTCAATAGAAACCATCTTTCCCATCCGTATTTCTTGTCCAAGTGCTTTTCACTTGGCTGTTAGGCAGATGTAGACTAGCAATCTCAGGTAATCAATTTCAGGTTCACTTGTACCTCTTGTTTTTTAATTTATGCAGCGAAGCATCAGCAGTTACACACATGCATACCCAGACATATGCATGCATGCATACATACATACACACATGCATACATACATACATAGTTAAATATAAGTACCTATAGAAAATTCTCAGCACAAAACGTGCACCCCTATCAATTCAGTCTTCTCCCTATTGGCTTTTGAAAGAACATATGTAAAGCAGTTTTCTCTTCTGTCTTCAGACCTCGCTGAGATATGGCTGAACTCAATACATTCCTGTGCACCTTCCCCTGATGCTGGCATCCCCCCTGTGATATTGGTTGGAACACATGTGGATGAGATTCAGGAGGTATGTTTTGATGGAATTCATGGTACCAATAATTTAAAGTTCAGCAATTTCATCTGGTTGGAATAAAATGTGTACTCATTCAGTTTAAAATAGTCTAACATATCCAAGATCAGCAGTTGTATACATTCACAAAAATATTTATTTAACAAATCAAACTTTTTTCTGTGATGAGCTGTTCTACAGACAAATACACATAGAACAGTTCATGAGCAGGAACATATTAACAGATTTTGTAAGATTAAAACTCGTGCCCCCCCCCCCCCCATATCCAGGACACAACCTAGATTCATTTGATGTACATTAGAATCTTTAAAAAATTGGTGTATCCTCTAGATTGCACATTATTTTTCAGGCTAATCCTCAAGAAGCCATTGGAAAGTATTTTGAGCAGATTTTGAACATTCTGAGTGGAAAACCATTTCTAAAACATGTGGACAAATGTATTGCCATTGATAATTCCCAGTTTGACCCTCAGTTAAAGACTGTCAAAGAAAGGATTTTCGACTTGGCTTCAGGGCAGCCATATTTTGGAGAAGAAGTACCTGCTAATTGGCTCTTATTGGAAGAAGCACTCATGAAGCTCAAGGCCTCTGGACTCAAGGTACAAAAAAAGTTACATTGCATAAATATTGTTGATACAATTTGTTTGAATAATCTGCAAATGCGATTTTAAATCAAATTCTAATATTACCAAGTGTTGTCAATGGTTTTTATCCTCTAAGGTGTCCAACAATGTGTGTGACACACGGAATCTTGGACGAATGTCTTTAAATCACTGCACATAAAGTATGCAGTTTCCTAAGCAATATTCACATTACTCGTACTCTTATAATGTTTACAATTTTCAGTCAGTATTGATATGGAAAATGTCAGCTTTCTATGTAAACAAAAATAAAATTTAAAAAATATTTTGGATCTGGTGTGTTTGACGCCACCATATTGCTGACTCGCATACAGATAAATGTCAGGATGGTAGGAAAATATCAGAGGATTTCTTAATGGCATTAGGATTATATAGGATTATATTTTGTGTTTACTTCAGTGCAATATTCTCCACTCCTAAGACTGTTTTCTGAGTTAAATATTTTCATAAAATCAAATTTAATTTTAGCTTAACCTTTGCTTATGGTTGCTTTTATTTCAATGTTGCACTTTTTTGGAGCCAATTAGCAATAGTGCCACACAATTTGTATTCCAAGTGAAGATATTCCTATCACTGCAACTATGACTTGAAAGCAGATAAAACATAAATCAGTTTTAATTTGGATACCTCACCAGGCGATTGAGATATTGCAGCTTTAGGGATGATAAAGCTGTCATCAGTACAAATGGATTGGAAGTCTTTCAGTGACACACTGCAGTAGGTGAACAACATAATGAATGTGGGCTCTATGTTGGATTCAGTATCTCTGGCTATCATTCAACAGGTGGAACACATCCTATCTTCTGCTGCACTGAATACCGCAAGGCATGCATAATAGTCTGTTTCCAGAATGGCTATTGTCTTAAATAGAGGTGCACAACATGTTCTGGCCAATGATGTATAAGCAGCTATAAACGTACAACTGGCAAAATGAGATTCAGTATTCTGTACCTCTACCTTTCTTAAAACCAACACAAGGCTAAGCTCTGTTCACAACCTTTATCATATAATTTCCACTTTGATGGTCCAGCTGGCAAAAGTCAGCAAAAGTGCTACCAAGGATACCAATTTATTTCCCTCGTTGTCAGCTAAAGTGGTGGGATTTTCTAGGCAATCAACAAAAAGTTCACAAGGATTTCCTCTGAACAGAAACAACATGGAATTAGTCCTGCTGAATCTAAGGTGGTCAGAAACCACATTTCTCCCAAACAAAAGTGCACAATAAGAGAGATGGTAATTGTTGTCAAAGCATTTCTTTAGACGATAGCAATGCTATCTAAAAAATGATATCATCTTCACACTCTGTTTATCACAGATCCCGGTAGAGGGAATTCTCCAATTCTTCACTGCCAAATGGGACAAGATATGTCACCGTGACTTATGGAGTGCAGTGAAAAAGGTGCATTACTTAGATTTAGGCACTCATATTAGTTATGCCCCATTTTGTCAAATAGCACCTTGATGCCTACAGAGAATATTTGAAACCTTTTGATAATCAAGATGTTATTTGGCAAATTACACCATGATGCTTACAGACAACAAACAGACCCTTTTGCAATAAAATAAACCATCCACTATGAATGTTTGATGTGCAGTATTGCTGATTTAATTTTCTTATACTGTACATAATTTAACCTGCAATCCTTAGAACAACTTCTAAGCTTTAAACTAGTCTTTCTTTTAGACAGGAGGAAAATAATCAAGTGAAAAATAAAGACTGTTTTTATTCAGGATAGCATGACATTGCATATTTGACACTACTTATCATGCAGTTATAAAACATATTTACAAGAGTAACTATTTATATTATGACTTCCTTTTGATCATGTATTTCAGTCACACTTCACTAGTCAGTTTACTATTTACTTTCTGGTAAATCTGGCACTGGAAGGCTATGTTTTTATGCTTTGATGCGGGTATTCCTTCATAATATGGATGAAATTCTTTGGGAATGAAGCCACTGATACAATGAGATAGTATATCTTTTTTCGTTTTGTTCGATAGTTGTATTTTCTTGGTGTAGTGTCTTCCAATTCACTTGGTAATGTAAGCATTGGCAGTTGCTTCCTTGACCTTGTTCCTGACAAAACTTTATTTTTCATCAAATGTATCATTAAGATATTTTCTCAACCCTTTCAACATAATTTTTAATCAGTTTATTTGTGCATTTCTGGTGCTGACTTTCATGTTTGGACAAAATGTCTTTGAAAATGACTTCAGGTTCCAGAAATATGTTTGCTTCACTGGCACAACTATGCAGGGTGCTTCCTCTTGACCAAGACATATGACAGTATGCCACTGAGATGGAACATAGACTACTGTTGTTTAGAACCTTATATGGCAGCATGCATACTTATTTCATTTGGGAATAGTCTGACTCATTTGGTTGCTTTAATTATTGCATGCAGAGGTCACATACTGGTTCTTGTTCTATCCTCCGCAAGTATCAGATTAAAATGTTATTTGTTGCACTAAATTGTTACTT
Source organism: Sinohyriopsis cumingii (assembly GCA_028554795.2). Taxonomy (NCBI): domain Eukaryota; kingdom Metazoa; phylum Mollusca; class Bivalvia; order Unionida; family Unionidae; genus Sinohyriopsis; species Sinohyriopsis cumingii. The sequence continues at coordinate 31,196,254 of CM068833.1, forward strand.
GCATTGGAAATTAGTTTAAGTTATTAAGCAAGTTCCAATCTTGCATGAACTACGTCCATCTTCGGTTTCGTCTCCGAGGTAGTAGGTATTTATAACAAGAGAGTTTTATTTATAGTAATCTTCTCCATCAAGTGTGTATTAAATAGTCAATACTGCCCGCATGTCATACATTGCAGCATGGAATGAATTATCAGTTCTTGCTCTAACATTATCCTTAGCTTTCTGTTCTCATGAATTCTCATTGTGCTTTAAATGGGAATCATGCAGTTGTTTTAGAATATTGTCAATATTTCCTTCAGTCATTTTCATGTTGAACTTTGCAGCAATTGCTTTGCTATTATTGTTCCCCTTTCTGCACTATTGACTATACAATCATAATACTCTTCATCTTTGTCAACTAAGCTAAAAGCATGTACGAGTTTTAGTCAAAGTCTGTCATATCTGGTTTTATTTTATACTTATGACTAGAAATCTCACTTGGGAATATTTGGGAATATTTTGATTTGATATCTTTATTTAGCTTTTCATTATATTTGCTGCAGCTAGTGGTATATAGTCAGCAATACTTGTGTTCCATTGTCCCTGTCCCTTCATTGATTCAATGTTATGTGCAAACTGCACTGTCCTTTCATCTGAAGATCCATTATTCAGTAGAAAATCTATATAATGTATGCTTTCTGACATGTTTTCATCTATATGGTTATGAAACTTTCTTAGAATAGATAAATCTTGCTTCATTTGAAGCTCAACTGCTGCAAAGTAGCAATCCCCGTCCGTGGTAACAGAAACAAGTTTATATCCATTGCAAGCAGGGAATTGTGAAGTTGCTTAATATTTTTTCAACTCCAGTAATATTTTTCTCTTCTCCTTAGCAATATTCTTAAGACTAGTTCTTCTCTTTTGTTCAGTTCATATTTTTATTGTAATTAATGATGAGCCCTTCATTTTAATTTTATATTTCAGATGGTAAATGTGTATGTATGGATTTGAAAAGTTTCCCCTTGTATTAACGTTCCTGTCTTTTAAACTATGGGTGTTTTTGGTCAGTCTTAAATTCACTGTTTAAGGATCCTTATATTGCAATGAGTTGAAAACATCTTCTGAATCGAGGTACTTTTATAATTATTTGTACCCTCCATATATTTACTATGGCCTTTTTCAAGAATCTCCCATTATCCTTCTCTGAAACATGGGCAAATGTTTATCTTCACTATGTACCACATTATCAATGAGATTCTTAGATTAATATTTTTAGGATGTGCTTTCTTATTTTCATTTCCCATTTGAGTGCTCATGTCAGCATAAATGACAGCATTAATTGTACTGTCTGACCAGTCTGTGACTTAGTTTGCATCGGTTACTAAGTTTATAATAAATTCTTTTTGTGTTGTATTTTTACGAGTCTGTCAACTTAAAATAAGTAACATAAAAGAGTATAAAGCAAAACGCTTTGTAAAATTCAACAGATCATTTATTTCCCTAGAATACAAACTGACATTGAAAAACATTCCTTCTGGTATTGCAAATTAAATCCCAAAATGATAGCATAATTGCAGAACAGGTCCTAATAATAAAAGTTCTAAATAAACTTTAGTGGAACTCCAAATTAAGTCCAAATTCAGAAGTTGTTCATGTGCCTGTGGTGGTCTGTATCATCTTGTTGTACCAGTAGTCTTTACTGAAACACAGTGATATGATTCCATTCTTTAACTCAATATAAATCCCAGTGATTGTCTCTGTTCACTAATCTTTCTCGAGGGGGCTATATGTGTGTGTGTGTTGTAGAGGTAAATGCATCAACTTAATGTGCTATATGCAAACAACACACATAACCACATAACATCTTTATGCACAGAGTTTTCACACTTCATGCAGACATGACTTTGATGATTTTAATACTTCGTAAGATATTGGCATTGAAATGTTTCATCATACAGTGTCAAAATTGACTAAAAGTGCAAATAGCACCTTCATGCACTAAGTGGTCGAGATGTACCCAATGGGATCAAACAATAGTGGACCTGTTTGCAACAAGGTGGAATACCAAACTCTCAAGCTTTGTCTCACAAGTCGCAGATCGAAAGTCCTGGGTAGTTGATGCTCTTTCTTTTGGTTTGAATGACCTGGACATGTATGCTTACTTACCAAAATTTCTTTTTCTGAAGATAATACAGAAAGCAGGAAAATCAGTGTGGTCTCAGTCTGATTTCTCGCTGTACTTGAGGAAAGAAAGAAATAACCATAGTGAATCAGGGATGTGAAGGTCAAATATCGAGGTCACTGAGACTGAAAAGAGAAATATAGCTTCCTTGCAGTTTTATTGGTTCTACATCATTTGTCTGACTATAGGGTTTTAAAAAATTAAAGGTCAAGGTTAATGTAGCATAAAATAGAATTATGGTTTCTGCACATAAATCTCAGTTCTCAGCATAGAGGTCTGTAAAAGACAAGGAAGATCTATAATGTGCCCTTCAAAGTACTCATCTTGCATGGTCAAAAACATCAAACCGTTTTGGGCATTATCAATATTTTTTCCACAAAATACCTCAAGCTGGCTACCATCAACAATTAATCAAATAGTGGATGGCTTGCAGCTTTGCACGAGGAAGAATTTTCAATTTCTGAGATAAAAATATTAAGATCAATATCACTGACTGAAAAAAGAAAAATTATTTCTGCACAGTGCTGAGGTTTTCTGCCATATACAGTTAGATACCAGACTTGGTTGACTGATTGCACTTGGGGGAATTCTATCATCTTGGATGAAGTGTCAAAGGTCATCGTAATTTTGACCGATAGAAAAATAAAATGTTTACACATAATGACTCAAGTTGTCTGTCATCAACATACACTTAATTTAGTGAATGGATTTCACATGGTTTGAGTCAAACGGTCAACATTAATGTCACTATGACCAAAAAGGAACAGAAATGAACAGATAAATTGCAGTTCTGAACCCCCGTACCTTCACCAAAGGGAGAAGTCATTAAATTTATATTGCAAAGATCAATGATTAAGGTCATTGATTGAAAGAAAATAAATTATCTGTGGTATGCTTGCTATAACACATAGCATATTATGCTGTAGGTCCATCCATTTGCTCATTTATCTGCCTGTATTGTACTGACCCACAATAACTTGTGTTGACAATTAGTTACCCATCATTGTACTTTAGCTAAGGAAGAATCCTATTGATCTCAGCTGAAATGCTTAAAGGGCAAAGTGCACCTGAAATAAGAACATGGTTTCATATTAACTAAAGTGCCCCTTGATCTAGAAGTGCACTTTGGATAAGGGCGAATTTCATTCCAGAGGTCAAGTTGGCTCTGAAGAATAAAAATGACTTCGCAAAGTAACTTGAGAAATCCATATCTAATGTTACAAAATGTTGTGCATAGCTTGCACCTGTTGATTACGGAGTCTAAAGGACAAAAAGTCATTTTAGCTGTAAGAATAAAAAATGGTCTCCGCAGAATAACTTGGGTCTAGTATCATATTCCTCTTGACCATACATTGTGAGTAGCTTGAATTTGGAGAAAGGAAAAAGTATATTAATTTTTTTAGCCATAAGTCAGTGATAACTGAGATTGAAAGAAGATAAATGCTTTATTTGAAAACATATTAGTTATCTACACAGAAGACAATTTAATACCTTATATTGTCAGTCCTGGCATTCTTTGCTGTTCCTACAATAAACTATAAACATTACATCAATATGTCATACTAAATTTGACTAAACTTTTAAACTACGGGCACATCATATCATAGCGTGTCGGCACATCATTCCTTAAGAACAACATGATATATGTGAATCCTTGGCCAGATTTGAAAGCAAAAGATACTAACAGCATCAACTAATTTTTATAATTGTTCTGCAAGACTTATTTGGGGACCTGATAAAATAAAATTTCATCATCTGGCTTTACATGAATGTAGTTAAAAACTACTTTTTTTAAAAGCAGTAGAGGGCAATGACATGTCGGTTTTGGTTGAAATTCTATAGTGTTATTTTTTACCCCTCCCAAAGAAACAAATTTATAAATAATTACTTGAGAGGAAACCAGTAAATTATGGAATGATAGTGCTAATGTGTGTGATTAGGATTTTTAATGTAACTTTAACAATTTTTCAGTCATATCGCTACGATGTCTGCAGTGTGACAGTTTATAGTGATGTCAAACACTAGGCGTCATGCCGCAGACATGTAGCATGATCTCCCACTCAGTCACATTATCCTAACACCAGGCTGACCAGCCCTAAAACTAACCTCTTAATGCTGACCGCCTAGCAAGACAGTTGTTAGTACCATTTTTGTAAGTCTTTGGTATGACTCGGCCGGGTTCGAACCCACGACATCCCGCTTCCAAGGCAGACGCTCTAACGACTAGGCCACTGGAGCGGTTAAATAGTTCTAATACTAAAGCAGCATCAAATCGAACATACAAAATCATCCATTTTTATCTTAAATTTTATAGTTAGTTATATCTGTATTTTTTTAATCTCAAATTATTAGATATTTAATACTTTTATATCAAATTTCACAATATGGACTTCATGTTAATTTATATAAGACAAAGACATATGAGAGAAATTGGAATTACAGAATTCCAGATAGAAAGATAAGAAATGAGAAATATAAAGTCATTATAGTAAAAACAAATGACAGTAAAATAATGACAAGTGATTCTAGGTCATCAAAGTTATAAAAATCATAATGGAAAGTTGTAGATTCCAAGATATTATACCAGATAAAACAATGGTTATTCTTTCTTTACAACAGGTCATTCTACTGAGTCAAGTTAAAGATCTAAATCAGAAGGGATCTGTTCCCATTAAGACCGGAGATCAACTAAATCTGTTCCTCAGGTTCCAACATGAGATAGGCAACATTATCTACTTCAGGTAACAAGAAAATGGCCCTAATTGTTGTACTGGTGTTGTATGTTGTTTTCAGGATTTGTAATCTTATTTTTCTCAATTTGGAAATGGGAATGGTATCAAAGTACATGTCAAGATATATTTGTCAGTTCTACTGGCCATAGACCATAAGAGCTTATGTGATGGTCTGTTGGTTCCAAATGAAAATGATGCCACTGTGTCTTACAGTATGGCCGCCACAGTGGTTATCTTAACAATCTTATCACTAATCATCACCCAGAAAAAAACATTTGCTTTCTTTCACAATGGCCAGTGTGGACTATTTTCATTTTACTGGATTACCTCCTCTAGATATTGACATCATTGATTTTATGATCAGAAGTGCTCTATCTACTCAAAATGTGAGATTTCAAAGATCAGCTGCCAATTGCTGGCCAATATTGTGTCTGTTTTCTTTATTAAAAGAGCCTTGACATGTAGTGCTCATCGATGCCAGAATTACATTGCCTTAGATTATTGGAAATCTAGTTCAGCATCCACAACATTGTCTGCCTTGTAAACGTATTCATATATAATGGTTTTGGTACATGAAAAGGAAATGACTAGCCATAATCCTTTTTATCTTCATCTATTTGGGGAGGGGGAGATTATTAAACAGACGTTGCTGATTTTGAAACGATCTTTAAGTTTAATGTGGTCCCACTATAATTCAATTATGCTGTTGTCCATGTTTTTGGACCTCATGTGAGCACGAGTCATCGAGGGAGAGGTGTATCATTATATGTTAGTGATTACCATAATGCAGTCTAAGTACCACTAGCAGTTAGAATTTATTGCAATGTATATTTTCTGCTGTACTCATTTGAAGTCTGTGGCAAATAGGACAAGTTTCTGCTAAATCTTCCAATGCCTATTAGATGTTTTGCATCAAACCTTGTCTACACGAAATCGATAGCAAAATTATTGATCTTCTCAGAAATTGCAAGTAAAATATTTCATTATGTGTTTAATCTGCTGATTGACAAGACAAACTTTAGCATGGTTGAAATTTGACCTGGTACTCACTGTTTACATTGCTAGTCATGTGACTATCCAAAATCTTGTAACCTGCATGACTATTGCATGAATGGGCCAACAGCCAAGTGATGTAAAAATAATTACCCTTTCTAATACTTCTATATAGATAATTTCAAAATAATAAATGAAATTGACATGTTTGTCCAAGAAGTGAAACAGCACATAATTCTCAGCATTTGTCTTCCAAGAACATTAACCAGAAACCTGTAACTGTTACAGCAACCTGCAAAACACCAGATTCAGCAAGCTTTAGCATAGATCACATGTCAGTGGAGAAGAAACATGACACCAGCTAAAACATCATTGAAACATGCTCTCATATTAATACAAGTTATAGAAACAATATTTATAGTTTGCATGGTCTTTTTGTTGTTGTTTATATGCCAGATCTGCATTCATATAATTCGAACAGCAGTACTACAAAAGCGCATTATAAAAGTTAATTTACTACACATATGATTTTATTGTTTGATATCTACCATTTTTGAATATTTGTTTTTAGAAAAAGAATATGCATTCTGTCCCCACATTACAGAAACCAAAACGAACTAGTCTACTGAGGACCAGAAATGTTAAATCACAGTGTAGTGTTAAATCCTTGGCTGAGTGATTAGATTAAGAATGAAAACCTGTACACAACATTCACTGATTACCTTATTGTTGTAATCTCGAGAGTTTCTTACCAGATGAGGGGGTGTTTTATAAGGTGTTATAAGTAATAAAGGGATCTATCTTCATGTCATAATGCTGAAACATGCATTTTCTCCCAATAAAGAAATACCGCATGCTAAGATATATGATGCTAATGAATACAGCTCTTAAGTCAAGCTTGTATACTTTTTCCTCTGAGAAGCGCTGGAAAGAAGTTAATAGCCTTATAAATGCATCACAGGAACACTGACCATGGTTGTTTTGTCAATGCCACAGTCTAATACTGATAACATACATTCTCCACTTTAGTAATATCATAAGAGTGATATCTGATTTTGTTTACTGATGCAGGTCAAAGTGCTCTCTCCAACCCCTGCCCAGATTTGTCCTTGCATCATACGAGAGTGCATGCAAGCATGCGCATTAACTTACCAAAGTTACGTTATGGCTCGTGTGCACTGGCAAACATATACTGCCTATAAAAACTCTACTTGTTTTGCCTCACACATGTCCCATGCTTCATATTTTGTGCTCCATTTCAAATAGCAATATTTCAAACTCCCAATGTTAATTGTTTCTGTCTTCGATGGCCACCTAGTACAGTGTTACAATTGTATAGTTTGTACTGAGACTACTTTATGCTTCCATGAAAAGTTCGAGATTAACACGTATTTGGGAATGTAATCGTATCAGAAATTGAGAGTACAATCAAAGACACCAGCTGCAATTGATATAGCTCACAAAAATATTCTGATTGGTGTGCTTATAATGGTTTTCTTGGTCACAATTTGGGCAACACCAAATCCAACAATTGTTACGGCAGCGGGTCCACAAGTAGCATCTCCAACCAAACACATGCATTTGTATTATGTGAGCCAAATGGTAATTTTTGGTAATTTTATCTCACAGCTGTTTTTCCACTGTTGATTATTTTAGGGTCTGTTATATTTCTTCTATTAATACTGTATTGGACTGTTTGGAGCATGTGCTAACTCATCTAAATGTAATAATAAGTTTCAAGACCATTCAAATTTTGACTATGAAATTGTGATAAAATGTTTGATAAAAGGAAAACATGATATAAGTATGAATATATGTGATTATAATAGTAGTATATATTACAATACTACCGTTATATGCTGGCCTTAAAAACTCCAATTGTATCATACAACAAGAAAGGGATATTCCACATTGTAAGTATTTTGTAAATTAGCCTTAAATTCTTAGTGTGGCAGGAGATATTTGCTTATATTTAGTGTTGCAAAATATTATGTTTGCATTAGGCCTGAATCAATACTAGTGAATTAAATTTGATTGAATTGATCTGATTATGATTATGGTATTACAAATGTATTTTCCATCTACATGTATTTTAATAATAAATAAAAATTAACTTCTTAGTCTGATTTAGTAACCACTTCAAGACAGTAGTTTGGTGGAGATTGGTATCTATGGACACTAGTACTATTGACATCTATCTGCCAGTCTTTATAGTCATCTACAACCAGTGACACAATCTGAGGATTATGGTACAGATTAATTAACTTCACTTGTACAATTATGTTCCATAAGTAGCAAATATACCAACATTTTGTATTACATCTTGTCAGTCAAACATCAAAGCCTTTTAGGTGGTAACCAAAGTTGGTATGCATGGGTGAAAAGTAAACAAGTATCAATGAACGTTGACAACATTAAAAATGCATTGACTAGGATAGGAAATATAAATACAATATTAAAAGTTCAAAAGATACTCATACTTCAATAAATATAGGCCAGCATTTACAAAGAAATTTAATAAAAATTGTAAAATTTACTATGTGGAACCGTTCCTGTGATCTAGCTTCTGCCATTTTCACTGCAGATGTATTTTGTAGTGTCAGCTGATGAAGTCATGGAACTTAGTGCTATTCAAATTATGATTTTTTATTGGAATTTAGTTGTAATAAATATATTTCTGGGTGCGATATAATTTAATTAAAATAAAGAAGATTTGGGAAGATTTTATAAGTATTTAATGATGTGCAAGCTCGAACTTGATGGCAAGGCATTTACTACCACATGACTGGTGATCACACTTGACATATAACATGAACGATAGTATATAGATTTCAGGGCTTAGTCACGATTTCGACATTTCCAATCACATTGCAATGTTCAAATGCACTATTCATTGACATTAGCAATATGTGTAACGTCATTGTAGAAACAGTCTTTGGCTGATTTCAAGACCTAACCAGTCAAAAACACAAACACCAAATAATGTTAAGTACCCTTCTGAATAAATGTCTGATGCTTCAAGCTGAATTTCATCTCTGGCAATTAATGCTATTGACATGTGTGTGAAGTGAATGATATGGGCAGGCTTGTCCATATGTGATATTGGTGACAAAAAAACAAAAACAAGATGCCGCTGAGCATTTATCTACATTGCTATTCTACCACACCCACCTTTAGTTCCAGTTATGATACACAAGTATGATCCGGTCTCGTGCACCCTTTAAGATGTGACATTTAGATCTTTCAAAATCACTGTTAAGAGGATACAAATCAAATCATTTGCAAGGATAACAGCAGCTGTTTGTTTATTTGATTTGCTGTCATGACTTAGAGCGAGTTAGTGACACAAACATGTGAAAAGCATGAAGAACCAAGGTATCACTACCATGTTGGATATTTGCAGGATGCAATTACTGTCATACTTACCTTCAATGCAGCAACACTACCCAGGGTAGCAAAGATTTGATTTTTGCAGCTCAAGGTTCAGATATACTTGCCAGATCTATTTAGATGTTTCAAGTGTTAGAAGTACAGTCACCACAAAAACAAATGCTCCAAACGCCAGATGTATGGTCAATGCAGCCATTCATTCCATTGGGAACCTGAGTGTAAAACTGCCTCACATTGAATTAACTTTTGGGTTTGGTATTTTGGAGGACATGGATGCAGAAGCAAATGCCTTGTGCACTCAAGGTAACTCTAAACCTCCAAAGAAATAAAAGAAGAAAAAACATAACGTTCCTCCTGCTAAATAAGTGTATAGAAGATTTATTTCACAAAAATCAAAATGAATAACATTTTTCTGGTTTTAAGTGGACATAATCCCACAATAACGTGTCTCCAGGGGACCTCTTTTAAAGATGCTAACAACATCACTCTTAGATATTACTCTAAAAATCCTGATTGGGCTGCAGAAGGAGCTTACATTGTTGTGAACAATATAATTCATCACAATGTCATTCCTTTAAACACAAATTTGCAAGCCATTACTGTTTAGAGTGATTGTTTTCTATTTATATTTCACCAAACACCAACTTGTAACCAAATGCATTTGACATAACACCTATACCAGTTGTTGAGGAAGCATTGATTTAGGTATTGTTTCATCTTCGTTTCACATGTGAAGAAATCAAAAGCTAAAGGCTTGAGTCTCTTGATTTACTCAGTAGTAGGACTGGGGTGCGGATAGAAAAGTCGTTCTTTACCTAGTATATAGAACCTTTATTAGATAAAATCTGGACTATAGTTGTGTTGTTTATGGTTCAGTGACCAAACTCAACATTAAGTAATACAAGTTGCTTTGGGAACATTTAGGACATCCCCTTTTGAATGTGTTTTGGTTGAAGTGATGGTGCCATAACTGTCACATTATAGAGTGTAAAGGGCTACGTCGTAGTAGACTACCTTAGGTTGAGGTGGGGTGCTCCCAGTATTATCTTTAATTATTACAGAAGACCCACCCTGGCTTGTTTTTATTAGAAATTGAAGTAGTGATAGAGATGCAGAGCTCCGAGCCCTCAGTCAGCAATGCCGACAGTTAAATTACTGAATACACAAAAGGTGAAATTCAAATAAACAACACCTTTAATGCCATTCGATTACAGATAATCCTTCCTCAAATGAAATTCAATATTCAAAACCCTATCACCATCTTTTACTCGACCAAGTGATGGCCTATTTCATCATCTGACTCAGTGTGATAGATTTTCCTCCTGTCCTGTGTTTCTGCTCATCTTTTGATCTGTAGTATTTCTTGACTGGTACACAGTACTCCTTCAGTCCATAAACCATGTCCTTCACTCTTCACGTCCACCACTTCCATTCTCTCCTTTTCTTGTCTCCCAGAGACTCAGGACCACCTGTACCAGGGTATTTTCCCTTCTGTCTCCTACAGTTCCTACGGCCCCTAAAAGCTTCCTTTCCGAAGTTCCTTGTAATTCCCAGAATAACAATGTTTCCCGCCAATTTTGAATGATGTCAGAGTAGCATAGAACTTCCTTATGAAATTCATGCAAGATGGTTCAGCGACTACTGACATTTAGTTTCAAGACACTAGATTTAAACTTGCGATTTCAATGGGGCCATGCCTTGCTCATTTCCGAGTGGATGTCGATTCACCCATGGTCTACATAATTAGCAGACATTGTCCCCTCATGGCAGTCTGTCAAAGGTGGATTTACTACCTTCACTTGATGTTCTTTTGAGTCAAACCGTCAATTCCTGCCACTTACCTGTGAATCGCACGCTGCCGAATAAGGCGCCAGTAACAGGTTCCTATGGCCATGTTATACACAATTGGCTTCCCCTCCATCTTGTTTATGTTGGCTTACCTCGCAACATTATGAAGCGAATAATTAGTGTCAGGGTCTAGCATATACATCTTGCAATCTGGCTATTGTTCCTTACTTATAACGTGAGACCCCCCCCACATTTGAGAATAAAATCCGGATTATATTCTCCTAAATTTACTCAAAATGCAAATGCACGTTACACGCGCAATAAAAGAAAAACTCATAGCGACGTTACATGCTGACTACGACATGAATATACACACAACATATGGTTATTTAGAGAGCGATTTATGCCATTTCAGCGCTCCTACTCATGAAATCAGCACCTACGTTTTCTGTTCCTTTCACGTATCTGATCTGCATCTGGTACTGCTGTAAGAACAGCAACCATTGCATAAAGTGTCCATTTGACATTTTCGCCTGTGCGAGATAGGCGAGGGGTTGGTGGTCAGTTTCCAATATGAACTTGCGCCCATACAAGTACCACTCGAACCGTGATATTCTGAACACGATTCCGAGGCATTCCCTCTCCAACACGGAGTAGTTCTTCTCGGCAGCAAACAATTTCCGCCTGCCATACGCGGCAGGGAAAAGCGTTCCCTCATGCTTCTGTGACAGTACTGCTTCCAGTCCCGTGTCGCATGCGTCAGTGCGAAACATGAAATGTTTGGACAGATCTGGTAGGCAGACAACTGCATCAGATGTAAGCCTATCCTTTAGTGCCTGGAAAGCGTGCTCGCGCACATCCGTCCAAATAACTTTACCTGGAGCCGGTTTCCTGGTCAGGTCAGACAACGGCCCCACGATCGCACTGAAATTGGCCGCATACCTCCAGTAATACCTGGCCAATTCCATGAATGACCTCACCTCAGTTTTCGTGGTAGGCCATGCCACGTTTCGCAGTTGCTCCACCTTTGACTTTTCAGGGGACAGTGTGCCTTGAGTAAGGGTGTGTCCCAAATAGTCCAAGGTTTGGAACTCCATGTGACATTTGGAAGGGCAAGCCGTTAATCCCGCCTGACGTAACCTCTCCGAAACGTCAGCAAGAGATCATCCATGAAGTTGTGGACACCCCTATCGCGCAAAGGCTCCAGCAACTTCCGCATCATTCTAGCGAAGATGTTGGATGCATTTTGGACTCCGAATGGCATGACCAACCATTGGTATGTCCAGTCGGGAGTAGCAAAAGCGAGCTTTGCCCTATCCTCCTTTCTCAGAGGGATTTGCCAATATCCCTTGGACAAATCCAACTTTGAGAAAAATTTCGCCTTTGAGATAGAAGCGAAAATATATTCTGGGTATCGTTTCCACTTGAAATTCCATCACCTGATTCAGCTTCCAGTAGTTGACACAAAACCTATCTGGGCCATCCTTCTTCTGCACTAGGACTACCAGAAAACTGTATGGAGAGTCGGCGGGCTCGATTACTCCCAGAGAAATCTTCTGCTCGATCTCCTCCCTTACGACATGTCTTTTTGTGTTGTCCACCAGCTTTAACCCGAACTTGACAAGTGATATTCTCCAGGGTATTTCCATAAGTACATCAGAATACCTGGCCAGCAACATCTCGATCTCTTCCCACTGTACCATAGTCAACATGGGGTCGCTTTCCAGATCCGATGGGATCTGAGCCCTCGTTAACCAACAGCTCGAGACAGTATTCGCCCCTTCCGTGTCACCTTCGGCATCCTCGGTGACGATCGTGGCGACGACAAAATTGCTGATGGTCTCCCTCTCCCGGTATCGCTTAAGAAGATTGGCATGGTATAGCTTCTCCTTCATCAGTAGTCATATCCGATAAGTTTGACCTCTGACTTTCCCTGTTACGATGTACGACCCCCTCCAAGAAACTTGCAACTTGTTGTGTTCTTGGGGCAAAAGCAACAACACCTTGTCGCCTATGTCATACTGGCGTGGTTTCGCGGACTTGTAATGCTTCGCTTGATGCGCCTTCACTTGCTTGATGTTCTCCTGTGCGAGTGAACAAACTTCCAGTTTGTTTCGCAAATCTGTTACGTACTGATAGGTAGTACGTACCTCTTCGACAGAATGATCGCCTTTCCACAGCTATCTCTGTATGGCAATTGGGCCACGTAAGGTCCTCTCGTACAAGTGTTCAAAGGGAGAAAACCCTAAACTCGCTTGGGATACTTCCTGATATGCGAAAAACATTGCAAGAATGTACCAATCCTAATCTTTGGGGCAGCCTTCACGCAGCTTCTTGCAAGATTTCTTCGAGCATCCGGTGTTCTCTCGCTGCTAGAAAGACTATCAACTTGCGGCGGAGTATGACTTCGCTTAGCCCATCGTACGATCATTCTACGTCGGCCATCTTCATCCACTTCTCAAATATTTCACTGCTGACTTGCTGGTCCAGCACCAGTAGGACCCTACACTGACCATATCCACACAAGATCAGGACTGGTCCCACAGCTAAGTCTGACGTAAATATTTACTACTGTGTAGTGACATTAACAAATGACTGGAAACTGTAACAAAATTAATGGAAACACAAAATTCAGACACTTACTTAATTGCTTATGCGATCATATAAATACTTTACTAACTTGAATAATTTAAAATTTTCAAATCGTGGGTTTGTGCCTTCTTGTGTTTAATCCTTTTATAATGTCACTGTTGTAGTTAACTTAAACTTCAAGTCTAAACATTATCAAAACATATCAAGCACATAAATAGAATACATTACATTTGCTATTCAGAGCTCATTCAGTGAAACAGATAGGATCTCGATAATCCTAGCAAAAGCTTTGTTGGTTTCCTTATTAATTTTCTCGATGTCTTGCGATTTAAGACTAAATGAGAATGATATGAATCCACAGGATTATGATTTTAAACACATCATCATTATCATGGTTAAGTGGCATAATGAAATAAACAAGGAGAACTACTGCCCAAATGCATTATTGAAAGATCTTCCGCTGCGTCTTTACCTGGCTCATATTTTTTATGAGGATAATTGCCCAACAATTTTGTAAAATTCTTTGACATTGTATCTCATACTTGGAGAATTGAATTCTTTCATTGTAGCCTTAATGGTGACAAACAGCTGCAATACAATGGGGAAACAACTACCCATTGGCAACCAAATGTGCTATTTCAGCCTGCTTGACCTGCATAGTCGTATGCAGATCATCCTATGATATTTCTAACATTACAAGCATGTCAGGTTTTCTCATTCCCTTTCTATTCATATAACATGCTCTCACACGAGTTACTTTATCTGGTTCACATATGAGCTGATGCTCAGCTTATATCAGTAAAAATAATTGTCTAATTGCTGTTTCTGTCAGTGTGATGTGTGATTTGTGTGATTTGGATTTTTTAACGTAGCTTTAACAATTTTTCAGTCATATCGCTACGATGTCTGCAATGTGGCAGTTTATAGTGATGTCTAGCACTGGGGCATCATGCCGCAGACATGTAGCATGATGTCCCACCCAGTCACATTATCCTGACACGAGGCCGACCAGTCCTAACACTAACCTCTTAATGCTGAGCGCCAAGCGAGGCAGCTGTTAGTACGTTTTTGTAAGTCTTTGGTATGACTCAGCCGGGGATAGAACCCACAACCTCCCGCATCCGAGGCGGACGCTCTAAACACTAGGCCACTGGAGTGGTATTTCTGTCAATAAACTTGTCTTATATTTTTGCTTTGGTAAAATCAGAAATTCCAGTTGCTTTCATCCTGGCTATTATTTCACTGACTTCTTTGCTGTTAACATCATCTTGTTCTACTGCATGTATAATAAACAGACCTGCATGGTCAAAACGGCTGATTACATGACTTTATTTTGATACAGTTTTGAAGATAATGGTTGAGACAATGAGAGCAAGACTTAACATGAGAAAATGTGATTTACAAGATTCATAATGGCATATTATGCCGACGCATTCACACTTTCCAAGGCATTAACATTCACATCGATTCCATTGAACTCTTTTATATTTGTGCGTAATCTTGTCCAATTGATTATTCTAGCTGCCGCCATTTTATCACTGGATGGGTTAGAAATTGATGGAGTCCATCAAGTGATGATATACTAGTAATTAAGAAACGGAAATTAACTTTGCATCCTTGTTCTTTTTGGAATCATCACAAAAAACCTGATTAAAAATGTCCACCAAATTAGTTTCAACCCACGTAAGCTGAAATGACCCATCACTTAGTATTGTACCAACTCAAAATTGACCGTACAGTGCATGTTTACAGGTACCAACATTAAACGTCCTGGAGAGCTTGTATTTCTTAGTTACAGCTTTTGCTTCACTGGGCTTGAAAATTGCTTTTGGATATTATTTTCATTGTTTGCCCAGTTCCACTCGTGTAGCGTTGTATATTGATTCATAGTATGCCTCATCAAAGTTGAGTGTATATGCTATTGTCAAAATTATCTTTCAAATTGGTTTGCTCATTGACTTCCATCACTGCCAATCTGCCAATATATTCGAGGTCTTCACTATATACGTAGCATCAATAACTTCAACTTTTATTTCATATCATTGTTGTATGTTTAACAACATTACATCTTTTTCCAATACAATCCTGAAGTGGATTAATTTATCGAGTTGTTCCAGATTTGTATTTGAGAAATTATACTTCCTTTGAGCCACTTAAAAAACTGTGTAACACATTTAAGTGAAATAGGTTTTTTTAATATTTCATTGTTTGGGTCATTTCTGCATTACATACTCATAATTTCTTTCAAAATACCTTACAGATCAGTCTGTGAACTGTCACCAATATATATATATATATATTGTAATGATATCCACACATATAAAAGTTATTGATTATTTTATTTACAGTATTCTAGCAATCAATAATTGTATTTGCATAGTAGTATTTTAATCTCACAGGAATAAAATCACCACATATATAGTTGTTGTTGTTTTGGGGTTTAACACCATTTTTCAGCACACAATAGGCTATGGATGGCGGCCACTATTAATGGTGAAGGAAGAACCTGGGAAAACTCCAGGGAGAACCACCGACCCACGAGAAGCTACTGGCAGGCTTTCTCACATACCCACATTGGCAGAATCCTAGATTTAAACCCACGCAGACAGAGCTGAGATGGCAGTGATCCGTAACAGAGAGCGCTTTAGACCACTCGGAGCCCACCCACCCACATATAGAGTATAGTCACAAACAGTAATATTGGCCTGATTGAAAACTTAGGTTTTGTACATATTACTGGGTGCACAGTGATAGTGGTCGGTTTATTCACCATTCAAGCATTGATGCAAATCAGAACTGAGATAAACAATCACAAGTAGTCATCATAAACAGTCAACTTTGTGGCCACCGAAAATCAAACAGTTCACATGGCAGAGTTTAAAATGGTACTCATTGAAATAGAAAGTCAATGATGTATCCAGGTATAGATATGAAAATGGGGCATTAGTGACCCTAAAACAGGTTGTGGATTTATAGGCAGTTCAAGTCAAGTAAATGTTTGCCAATACACATAGGTGCCTCATGGTAACTTTGTTTAGAGGTTTGCACGCAGGCTCACATGCACTCATATGTGATTTGAGGACAAATATATGAGGGGGTAGAAGGCTTTGACCTAGATCAGTAACTGAAATCCAGGACTGCTATTATCATACCTCTCAATGATGCAAGTTGAAATCTGGAGCAGAAATCTGTTTAGAGCCTGTTAAGTGTAAAACTTAATAAACAATGAATATCACTGGAGGTCACTAGTCAGTGATCTTTTAAGGAATCTAAAATTGCATGTTGATTTTATAAACAATGTTTTGAGATATATACACAATGCTTCCTTTTTCATTTAGTTGACAATGACTCATATTAATTAGTTAATCAGCATTCTAACATTTTCGATTATAATCTGATTCAGGTTCAAATCTTGCTGTTTTGCTCCCGAATAAAGAGAATACATATGGCAAAACATAAGCTAGCTTTGTTTTTAGTACCCATAAGACACTAAAATATATTTTCATAAAAAAACCAGAAGCCCATCAGCTGATCACAGTTTGCAAGTATACATGTATTATATCCTGGTTCCGTCATATATATATATATATATATATATATATATATATATATATATATATATATATGATGTGATGCTTGACTGAATTTCCTTCTGTTTCCAATACAATCCCTAAATATATTAATTTTTCAAGTTGGTCTTGAGATGACATTTGGTATAAAATGTAGAAAACAACAGCAGTAAAACATTTTGTTTACATTATTGATGAATAATCCTATTCCTGTAGTATTATTTTAGTCTCAGTCTAGCACTAACCACTAGGAACTGCCTCGGTGTATGTCAACATTAAATAAATCAAACGCACTACAGTTACATAGATCTTTACCAGACAATTTCATTCCCATGGCTTAGATCTCAGTTTCTCGTGAGACTCTAGATGAACAAGAATATTTCATTGTTACCAAAGAGTCAGGCAATTTTATAATCTGAAGAGTAGACAAACTCTGTAATCGGTAATACTACGACAGATATATCCACGAAATGATTCTTAAAGATGGTTTGTACTAAAATTGTTTTGACTGACTGGAAAAAAATCATAAATAGAGCATGCATATTAGTTTGAGAAAAATATACAATGCATATAAAATTAAACAATATAAGATACTATTTAATATTTCATTTAAATTGGAGAGTCAGTCCATGGAAAACCTTTTAAAACTCTCTGCAATAAAGTATGCCAGCATTAAGCAAGTTTGACCTGGTGTCTGTTTCAGGTATAATCAACCTTCTCTGATCAAATGTACCATTCTTTGTCCATATCATGTGTTTCAAATGTTTTCATTATTGATAGTATCCGTACAGAAACAAAAACCTATTCATGGCTTACAGTTCATTTATATTCATTACTTATATATTTTCTCTTTATTTTTCGGTCACTGATAAGGGAGAAGGATTAGGATTTTATATGCAAAAAAGGCCTTTCTTATGCAGTTGAGAATTTCACTTATAAATGAAATATACTTTACTTCCTATTTAAACACGAGTCATTCACTTGATACACTGAGGACAAAAAATGTTCCTATTGCACAGGATTTTAAAATTAGGGTACGTACACAGGCGTTACATACATACATACATACATACATATATATATATATATATATATATATATATATATATATATATATAATGATTAGTTTATGTAATGTACTAATGGGTTCAAGTACTAGGCTGAACTGGCTAAATTAGATGCACAAATAAGTTTCTGGGATTTTTTTTCCATTTGTTTTCCACCCTTGGGGAAGAAGTACTAGAGTCAGGAATGAAAAAGTACGAATGGTTGGCAGACCAGAAACACACACATTTTGTTACTGGCCTTGTACATGTAGGTGACTTATGTGTAAAATAGATGAATTTTATGCATCTCTCTTATAAGTTAAGTATTTTAAACTTTTAAGTGAAATATATCATTCACTTAAAATACTTGTGCATGAGAAAAAAGAAATTCCCACTAAATTCAATGAATTTTTGTTTTATATAAGGTGATCACTCTCGCCTCCCTAGGTTTGTTCATTGCTTTTTTTTTTTAAATTGCGTTTTGATTAAAGGTGTTCTTGCATTTTAAACCATCTAATGAATTGTACAGTTTCAGATACAGAATCTACTTTTTCAGACGAGCAGGTGCATGCTAGTTTTGTTTATGTGTGCTTTAAAGTATTCCTCTAGTCTGCAACAGGTTTTTATGATTTCAGTCTTATGGCAGAATTGGTGTGTTTGTCTACTTGATAACTGTAGAGTAAGGAATGATTCATATCAGGTCTTTACTCAAGGATAAAGGTATACATTATCATTTTCAGTGTGGAAGGTTTGAGGGAGAGGATTGTGCTGGATCCACAGTGGTTAATTGATGCCCTGAAGTCTCTAATCACTGCTAAGGAGTTTGTTCTTCGTGATCGACCTGCTGTCTGGGACAAGTGGTTAGAGTTCAGTGAAAAGGGAAAGCTTACTACTGAACTGATAGGTATGTATTTATGAAATTAAGAACTCCAGCTATTGATATATAAAAATAGACTTGAAAGCATGAGCACCATCTATTGTGTTAACATAAAGTTATGTAACCTTATATTATATTCCAGATAGTTCATTGTTTCCATAGCAACAATTAGAACAACAATAATAATACTTATGAGAAGTACAAAACCAATGATAATAAACAAATATGCTGCTGTTTTATCATCAGTGTTCAACCCAGTAAGGTATGATATTGTCAGGTTTCAAATAATTCTTCATTTGATGAAAAATCATGTAAAGTGTTGCATGTAAGGTATGTTTGAAAGAAATTCCCCTACCCAGTGCTCAAAATTTCCATTTATTCCCCACATTACCGAATTCGATCTTTAAAAGCAATCAATATGCTTTACTTGATTTCGGAGAGAAATTACCATAATATGCATGGCAAGAGACCTATCCCAGGCAACACTTTTTGATGATCCATGACTGATTCTTAACAATTGGATAAAATGACTTCATTTTTCAGCCGGAATAGAGTGAAGATGAAACAAATAGTGAGAAGTCGAAAGTTAAAAATGTACAAAGTTCTAAAGACAAGTGTGAGTGTGAGTGTGTGTGATTCGGATTTTTAACTTAGCTTTAACAATTTTTCAGTCATATCGCTCTAATTTTTCAGTCATATCGCTCTAAAGAAACGTGACCCCGCTTAAGTTATATCATGCTGTGCTATAACACAAATTCAGATGTACCATATTTACCGCATATGTTGGGACATGAACACATTATTTTTTTCATGTCCCAGAAACTTATGGTGAATATTTGTTTTTACCTACATGATGTGTCACAAGACTTAGGAAATGAAATAAATTATGTTCAATTTGCCCACATACCCCAGCCAGCCACACCGCATGTTACAATAAAATAGATAAATAAAATGCTTATTTGATAATAAAATGAAAGAAACTAACCTTGTACTGTTATCATTTATTCAGTTTTTCGGTCGACAATAGCATTTTATTAAAGGAAAAATATATCCACGAACTCCGTATAAGTAGTGCATGCATCCATTTTGTTATCACTTTCATCAGACAACACAACACATTGGTGATTTATGTGAATATTGAGAATGATGTTTGGTTGTCCTCAAAGGTGTGAACATTATGAGAATGACTCCGGTGGACTACTGGTTAGAACGTTCGCCTTGGATGCAGGAACTGATAGGTTCGATCCCCGGTTTAGCGATACCAAAGACTTAGAGAAATGGTACTAACAGCTGCCTCGCTTGGCGCTCAGCATTAAGAGGTTAGTTTTAGGACTGGTCGGTCTGGTGTCAGGGGAGAGTGATTGGGTGGGAATACATGTCTGCAGCGTGATGTAGCAGTGCTAGACACTAATAAACTGTCACCCTGCGGACATCATAGCGATATGACTGAAAAATTGTTAAAGTTAGGCTAAAAATCCAAATCACACACACATTATGAAAACGAAAACTGGATCCAGCAAAATAACAAATGAATGAGAGAAAGAGAGAGCGAGAATTACCAACCCCATTGCTCGAAAGTACCTGCCATTCATGCTTGATGTACAAAATAACCAAGAGTGTATTATATCCAAAATGACAATATCTCGCAAACAAACATTATTAGAAATACATTTACTCTGAGTACAAATAACAATCCTTTTTATTCCATGGGTTGCAAAATGTATTATTAAAGCAAGTTAATGTTTCTTTGTATACTATTTAAACCGAAGAACTTGAAACCCGATTGTGTCAATTATAGCACTACAGATGGCATACAAATGAATTCCCAGCTGTTGAATAAGCATACCTTGTAACAGCCATATACTCATTGTTTGAACTTACTGGTAGGATATCAAATACAAAGGTTAATTTATTGCAAAGCAAACCGACCACTGAAGTAGCCTTTGGATTCCTTTTAGTGTGGAGATTTTTTAAAAACTATACATATATATACATGTTGGGCTGACATGGAGAAGCCAGCTTTGATTTCTTTATACTGGTTTTCACTGGGATTTTGAAAAAGAAATAATGAAACACCTTGAAAGGATAAACTCTCACACATTTACACAGAAAGTGATTCCTCACAGTTACTGTTATTGCGTACATAGCATATATAAAGGGCAATACAAATAAACCACATTATAGATCTCAGCTGCTATGGATAAGTTTGTAGTGCGATACTCTAGTGAAGAGGCCTTGCCTCATGTATGGAAAGAAAATCCGTTGTCTAAAGCTTCACCTAAGAGGCGTGTATGTAGACCAAACTAATGTGCTAGAGAGGAGGAGAGTGATGTAAAAGAAAATGAACCTGCTGGAAAAAGCCCACAAAATTAAACACCCCGGTCAGGAGAGAGATGATGCATACGATAATGATGTCAGGTGAGGACATTACAAGCGTTTTACATTAAAGCAAAAGGAAGAAGTAAATTTCTCAAAATTGCATGGAATTCTAGCTAGACATTTCAAAATCCCTAAATCATCGATTGCAAATTGGTCAAACACATATTTTTCTCAGCAGTTGAATGAATGGGGACATTCAGCAAAGAGTGGGAGACTAGTATCATATGGCATTGAGTTAGATGGAAAAATTGCAAAGTGGGTTCTTGTCCAGCACGATCTGCAGATCCCTGTTAGTGTGGACACTATATGCGCTTATGCCAAGGAATTTGTGTCAAGTGAACGTCCAGGAATTGAGTTTCAAGCCAGTAGGAACTGGGCAACAGGTTTTGTAAAGCGACACAGCCTTGTGCTTTGTTCATGGACATTGATGACCCAGCATCTCCCAGAAGATTTGGAAGAGAAAATAAAATTATTTCACGAATTCGTAAAGAAAAAAGAGAAGACAATTTCGAAGATGATAATTAACATGATGAAACTCCTGTGTACTTTGATCTCATTCCCAGATAAACTGTCGAAAAGAAAGGTGTTAAAAGTGTGAGAATTCGCATGACTGGTGCAGATAAAAAGCTGCTAACCTTAGTATTTGCAGTTTCCGTAGCAGGAGATGTGTTGCTGCCAATGATAATTGTTTGTGGTGTGAAGGAGCTAAAAGATATTCAGGCACCAAAAGGATGGATCGTACGTGTGCAGGAGAAGGGTTGGCTTAATGAGGAGATGATGCTGTAGTGGATTAAATAAATATCTCTCAAATATACAGGAAAGGAACGATGTCTTTTAGTGATGGATTAGTTCGGGGTGCATATTACAGATGCTGTAGACCAGGCTTTGAGAAAGGATAACACGGAAAATGTAACATGGTGCCTGCAGTTATTCTGGCTGGATGCACCTCCAAGCTACAGCCACTAGACGTCATTGTAAATAAACTGGTCAAGTCTGAGATGAGGAAAAGCTGGACAAATTTTATTCGTAAAGCAGCATAGGGCCTTTCCAAGGAAAATGACAACACGTCTCTTACTAAGAGTGCAGACAAACAAACAGTTGTGGACTGGATTGTGAAAGCAGTCGAATCGCTTTGGGACAAGCCAGATCTGTATCGAAAATCATTTAAAGTTTGTGGTATTAACAGTAACTTGAATGGATGTAAGGACAATATTATGAGATATACTGAATATAATAAAAATGACAGCGACAGTGAAGAGGACAAATTTGATGGATTTGAGCCCAAGGGGGTTGAGTGGGCAATTAAGTATGTGGACAGATTGAAGGATTTAATTTAAATGTATTAGTGGCATTCAAGCTTGTTGAGCAGTACTTTGATTATGTCAAATATCACTGCTGTGTAAATAAAAGATGTTCACTTTTGGAATTAGCAATATATTTTTATGTAATTTTTATGTAATTACAATGTATAGTTTATACTGTGCTCATCAATAGTTATTTTGCCAAAATAAGTCATGTAATGAGCACGAATGGCAAATAAACCTTGGCATTTAATAAAAAGATCTTTTTATTACATAAATTACACCAACAATTCATTTTTACCTGAGCTCTTGTTCTTTGCAAAGTTGCTTCTTTGAAGAAATGAGAAAGCAAAAAAGACTCACAGCATTATCTTTTTTAAAGTTTTCTTTAATAAAATTTATGATTGATTTCATTTTTAACATGTAAAGTTTGAGAGATTTTAATGGTGTCCCACAGCTTATGACTTGAAAACAATGGTGTGTCCCACAATATACAGTGCACCAACAAATTACTTTAAAAATAATGTATGGTTTCCCAACATATACGGTGTCCAAACACATTTGGTAAATACTGCAACACAATCGTTGTGTGGCTCCAAATACTTAAAATACATGTATGTTTCTTGTACACAATATATTTTTCTCTTAAAAATATGGAAAATAACATGAAAAAGTTTATTATAATTTTGAAGAAAACATTACCTATGAATCCTAGTATAAGATGATCATGGCATGGCTCCTGAAATTTCATGTATGTGTATTTTTCTTGTAGATGAAAAAATATTTGTTTTTGCTATTAAAAGTACAAAAAATAATATGTAAAATATTTAATCAGGGATTGTGTTGGGTTTCACCAGTGGCAAGAATTCTGATTATTCCTTTCCTTATTGGCAACAAAATATACCATATGGTCATTTCTTTTGTGATATATTGCTGGCTGTTTAAATTTGTCTATACAATCTTGGAGTGGAGAAATTCAAAGTAACTATGAAAAGAAGCTAAACTTGGATAAAAAATTTATTGGAATCTATCTGTTGTTAAAAATGTTCATTAAATATAAGCTCTAAGGTAGGTAACCAGTGCATACAAAATGTTGTTTACATATATCCAATTTTTGGCATACATGTAGCACTTTCGGGACCCATAATCTCGACCAAGCACCTATCCGTCCATTAGCAAATGTTTTATCACTACACCATGTAAGCTTTATGAAGGATTACCAAGAAATGTACCAACCCATGGTCCGGTTAGTATCACATGAAAATGTGGCCATGCAGACAGCCAGTATGCCCACGACAGCATCCATCTCGATAGTCTTTTTTATTACTACTCCTCCAGAATGGATGTGATTTTCACTAAAAGAGTTAAATGATGCCATGTTGGTCCGAAATAAAATCGATGCCTCTCACACCCAACACATCCTGTAATGATATTCATATGAACATTTGATTTTCATCTGATGATGTCTAGTAGGTTCTGAAGGAAAATCCTTATATTCACACATTCATTTTGGCCACCATGATAGTAGCCCTCTTGAAAAACGTGTCATTGCTACTCCTTCTGTAGGATAAGTCCTACCAGTATAGGTTTAACTAAAAGAATTATGATTTCTAGATGACATTAACTAAAGTTTGTGCTGATTGGATGTTCTATTTGGCCACCTCAGCATCCATCATTAAAATATTGTAGCTGCTGCAATTATGACCAAAAATGTATATTGATATGATGTTTCATTAGAAGACCATTTGATATCCTAAATGAAAATGATGCCATTCATTTATCCAGTCATATCAACATAGATTATTGACTTAAATCTTTTTTATGATATCTGGTTGGTTATAAATTAAAATTGCGGGGCTCTGACATCTAATATGGCTATCACAGTAGTTATCTGGAAACTTTTGCTATTGCTGTTGAATAATTGGTCATATCAACATGGGGTTATCAATGAAAAACTTCATATGGTATCTGTTTGGTCATAAATGGAAATGGTGCTAATGTGACCTCAAAAATCACCAATTCAATGGCCATTTTGAAAATCTTATCGCTACTTTTCTCATGATGTCTGGTTGGTCTGAAATTGAAATGGGGCAAGTCATGAAAAAACCAGTCTTATATTGCATGATATCCAATATTGCTAACGTGGCAGCCATCTTAAATCCCTTGTGATCATTACCTAGACAGAAAGGGATATAAATGTTTGGTTTTCACCAGAAGACGCCTTATGATGTCTAGTTGATTCTAAATGAAAATGATGCTGATCTGACATCGCATATGACCCCAGTGGTGTCCATCTTGAAACTGTTGTTATCATTATCTTCTCATGTGAAAAATAATTTTGATATGGGGTTTACATTAGAAGACATCTTGTGTTTCTGGTTGGCCCCCCAAAAATGATATAAAGTAATCCTGTATAGGCCATCCTTGTGTCCATCTTGCAAACATTGTTTTTGCTATTCCTTTCACCTGTAAATTGTTACAATGGTAATAGTTGGTCTATTAAATAACAAAGATGTAAATCATACATCCAGTAGTGCTGCCACAATGGCAGTCTTGAAAAGCACGTCCCTAAATGCGAAAGACTTTTAATGATATACGCTTTGTCCTAAATAAATATATAGCCAATCTGACATCCAGTGTGAAGAATATAAGTGATGATTTTAAAGCACATCCGTTAATAGGGAGAAATGGTCTTATCTTGAATTGTTGGAAATCCTTTACATAGAGTATTCTCAGACCCTTGAAGGGACTCTTTTGTACATTTTGAACATATTGTTGCTGCTACACTTCCTGAACTAAACACCATGTATATATGGGATTTCACCAGAAGTCTTCTTGTGATGGCTATGATCCCAAACGAAAATAGTGCGAATCAGAGCTTCAATATGACAATCTTGTTACTACCTTTCTTTATACACTGGTAGTTATATTGATGCAAGGTTTTCAACAAAAGACTTTTTGCCATATCTGTTTGGACCTAAATAAAAATGTGCTGAGCTGACAGCCAGCATGTCCACCGTGACCACATATATAGACAGGCTGAAATAGTATGCTTGAAAATCAATGTTCTGAAACATGGAACATCTCAAGAGAACGGTTAGATTCTCACATATTAAGCACAAGATATTTTATGTTTCATCAAGATTGGTTTTGCATGGAAAACATGCTATTTCAGCATGGTTTTGCATGGAAAACATGCTATTTCAGCATGTATATCATTGTTCAATACTTCATAATGCTTTGGTCAATGTTTGACCATTTCTTATCTTTGTAATTTTCCATTTGTCAGTATCACAGTTTTGTTTTTGTCTATTTTTTGAGAAATATGCAAAACATAATGTGTGTGAGATTGCCCATTGACAGTGATGTCATCATCCCTAATTTAAAATATGAAGAAAACTAATATGAAAAGTGATTATTCCACAGAACCCATGTGTAAGGATAGACTTAGTATCTCAACTGGTCTGTGATTGTTCCAATTGTTGTGGTCCAAGATGGATAAAATGTGAGCAATATGCAGTCATCATGGTTGAATCCTAGAGACCATGGTAATGCACAAAACATTGAAAACGCTTGTTTAGATTGATGTTACAAGAGGATCATTAAATTAGCCCTAATGAAGCATTATAAATGTTCTGCTTTTGAATTTTGTTAATTTTTTTTAAATAAAAAGAAATAATTGATATTGTGATCACTGAAAGCAGATGAAAAGGTTGTTTAAATGTACTGACAAATTTGTTTCTGTTGCATATTTAATTGTGGGGTTCATTGCAGCCTTTAACTTCACAAGAGATACAACCCACAGATAGAACTAAATTTTCAGTGCCCTTTGTGTCTACTGAATTCAGGACATTCATTTAAAGATCAGTGTCACAACTATGCTTGATATTTGATAAATATTGCTATGTGCTTTTATTGGAATGAATTTCTTATAGGAGTATGTATAAGAAGATATTTTAATTATTTTGAAATATATTATTCAGTACTGTAAACTTGTTTCACCTAATAGGTGCCATCTGGACAGTAGACAAACCAGATTTATATTACAACAAGGAGCATATTTTACAAGTGATGGAAAAGTTGCACATTGTGGCCAGGCCAAGGTCATCCAGTGAACAGTACGAGGTCAGTTAATACAACATCTTATTTGTATGACCTTTATTCATCTTTGTTATCTTGTTGATATTGTAATCCAATTCATCCCAAGTAGCAATCTGTATTGTGAGGATAGGTTCAACCCCATTCATACCATTAATAGACAGGTCTTCATTAATTTATTAAAGACATTTTCTGATTCATAAAGATGTTTAAAAAATATCATGTTCTAGAATTTCTGTTTGAGAGAAAAAAATCATTTAAATTTCAATGTTATATGAGGTTTGAAATATTTCATTACTTTTAAAATTCTAGGTACAATACTTCCTTGTTCCATGCATGCTGAAAGAGGCAACACCAAAACACCTCATCTCCCTTCCACCAAATTCTAAGCAAGAGAGTACATCAGTTCTTTGCTTTGGGTTTAC
The DNA here is from genome assembly GCA_028554795.2 of Sinohyriopsis cumingii. Lineage (NCBI taxonomy): Eukaryota > Metazoa > Mollusca > Bivalvia > Unionida > Unionidae > Sinohyriopsis > Sinohyriopsis cumingii. The sequence goes on from CM068833.1 coordinate 31,223,605, forward strand.
GGGCAAGTTCCTACCGGTTCCTGTATTCCATAAACTTCTTGCTGTCTGTGTGGCTGAGTGGGAGATTGCAGAACAAAATTCATCAAGTCTTATTTTTTGCGGCTGCTGTGTCTTTCAGCTTGACATTCATCACAGATTAACCCTGTACTTTAAGGACTATGTGATATTTGCCAGAATCAGAAGAATGGGAGCACCGGATAAGTGTCAGTCTTCAATGCTTTGTAGTAAGACCAGGACATTCATCTTTGATAACCTCAAGAAGATAATTGTAAACCTAAAAAGTCTTGAGTTTAAGCTTCATATACAGTGCCCTGATTCTGATGCAGACAGTCTTAAGGGACTGATTGCCTTGTCATCACTTGAAAATAGTTCAGCTGTACCCTGCAATGACCATGATGAGAGCCATACACTTGAGTCAAAAGAACTGCTTAAATTTTGGTTTGAGGTTGAGGTGAGTACGAACAAATAGTCTCCCGAAAAAGTTTCTTTGATTCATACAAATCTGACAAGAATTATGACACTAATAGTAGTTCTCAGATTAGGATTAGTAAGTCACAAGTTGTGACATGTATGAAGTCAGTGAACAAAAAGTTATTTTCACTCTTGTCTTATAAATTGGATGAAAAGCAATATTTGTAGAGTTGTACTCACATTATTTGTAGAAAAAACAAAGTTTTGCTGACTTGTTTGTTGCATAAATAATGTTGTAAATAGTTTGATTTTAACATGGTCTCATAATATTTGTATGTATCCTGGATTAGCTGACATTCAGGTCCCTAACCTAACATAACCTCGGGCAGCTCTCAGAATCTAAAGATATATTTGATGCATGTTGCTATCTTTGGGTGTTACGGCGTTAATTATTAATAACGGAACTTGTGAGATTTCATGGCAAGTGTGTCTGGAAATAAACGTCACTGGTCATTAATGATTAACCACCAGGATTCCATTCAAACCATGATCAATGAACCTAAAATGTCACAACCACGCATGGTGTTTATGATCTGTTGCTTATGCTGTAAATAGCATGAGACTGATACATAAATACTGCTTGACAAACAATTAAATGAATAAAACTAAGTGTTCCCAATCTCGATACATTTTCCCTCTATCTCTCTCTTTTTTAAAAGTCCAGCTAGTTTGGATAACCATTTTCTACGTGAACATTTTTGAGGCAAGCTTAATTTTCCCAAGGGCAAGTTCAAGTTTCCAATTGGTTTGTCCGGGGCAAGCTAATTTTTAGAAAAGGTTTACATATTCCCGTTTAGACAGCATATATTGGGAAAGGGTGGTTCTTGGCATAGAGCAATAATTTTGCACCGGAAATGAAAATATTAAGCTCATAAACAATCAGGAGATTAATGCTTATATAACTAGATGCAACATCTTTTAAAGATTTTGATTTCAGCAGAGCACTTACAATGGAGCAGGAAGAAATTGTGTCAGTTATTGAAGTGCTAGGCAAATATTTCACTACAACTGCAGTTTCATCCTCTCCCTTTTTTTACATCCACCTTATTTTGTTGACAAGGAGATAGCTATCCCTTTGGATGAGATCCTGACAGGAACTCTACATTCACGTAGAGAGCATGCTTTCTGTTCCAGTAGTAATTGAAGTATTCTCGGGATTTGGTATCAGTCTCTGTATCAAGGGTATATCACTTTGTCTAGCTGCCACCTAGATGGTGAAATAACTTTGAGCATTTTACCTAAAATGTTTTGGCCTGGGAGGGCTGGGTTTGCAAGTTGTTAGTAGTTCTAGGGTATGACAAAGTCTATTTTACTATAACATTTTTTACAAATGATACTGATTGACGATCTTGCCAATTTGAGCTTTATGACAGTCAGTGGTCTTCTCCAGCTCTATCCCCAAACTGGCCCCAATAAACAAATGATGTGGTACTAAAAGAAGGGACAGGTCGTCTCAGAGGTAGGGAATCATACCACTTACAGTACCCCAGGTCTCAAAATACACATCTCAGTCGTCCACTGTCAAATCTCATAAGAATATTATATGGAACAAAGACTTCATGAAGACTTATCCCAGACGAATATGTTGTAAAATAGCACATGTGACTTTGTAACATTACTCAGGAACCATTGAACAATCCAATCAGAACTAATCCACAGCTAGTGTACGAAATTTTAGGTTAATCCAATTGTGAAATAATGGAGATGCAAAGAAATCAGTCAAATTGAGAGGCCAGGCTCTTTAAGATCAAAAATGGATAATCGATATATTTCCTAAACAGCCAAGACAACTTGCAAAGCTTATCAAGCCTGTTGTAAAGAAAAAAGAGCAGTAAATTACGATACACATCCTCGAGTACAATTTAAACACTGCAGCTTAGCTATACCGACAAGCACAGAGCCCACCCCAAACCAGAAGCACAACTCTGGATGACACACTCTAAATTCTATACTATCAAACTGGGACTAGAGCAGATGGAATTGAAACAAGAACATTCAGTTTGCCAATAAACTCGTTCCAAAAGCTGGTACCAAAACATACAGCCATAATTTGCAAAGCAACAAATCCTTGATAGAGCAACAAATCAGCTATCCAGCCAACATCTCAATGTACCAGATCATGCACATTGTTATTAACCAGCAGTCACCAACTGGCAACAGAAATGTCCAACCATCTGACAGCAAACAACACATAAATGGACGTCTTATACGATGTAATGGGCTCATTATAATCTTGCCAACTGCACAATTTCAATCATAATACACCATCCACCAGACATGATCTCATCCATATATAATTACTATAAATAACAGGTAACCTTTTTGGCAGATGCCAAAAATAGCACCTGACCCAGTAGACCTGTAGTCATCTCTACAAAGAGAATGAGATTTACATATTCGCATATTAAATCCTTCCCCCAACGTGATAAAATCACTCCACAGCATATCGAGCAGCTGTGTCTGCACCCATGCAGCTTCCAGATGTCCAACGGAAAGTCCACTGGGCAGAGGTTACCACCCACGCATCACTAGAGAAACACCTAACCAGCAATCATTCCAGATGGCCCATTAATTCACTGCATTCCCACATAATAAATCAATTGCAGCATAACACACATCACTGAACGCAACAAATCATTTGTCTGGGGATGCATTGTGGAAACAGGCACCATCAAGTTGCAAAATATGAGAAGCAGAAGCTTGTATTTAGAAAACAACACTATCTGAACTTAAAATGTGCATTCAGGAACACTGGCCCTTTAGCTTTGAACACAATCTCTCTGTAGAACTCTTTCCATAACAGCTTTGCCAGAAGTGTACAAAACGAAAACCCAATTTCCTGTGAGGAAAGAATAAGAGGCTATGATGGCTTGTAAGTTAGATGGCAAAGAAGAATAATTGCAATCATCATCCAATGGCACTCAGTCTTTTATTACTCATATTAGTGTACGTGCCCTGCAGGGGTGATATGTTCCCTTTCAGATGTCCAGTAATTCCTAACAGAGCTGAGAGAAATCTTTGACAACTACACAATCACAATTTCAGGCTGCAAGCACAGAAGAATCCAAATGAATTTGAAAAGCTGCTTCAGCAGTTTAGCCAGCAACTCCATGCCAACATAGTTTCCAGCCAAACCAGCCTTTCAGCATAATGTTGTCTTCATGTCGCATATTGACTATGCCTTAATAAATCACAATAACAAAGTATAACCCTTTCAAGGCAGCTACAGTCCAATTCAAATCACATTGATGTATTCCCCTTGGAAAATGTCTTGAATCAAACCACAGCAGCTTATACACCAGGCCATGGACAATTTAAAAAACCGAAAGGTTGAAACCCATGTAAAAAAGGTCTGAGACCGCCTGCTGAAGATGAAAACATGCACACAATGAAAGGTGCCGGTAAATCCAAAGCAGACCTAAAAAACAGAGGACACTCTGACTGTCAACCCCATAATAGCAAAATGTCAACTGAAACAGGATTCCTTTGACTGTCCGCATGGGTCAGAAGGGGCCAGTTCTGCACAGAAATAATAAGAGCAGCTCAATTTGATGAAATTTCTTTCGTTCTACTATTCTCCCCGTGCACAAATAGCCCATCATGTACAATGCTCCTCAATATTGACAACAACACCTTTGTGCACCTGGATAAAATAATACAGGAATGGAGATGCCACTCTGAGCATTTAGCAACTCCACTTAGGAGCATTACATGAATCCCACCTTTAATTGGTATCCAGCTTGGCTGCCCACCAATGGAATGTGTTCCTTAGCAACCATGTTGTTGCAAACATATGTTTAAATGCTTCACATTAGCATTACAATGTCAGTTTAAATCAAATTTGATAGGAATATTTCTGAGAGCATTATATGTCAAAGTTGAATTACGTGGCTGCTGTAGGTATAGTGTAGATTTCGTAGCAACCAGGTGGATAACCTAATTGCTATTTTTTTTTCTAAACAGTTGAGTCAATTTCAGTCATACTTGGAAGGAATGTTTGTAAGGAAATGTGCTATCAAAATTGTTTTCAGTGTGGCTCTCTTAGCAACCATGTGCAAAATAGTTTCAATACCTTCTGTAGAATTGCTGAGCCAATCTTGATCAGACTTATAAGGAATATTTCTTGCAAACTTACAAATGAGTCTCAAGCATGGCTACTGCCATATTGAATTATTCACAGTTGAAAACAGATCATGTATAGGATGTGAACTGGCAAGAGATACAGCCTAATCAATCTTTCCAGTTTTGAAAATCTGGTGAAACTTGTGGATTATACTTGCTGAGATGCATATATTTTCTACTTGCTTTACAACTAGCTCATACATGGATATTCCATTTGTATTTTGTCATAATCACCCTTTAATGCAATAATCACTGCTGACTGTCATGATTACTAACTAAGTGATGATTGCATGTGTTGCTAAGGTTTAAAATGACCAGCATGCAAAATATATGATGCCAGTACTGTAAGAGGAGAAAAAACATAAGGTTTGTATGTGTTTGAATCTATATGTGTGCATACTTGCACAAGATTTTAATTTAAATTGATCTGTGTTAGCCTGTTTGCTGAATGTTGAAACTGACTGCGGAAAATTTGAATAGACAAAATACAGAGTAGGCAGGTCACATGTGAAACTACTTGCATATGCTGACTGTGGTTAAAATCCATTCCTAAATTCTATACAAGTTTGCCATTAATATAGTGATGAAATATTGAGTCTGGCATGCAAATTAAAGTAATCAGTTTGCAAATATGATACGCTTTTTACATATGATAAGGACACTGAGTATTGAAAAAAGCTTTCTTTGACAGATTCACACCAATCTATGGACGACCCGACTTCATCATGCCTGCACTTGGGTAAGTTATTGCATACTTGAGGCTATTCATAAGAACATGTAGCTTAGTGGCCCTTTGCCACACAGAAGGTGGAGAATCTAATCGTATGTGGCTGTTGTCTCTTTGACCTTGACCTGCGTCACAGATTGACCTTGCTATTCAGGGAACACTGCATATTTTCATGAGTCAAATGAATAGGGATCATTGAGAACACCCCATCTTACAAACTATTTATCAAGGTTCGAGAGTTCATTACCAGGACTCTGTCCAAGACATTGAATCATACTGGACAGAGTCTGCAGTTTGAGTCTATACAGTGTGCTCAGTCTTGCAGATACAGTGTGGCCTATCAGATCCCTGTTGCCATCCTCCAGGGTAATGTAGATCTTTGGAATTTTTGGTTGTTAATTTCAGAAAGTACATAATGTCATTTAAGTTGAATCTGATTTTATACCCTGATAATTTATTAAAGGAAAGCATGTAACTTAAAATATCTGGTATCAAAGCACTCATTGCTGTAGGAACTCCGTTAATATATCTGATTGTTTTTAAAGCTTGTCAACAATACATTGTGTACAGTAAAGCCATTGTTTATATACTCTGGATGCACACTGACTGATAATGTATACATTAAAAATAACACATAACAGATACATTTATGAACGTTAATAAAAAATGACTGGATATCTTTTAGGTCAGATTTGCAGAAACGTGAGATTGTAGACTTTGGGCTGAAATGTTAGTATGTTATATATTGACATTTAGCTCAACTGCTTATAGACAAGAAGTGTTTATTGGATGGTCTGTCGTCCATCATCTGTCATCGATCCATCGCATGTATTCCATTGTCTGTATTAGTAAAAGCTTGTTATCTCAACTCCTCCTGCATTTCTTGGAGGTTTGCCGTGAATCGTTACACACACATTCATCCCAAGGTCATATTGGACCTAAATGTAAATGATGTTGCTGAGACAACTATTATGGCAACCAGAGTGGCCATCTTGAAAGTCATGTTGTCAATACTTTCCTGTGTGTATGGTCATATCAACATGGAGCTGTTACTAAAATACCTTTTTATTATTTCTAGTTGATTCTAAATGCAAATAGTGCTAATCTGACAACCATCTTTAAAATCTTGTTCAAGGGATTCTTGATACTTTTAATGTATATTGAAGATTAAAATATAAGCCTTGTAAAATTATCAAAGAATCCATGCATTTCAGCAATCATTTTGAAAACTATGGCACATTCCTTCCAACATAATCTCTATATTTAGCCTGGATCATTAGTCTTAGAACAATTGGCAGATTCCTTCCCCCATAAACTTTACATTTAGCCTGGATCATTTGTCATAGAAACAATGGCAGATTCCTTACACCATAATCTTTACATTTAGCCCGGATCTTCAGACTTAAAAAAATGGCAGATTCCTTACACCATAATCTCTACATTTAGACTGGATCATCAGTCTTAGAAAAAAATGGCAGATTCCTTACACCATAATCTCTAAATTTAGCCTGGATCATCAGTCTTACAAAAAACGGCAGATTCCTTACACCAGAATCTCTATATTTAGACTGGATCATCAGTCTTAGAAAAAAATGGCAGATTCCTTACACCATAATCTCTAAATTTAGCCTGGATCATCAGTCTTAGAAAAAATGGTAGATTCCTTACACCATAATCTCTACATTTAGCCTGGATCATCAGTCTTAGAAAACTATCATAGATTTCTTACACCATAATCTCTACGTTTAGCCTGGATCGTCAGTCTTAGAAAACTATGGCAAATTCCTTCCACCATAATCTCTACATTTAGCTTTGATCTTCAGTCTTGGAAAAAATGGCAGATTCCTTCCACCATAATCTCTACGTTTAGCCTGGAACATCAGTCTTAGAAAACTATGGCAGATTCATTCCACCATTATCTTTACATTTAGCCTGGATCGTCAGTCGTAGAAAACTATGGCAGATTCCTTCCATCATAATCTCTACATTTAGCCTGGATCACCAGCCTTAGAAAACTATGGCAGATTCCTTACACCATAATCTCTACAAGTCATTTAGCGTGGATATCAGTCTTCGAAATAATGGCATATTCCTTACACCACATTTCTACATTTATCTCATATCAGCAAGGATTGGTAATTCCTAATCCTACATAAGTGAGGGTTGCAATTTTACACATGGTGGCACATAAACAGCAATAAATAATACATTTTAAAATGTTATTTACTATACTTTTCAGGAACAGGCTGCTGATGGATGTAAGTATATATTTTTCTGTCTTACACTTTAACCAATCAATAATATATGAGATTCCCTACCATAAGTTTTTGTTGTTTTTTTGCATTAATTTCAACAGAAGTTTGTTTGTTCTGCTCTTTTCATTCCTTCTTTGTCATATTGTCATAAAGCTAGGTGATGTAACTATCTGGAATTCATGAGATGACTGTCATCTGACAATCTAGTTATTGCTAGTTGTCCTGACACACTATAAATCTTATGCTGTAACAAATTCATCCCTTGCTTACGTCTTAGTGTACAACACATTCATCCCTTGCTTGTCCTATAATACAACACATTCATCCCATGCTTAAGTCTTATGATACGACACATTCATCCCATGCTTAAGTCTTATGATACGACACATTCATCACATGCTTGTCTTATGATCCAATACATTCATCCATGCTTGTCTTATGATACAATACATTCATCCCATGCTTAAGTCTTATGATACGACACATTCATCCCATGCTTATGTCTTATGATACGACACATTCATCCCATGCTTAAGTCTTATGATACGACACATTCATCACATGCTTGTCTTATGATCCAATACATTCATCCATGCTTGTCTTATGATACAATACATTCATCACATGCTTAAGTCTTATGATACGACACATTCATCCCATGCTTATGTCTTATGATACGACACATTCATCCCATGCTTATGTCTTATGATATGACACATTCATCCCATGCTTGTCTTATGACACAATACATTCATCCCATGCTTAAGTCTTATGATACGACACATTCATCCCATGCTTAAGTCTTATGATACGACACATTCATTACATGCTTGTCTTATGATACGACACATTCATTACATGCTTGTCTTATGATACAATACATTCATCCATGCTCGTCTTATGATACAATACATTCGTCCCATGCTTAAGTCTTATGATACAACACATTCATTCCTTGATTTGTCTTGTGATACAACACATTCATCCCATGCTTGTCTTGTGATACAATACATTCATCCCTTGCTTAAGTCTTATGATACAGCACATTCATCCCATTTTTAAGTCTTATGATACAGCACATTCATCCCATGTTTAAGTTTTATGGAACAACACATTCATCCCATGCTTAAGTCTTATGATACAATACATTCATCACATGCTTATGTCTTATGATAGGACACATTCATCCCATGCTTGTCTTATGATACAATACGTTCATCCCATGCTTAAGTGTTATGATTTGACACATTCATCCCATGCTTAAGTCTTATGATACAATACATTCATCCTTTGCTTAAGTCTTAAGATACAACACATTCATCACATGCTTGTCTTATGATACAATACAATCATCCCATGCTTAAGTCTTATCATATGACACATTCATCCCATGCTTAAGTCTTATGTCTTATGATACAACACATTCATCCCATGCTTAAGTCTTATGATATAACACATTCATCTTTTGCTTAAGTCTTAAGATACAACACATTCATCAAATGCTTGTCTTATGATACAATACAATCATCCCATGCTTAAGTCTTATGATACAACACATTCATCCTTTGCTTAAGTCTTAAGATACAACACATTCATCCCATGCTTGTCTTATGATACAATACAATCATCCCATGCTTAAGTCCTATCATATGACACATTCATTCCACGCTTAAGTCTTATGTCTTATGATACAACACATTCATCCCATGCTTAAGTCTTATCATATGACACATTCATCCCATGTTTAAGTCTTCTGATATAACACATTCATCCCATGCTTAAGTCTTATGACACAGCACATTCATCCCATGCTTATCGTATGATAAAACACATTGAACCCATGCTTGTCTTATGATACAACACATTCATCTCATGCTTAAGTCTTATGATACAACACATTCAACCCATGCTTAAGTTTTATGATACAGCACTTTCATCCCATGCTTGTCTTACGATACAACACATTCATCCCATGCTTAAGTCTCATGATACAACACATTCATCCCATGCTTGTCTTATGATACAACACATTCATACCTTGCTTAAGTCTTATGATACAACACATTCATTCCATGATTAAGTCTTATAATATGACACATTCGTCCCAAGCTTAAGTGTTATGATACAACACATTCATCCCATGCTTTAATCTTATGATACAACACATTCATCCCTTGCTTAAGTCTTCTGGTACAACACATTCATACCTTGCTTAAGTCTTCTAATACAATACACTCATCCCATGCTTTAGTCTTATGATGCAACACATTCATCCCATACTTATGTATTATGATAAAACAAATACATTTCATGCTTAAGTCTTATGATACAACACATTCATCCCTTGCTTAAGTCTTCTGATACAACGCATTCATCCCATGCTTAAGTCTTATGATACAACACATGCATCTCATGCTTAAGTCTTATGATACAACACATTCATCCCATGCTTAAGTCTTATGATACAACATATTCATCCCATGCTTTAGTCTTATGATACAACACATTCATCCCTTGCTTAAGTCGTATGATAGGACACATTCATTCCATGCTTAAGTCTTATCATATGACACATTCATCCCATGCTTAAGTCTTCTGATACAACGCATTCATCCCATGCTTAAGTCTTGTGATACAACAAATTCATCCCATGCTTAAGTCTTCTGATACAGCACATTCATTCCATGCTTAAGTCTTCTGATATAGCACATTCATTCCATGCTTAAGTCTTCTGATACAACACATTCATTCCATGCTTAAGTCTTCTGATTCAACACATTCATCCCTTGCTTAAGTCTTGTGATACAACACATTCATCCCATGCTTAAGTCTTCTGATACAACACATTCATTTCTTGCTTTAGTCTTGTGATACAACACATTCATCCCATGCTTTAGTCATATGATATAAAACATTCATTCCGTGCTCTAAATCATCATGGATGAAAGTAGTTCTGGTCGAAAAAAATACAGTTTTATGCATTTGTAACTTTTACAGTAAGAGCAGAAAAATATATTTAAATTACCAAATTATTAAACCAGTGACATAATCTTTATGTTTAAAAGGAGGGAATGGAAAGAACAAATATTTGGCTTCATATTCTTTACTTTTCATTCCAATCCCCGTGGAAAAAACAACACTTGAAATGAGTTGTTTATTCAAGAGAGAATCAACACCTAGTTATGCTGGATTTTACTAATAACATGACAACAATGCACATAATTGAACAGCCTGTAAATGGATTGGCACCATACTTAAGCACACCAATGTATGATGTAATTAACATTGAATAATGTGGCTTAGAGTAAACTGAAAAAAGACTGACATCAGTTGAAATATCTTAGAGTAAACTGAAAAAGATTGACATCAGTTGAAATGCCTTAGAGTAAACTGAAAAAGACTGACATCAGTTGAAATGTCTTAGTAATATGATAAAGACTGCAATCAGTTAGGGAAAACCTTTTCCAGGTTGGGTATTTTCCTGGCTTTATTGTTCTGGTGAAAATTCAATTTTTCTTTGTTTTAATAGCAATACATAATAGCAATATGCAATACATAATAGCAATACATAATATCAATCATTTCATTTGAAAGAGGATGTCTCAACTTGTACCTAATGTTTTTCTAGTTTTAATAGGAAGAAATGAAATACACCTTTTAAATACAAACTGATTAAACCTTTGAGTTGCTTTTATATTTTAAAAAAGAGAAGTGGAAAGAAAATTATACACTATTCCTAGAATTGGTGTATCCGTGTTTTATAGACTAGTCCCAGAATTATACTTGAATTTGATGGGATGTGTGTGTGTTCTTTAGACTAGTCCCAAAATTACACATGGATTTCATGGGGGCGATCTTTCAATTTTCATACTGATCTTAAACATTTTCTACAGATTTTTGAATGCAATCTGTCTAAAATAAACTTTGTTATGCGCTCTGGCAAATGTAATCCCAGTAGTTGCTTTATACTGTTTACATCATTGGTCTCATTCTATTGTCTTTATTCAGTAAAGGGGATTCTGGACAAAAAGACAGAATTATTGTAAGATAGATTTTGAAATTGAATTTACCAGTAAGAAATATGTGGTTAGAGGTCAATGCAATGTGTTTGTTGAAGAAAATACATGATTTAAATTGACAACATTACCAGATTGAATTAGTACACATATGTGAAGTACCAGTAAACAAATGCAATTAAATTGACAATGTTCCCAGATTAAAATAATATATGTGCATGTGGTCGAAGTAGCAAATGCAGTTAAACTGACGACATGGCCAGATTGAATTTGTAAATGTTGTCACCTTCCAAATATCATACTTTTTATCATTAGGTGACCAGTCATATGTTTATGTTATGTTATATTATGGTTATTATAGGTCACATTTTTGTAAATTTATGTCATGTTATATTATGGTTGTGTTAGCTCACCAGGTTGTACATTTACATGATGTTACATTATGGGTATGTTAGCTCACCAGATTGTACATTTACATGATGTTACATTATGGCTATGTTAGGTCACCCGGTAATAAGCTTATGACATAGTATGTTTCCGTAGCCGACATCATATATAATTAGGCAGATGCCGTTAATCAGTAGTTGCTATTTTCAGCATATCACAAACTACAACAAGAATGGTACCAAAAGCTGGCAGCATTCTGCCATAAAAGATCTTGCCAATCTGCTATCAAAGGCAGACACCTAAAATATGATTTTACTGAGAGCTCAAAAATGTAATTGGTTTAATTTGATAAAAGAGTGCACTCTGGCATAAAGGCATTTTGTACAATTGGTGCTGATGAGTTCACAAGACCTTATGTTCATGTGATTGTATGTCATGGTCCTGTGGCAGGTACTTGCTTCTGTCAGGCATCATCTGTGATTTTAGGCATATGCTGTCCATCAGTAATTACTATTTGCAAACCACTTGAGCAATAATAGCCAAAGTTGGCAGCATTTGGCCATACAAAGGTCATGCTAATCTGCTACCAAAGTCTGCCGCATAATTATAAGCATCATATCATTGAAAGGCGCCATAGACTATGTACAATGTTGTAATTTGTAATTTTGTTGTCTATGTCATTTGGTCATAGCTTATGGGATGGACATCTGTCTGTTATCCATTATCACTTGTCTGTTGTACAAGATACTGTTTGTCTGTGTTATGTATATTTATTCTGCATCATTTGCTAGTTCATTTTTTATAACCTTTTTATTTAATTTTATGCTATTGTAATGTAATTTTGTATATTGGTCTTAACATTGTCTAAAAGCAAATTTATTCAAATTTATTTTCTTTACTTGACCTGAATTGTTGATTTTTAAAATTTTTTTTTATTATTTTATTCTGTAAAGCAACTATTACATAGCTAAACTATCATCTATGTTTATGGTTTTATTATCAGGATCATTATTAATATAAGTAAATATGTTTATCTGGGTCTGGATCTAGGTTATTTGGATTCCCCATCAATTTACCTGGTGTACCTGACATTGTACAGGTTATATCTTATAATTTTAGTAACAAACTTTCTAATGATAACTAACAATTTATTTTGAAAACATTAAGAATTTTCTAGAAGGTTTTGTTCATTAGGTAATATGTTTTTAAAAAATGTTAATTGTGACATGAGGTCAAGTAGATGACTACAATCATGTCACTGGGAAGATTGTTCATTCGTACTTAAGATCTTGCAGAATCATTTGATACTATTGTTGTGTCCAGAAGTTCCTCTGGGCTGGAATTTATTTCTTCACTCTTTTATGTTACTTTTTTTAAGAGCACAGACTTGTAACAGACTGTTTGCACACGTTTGTTATTGTTCTTCAATACTAGTAGCAGTATTGCCATGAAACGTTACACACACTTTCACCCCAGGGACGCATAAATCATAAATGTAAAAATCTACTGCTCATACATCCAGTATATCCACTGCAGCAGCCACCTTGATAATTTTGTATCACTACTCTTCCTAAATGGCCGGTCATATCAGCACAGAGTATTCAGTTCAAGAATTCTTAGTACTGTTCTAATGAAAATGTTACTATAGCTGCAATGACATTTCAGTGAAGGTTCTGATTCAGTTTTTAACCTTCATGGTTTTATTTTTTTTAGGAAATCATTTCCTAGATCTTCCTCACTAGATATCCTGTTTTTCTAAAAAGATATACCTTGACTATCTTCTGTATTGTTGAAATCACTTGTTTATTCCCTTTATATCGGTGTGTGACTGGTGGTGTAGTTTGGGTTTGACAGTATACAGCGTGGCCTTATACAAGATGTGCACCTCTGTAAAGACTATTACCTCTAAAGTGTCATTTACATTTATTGATTGCAAAGGTAATTTGGCTGTTAAAAATATCCGATAACTTGTTTACTTTTTATACATTTTATAATTCATTCATTGCCACTGTTAAATAAATTGTAGTCATAGTACATGGAAGTAGCTTTGATATATGCCAGCATTCTCTCATTTTGCAGAGATGCTGCCAGGGTTTGAAATTATTTGAATCATACACAATTTGTGCACATATAAGTTTAAAAGTCAAGCATACAAAAACATAGTTCACACATTTTGATTTAAATTTTAGCCCTTAAAGTACTTGTTGTGACATAAGTTGTGCTGCCTGTCTCATTGTTTTGTCTTCTTAAGTGGGCCCCAAGTGGTCGAGTGGTCTAAAACGCTCTCCATTACGGATCACTGCCATCTCACCTCTGTCTGTGTGGGTTCGAGTCTGGGATTTGGCTAAGGTGGGTATGTGAGAACGTTTGCCAGTAGCTTCTCATGGGTCAGTGGTTCTTTCCGGGTTTTCCCTGGTCCTTCCTCCACTATTAATACTGGCCACCATGTATAGCCTATCGTGTGCTGAAAAATGGCGTTAAACCCTACAACAACAACTGTCTTCGTAAGGTACACATCTGTTTACACAGCTGGATACGTCAGCTTGGCATATCCATATTGGCCATAAGGGTGGACTGGCTCCTTGTATCTACTGTACTAATTATAATGCTAGTGCACAGCACATATCTTTGTCATATTGATGCTGATTGTGAGACGGACAGAAATTGTCAGAAGATGAAGAAAAATGGTATGTACTCAGCTGCATGCCAGACTCAGATTTAGCATTAAGGGAATGGTCTGTACTCAGTTGTATGCCAGACTCAGATTTAGCATTAGGGGAATGGAATGTACTCAGGTGCATGCCAGATGCAGATTTAGCGTTAAGGGAATGGTCCGTACTCAGTTGCATACCAGACTCAGATTTAGCATTATGGGAATGGTCTGTATTCTGTTGCATGCCAGACTCAGATTTAGCATTAAGGGAACAATTGTCAGCAATTTGTTCTTCCTTGTCACTCAGCCATGGATCTTGCAATTGTATTAGACAGTCCATTGATGCTATTGAAGGCTACCTTCTTACCTGATTACATGATAAAGTGCTGTCATCAAAACAGCTTTTGGAGCCTTACTTATCATTCAATAGTCTCTGCATGCCAACATCGTTATCATTAAAATGTCTTAATGTTTCTTTGTGGTGGAATTGAATTTTGGATACAGCTGATTACAGATTAGCTTTTTTCATCACATATAAAGAAAGGGAGATTTCAGACACTTTCTGTCACACAGTTACAGAAGGTAAATCATGCTTCTGCAGCCACAAAATGGCTAATTTTCACACATCAAGTTAATAAGTGGATTCAATCAGCTCTCAAGATAAAAAAACATTGCACTTTGGTATTTTACATACATGTATTGAAATTTGTTACTTCCATTACACTTGGGTACAAGGACAACAAACAAGATTGTAAATTAATATATGTTAGTAATTAATCCGTATATATTACAAAATGGTCTTACAGTAGAAATCGTGTATTTTCGGGTACCCATGCAATACGGTGGTAGTGTAGAGAGAGAGAGTGGAGAGGATTAAGGAAACAAAAACCTTCACCATCTCTCCATGTATCCTGACACAGTGGCTGTGGTTGCTTGTGGAGAATTGCTCTGCATACTGCACTTCCTCACGGAATCGTTGAGAACCACCATAGAGTGGACATGATCACTATCAAATGTACTTGGCTTACTGAGGGATAGAGAAAGACAGATGTCAGTTTATATACATCGTTATCAGATGAATACACACATCCTAGTTCATACAAATACTATGTAATATATATGATGCCAAATCAAATTTTAGATCATATTATTACAGTTGCAATACCTCCAAAACTGTACAAATACTAGTGAAATGTTTTTATTTTAAAAGGCTGATTAACACCTTTTGGAACAAGTTTATGATTTTACTTTATTCAAAGAAATGTTAACAAACGTGCGCACAGACCTGAGAACTTTGTTGATCTTCTCTTAAACAGTGCCAAGTTATGTTACTATGTAAACATGAAAAGTAATCCTTTGAGGTACGTACATTTAAGTTCCAGATGACAGCCGCTTCTGTTTAAAAATAGCATTGAATTTACACTTAAAAGTGAACCACATGTTTAGTCCTTGGCAATTAATGACCCAGCTATGTGGGTGGATATATGAATAGACAACTACAAACTTGAGTTCAATTCTGACTGCATTTATACTGTATGGGACTAGTCATTTATTTATGGTTCTTTCCAACTGGGCGAATTTTTTAATTCCTTCATTCATCAAAAGATAAAACTTTTTCAAATAATATAACCCTTTGGAAAATTAAATGGTCTCTCTCTAATAAAGAATTATCTTGATTGGATGTTCAGCAGAAATAAAAAAATAGGTCTTTCTGTATACCATTATAAAACTAGCATCAGTAGACCATGTCAGTTTCAGCATGGGAAAGACGCATTTCTAACACGAAGCTATCTGACTTGGTGCCTTTTTCTGGTTTACAGCTCAGATTATTGTTTCGTCATTAACATCTGAAGTTTGGTACTTGTTTCTAATTAACCTGTCATCAGTGTTTTGTTGAAATGAATAATAATTTTCAAGTCTCAAATTTTCAACAAATTTAAGGCATTCTGTGTGTTTCTATCCACACATGTCCTTTTATTTGATCGTTCTTGTAAGGAAAAATATTTAAACAATTTTCTTTCATGATATAAAAAATAATCAGTCATATAGAAATGATGCGCCAATAACCTAATCATAATCTAGATCCAAGACATTTGATTTTTTCAATTATTTCATTGCGGTTTCCTGTTTGTGAATACAGAAGCATTTGGCCATTCATTGGAAGATACGGGATTGATTCCTCATCTCTTTCAATCAATCGATCGTTGATTGATAGATGAATAAAACGAAAGGTGTCAAATATACATTTCTCTAGCATGGCTTTATGCAAATAAAAGACCTATCTGTAGTAGTATTACCAAGTTTGGGTCTATATGTATCTCAGATTGGTTTAGTGCTTTCTAATACTTATTACGGCAATCTCTACTTAACATGAAACAAAAACTTCAGAAATTGTTAATGGACCTTTTTATGTACATTTGGAATGGACACAACCAAAAGGCAATTTTACTGTTTCTGAGTCTGAGAGCCATAAATGAAATATTTGATAAGTCAGAATTTTTTCTTTCGAATATTTACCTTTGAACTTTTTGGGATTAAAGTTAGGTAAGAAAAATACCTAACATTTATTTTTCCTTAAATGATGACACTTAAGTTTTTTTCGTTCTTTACCAACAGCTGTCCATCCAGTGTGTCATCCCAATGTTTGTTTTTCCAGTGTCTGTACTTCCAGTGGCTGAATAATCATTAAGTCATATGTTACCAATGTCTGTCCTTCCAATGTCTGTCATACCAGTGTCTATCCTTCACATATATGTCATACTAGTGTCTGTCCTACCCTTGTCTGTCCTTCATAAGTCTGTCCTACTAGCGTTTTCCTTCATATGTCTGCCCTACCAGTGTATGTCCTTCATATGTCTGTCCTACCATTATCTGTCCTACCAGTGTATGTCATTCATATGTTTGTCCTACCAGTGTTTGTCCTTCATAAGTCTGTCCTACCCGTGTATGTCCTACCAGTGTTGTCCTTCATATGTCTCACCTACTAGTGTATATCCTTCACATGTATGTCATACCAGTGTATGTCCTACCCTTGTCTGTCCTTCATAAGTCTGTCCTACTAGCGTTTTCCTTCATATGTCTGCCCTACCAGTGTATGTCCTTCATATGTCTGTCCTACCATTATCTGTCCTACCACTGTCTGTCCTTCATATGTCTGTCCTACCATTGTCTTTCCTTCATATGTCTGTCCTACCATTGTCTGTCCTTCATGTCTCTGTCCTACCAGTGTTTGTCCTTCATGTCTCTGTCCTACCAGTATTTGTCCTTCATATGTCTGTCCTACCATTGTCTCTCCTTCATATGTCTGTCCTACCAGTGTCTGTCCTTCATATGTCTGTCCTACCAGTGTCTGTCCTTCATATGTATGTCCTACCAGTATCTGTCCTTCATGTGTCTGTAATACCAGTGTTTGTCCTTCATAAGTCTGTCCAACCCGTGTATGTCCTACCAGTGTTGTCCTTCATATGTCTCTCCTACCAGTGTCTATCCTTCACATGTATGTCATACCAGTGTATGTCCTACCCTTGTGTGTCCTTCATAAGTCTGTCCTACCACTGTCTGTCCTTCATGTGTCTGTCCTACCATTGTCTCTCCTTCATATGTCTGTCCTACCAGTGTCTGTCCTTCATGTGTCTGTCCTACCAGTGTCTGTCCTTCATATGTATGTCCTACCAGTATCTGTCCTTCATGTGTCTGTCCAACCAGTATCTGTCCTTCATGTGTCTGTCCTACCAGTATCTGTCCTTCATATGTCTGTCCTACCAGTGTCTGTCCTTCATATGTCTGTCCTACCAGTGTCTGTCCATAAGTCTGTCCTACTAGTATTTGTCCTTCATAAGTCTGTCCTACCAGTGTCTGTCTTTCATGTCTGTCCTACCAGTGCCTGTCCTTCATGTCTGTCCTACCAGTGTCTGTCCTTCATATGTCTGCCCTACCAGTGTCTGTCCTACCAGTGTCTGTCCTTCATATGTCTGCCCTACCAGTGTCTGTCCTACCAGTGTCTGTCCTTCATATGTTTGTCCTACCAGTGTATGTCCTTCATATGTATGTCCAACCAGTATCTGTCCTTCATGTGTCTGTCCTACCAGTAGATGTCCTTCATATGTCTGTCCTACCAGTGTCTGTCCTTCATAAGTCTGTCCTACCAGTATTTGTCCTTCATATGTCTCTTTCTCCAATGTCTGACTTACCAAATAATGTCATTCCAGTGACCGCATTACTAGAGCCTACTTCTGACAATAGTCCCACCTTTAAATATAATATAAACCAATTTAAACTTTCTCCTGATCCTGAAAAATAAAATGATGTTATGATTAGTTCATAGATACACATAGTCCCTAAACCATGTGTGTTACTGGTTTAGTTTATAAATAAACACAAAGATATATTTAGTCCATAAACCATGTCCACCACCTGTTTAGGTAAGAAACATTAATTTTCAAATATGTACTTGCTTATAAATCATTTTGAAGATACACTTAGTTGTAAATATTTTCAAAGATGTTCTTAGTCTATAAACCATGTCCATCATCTTTGTAGCTTATAAGTCATTTCATTGATGTACCTAGTTATAATTCCAATTGTTTATGAAATGACCAAGCTTTCTGCATTCTGATTGGACACTAACGGTCACATGATACTGATCTGGAATCTTTTACATATTGATAAATTCTCCAGACTACTTTTGGTTCCCTGTTTCAGGATATTTGATGTGAAGCTTTGTTAATGCAAATGTCTTGCACAACAATAATACCACAGCAACAAGCCCTACCCACCCACCCTGGTGATTTCTGACAAATTTTTTCAAATATTCAAATTAACTCACCCATTTGAAGTCAAAATGATATATTCGCACGTGCCTTTCTGTACCCCAGATGCTCACCCCTTTTCCCAAAGAAAGCATGTGGCAGGCTTTATAAGCCAATCTTAGAAACTATTGCATGTGCTTTGATCGTTTGGTTCAACAGCTGTTATCAAATTTCAGGGTCGTTTAATGAGCAACGGAACTCGATAAAAGTGGGATACAATTTTGCTTTGAAAGATCAAAATGCATATAAAGGAAAGAATATGCTAAAAGAACATTTGCCATATGCAACTGTTATGTTGAACAATAAAGGAACAGGAAGGTTTATGTAAGTAGAGTTCTTTGGATCATTGGCATTACCCGCCCTGACACTATATCCAGTAATACTGTACAAAGTATAGAGTTGGCTACTGATGGATAGCAAAGACGGGAATATATATTCTTGTGCAGTGAAGAGGCTAATGAAAGAAAACTACGAGCTACCTAAACATGAATGCTTTATTCATGAAATTCTCTGATATGATGACAGAAAGGAATAAAATTGGAATTATAAGAATCAAATAATCATTTTTTAGTGTGTATTAATTTGAAAATCGCTACCTAGTCACTCTCAAAGATAACATAAAGTCTTTTGGATATTATTTATTGTGTAAGTGATTATATCAAATTCACAAATTGGTAAATACCCAACCAAGATTATTTAATCCTATGATAAATTATTTTTAAGATGTTCTTTGTCCATAAATCATGTCCATCATGTGAATAGGGTAGATATTATTTCTAGGACAGTAAAACGGCTACATCACTAATGTCGGCAATAAACCATTTCAAACATATACTTTGTTACAAAATTTGTTATTCTTTACCAATGTCTGTCCTTTCAGCAGTTGATTCATCCCTTAATCATGCTGTACCATTGTCTGTCCATTCAGTACTTGATTCATCCATTAGTCATGCTTTACCATTGTCTGTCCATCCAATGGTTTATTCATCCCTTAGTCACGCTGTACCATTGTCTGTCCATTCAGTACTTGATTCATCCATTAGTCATGCTTTACCATTGTCTGTCCATCCAGTACTTGATTCAGCTATCAGTCATGATGTACCATTTTCTGTACATCCAATGCTTGATTCATCTATCAGTCATGGTGTACCATTGGCAGCCCTTCCACTACTTGATTCCTGCATCATTCATGCTGTATCAGTGTATGTCCTTCCAATAGTTGCTCCATCCATTAGTCATGCTGTACCATTGACAGTCTTTTCAGTACTTGATTTCTGCATCATTCATGTTGTACCAATGTATGTCCTTTGAACAGTTGATTCATCTATGGGTCATGCTTTACCATTGGTGGTCCTTCCAATGATTGATGCATCCATCAGGTATACTGTACCATTGTCCCTCCAGTACTTGATTCCTGCATAACTCATGTTGTAAAAAATGTATGTCCTTCCGATAGTTGATGCATCCATCAGTTATGCAGTACCACTGACAATCATTTTTGTACTTGATCCCTACATTATTCATGTTGTACCAATGTCTCTCCTTCCAGTACTTGATTTCTGCTTCATTCGTGTTGTACCAGTGTATGTCCTTCCAATAGCTGATTCATCCATGGGTCATGTTGTACCATTGGCAGTCCTTCCAATGGTTGATTCATCTATCAGTCATACTGTACCATTGTCTGTCCTTCCAGTACTTGATTCCTGCATTAGTCGTGCTGTACCTATATATTTCCTTCCAACAGTTAATTCATCCATGGGTCATTTTTATCATTGTCTGTCCTTTCAACAGGTGATTCATCGATCAGTCATGCAGTGCCACACACAAATAATTACTAGTAATTACTCAAAACTGGTGTTTATTTTACTAAAAAGAAGTAAAAAGTTGTAAAACGTTTTGTCAAAAGGGATGAGTAATTGCAAGTAATTTAAAAATAATGTTAAGTAATTATTTTAATAAATAATATTAAGTATTTTTTATAAAGTAAAATAATATATTTTAGTAATTTATTACTCAATAAATTATCACTTAGAAATTAATTTTGCAAAGTAAAATATTAGTAATGAATTTACTCAATACAATATTATGCTTATTAATTTTGATAAGTAAGTTTTGAATAAACAGAAATAAGTATTTATGATCGTATAACAGCAGGCAAATCTAAGTAATTTTTAACAAAATAAAGCTGAGTGGCACGATGTTTTCCATTGTGGGTACAAATATGTTGTAACGAATTGAATATTTCCCATTTAAGAAAGCAATTATTTTCCATTCTAGGTAGAGTATAATAAACATTATATTGATAAAGTTACCAAAACTGAAATTTGGTGTTTTTCCATAAAACATTTATGTCCATGTTTAAGATACCCCTGCAGTGTATTTTTGGACTTTGAATGCAGTGTATTTGCTTCAGTTTGCAACTTTCATTAGGTTTGTTATTAGCCTTTGAAACTTCTTTAGGGATACATTAATCTTTTTTGTTTGAAAAGCTTAACTGTCATGTTCATAGGGAAGGGAAGACGACTTAGGTACAAAAAGACACTTGCAATCTTCAAGATAAAATAATCCATTTTTTTACATGGCATGAACTTTCTCATGCAAACTAGGATGTGTATGTGTGTTTTGGAAAGGGTAAAGCAAATTGATAAAAATAGACTGAGGTCTTTGTCATGAAAAAACACATTTTGTAATGAGTGATTGTATTATTTTTTTTTAAGAAATCATAATTCTATATGGAATATTGCCAGAATGAGATGAGGATGTCTCCCTCTCTCTCTCTCTGTGTCTCTGTGGTTACAGCGTCCGCCTCGGATGAAGGAGGTCATGGGTTCGATCTCCGGCCGAGTCATACCAAAGAAAAGACTTACAAAAATGGTACTAACAGCTGCCTTGCTTGGCGCTCAGTATTAAGAGGTTAGTGTTAGGACTGGTCAGCCTGGTGTCAGGATAATGTGACTGGGTGGGACATCATGCTACATGTCTACAGCATGATGCCCCAGTCCTAGACATCACTATAAACTGATACATTGCAGACTGTCTTGTGGCCCATATGTCATTTTTAAGCTTTATAAACACATTATACAATCTAGTTGCCCTGATGGCTTTTTAAGCATGCTTAACATACATGAGATTGTCTTGTGGCCAATACAGCATTATAAGCTTGCTATACACACTATAGTGCCTTATGGCCCATATGGCATATTTGTTTTGTAAATATATTAGACTGCTTCGGGGCCCATATAGCTTTCAAAACTTGATAAACATATTAGTCTGTCTTGTGGCCCATATGGCTTTTTTAAGTTTGGTACACAATTAGACTGTATTAAGGCCAGTGTGGCTTTATTTAGGATATTTTAAGCATGGTACACACATTAGATTGTCTCATGGCCCATGTGACTTGTTCAATATATTTTAAATTTGGTACACATACTAGAAGATCTTGTGGCCCATGTGACTTGTTCAATATATTTTAAATTTGGTACACATGCTAGTATGTCTTGTGGCCCATGTGATTTGTTCAATATATTTTAAATTTGGTACACACATTAGATTGTCTTGTGGCCCATGTGACTTGTTCAATATATTTTAAATTTGGTACACATTAGATTGTCTTGTGGCCCATGTGACTTGTTCAGTATATTTTAAATTTGGTACACATATTAGATTGTCTTGTGACCCATGTGACTTGTTCAATATATTTCAAATTTGGTACACATATTAGATTGTCTTGTGGCCCATGTGATTTGTTCAATATATTTTAAATTTGGTACACATATTGTCTTGTGGCCCTTGTGACTTGTTCAATGTATTTTAAATTTGGTACACATATTAGACTGTCTTGTGGCCCATGTGACTTATTCAATGTATTTTAAATTTGGTACACATATTAGATTGTCCTGTGGCCCATGTGACTTGTTCAAAGCATTTTAAATTTGATGCACATATTAGACTGTCTCGTGGCCCATGTGACTTGTTCAATGTATTTTAAATTTGGTACACATACTAGATTGTCTTGTGGCCCATGTGACTTGTTCAATGTATTTTAAATTTGGTACACATATTAGACTGTCTCGTGGCCCGTGTGACTTGTTCAATGTATTTTAAATTTGGTACATGTACTAGATTGTCTTGTGGCCCATGTGACTTGTTCAATGTATTTTAAATTTTTTACACATACTAGATTGTCTTGTGGCCCATGTGATTTGTTCAGTGTATTTTAAATTTGGTACACACACTAGACTGTCTTGTGGCCCATGTGACTTGTTCAATGTATTTTAAATTTGGTACACATACTAGATTGTCTTGTGGCCCATGTGACTTTTGATGGGTTTCATGGGTCATAGAGAAGTCGAGGCATCTTTCAGTTACTAGGAAAAATGAGAAAAGCCATAAAAAATATTGTTAAGTCAGGGAAATGAAAATTTAGTCCAAATTCAGGACAGATTCAGGGAATTTTGTAAACTTGGAGAAATTTTACTATTAATGAGCGTGCAAGGAAATTGGTTGCATAACATCAAATTTGCTTCAGTATGAACTATTTTAAATATGTCTTGCCGACTTTTGGTTCTTTGCATTAATTCAAAGACAGATTTCCTTTAAATCAAGAAACGTGTTGCACTCTGCTTATTGATAAAATATACATTGAATGCAAGAACTAAAAACTTTAAAAATTTGCAGAGTTTGCTAACTTTGTACCATAACTAGTTTGCATCCTATGTCTCATTAGTCATTACACTTTCTGTATATATTTAAGCAGCCAGTGTTTTCATTCATATTAATGAGGTGATCTTTCATCTGAGTGGCTGAGCTTTTTATCAATCTGGAATCCATATTTCTAATATGATTATGATCAAACTTGGACTGTAGACTTGTGATGATCAAGATCTTGCATTAACTTCATGGTGTATTACATACACAGATATTACAAGAAGTGTTCTTTTATTTGGTTGGCTGAGTTTCTTATTAGTCTAGAAGCTATATTTTTTACTTGAAAAAGATAGATTATACATGGAATATGGTGGTAGGATCAGGTTAGCATGTTTGATAACGAGCACATGAATACAGTCAATTAATCATAATGATGTGGTATTGCATCTGATTGGATGGACTTGTTACCAACCTAGAGAGTACCATATTTCTGAGCCAGAACTTTGAGCAAATTTGTTAAAATTGCTTAAATCATCCAGATGTATGATACAGGTTTGAGCAAGATCAGCATGTTGATGAGATGGTTGGCTGACTTTGTCAAATTGCTTTAGAAGGCCCCACTTACTGTGTCACATAACTTTAGAGAACACCAGATGTCATAGTGGGCTAAGATGCTTGTCTTTTATGAGAATCATGCTATGTAATAGTAATCAAAATTAGCACAGCTAGAAGTAGTTCTCAATTTGTTGTGTTCTGTAACCATTTCTTCACTCTGACTGCAAGGAAATTGAAGTAACTCATGATGTGACTATTGCGAAAACAATTTTGGCAAAACAGAGCTCTTTAAATCAGATATAAATAAATTTTTGAATACAGAATGCGTACATTAATTGAGCAGTTTATACAGGTAACTAATTGATACACAACAAGGATTAAAATGAATAATTCTTAATGTGTAACTTAAGAAAAAACATCTAAGGAGATAAAATAATTTGGCCAAAGATAAGTTTATAAAACTGATGAACCATTGAAATCTTGAGACTAAGGCATCATTAGGATTAGGATTAGTAACATAGAGGTTAGTTTGCTATATTCCAGTGCAGGGGTAGTGGATTTCATTCCTGGCCCAGGCTGGATACATTGCCTTATTGTATCGTATACTTTGACTTTGAACAACAGGTCTTGTGTGTGTGTTATGGTAATTTTGGTGTAATAGTACATTTAATAGAACAGCATTGACAAAAAAGTGAAGGCACATAGCCTGATGTACACTTGAAGGACTCAGCCTCTACTGCATAAGTTTCTAAAATTTTACTTTGCTTTCACTTTTTCTGTTTGATTCGAAATGTCGAGAATTGCGAAACTGAGTTTGTTCAATTTTACAAGGTTGAAAATTACATTTAAAGAATACCAAACTTTTTAAAAATAAATATTGACTACGATCTGATAATCTCATGACTAATCAAAATAGTTACATAAGGTGTACCTGTCATGAGAGTGGAGACTGATGATTTCACATTAATTTATGTGATAATAAAGGACTAGGTACTGCTGTCACTGATGAGATGAGTTTAATTCATATTAATGTATCCTCTTGTAAGTAACAAAATGTAAATACAGTTTTAGAGTAGCATACAAAGCAAGTAATTAGTTTTGTAATGGGATCATGGGGTTCATCTCAAAGTGTTACCAATTTAAAGTTCAGGTCATTCTCTCTAATACAATAAAGGAATCAAATGAAGAGCCGTTTATCTATGTATTTCCATGGTACACTCATCCAGAATTTGGCCATTGTGCAAGATAAATATCTGTATATATATATATATATATATATATATATATATATATATATATATATATATATATATATATATATATATATATATATATAGAAAGAGAGAGAGATAGAGGAGAGAGTTTTAGCATGAACAAGTAGGACAGATGGATCCACATATTGAAATAACATTAAAAAAGTTCTGCAGGTTAAACTTAGTTCAGAGATTTTTTTCTTCTGGTTGCATTAAATTGAAGGACTACCCATTTACTTTTCAGGTGGAGAGATATAATATCTTAACCTCCAAACCACAAATGTCCAGATGCATTTTAAGAAAATCTTGAACTGATTGGTGGAAGATATCATATTATATCCAGTTAAATTGGTTGTAATCAGTTTACTATCTTAATGTAATAGTGAACAAATCTTTCTGGTGTTAAAATAAATATGATGTGTCCCCCTCCCCCTCTTTGAAAATAATTGGTCAGTTAGTAGACAGTTCTATCTTCTCAATACAGGCTATCAAAATATTAAGGTACACAAAGACGTCTCAGAATCTTTTGTTATGGGGTATTTTGCCTTTGTCTGAGAAGTCTTCTTCTAGTGAAAATGTTCTTGTTCTGGGAATATAGTGGAGAGATCTGTTAATGTTCCTATCATTTGTGTCCATTTGACATCAGACTCGGTATCCGAACCTATGACTGTCAGAACAGTGATTTCTTTGCTTGCTGAGGGTATTCATTTAATTCTAGTGGCCAAGTGGTCTAAAGCGCTCTTCGTTACGGATCACTGCCATCTCACCTCTGTATGCGGCGGTTCAAGTCTAAGATTCAGCCAATGTAGGTATGTGAGAAAGCTTGCCAGTAGCTTCTCCTGGGTCGGTGGTTCTTTCCGGGGATTTCCTGGGTTCTTCCTCCACCATTAATACTGGCCGCCATGTATAGCCTATCGTGTGCTGAAAAATGGCGTTAAACCCCACAACAACAACAACAACATTTAATTCTAGGCAATGATCTAAAATTAGACAAGCTGTAATAGGTATAAGTTTTGCAAGAACACCTTTAGCATTCATGCAACACAAACGGGCATTGTATACATCAACACCTTTAGCAGTCGTGTATTTCTGTATCTGATATGAAAATTGGCATTTGAGCCATTTAAAATAAAATCAAAACTTTTTGTGTACGTTTATATATCAGCTGAAGATTTCTTTACGAAGATGTCATTATAAGTTTGTTTATGCATATACAATTTGTTTCAGCAAAGGTAAATAAGATCCAAAAGAAAGCAAAACACCAGCTATTAGAAAAGCCATCCACCAATGAAAGGAAGAAGAAAAGGAACAATGTAATGAAGGGTTCAGTGGCCAAGAAAAAAACAAACAACAGTCAGTCAGATGTACCAGATAAAGCAGAAACCACTGATGTTACAAACAGTAAAATGACAGGTATTTCTTTCTCACTTAACATGATGTACCAGATAAAGCAGAAATGATAGTTGTTAGGAACAATGGAAAGAGAGGTTCCTCTTATCTTATATGATGTAACATAAATCACTGACTTTAAGCACACAAAAAGATGGGTATATCTTACTTAACATGATATACCGGATAAAGTGGAAATCACTAATGTTAGAAGCAGTAAAAGGAAAGGTATGTTTTTTAACATGAAGTACTAAATAAAATAGAAATCACTAACGCTAAGGACAGTAAAAAGACATGTATCTCTTAGTATGACATGCCAGATAAAACAAAAAAATCGCTAATGTTAAGGATTGTAAAAAGACAGGTAACCGTTACTTACTTAACATGATGTGCCAGATTAAACAGAAATTACTCCTGTTAAGGACAGATATATCTTACTTAACGTGATGTTCCTGATAAAGCAGAAATCACTAATGTTAAGGACAGTAGGAAAACAGGTTATCTCTTACTTACTTGTGATAAATTGGCAGTGATAATGGAAACAAGGAACGGCAAGAATATAAATGGAATACATGTCTAAATTAAACCAGTTTGTCATTATTTTATTCTTCAAAAAAATATTGTTAATTACAAAATATACATTGCACAGTTCAAGTTTTAACTCACCTGTTTATAATGCTGAGTGACATTTTCATAGATTAAGGATGTCATAAAGTTCACTCTTTGAACATATAGAATGTTAAGTCAATATCCATTCTTGAAAAAATAAAATCTTTTCATGTGGTTACTGTGGAAGTTAAACCATTATTTGTGGCTATGTGGTGACTGCTTTGAAAAGCTGTAAAATCCTACCATCATATCAGCCTGGGTCAGAATCAAGACTGAAAGAGTGTGACATCTTACCATCAGAACAGCCTGGGTCAGAATCAAGACTTAAAGAGTGTGACATCCTACCATCATAACAGCCTGGGTCAGAATCAAGACTTAAAGAGTGTGACATCCTACCATCATAACAGCCTGGGTCAGAATCAAGACTTAAAGAGTGTGACATCCTACCATCATAACAGCCTGGGTCAGAATCAAAACTGAAAGAGTGTGACATCCTACCATCAGAACAGCCTTGGACAGAATCAAGGCTGAAAGAGTGGGAAATTCTACTATCATCACAGCCTGGGTCAGAATCAAGGTTGAAAGAGTGTGACATCCTGCCATAACAACAGCCTGGGTCAGAATCAAGGCTGAAAGAGTGTGACATCCTGCCATCACATCAGCCTGGAGTCAGACTCTTGACTGAAATGGTGTAATATCCAAACATCAGATCAGCTTGGGTCAGTCTAAGGACTGAAAGGGTGCAGGTTTAAAATTTCTACAGCCTGGGTCATTTACTTTGTTGTGTCCCTGGGCACGGCACATAACACTAACTGCCTTAGGACTAAAGAAAATACTGTCTTCGTTGTGTCATAATATAACAATATAAAATGAAAACCATATAATTGCTGGAGGAATTATCCCAGAACCAATTTAGAAAAGACTGTACTGTTATGTATATTTTGTCTGCATTGTTTATTAGTCTTTTTATAGATTTTCTTTATTCATTATACGCTGTGGGTTTTGTAAAGTTGTATCATGTGCCTGACCTTGCCCAAAATCAAATTCATTGACTACTTGACCGAAATCATTGATTTTTTAATTCTGTAAACAACTAATGGATAACATTTTCACTATAAGAGTGGCTTTAGTATTAGAATCATTATTAATAGAAGTAACATTTATTTGGGTCTGGGTCTAGGTTATTTGGATTCCCCTATCAATATACCTGGCCTACCTGATGGCCTTCCAAATTCTTTATTATAATTTTAATAATAGACGTTCTGAGTTGAACTAAGAGTTTATCTTGTAAGCATTTGGAACCTTCCAGATTTTCCATTAGGTTATGGTTTTCTTTTAAGAAATGCAAATTGTGACCTGATGCCAAGTAGAGGACTAAATAATTTTGCTTTTCTAGATGTAATATATTTATGCTGTAAGATTTTAGCATACTCAGTCATATCATTGTTATGTCCAGTATTTCATTTGGGTTGGAATTTATGTATGTATTAATTATTCACATTATTTAATTCAAGTTATTCTTCCCTGGAAATACAAAGCACTTGATATTCTTGAAAGAGAAATTAACTTAAGATTATAGTGAATTCATGCAAGGGAACCTTGGATTATATTACTGTGATTAAATAAAATACAGCTGGCACATCGCTGAGACACATGTCACTACAGGCACGTCAACACTCCCAGTGCTGGATTTATTTTTGGAATACAGCTAATGTTTATCTAGGACTTTTATCCATTAGGATTTGTGTTAAAAATTCTAGATTTATTTGGGATTTAATTCGCAATACCTTAAGTTCTTTTTACAGGTTCACTTCATAGTCTAGGGAGATAAATTATTTGTTGAATTCTACAAAACGTGTTAGTTTTCACTCTTTTCTATTCTGAATTTTAAGACTATAGAGTCATAATAGTATAAAAGTGAAAACAAATATTTAAAACATGTATTCAAGAGAAAAGTCATTATGCCACAATATTTGTTCTCACTGGAAACCCTTTATGAAATGAAATTTCATAGGGTTATAGCCAATGAGAGAATGAGAGAACACTGTTTTGGCTTGGCCACTTCCTCCACTGACATTAGTTAGACTGGTTCTCTGTTATTGATGTTGCATGGAAACTATGGTAAATACTATTGTAGCTGAATATAGCCAGGCTCTGCCAAATAAATTCAAATTAACAGCTTTGTATTTGCCCTTGAATCAGAATAAATGGAGTGACAACCATATGTGGATTTCATATTTTTTTTTTCAGAATTCTGGAATATAATGCACAATTCATTTTAAGATGGACTCTTTAGGGAAAGTTGCTAAACTGAGATCTAATAAAACTTTTGCATAACAAAAATTATTCATTTCTTTAAAATTTTGATTTGATGTACCGATTGGCCAGATTTATGTTTGTATGTGTGACCAAATGATAAGACTTGTAAGCATGTAAAAATGTATTCTTCAAACAGGCAGATATGGATTCCATTAAATACAGACTAAATGACATTTAATGTCGGCGCCCCGAGTGTCCAAGTGGTCTAAAGTGCGCTCCGTTACGAATCACTGCCACCTCACCTCTGTCTGTGTGGGTTCGAGTCTCGGATTCAGCCAATGTGGGTATGTGAGAAATCTTGCCAGTAGCTTCTCGTGGGTCGGTGGTTCTTTCCGATGGTTTTTCCAGTTTCTTCCTCCACCAATAATACTGGCCGCCATGTATAGCCTATAGTGTGCTGAGAAATGGCGTTAAACCCTAGATCGACAACAACAGCAAAAACATTTAATGTCCAGAATCGACAATAGTCTGACATTGAAACCCAGGCATTTATAACTTCTAATACACTGGTCTAAGTAATGTGTACACATTTGAAACATGTGTGTATTTTGTTTATATATATGTAAGAGATTGTGTGTGCTGTAGAGAGATTGTTTGTGCATGTTGTGTGAAAGAGAGAGTGTCTGTAGGAGATCGATTATGTGTGCACATGAGAGAGATTGTGTGTGTGCAACATAGATTATGTGTTGGATACAGAATTTGTGTGAGTGTATGTGTGCAAGAGAATGATGTGAATTTTCATTGACTATAAACTCAGGGAATCAACATAGTTGGAGTTACAAAAAGCATGAAACAGCTGCCAATGTTGTCCAGATTCGATATTTTAACTTAATTTGCTATTTGTTTCATTAAGTAGGAGGACCGCTCTGCTGGCATAGAGTGGTTAGAGCATCCGCTTCGGATTTGGTAGGTCGTGGTTTTCAACCACAGCTGAGTCATACCAAAGATTTATAAAACCTAGGTGCTCAGTATTAAGAGGTTAGCGTTATGATTGGTGGGCATGGTGTTAGGATAATGTGACCGGATGGGACATGATGCCACATGTCTGTGGCATGATCACCCAGTGCTAGACATCACTATAAACTGCCACACTGCATATATCGTAGGGATATGACTGAAAAATTGTTAACGCTATGCTAATAATCCAAATATCACACACAGCCATTAAGTAAGTAAATTATTAACAATGACTTTTTGATTGACACTAATTTTAATATTCTTTTTTAAAAATTTCGATGTGTCTTCTGTTATTTGAGCTCTAACAGCCCCTACTTCTAATTTAGTGATTTAACAGCAAAATTCAACAGATCGAGTTTATTCATTTATCTTTGACATGCCCCCACTTCATTGTGTGATTTAACAAAAGTGCGAACTTTTGCTAACAAATTTTCGTGCTGACAGTCCACACTTTTCATTGAGTGAATTAACAGTAGTTCCAAATTTGATAAAAGAAAGTGTACATGCTTCAACTGGATGACAGTGAAGGTGAACTAACATTTTGAATTATCTAAGTTATTGTTTAATTCATGAATTTATCTTTTCACATCATAGATGTTTTCTTCAACAGCAGGCCATAAAACCCATACCTTCAGCTCTTCACACAGTCAAATGTCTGTAATGTGTCTAGATGTTTCTTTGAAGAGCAAGTCAAAAATCCCTACCATCACACAAAAAATGTCTGCAAAATTCCTAAATGTTTACTTTCATAGCAAGCCAAAAACCCTACCTTCACATACCAAAATCTTTTTAATGTTCCGTGAGGTTTCCTTTCATAGCCAAAACTCCCTTCCATTTCCAGTAGGGGGCCATCCATTTAGTATTTATGCATGGAGGTGGGTCTACTGATTATGTACGTATGCATAGGAAATGAAGGGGTGAAACCTCAATAATAATTTGTCTGATACGTGACCTGTTCAACTGTGTTCATTCTGTGTTTGAATTTTAGCGGACACCAGACAAACTTTTTAAAGTTTAGCAACTTATTTCTTTGATGCAGCCAGACATTCAACGTCAGTGGACTATCTGTTTTATTAAACATGTTAATAATAGTAATCCTTGATCATTTCTGCATGGATTAAATATAGGCTATAAAATTCGGGGGGGTTGTGTCAAGCATACGTACGCAGGTGGATGGTACAAAAAGTATGCATGTGTACGGGGGGAGGGGTCAAGCTTTGCCATATTTTTGAGTACATACTAAATGGATGACGCCTAGTTAAAATAGTGGACTTGGTGTCTTCCTGTGTGTGACCGCTCTGGTGGCCTAGTGGTTAGAGCATCTGCCTCGGATGTGGGGGATCGTGCGTTTGATCCCCGTCCGAGTGATACCAAAGACTTACAAAATTGGTACTAACAACTTCTTTGCTTGGCACTCAGCATTAAGAGGTTAGTGTTAGGACTGGTCGGCCTGGTGTCAGGATAATGTGACTGGGTTGGACATATGCTACATGTCTGCGGCATCATTCCCCAGTGCTAGACATCAATATACACTGCCTCATTGCAGACATCATAGCAATATGACTGAAAAATTGTTAAAGCTATGTTAAAAATCTAAATCACATCACAACACAACATGTCTTCCTGTGAACTTAAAACAAAAGTATACAATTGTTAAAGTTATTGGTGAGGAATATCAATACATATTTGACACTTCTGATAGTGGAATCAACAAGGAAGATTTTGTTTCTCTTTTTCAGTTATTTAGATATTGCATATTTACTAGGAAATATCCTAAGGTGAATTTTTACATAGATAGAAAGATAGATAGATAGATATGACACTTTGTGGTATTTTGGCCCATTTAATGTGCCATTTCAGTTTATTTTGAATATTTAAGAACAATATATTATGTATATTAAGGAAGCACAATAATTCTATTTGGTAAGGAACAGCTTCAGAAAATGTATATACCTGATCTGTTCTAGTACTGTATTTGCTGATGTACATTTGTCCTGGAATATGTTGATGTAGCAAACATCTTTATGTATCACTATGATATAATCAGAATGTCTTTAACATCATACATATTAATCTATTATTTTAAACTCGAAACTTGAGAATTGTGAGCTTTTGCTTGATCAAAGTACATTCTATTTGCAGGAATATCTTGTTTAGATCCTGAATTGCTGTGTCAGGTTCTAAAGAAGTCAACACAAGTTGCTTCTTCCAGTCGAAGCACTCTGGAAGAAAACTGTCGAACAGTAGGGCTGAAATTTCTTGGTGAAACTCCTGGTAATGGGAACTGCTTCTTTGAAGCTGTGTCAAGTCAACTTCAGCGATTAAATTGTGCTGTACAAAAGTCACCACAACAACTACGCCAGGATGTAGTTGCCTTCATGAAGGCTAATACTGTATTACAGGTAAGTAGAAGGAGATTTTACTACAGGTAAGCAAAAGTCTGTGGAGTCTGAAATATGAAGGACATTTTGTTGCAACTAATTAAAAGTCTATGATGTATGGAATATGAAAATGCAGTATGGAATGTGAAGGCTAATACTTTACTACATATAAATAAAAGTCTATCAAATCTGGAATATGAAGGACATTTTTGCAACAGGTAAGTTAAAGTCTATGTTGACTGGAATATCGAGACTGATATTATACTAAAGCTACATTAAAGTCTATATTGTCTGGGATATCAAGGCTAATACTAATCCAAAGATCTGAACAATCTGGAATATGAAGGAAATTTTTATGCAGGTGAGTAAAAGTAAAAGGAGTCTGGAATATGAAGGACGTTTTTGTTTTGTTTCCAAGATTGATAGTACCAGCTACATGAAATAAAATGTGTAGATAGTATCGGATGGCTGGTAAGTCTTAAGCAAATGTGTAGACATTATTGGATGGCTGGTAAGTCTTAAACAGATGTGTAGACATTATCGGATGACTGGTACATTTAAGCAAATGTGTAGACATTATTGGATGACTGGTACGTTTAAGCAAATGTGTAAACATGTGATGGCTGGTAAGTGTTAAGCAAATGTGTTCAAGACACACAAAATTAATGTTACTGACATATCCATCTGTCCTCTTTTACAAATTTATGATTCATGAACATACATGCATGTGTGCTTGCATGTGTTTGTACATCCATACATCCATGCATCCATACATAAAGACAACCAGACATACATACATACATACATACATACATACATACATACATACATACATACATACATACATACAGACATACAAATTGTGTGTTCTGTAACTGTAAGGTACTTTTATCAAGTTTCATAAAATATATGATAAACAAACATAACTGGAAAAAATGTTCTATTAGGTATATTGGTGTATGTGGAGACTGAGTAAAGAATACTATCTGGCTAGTATGAAACTTAGTGGGACAGATATCTGCTGTCTCACCTCTTTGTGGTTTCAAGCTTCGGGTTCTACCAATGTATGTGAGAAATCTTGCCAGTAGCTTCCCATCGGTCAGTTGTTCTTCCCAGGTTTTTCCTAGGTTCTACCTCCACCAATTATAATGGCCTTCATGTACAACCTATCATTTGCTGAAAAATGTCATTAAACCCTGACACAACATCAATGATAGATAGATAGATAGATAGATAGATAGATAGATAGATAGATAGATAGATAGATAGATAGATAGATAGATAGATAGATAGATAGATAGATAGATAGATAGATAGATAGATAGATATATGCAGTTTGTATGGAAACTGGGTATGGGATACTAATGAGTCAGTACAAAACTGGGACAGGCACTAGCTGTGTGTATTTAAGTTTCATATGGAATTAGTATCACTTTATAACCAGGTCACCAATAGACAGTATAGTGTTTATCAAGGGTCAGGTCTTCATTTTACTTGTTGAACTTGGACACTTGCAGACTTCAATTGTTCATACCAAAAACAAGTTTACTTGCTGAACATACACACTTAAACAAATCAATGTTTTTATACCATGTCCTCATTTTACTAACTGTAATTACACACTTACACACTACAATGACTTCATGGCAGTCCCTCATTTTCCTTGCTGAACTTACTAACACACTTCGATGACTTCATACCAGGCCTTCATTGTACTTGCTGAACTTGTACATTTACACACTTCATTGGCTTCATACTAGGCTTTCATTTTACAGAGTATGCACACTAACTGCAATTACACTTTTCCCTCGATAACTCATGCACAACGATGTCCACAAACATAGACTGCACTATAAGCGAGGCGTGAGTTACTGAGGGACCTCCACAAATTGAAAAAATCGCATTGACATCGAGAAAACCATGGGGGTTGAGCAGTGTTAGGGAACTGGGCTGTTTAATCACTGAATCCTCATCTTACAATCGCGTTGATAATAATTTCTAAAAAGCCTACTTTTCTAATGAAGTTGTTCATTACTCTGTTAAAATAACATTTATTTTCAAAATGTCCAACATATGAAAGATCATTACAACTGGTTTCATCAACCATCACGTGTACGTGAAATATCTTGTATTACTTATCATTCTTCAGGATATCTCTAAGTGCCAGTTTAAGAATTCTCTGAAACTCGCTTGCCCACAATGGTCCATATCTGTGAAATCAAGTTCTTTATTTTATGAAGTATTCATTTCGCTTGGCTGCCTTGTTATATTTGATCACCATTATCAAAGAGTGGGTTAATTTAAGGTAGTTTATGTTACATACACGATAACATTTATAACAGTGTTTGATTGATCAAATGAGGTGAGTTCACCCGACATACGACCCTGGCCACTAGATTTCAAGTTTGTAGGTTTTTCGTGCCTTTTAACTTTTCTTTTATTGCACCTCCTTTATTTGATTCAAAAGACATAATTAACGTGATAATACAAAGGAAACCAGCTTTTAATTCAGTGCAAGAATACAACAAACATTTCCACAAGTCAGTTATCAAAACATGGTCGGCACTTAATTAGGTTCTCAGATAAATGCTTGCAGACATAGCTGTTATGGTAGATTGACGGATTTTACATTTAATTGCAAGAGGACTCATCATATTTATGATGATTACACTTAAAAGGAACTAAAAGATCGACCAAGAACACAAATTTCAGTTGACAAAAAAATTATTTAATTTGTTTTGATTTATTAATTTATTGCCTCCACTCAGCGTAAGTGACATTTTAGTTAATCAAAATTTCCTTACATATCATTAATTGCGGTGTACTAGGAATGTTGTTTGGAAAGAAAATGTAAAAGATTGTATGATCTATTTTAAATTTTATATTTCATAGTGTTGATTACAATTTCCAGGTCCTATCTACCGTTTTTGATGATAAAACAAGCGATACAGCAAAGTTTCTGTTACCAGTTTTGATCGTGACGTTCCTCAAGTTCAACAAATAGGAATCAAATTTTGGGGTATTTTGGGGTTTGAAAAGTGGGATCCACGTTATAAGCGGGTTCGCGAGTTATTGGGGCTCGAGTTATCAAGGGAGTTGTGTACGTCATTCCAGAGCTTCATTGTACTGGCTGAACAAACGCACTTACACACTTCTATTTGTTAGAAAGAAACGTCCAGTTATGCGCTTGCAGTGAAGATCGTAACAAGCCATGCAATCACTGTAACCCATCAGTAACTGAGACAGTCTTTAAGATTATTTTCATAGACTTTCCTTTTGGAAGGAAAACAGGAAACACAAACCAACATAGTAACAGAGAAACATTGTTTTCTTGTGACTAAGTCTGACCAGTGAAAACACAAATCAGATGTAGTATAATATAACATCATTCATGATTTAGTATGAGGAATGCTAATATTGATTTTTTGAAAGTAACACTGTAGACTATACAATGTCTTTCTACTACCCAGGGATCTGAAGGTACCATAAACTTGGCTGAATTCATACCTTTTGGCAACTTTAATGCCTACTGTGAGCGAATGGCCAAGGATGGGGAATGGGCGGATCACGTGGTGGTTGTAGGGATGGCCCGGATGTTACAGAGAGATATCATGATTGTGACCAGTGCACCTTCCTCAGGACCTGACAACATCATCGCATGGGTTGTCGGCCAGACCAATTTTAATGGGCAGCCAATTCTTCTGGGGCATATATGGGAGTGTCACTACCAGTCACTACAGCCCATGGGTAAGATTATAAAAACCTGATTTTCTTGATATTGAATTATTTTTAAACAATTATGTACTTAAGTGCAATTGTTAATAGTAATGTGATGAATATGGCAATCATATTTTCTTTAACTAGGATAGCAATGATTTTTAGAGTTGCACTTTAAAACAATCATACCAGTTTTGAGGGGAGAGAACTCCTGTCTGCCAACAC
Source organism: Sinohyriopsis cumingii (assembly GCA_028554795.2). NCBI lineage: Eukaryota > Metazoa > Mollusca > Bivalvia > Unionida > Unionidae > Sinohyriopsis > Sinohyriopsis cumingii. The sequence goes on from CM068833.1 coordinate 31,261,096, forward strand.
AGTCATTTAATGTAGCCATCTCATGGTAAATATACATTATATAACAATGTCAATTCATGCCTTTAATGTGGTCGTTCAAGACAGGTGATATTTCAAAGCAGTGGACATTTAAGTCAAGTTAAGTTCATGTTGACTTTTCATTCCAAAACCATGTCAGTCAGACAAAAACCCTTCCAAAAGTCAATGTATACATATATTATATTATTTTCATATTAGGTGTCATGAGGTAACCAGAATAAAGCTTTGGTGTAGAGCAGTATCTACTTTTCATTATAAGGTGTCCATATTCACAAGGAAACAATATGGTGTCCATATTCACAACCATGCAAGCCTATTTATGGTTTATAAGGTGTCCATATTCACAAGAGTATATCCCTTTATATGGTCTATAAGGTGTTCACACTCACAAGCTACAAACATTTATATAGTCTTTGAAAGCTCTACAAGCACCCATAGGTGCCCAGGGTCACTAGAATAAAGCCCCTAAGTTGTGGAGTATGGTGGTTTGGAGTTTGGAACAGGTCCGTTAGGGTCATTAAGATAAGCCCCTAAATTGTGGAGTATGACAGTTTGGAATATTGAATAGGTCCCCTTGGGTCACTACAATAAGCCCCTAAGTTGTTGAGTATTGTTCTTTTGGAATCTTAAATAAGTTTCCTAGGGTCACTTAAATAAAACCCTAAGTATGGTGTCGTGGATTACGGAATTGGTATCCTGTGATAACCTTAACATACTCCTATATTTAGCCTATGGAAAACTTTATATATATATATATATATATATATATATATATATATATATATATATATATATATATATATATATATATATATATGCTTCTATTCTGTATACAAAGGTAATAAGATACTTCTATGCAGATGACCTAAATACATCATATCGACCATACTTCCATACTGTATAAAAAGGCTATTATTATAATTCTATGATGTACTGGTATACAGGTAAAGTATATTTTGATAACTGGAGGAACACTTCGACAAAAGTCTGCATGGTTGATACTGATAACTTAGCCAGCATATCTCAAGGATACCTAAGTAGATTTCCAAATTTCTTGTTTCTGGAGTGCAAATCCAAAACTATTCAGGATAATTTTTATAATCTTGTGCACATATTAGACTGTCATGTGGCCTATATGGCTCATTTAACTTTGCTAAACATGTTAGACTGTCTTGTGGCCCATATGGCATTTTTAAACTTTATAAACACATTATATTATCTTGTTGCCTAGATGGCCTTTTAAGCATGCTTAACATACTAGACTGTATTGTGGCCCATTATAGCTTTCTGAAGCATGCATATCTTATTAGATTGCTTTGTGGCCCATACAGATTTATTAAGCTTGGTACACATATTAGACTGTCTTGTGGCCCATATGGCTCATCTTTGCTTGTCAATCATATTAGACTGTCTTGTGACCCATATGTCTTTTTAAGTTTGGTACACACATTAGACAGTCTTGTGGCCCATATGGTATTTGTAAACTTCCTAAACATAACAGTCAGTCTTGGGGCCGATATAGCTTTTTAAGCTTGTTAAGCACATTAGACAGTATTTTGGCCCACATGTATTTTTAATTTTGGTACACACATTAGACTGTTTTGTGGCCCATATGGCTTTATTTAAGACATTTTAAACATCGTACGCATATTAGACTGTCTTGTGGTCCATATGACGTGTGAAGGATATTTGAAATTTGGTACATATATCAGAGTACAGGTCAATACATGAACAATGTTGTTGTTTTTGGGGTGCAAGTCCACAACTGTTGGGATATTTTAAGCTTGGTGAACATATTAGACTGTTTTGTGGCCCATATGATATTTCTGAGCTTTGTAAACATATTAGACTGTCTTGGGGCACATATAGCTTTTTAAGTTTGCAAAACACATGAGATTGTCTTGTGGCCAATACAGCATTATAAGCTTGGTATACACACTATAGTGCATTGTGGCCCATATGGCATATTTATGTTTTGTAAATATATTAGTCTGCCTTGTGGACCATATAGCATTTTTAAGCTTTGTAAGTATATTAGACCGCCTCGGGGCCCATCAAGCTTTCAAAACTTGATAAACATATTAGTCTGTCTTGTGGCCCATATTTCTTTTTTAAGTTTGATAAATGCATTAGACTGTATTAAGGCCAGTGTGGCTTTATTTAGGATATTTTAAGCATGGTACACATATAAGATTGTCTCATGACCCATGTGACTTGTTCAATATATTTTAAATTTGGTACACGTACTAGATTGCCTTGTGACCCATGTGACTTTTGATGGGTTTCACGGGTCATAGAGAAGTCGAGGCAACTTTCAGTTATGAGGAAAAATGGGAAAAGCCATAACAAAATTTGTTAAGTCAGGGAAATGAAAATTTAGTCCAAATTCAGGACAGATTCAGGGAAGTTTGTAAACTTGGAGAAATTTTACTATTATTGAGCGTGCAAGGAAATGGGTTGCATAACGTTAAGTTTGCTTTGGTATGAACTATTTTGAATATGTCTTGCCGACTTTAAAGACAGATTTCCTTTAAATCAAGAAACATGTTGCATTCTACTTATTGATAAAATGGACATTGAATGCAAGAACTAAAAACTTTAAAAATTTGCAAGAGTTTGCTAACTTTGTATCATAACGAGTTTGCATCCTATGTCTCATTAGTCATTACCCTTTCTGTATATATTTAAGCAGCCAACCTTTTCATTCATATTAATGAGGTCTGAGTGGCTGAGCTTTTTATCAATCTGGAATCCATATTTCTCATATGATTATGATCAAACTTGGACTGCAGGCTTGTGATGAACAAGATCTTGCATAACTTCATAGAGTATTACATGCAGATTTTACAAGAAGTGTTCTTTGATCCGGTTGGCTGAGTTTATTATCAGTCTAGAAGCCATATTCTTTACCTGGAAAATATAGATTATACATGGAATATGGTTATAGGATCAAGTTAACACGTTTGATAATGAGCATGGTATTGCATTTGATTGGATGGACTTGTTACCAACCTAGAGAGTACCATATTTCTGAGCCAAGCATTTGAGCAAATTTGGTAATATTGTCTTAAGTCATCCAGATGTATGATACGGGTTTGAGCAAGATCAGCATGTTGATGAGATGGTTGGCTGACTTCGTCAAATAGCTTTAGAAGGCCCCACTTGCTGTGTCACATAACTTTAGAGGGCACCAGATGTCACAGTGGTCTAAGCTGCTTGTCTTTTATGAGAATCATGATATGCAATAGTAATCAAAATAGCACATCTAGAAGTAGTTATCAATTTTTTTGTGTTCTGTAACTATTTCTTCACCCTGACTGCAAGGAAAGGGAAGTAGCTCATGATGTGACTATTGCAAAAACAATTTTGGCAAAACAGAGCTCTTTAAATCAGATATAAATAAATTTTTGATACATAATGCGTACATTAATTGAGCAATTTATACAGGTAATTAATTGATACTCAACAAGGATTAAAATGAGTAATTCTTAATGTGTAACGTAAGAAAAAACATCTAAGTAGATAACATAATTTGGTCAAAGATAAATTTATTAAAATGATGAACCATTAGAATCTTGAGACTAAGGCATGATTAGGATTAGTTAGTTTGCTATATTCCAGTGCAGAGGTAGTGGACTTCATTCCTGGCCCAGGCTGGGTAAATTGCCCTATTGCATATTTAGACAAGAGACTGAACTTCCATTGCCCAAAGACAATAGACAATAGATTATACTTTCATTGCTCAAAGACACTAGACAATAGATTATACTTTCATTGCTCAAAGTCACTAGGCAAGAGACTTTCTTTCAGTGCCCAAAGACACTTGGCAAAGCATGTTAAAATAGGCTTAGCTCAACCAGACCTGAATGTTATATCATTATTGCTACTCCTTCTGAATGAATTAATGCTTAAACTTAGGTTTTTCACCTTTTAGCTTTGTCCTAATAACAAATTCTGCCAATTTGATGTGCAAATATGGTTACCTTAGCAGCCACCATGAAAATCTTCCTTAAGCTAATCTGCCCGAATGGAAAGTCATGCCATCATAAGGGTTTCATTAGGATACTTCTTAGTGGTCTGAACTGAAAATGGTGCCACCAGAACACACAGAGTCTTTAAAAATAAACTCCTGGAACATGGTTTGCAGTTTTATCCTTGTGTCTGGTTAGTACAGAGTGAACTTGATTTTTGCCTTATTTGATGTCATTTCATGTCCTCTATGCCATGACTTGGAAATTACTTGAAATATTTGTTTTGGGCATTTAGCTCTGTTTAATAAAACAGACCTGAATATACTCAGTAGTGATTTCATTAAACAGAGTAAAGATACCCGTTACCTTAAGAAAACATTTGAAACAACAACAATTGATTTATTTTTAAAAAACAGAGCTTTGTCTGCAAACATCATTTTTAAAGGTGTTGAATGACTGAATACTTAATGAGCAGGAAACTATACCTAATAATTATATATATAATTATGCATTTAATCCTTGGAAAGAACTTTTCTAGTACAATGACCGCTCCGGTAGCCTAGTGGTTAGAGCGTCCACCTCGGATGCAGGAGGTCATGGGTTCGATCCCCAGCCGAGTCATACCAAAGACTTACACAAATGGTACTAACAGCTGCCTCGCTTGGCACTCAGCATTAAGAGGTTAGTGTTAGGACTGATCGGCCTGGTGTCAGGATAATGTGACTGGGTGGGACGTCAGGCTACATGTCTGCCGCATGATACCGCAGTGCCAGACATCATTACAAAACTGCCACACTGCAGACATCGTAGTGATATGACTGAATTTATTTTAAAGCTATGTTAAAAATAAAAATCATGCACACACTCTAGTACAATAGCAATGTCTCAAGTTGGTAGGTAGCTTACTGAGGTATTTTCTTACAGAATTAGGTAACCTTGTTTATTTATCTTTTCTACAGTTATATGTGCCAGGTGATCAATATCTGAACTGTTTATACCTTTTGGCCAGAAGAGCCTATGTGATGGGCCTGCATGTGTCATATATTAACAAGTATCTGTGATCACTACACATTGTAAACTGCATGAAGGAAAGTCATGGAACTTGGCATGTAATTTACTCTTTGGGTCCAGTTGGTTTAGAATGAAATTTATATATTTCAGGCATCCAATATGGCCCACATGTTTGCCATCTTAAATACCGATTGCTACGTGGATGGGCATAACAGCAAGAGGCATAGCTTATCTTGCACATCAAATATGGCTGCCATGCCACCCAGCTTGAAAATCTTGTTATCTCTACCCATATTGATCAACATGTTTGTTTTCAATTATTAACTTCTTACGACTAGCAAACGATGTTAAATGAAAATGGTTCTGCAGTGGCAGTCCTCTAAACGTTGTTTGCTACTAATCTTACAGCCAGCTTGGATGTTGTTTTGGTAGTCTTCTAAATATTATTATTGCTACACTTACAACCAGCATGCCTGCCATAGTAGCAGCATTCTAAACCTTGTTATGGCAGTTTGGGTTGCAATCTTCTAAACCTTATCTTGCTACTCATACAACCTATATGGCTGCCATTGTGGCAGTCTTCTATAACTTGTTATGGCAGTTTTGGCTGCAATCTTTTAAACCTTGTTACTCTTACAAAAAAACATGGTTGCCATGGTGGTAGTCGTCTACACCATATTTATTCTGGTCTTACAACCAATGTTGCTGCCATGGTGGCAATCTTCTTAGCCTTATTATCACAACTCTTGTTTTATTTTATCAACTTGGATTTTTTTTACTAAATTGCTATTCTTCAAAATTCTGCATGTCCTAGATTAAAACGATGCTTTTGTAAAGTCTAAAATGTCTGCTAGATGGACATATTTTAACTGTTTTGGTTGCAGTCATCTAAACCTTTTTATTGTTACTCTTACAAACAACATAGCTGCCATGGTGGCAATCTTCTTAGCCTTACTATCACAACTCCTGATTGTTTTTTTCTTGTTATAATAACTTGGAATCTTCACTAAATCGCTCTTTTGAATTATTCTGCATGTCCTCGATTAAAATGATACTTTTGTAAACTCTAAAATGTCTGCTTCATTGACATATTGTAAACTGTCTTTAGTGGGAACATGGGTTTTTCCTTTAAAGTCTTTCACACTATGCGTCAGGTCTAAATGAAAATTGTGACGGCAGCCATTGTGGCCATTTAAAGAATCGTGTTCTTATTACGGCTCTTTGAAGAATGGTGGCATTGTCATTTGGTATTCATTGAAACACCTTTTGCACTACACACATGTGATCAGGCATGAATGTAAATAATATAGTTCTGACCACCGGCATGTCTGCACTATTGTGTTGAAGATAGAAAATGCAGATATTGGGTTAAATTTAGGGGTCACTAAATGCTTTGTACTTAGTCCATACACTATTGCCATCACATGTTTAGATAATACATTATTTCAGAGATGTACCTAGCCCATACACTATGGCCATCACATGCTGAGATAACACAGTATTTCAGAGATGTAATTAGTCCATACACTATTGCCATCACATGCTGAGATTACACATTATTTCAGAGATGTACTTAGTCCATACACTATTGCCATCACATGCTGAGATAACACATTATTTCATAGATGTACTTAGTCCATACACTATTGCCATCACATGCTGAGATAACACATTATTTCAGAGATGTACTTTGTCCATACACTATTGCGAACACTTGCTGAGATAACACATTATTTCAGAGATGTACTTAGTATATAAACCTTGTCCACTTCCTGTGTAGCTTATATATCATTTCAGATATCCACTTTGTCTATAAACTTGACCTGTGCAGGTGAGAAATCAGTCAAATGTGTACTTCGTCCATAAACTATGTACCATTCATCACCTTTGTAGGTTAAAATCATTTCAAAGAGGTACTTAGTCCTTGAATCATATCCATCACCTTTGTAAGTTAGAAATCGTATAATAATAATAATGAGGACTTTGTATAGCGCCTAATCTTTAGGAGCTCTAAGCGCTTTACAACATTAGACAACACATATAAGATTTTAAAAAAAATATATAATGATATGATTACAAAAACAAACACCGTAAAATTGGAAAACATAAAAAACATGCTGAGAATATTTAAGGTAGGAAACATTAGGTCCTTAAATTTGTTCTTGCAGTCGAAATAAGTGAGTTTTGAGAGCATTCTTGAATGGGATCACTGTGTCTTTGTGTCTAAGTTCAGTGGGCAATTCATTCCATGTTGCTGGACCCCGTTATGCAAAAGAACGCTGTCCATATGACTTTGTTTTCATAGTGGGAATAATGAGTATATGATTGTCAGAAGAGGATCGTAAGTATCTTGCTGGTGTGTACACATTCGTGAGGTCGGATAGGTATGCTGGACTAGGGTCCAACAGCGAAATGTAGCACAGAGAACAAATTTTGCATTGGATTCTGGATCGAATGGATAGCAGTGTAGGATACAGAGCAGCGGGGAGGTGTGCTCTGATCGTGGTACTCTACGTATGATCCGAGCAGCTGTGTTTTGAAGTTTCTGGAGCAGATATTGAGATCAACTAGACATAATTGAGTTACAATAGTCCAGTCTTGAAAGTACTAACAAACACACAAGTGTTTTAGTGGCATCAACTGAAAGATATTTGTGAATGAAGCTCAAGATATGCAGCCCTGCATATGTTTATGACATGTTGGTGCAATATGAGAGTACTGTCCAGAGTTACGTCTAGGTTTCATACTGACTGTGTGAATTTAATGTTTGTGTCACTGATATTTATTGCTTGAGGTAAAGGATGTGAATGAGAAAGTCTTTCTGTTGTGATCAGAATGGCGTCAGTTTTATCATCATTCATCTGCAGCTTGTTATATGTCATCCATGATTTCACATCAGAAATGTACCTTTCTACACCTTGGATGGTAGCATCAACTTCATTTGGGTGGCTAGCTTTGTATGTTTGGGTGTCGTCAGCGTACGATTGGTGAGACACTGGATGATGATCTATGACACTTGCGAGCGACTGAGTGTATAGAATGAAAAGAACAGTTCCAAGAACAGACCCCTAGAATTTGAAATTATTTTGAAGGTGTAATTAATCCATTTGCCATTTGTATCACCTTTTTAAGTTATGAAACATTGTGAAGAAGTACTAAGTATGGGAACCATGTCCTTAGCCTGTATAGGTTATGCATTATTTTGAAACTGTGCTTAGTCCATGAAGAGTGTCGATCCTCTGAGATGTTTCCAACTACAATTTAAAGAATTGAACTGAGTCTTGAAACTAACACTTACAAATATACTTAGGGCCTGGATCTATGAACGAAGCAAAAAGGTTTGTATATTAACATAAATATAAACACTCTGTAATACTAAAATTGTCAGGATGTTATTCTGATTTACTCCATTACACGTTGGAACTGTCCATAGTTTTGGAATATTCAGCTGTATTGCTTAATTTTCATCCCTGGAACACAATTTAATTAGTTTAATCATATTGTATTACCTTGAATATCACAAGTAGGAATACAGGTCAAAACATAATTAACTAGCTTGCTAATGAGACTTCTGGGATAGTGTCTGGTGTGGTACATTATGCGGTTGTAACCCTAGCCATCATTGAACAAAAAGAAATCACATGTTTATGTATCTTTTTGCTTAATCCTTTTTTCTGATTTGTAAAGTTGATGGCCAAATAAAAGTCTATAAAAATACAGAGTGCTTCTTTATTTGAATTCATCCAGAGGGAAGTGTTTCCTTGTCCCTTTTGGGTAATTAGAATATATACCAGACCTTGAATTTTAGGGTGAAAAGATTCGGTTTGTTACATCATATCAACATCTAGGAACTATTGTATTATGCAATGGCTATCACAGCAACCATTTTGAATCATGATGCAAATTCTACAACTGTGGAGGTTTAGGCATGTATTATTCAAGCACAACCTAAACACTATTTATGTAGGGAGCAGTCTACAAATATTACAAATTTCGGAAAGTGTGACAGGTGTAAGGTGAAATATTTTGCAACATGCAACATGGAGAGAATGATGGCATACCACTACGCTACTTCAGTGTATTGTGGCCCACATTTCTTTACATATTACTCTTATGGACATTGTAGATGACCTAAGCACCCATCTAATCAAACTATCTGCTCCGATACATTCAAAACATCACTTGGAATTAATATAAAGTACTGTGTATCATCTTTAACGATGATTAAAATAAGGAAAACAACTTTTGCCAAAGTAGATAATACTCGATTTCGAATGTGCAATGATTAATTACAAAATATATAACAAATACAATGTTATAGTAAAAATAAGTTATCAGCTCCTTTCTTTACAATTTAACTTTGAAGTCCAGAAAGTGAACATGATCAGACAGAGCTAGCATAGCAGCAGGGAAGTTGTACAGACCTTCCGTTCCAGACCAAATAAACCTTCCTACGAGAACTTTCTCCGTAGAAGCCTCAGAAGGCAGAAATAACGCCTACGGAGATCAATTTTCATGCATTTCAGACCGGATGCATCAGGTGGTCGCGCCGGTGTGTTAGTAAATATAGCATCCGAGACAGGAAAAATAAATTATTGGGAATAAGTTTTGTTGCAACGCGGGGCTGCTTTTTCATGAATAAATTTGATCAAGACCAATTCGATACCGACTGCGTGGATCGTGAAGATTTATCGTGATGAAACCGTGCGGCGTTGCCTGAGCGCGGCTGAATAAATTTTTAAATTTGTTTATATCCATGTCACCGTTACACCAAGTCTGATGGATATTTCTCAGCGTGTGCGTGTCTACGCCATTAAATACCGATAAAATATTACAATTGTCCCTGATCACCTTTGGAATCTGCGTATATCTCTGTGTTACGTAAATAACATCGGTGTTCTTGTGTCTGCCACGCGAGAATATCCTAGCCGGGTTGGTCTGTTTGTCCAGCATAACATCGTCGAATACAACAAGATTATTAATATCACCGTCCAAATTTTCCACGGATGGAGCTTCATTGATGTCTGTGATGAATTCGATTGTGCCCTCATCGGTATTGTCGCTAAATTCTTTTAACACTTGATAACATCGCTGATCGTCAACGGATGGTGCAACCAAATACAATTTGTCCCATTTCAGCCATCGCATGATCAAATTTAGCAACAATTGTGTCTTACCAGATCCAGATGGGCCAATGATTATCATTCTAATCGAATTCGGTAATACCGCATTATGTTTCACCTGCTCGCGTCGCTTCGTGGCTGAAAAATCAATTACATTCATGTTACTAGAATATATGGATTTATATTGTGTTAAGTGTCGCACTCACACAGCCATGATAAATCCAACCGAAATCATTACACGCAACAACAGGAACGCAATTGCAGGAGAATGTGAAATTTGTAAGACACGCAAGTTCAGATTTGTAAAAAAAAAAACTAGAAGAACCGGAGGAGACATTGCCGCCTCCATGAAAAATCTACCTGGGCTGCCCTGGGCGAAATATCCCGGAGAGAAGCATCTACCAGGATACAATTACTGCGGATCCGGAACAAGACTCGATATCAGACTCGATGATAATAACCAACCAAAACAAGATGAAGATCCAGTAAACGCCATCGATAGCGCTTGCTATGTTCACGATCTCGCATATCGCAGCGGAGATTTACAACAAAGGCATCTCGCTGATATTAGGCTAATTCATGCACTAGACGCGATTCCTGATAAAAGTTTCAAAGAGAAATTGGCAACCTGGCTGGTAAAAGGCGCGATGAAAGGTAAATTAGTATTCGGTGCTGGTAAATAATATGGAGCAAATATATTATTCTCCGCGAGGATTCTGGCGAGGAAAATCAGCGATCGCCAAACTCGCCAAAGCCGCCAAAGTAAAACAATCCGTCGCTGAATCGTGGCTATCGAAACAGGCAATTTGGCAAATATATCTTCCTCCACCTAAAAAAATTCCATACGCGAGTTTCACTGTCAGTGTCCCTAATGAGGTCCATCAAGCGGATCTTATGTTTCTTCCTCACGATACCGTTGACGGTGTCACATACAAATACGTTTTAACAGTCGTTGATATCGCTAGCAGGTATAAAGAAGCAGAGCCGTTATCGAATAAGACAGCAACGGAAATTGCCAAGGCATTTAACGAAATTTACTCACGATCCCCATGGCCGAATCTTCTTCAAGTTGATCCAGGTCGAGAATTTCTTGGCGCGGTTACTTCATTGATGAAAAAGAATAATGTTAAAATCCGTCGCGGTATTGTAGGTGTTCATCACAATCAAGCTATCGTCGAAAGATTCAACAAAACGCTTGCAGAACGATTATTCGGATACCAGTACGCGCGTGAATTTATTCAGAATAATCGATCTCACGATTGGGTATCAAGATTGCCTCATGTGATTAACGCGTTAAATAACGAGACGACTCGAACAATAGCAATGAAACCCGCAATTGCAATTACAAAATCCAATATACCCCTAAAGCGAGATTCCACAATTCAGCCTGTACTAGGTAGCGTCACAGTCAGATATTTGTATAAGGAAGGCGAGGCTGAAGGAGGCAGAAAAAGAGCAACCGACCCAACCTGGAGCGTCACAACACACAAAATATCCGCCGTAACAAGATCGTCAGGAAGACCAGCAATTTATATTCTGGATTCGTTAGCGCCACAACGCGGATTTACCAAGGAAGAATTACAAATAGTCCCCGAAGATACTCAACTACCACCAGCGTCACTTATGTAGTTTACTCGAATTCGTCCTAGCTGGGATAATTTTCTTACTCTCGACACGGCTAAATATACCAAATTTGACCAGGAAATTCTATCATCGACGATCCAAACTTGGCCATCGACGGTCAATCCCTGCGACGAGTGTATCGTTGTTGCGTATCCTAGTTTCCACGGTGATTTTTCTGCATTTATCGCATCGTTGACAAGATTAATATCAACAAAGATAATATCGTTCAAGACCAAAATCTTTTCCTTTCCGCATGGTAAAATAATATTAATATTTTGTTTCCTAGTATTGGCGGGCCTGTAGCATAACGGTACCTGCAACGTTGGAAATTTCTCACAATGCAGCTTGAATAGCATTTCCTGAATAATATCACGAATAATTTTCCTACTAGCAACGATCAAATGATCGGGACGCCACAAATTTAGAAAATCGCTCATCGGAGTCTCGTCGATTATTTTTCTCATGACATCGCACTGAATCTTATTCGGCTGTAATCGAATTAATTTCTTAAATTCGGTCAGTAAAATATCAGTCGATCTATAATCAGCGTCGATTTCCTCATAATAGTCAACGAAGTTTCTGAGCCATTCGTGAGGAGATTCGCCATCGATAGGATCAGGTTGGCCGTGATCTCCGCACATTATCACAGCGGTATTTTTCCCTTCCAACCAAGCTAATATCGATTTTAAAATATCTAAATTCACCGTGCAAATTTCATCAAATATTATGATCTTGTTGATATATTTATCGCCCATTCGCACCGAGTCCCATGATCCACCGCTGTACTTGAAATAACTGTGATACGTGCAAGAATTAACTCCACGTTGCTTTATTTCTCGCGCTAATCTATGTGTCGGAGTCAATACAATCATGTCAGAATTTGCAAATAAGTTTATTGCTCGCGTTGTTTTACCGCTACCACCAGGTCCATTCAGGTAAACGAATTTGCTGCGTGAAATTGGGTCAAACGCAGATGCGGCTTTGGAAAAATCTTCAAATTTATCTCGATGAAATTCATCGCGATCTTCAACATCGGCGTCTTCACAATAATCTAGAATATCTTCGTTTTTTATCCTCCAAGTTCCCCAGGAGCTACCATCGGTGATTAAATTTTCCAGCCTACACTGGTATTTTTTATCGATATAAAATGAATCCGTTGCGACTCTTACCGCGATATCAGAAAATTTGTTTATCATCGAGAGTAAATTTATACTAACATAAGCGAGCATCGACGATCGCAAATGTGTATATTGTGCTGATTCTCCGTCAAGGTAGCTAATCACGGTACCTAACTTTACTCCATCAATAATAATATTCTCCCTATTACAAAATATTCCTCGTGATACCGTATCGGCGATTATAAAATCCATCTCGGCGTCGTTGATAAATAATCTAGCGTGTCGATGTTTATGATCAACGGATCCACCTTGAGTAAATTTACCAATTATTTTTCTTCCTGTATCTTTTGCGTTGTCACAATCTGTCGGTAGCCACACATCGGTTTGTTTTCTGTAGGATATGATCGCCTCGCTCACCGTCAACGACACTAACATCGATGAATCTAGCATATATCTTAACAACACCGTAGGAACCCAACGGCGCTGGGAGAAATGCCTTCCGAACCAAATATAGCAAATTTTATGTAAATTTTCAGCAAACTCGAACGAAGTAACATAAGCGAATCCAGTCATGGCAAAATCAGGCAACGGCCCGTTAATTGCTACCCTTGTCATTTCGCTGGTAGGATGACCGAATTTAGCAAAATAATCTGCACAATCGCCATATCCAAGAAAACTTCCAGGATAACACGCGCTCATGTCAACGGAGATCATATTTTCGAAATAGTACTTGGTATTCCACAATCCGCCATGGCCGTATTCGATACAACTAAGTTGGATATCAGTGAGATATTCGTTTCTCGTAGGCTTCCATGAGTTTTCCTCTCTAGCAGCGTGAGCGGCCACAGATGGAACTGTAAAGCAATTCGTTAGTAGCTGATCGGGATTCGACGAATATTTCACCGCAAGTTACCTCATCGACTCGTGTAATATCTCATCCCGGTAAATATCGCCGCATGGCAAAATAAATTGGTCGTATCTTTCTTCGCTCGAGAATAACCATGTCGATATTGGATCAGATGCGCTTAATTTTTTGATAAATCTAAACATGGCATCGGAATTATCTTTCGCAGAAAATTCCGTAGAATTTTCGGTGGGATAAAATTTGACAATACGATCCCGCGGAAATATCATTACCGATTGCGACCACGCATGGGAATTATGATCGACAATTTCGATTGGCGCTCCTCGGGATTTATACGGCGACGAGTATAATATTTCTCGCGATAACGTTTTCACCGTGATAGGAAATTTGAGTTTCTTGCTCAACGCAGCTACATCGTCCACAGATGCACCATCAGCGACAGTCTTTGCCCATGCGTTAATTTTATTCAGCCTCAACTGGGTCAGACCAGATCCACGTCGAGCGTTTTTCATGTGTTCGATTACACGCTCGGCCACGCAATTTATCATTGGCGATTCTTTCATCGCGGGTAGATTTTTCACATCCGGGTTGTTATTTAGCCGATAAATTCCATAAACGACTGCACTAGATGGATATGCCCTAGCGTAATAAGGGCCATCGATTCCAAGTAACAATCCGGGTTTAGAGTTTTTATCGAGAATAACATTTTTCTTACCGCCGCGCACTGGATCTCGTTTATCGCGAATAATCCAAGTATCGTCGGGCATTTGTACGATAAATGTTATTCCAAAGATAAATCGCTCTTCCTTATGTTCGGTTTTTATGTGTTCGATTATTTTCTTGGCTCGCTCCAAATTCATCGTAGCATCAATGGAATTTGTTTTCCAGGTCGACCAAGTGTGAATCGCTCCATCGTCGAAGAACTCTTTCGTGGCTCGATCAACTTCAGGAATAATATATTCTGCCTCATCAAGATCAAATGCGTCCATAATTATATTTTAGACATATGTTTAAATTATAATAATGCATTGCAAATGGATACTAATCGGTTCAACAAAATTTTGTGACAAATCCTGTAGAGGCGATTATTGCGGCGCTCACATACACGCGATTCGGCGTGGCAGCAAAGGACCACAGCGATGTTTAGTTTGTCATGTTGGCACGCGAGGGAAAACTCGGTTGTGTTTGGCTTGTGGAGGGAAAAATTATCGAGAGTTGCGTCGGTATTATGAAAAAAGATCCTCGTCGGTGATAACCTGCGAAGAAGATTATATTAATCGATTCAAAGCAAATAACGATTTAAACAAATAGATTATCATATATGGATCCAAAATCAGCGATTCCTGAAACAACAATTACATGCGAGTTTAAATCTCATCCAACGATCAAGGGATACGAAGCGTCGTCCGATGGTATTGTCAGAAATACCAAAACGAAGTATCAAGTTGGTAATTTTAATAAATTTGGCTATCTCAGATTTACCGTCAACAAAAACAAAAAACGAAGATACATGAATTATCTCAGCCACAGGTTTGTATTTGAATGTTTTCACGGACCAATAAAAGTCGACCTTGTTATCGATCATATCGACGGAAATAAAGCTAATAATAAATTATTTAATCTTCGAGCGGTAACTCAGAGTGAAAACTCTAAAGGTAACGGCTTCGGATATCGATCAGCTAAGGCGGTAAAATCGATAAATCTAGAAACAAACAAGGAACTTATGTTTAAATCGATAAACGCCGCTGCAAGATACTTCGGTATTCATCCGAATTCCGTGCGACTTGTAGCAGAAAAAATTCAAAACGCAGCATTTTCCAATGAATTCGGCGTTTGGATCAAATTTTCTTATATTCAGATAATATCCGAAGAAAATTAATTGAATATTATAAAAATTATATAATGAACGAAGAAAACGTAAATAACATCATCGAAGCTATCGAGAATCTGAGAAAAAAAAACATAAATTTATCCTCAGATTTGGACACAGGTAAAATCCGGTCCGAGTTTGAGACGATTGTTCAGGGAAAACTCGAATACAGGTACACGCTACCGTCAGAATATAAGTTTATAAAGGAAATCCAGATTGCGATGTACCAATCGCTTGCGTCCGTCAGCGATGATCAAATCGAGGATTTTGTTAAATTATCGAAGCTGGTAGAAAAAGTTAGATCGAGTTTATCAGATGAGTACGAGTCAAGAAAAATTACTAGCTCGCGCGTCAGGCAGCTAAAAAAGCTGGTCGATGAAAGTAAAATTAGCGTCAAAGATTCTTAAGATTCTCAAAATTAGCGTCAAAGATTCTGAAGATTTTATCACAAAAAAAACAAAAATTTCTGATTTTTATTATTTTTTTTAATATTTTACTGAAATTGCACAATTTTCTTATTTCTGACTACCATTTACCCCAGCAGATTTGCTAAATTATATAAATGACTCAATTTGACGGGTATTTACCCCAGCAGATTCACGAAATTATATAAATTACTCGATTTGACGGGTATTTACCGCATCAAAAACATAAAATTACACAAATTTCTTAATTTCTCTGATTTTTATTATTTTTTTTTATTATTTACCGAAATAATTTATTTATTGAAATTGTGCAATTTTCTTAATTTTGACGGGTATTTACCCCATCAAAAACATAAAATTATATAAATTGCTCAATTTGACGGGTATTTACCCCAGCAGATTTACGAAATTATATAAATTGCACAATTTGACGGGCATTTACCCCATCAACATTAAAAAAATCTACTAATTTTGAAAATTTCCTTGGGTTTTATTATTTTTTTTGGCCATTTTTCTTTCGCGGAAAGATCAAAAATCTTCGATTTTCACGATCTTACCAGCAAATTGATACTCAGTGTTTCTCCGCGTATATCAAGCAAATGTCCATTTTGATCCGTCAGTTTGAAATTTATCTTCGATAATAATCGATTGTGACATCGCAGATAAAACGGATTTACTGGCTCTTTTATTATCAAAAAACCCGGAGATGCGCTAGGTGAAAACGAGTATAAGATAAATCCCTGCTGTGCCTGCTCTGACACAGACGAATCCACGTTGTAGCTACCTTCGACGACATCCGCGTGAAGATAAAACGCGATAACTTCCGTTATGTTAACGATACCTGGCGAGATATGCCGCCCTTGCCCGGCAGGATCATTATTGTGTTTGAGAATCGATTCTGATTGTATTTTTTTAGTCCACGCGGCATGTAATTTCGGAAATAAATCATCGATGGTATCAGTGACGGATTTTCTCATTTCATCAACATCATAATCGGGAAATTTGAAATTTGGTAGCGTTTCCTCGGTTAATCCAAATACTCTCATGAATTTTTGTTTTTCTCCTGAATTTCTGATCAACTCGAATTTGCTAACAGGAAGAACATAATCGGCAATTGATATATCGTCGATTATCGCCCGAATGAACATACCATGATAATATTCAACATCATTCGCGAGTTGATTTAAAATCTTCACGCGTTCGATAATTTCGCTACATGAGCCTGATTTATTTAAGATGCATTCATGAAAGGATTCCCGCAATAAATTTAATTGTAATTTATGTTCTTGAATAAATTCGTCGAGGGTTTTTCTTACCAAGATACCGTCCATGGGGAATATTGTCCTGTTAATATTGGTAGCGTCGAAGATTTTCACACCGGGGGGAATTTTAAGAAGAGGCAACCACGAGAGAATTCTTTCGTCCCTAAAAGTAAAAGCGAACACCACCAGGTTAAATTTGTGGTTATTCATGAGGTTGATGGCGCTGTGGATCAGAGGCTTGTGTTTGATATCTCCGTACCATCCTTCGTCGGTGGTAAAATCTGATTTTTTTGGCTCCGGTAGTTCTGGAGGAGCTTCTTCGTGCCAACCTGGAATAATAAAATCAGATTTTTCTGGTTTTGCCAGAGGTGCGATTTCGGGCCAACCTAGAACTGTCCTAATCGATGACTGGTAAATATCGACGATATATGGCGATTTTACTTCAATTATCGACGACAACGTTGGATCGTGCGAGGATATTTTTATTCCTGGAGTAGCATCGCCGGTTATATTTGATATCCTACTGGTAAATTCCTTATCTAGTTGCTCAATTTCGTAACTGCCTGTTGGTATGCCAACGACGATCCAATCGGGAGTTTTATCGGGGCGGTTTTTATTGGCAAAAACAAGCGAATTATTCGATGATAATCTACCAAATGATTTCGATCTAACATTGGGCCAGCTATTATAGACGCGTAACTGTGACAGCGCAATTTCCTTGACGCTAATTGGTATTGGAAAATCGATACTAAATTCTGGCCTGGTTGAGCTTGCCGATATCAGTGTCGTTATCGGTGGTGTCGTGTTTGTCACGATTTGAGTTAGTTCCGACATTATTGATATTCATTTGTTCAATCTCGGAGTAGATATTTACCATCACGGAAAATTCTAGATCGGATATAACGCCGTCGTTGAGACTCTCAGAAAGCAACGACGATAATTTCGAATACGCCTCGTTGACCTGGGATAGTTTACTCGTGTATAGAGACAATTTCTCATTCGTGCACGAGGATATTTTTTTTGCGATAATATTAAGAACACCAGCGATTGTTGTTGTCGACGAGATTATTATCGTTGCTACGATTGGTGCGATTGTTGTTACCGCGGATAAGATTATACCTGCGCCGGCGATAATTGCGCTTACCGCGTACACAGCAACATCGATGGCAATTAATCTGATATTTTTTTATTTTTATCTGATACTCGTCGAGTAGCTTTTTTAACGAATCCTGCCATAAACGCGCCTGATTGTATCGGTAATCCGATGCAGTCATTTATTAGTTAGGTTATCTAACCAATTGCATATATTCCGGATAAATATTCGAAAATTACTTGACAATAGGCCATCATCACGGTTCTAGTTGGTGGTTCTAGCCTAAAAGTTTTCGTTATATTTTTAAATATAGTCATAACAAAAAACCCAGGATAATATTCACGAAAATCATAACCATCGTCTATTGTTACATTGAATTTTGTCATCAAGGAGATAATATATACTCGATATACGCCAGTAATTGGCGAGGTAAAGCTAAATGTGTTATTCTCAGGTGTCCATCTAACATCTTGTATTTTTACCACAAATGGTACATGGCAAGGAATATTTTCTGTTTCTACCTCCGCTGGTATCGAAATACGCGCTGATCTCCCAAGATTCATTGACGATATTTTTGTGTTAAAATCTCGAATTTTTGTAGTTGCGTCGAGAAGTTTCGCATTTAAATCTCGAATTTCTCCGTCATACGACGATACATCAACCTTTTGAGGCGCCAAATCACGCGTCTTGGAAATTTCATAGTTGATTTTGGTAATATCCTCGTTGATTTTTCTCACACTTTCGCTGAGATCGCCGTGTAATGTCTTATCGACTTTTTCATTTGTGATTTGGTATATCTTGGAAATTTCATCGTTGATTTTAGTAATATCCTCGTTGATTTTTTTTGTTTTCTCGCTGAGATCGTCGTGCGATGCTTGATCGCTTTTCTGACTCATTACAGTATTTATTTTGGTAATATCCTCGTTGATTTTTCTCACTTTATCGCTAAGATCGTCATGCGATGCTTGATCGGTTTTTTTCTTTGCTAGTTCGTTTGCGGCGGAGGAAGTATCGCCGAATGTTTTTATATCTTCCTCGATTTTTTTACTAAATTTAGCTAAATTATCGTCGAGTTTTTTAAGATCGTTATTTAGCCTGCTAAGTCTCTTTGTCAATCTGTCCTGAAGTTCGTCGTGTGATGCTTTATCAGCCTTCAGAAGCAACATTGCTGATAATTCGTTATCCTTTTTTTCCACATCAGCGATATTGGCCTTCAGTGGCAACTTCGCTATAATATCGACGATATCAGCGATGGATTTTGATACCGAATCTGACAGGCTAGTAAATTGATTAATGCGATCGTTATATTCGTCTCGCTTGATTATATCAGTTATTTTGACGTTGCTGGTTTGTAATCTTCCTTCGCGGCTCTGAAAAACAGCAACTTCGCCAGGATCTACCTCTGACAGCGATAGAAGATTGTTAATATCATCCCTGGTTGCGAATTTTGATAGATCGACGTCAGTCACTTCTGCTTCCTTCTTCCTGTAGATAAATCTACCGTAAATATCAACCATGATATGTATCTACGGCGTATTTAAATACGATCCTATGATACGGGTCGGATGATTTTGAAATTGCGTCGAGGACGTTAATTGATTCAGGGCCGCATATCGGTGGATCCATTAACGTCTGCGTCGGAAGTGTCGAATACCAAATTGGAATATTTAACTTTGACACGTAATTGATAAATTCTTTTGGTGGCGCTAGTCCGTATGAGTCAAAATAAACAACTTCACGAGGATTAATCGCGTAGGCGACCCAGTGTGTGCCAGGGCCAGTATTTGAATCGAGATTTATTATTCCTGTCTCGGTGGGGTTTGGTTTCTCTAGTAGTTGATCCCGCATAAATACGCCTCTGAAAAATTTTATTTTTTTATTCTTTGCTTCGTTGAATAAATCTAAATTTGAATAGGCCGTGCTAATCTTAGGCCGGATCCGTACGGGGGGCGTCTTAGATAGAGGCCGCTTCCCTTTTTTTACCGTATCGCCCTCCCATTACTTTGTGTACTAGTTTGTCGCCTACAGCTCCGGCCGCACGTAATCCTATCGCTTTTGCAATTGCCGGAAGAGCCCCGGATAATAATCCAGGAATAGCAGCTAGGAAAGGGAAAATTCCGCCCGTTTTGACCATGTCTCTGATAGCACCTATACTAAGATTCACATGAACGCCGGAATTCGCTGATTTGGCTTTGGTGAAACGTTCACGTTGACCCCTAGTTAGCGACAGTTTGTTAGGACCGCCCTGAATTTGATCGTTTTTCAAGGTTAATTTCAAACCGCATCGCTTTGATATCGCTGATTGGAGCTTTTTCATCTGACCCGGGGTCAGAGTTACGCTGACGTGTTCGTATGGCATATTAATAATCGTTTAATCTAAATTTAGAAATCTTCGATTTTGTTACATTTTCTCGACAGGAGCGTCGATGACTCTCATTCTGCCACTGATGCCTTCCAAGATCATTGTTCTATCGCTGAGGATTACCGCAATCACTCTTGCTGGTCCACCTGTGTTAATTCTGGCTTTGAAATGAATATCAACGACGGATTGTTTTACCAAATCGAGATGTTCCAGGGAAAAGTAATAGATAGGATAAAATTTATTGAAATCCAGCTGTGATATTTGCAATCCGGTATCGATATTTTGATCGCGACCCATGAAACTTAGCAAGCGATGATATGCGCGGGCCGTTGAGTAATTTTCAAAATCAATCGATATTTCCTCCGATGGTTCTTGTTGGCCATTTACTCTCAGTGATACGTTTGTTGCTGCGAATTTATCGAATATCATGTGACTGTGAGTTTGATCGTATCTATTTACGTTTTGAAGAGCCACAAATATGTGTCTAGGTGCCGAGACGCCTTGCTGTGACGCAATTCGCCAGGTAAATATTCCGTTAATATTAACGTCGATAGAGTCAGTCGTGGTTGTTAGCCAGGACATGACAGACTTGCTACCCTGATTCATGAATGACAATAATTTTTCTTCCTCAAGCATCGATGGGACTATCGCTGGCATCCACAAAGTAAATTTGGTTAGTAATATTTTGCCTCGATCACCTGCCACACCTACTTCTCGCCAGATGGCTCTGTCATTGCCTGTGTCGTCTCGAACGAAAGAAATCGTGTGTTTCGCTCCGTAAATGACTTTCCTGAAGTGCCTGCAAAATCCAAAAATATGAGATAGCGGAATTGCACAGGAAAATCTTCGATCATCTCCCCTTAACATTTTTTTTTTCGTATGTCAAATCCGAGGTTGTAATTGTCATTGATGCCGAGCATTACACCAACGTTTGTGGCGTCAGCATTATTAGCGGCATTTCTCGGTACACCGATGTTATACGGGAGATGATCAGCGTGATCAGAGTTATCCTTGGCAAACATCATGCTAGGACCAGCCGATCTGGTAAAATCATCCGAGTATCTAGCTAGGCCTATAATCGTCGTTGCTATATCAACGTTGCCCGTGATTGACTCGATTTCTCTTCCATCGATCATGTAAGTGGCACTCTTGAATAATGCCATGATGCCGTTGTTGACAAATCCGACTTTAAAATCTGCGCCATAGTCGGTATTATCCGCCTTCTTAATTTCCCCAACAACTTCGATATACGCCTCAGATGGAAGAAAATATCTCGTTGTATCGTGAACTTGAATTTCAACGCGATTAGTCGCATTTGGTGTCACTGTGTCGTACGAGAAATACTGGAAATCACGCACGGATGTGTCTCTACCTACAGGCTCGTCCATGTCGAACACTTCATTTGACACTTGTGCGAACATTTATTAATAAGAATTTCATCTAAAACGAAGACCACTACCCGAAATAAAACTTGTGTTCGCGACTTCCCTTGCAAGATTTGTGTTAGCAACTTCCTGCGCTAGGTCATTTATTTTTTTATTTGCTGCGTCGTTTATAACTTTACTAATATCAGCGGGCATTTCGCTGGTGCTAGGTAATTTGACAGGCTGCTTTTTTTTGCGCATTAAGTTTGATATTTTACCTTTGACAAAATCGAAGCCTTTACTTGCCAAATTACCAATACCAGAGATGACAGTCTCGCCAATTTTTCCTATTGCTTTTGATGCAATTTGCTTAGCTGCGGGTCCGATTTTAGGGACTACTCGCATGACGAGGCTTTTAACGATGTCACCGAGTCCATTGCCGTGAATATATTTGTATACAGGCAATCGAGAGTTAACTATGCGGACCTGTCTAGGTCTGCGCTGATGTTTGTGAACAATCATGTTATTTCAATTGTGTTGTTTTAATCGATGAGTTCATCAATGAGCTCCTTGTAAATGTAGGAGTCGATGACACCGCCGCGGAATAATCGCTGACAAATATCTGAGGCCTCGTTGGTTATTTCACGAGAGTTATTTCCGGCTCGTTTTCCTCCGATTAATATTTCGAGGCGAGACACATCGTTAACGACGCTGTCAGGGCAAATGGTATATCCGGTTCCTGTTTTTGGTTCTGGTGATGAATACATTTGCCCATGTGACGATGGCGATAAAACATCTTCGAACTTTTCTTCTTCTGGCTTTTCTTCTTCTTCTTTTTGTTTTTCTCTTCTTTTTACTTTTTCCACATATTCTCTATATTTAGAATCTAATGTATGAGGGGAAGGCTTTGTTGCAAAATACACCCAATCGATCCAACTTAATTTGTCGATATTTTTTTTGTGAAGTTGTTTTATTAAATATTCGTTCTTTTTATCATAATTTGCGGCAATATCGACTAATTTATCCTCGTCTTTGAGTTTTTCAAGAGCATCTTTGGTAAAATAATTACTAATATGAAATTTAGGTTTTTCAACTTTGGATGTTGTTTCCGGTAATTTTTCTTTTACTTTAGGGGAAAATCCTGAAGATGTATCTATCTTTATTTTTCTACTCCTAGGATCCTTTCTGTTACGCGCAGATATCCGAAATTTCATATACCTCGCCTCATTGGTGTTTATCCTGGGTATTCTAAATTTAGCCCGATATATCGTTTTATACCATTTATCTCGCCCATTAATTTTTTTTAGTCCCTCCTTCGTTAAATATTTTATTCCTCTATCGGTGAAAGAATCTTCCGCAAATTCACCAATTTCATTGATATCATCCTTTTTATCAAGTTCAATTCCTAACGCGGCCCAACCTCCAGGGGTAAAATATTCCATTAATTTACCGATAGGATCTTTCTCCTCCTCTTCTTCTTCTTCCTCCTCTTTTTCCAATAATTCTTCTTCTTTTTGTAATAATTGTTCTTGCAACTCTCGTTCTTGTGCTTGTGCTTGCTGCAATTGTTCTTGCCGCGCTTGTGCTTCTACTTGTGCTTGGTGAATTTGATCCAGTCGATCTGGCACTAATCGAGTATGTGTCTCAATATCTCTCGTCATGGGAACAATTCCGAGTTTCCTGAGTTCCTTATCATCTTTTTTGTCACCATATGCGACTCTCTCGACTGTTTCGGTGACTGACTTTAGCCATTTCGACGATATCTCGGTAATTCCATATTGCGTATCTTCGTGCTCACGAACTTTTTTCTTAAATAATTGTTTTGCCGGGATAAGTTTCTTTAGTGACGCTAATTGTTCTCGCGCTAATCTGGCAGAATGAGGCTCTCCAACTGTGCTAGTTTTCTGACTCATATTATTTTCAAGTATATTATTTTAATGCGACGTAAAATTGGGAAAAGCAGCCCCGCGTTGCAACAAAAAACATAACACAAAAAATGCTATCCCGGAGAATTCTTCTTCATTTATTTTTCCTGTCTCGGATGCTATATTTACTAACACACCGGCGCGACCACCTGATGCATCCGGTCTGAAATGCATGAAAATTGATCTCCGTAGAAGTCGTTATTTCTGCCTTCTGAGGCTTCTACGGAGAAAGTTCTCGTAGGAAGGTTTATTTGGTCTGGAACGGAAGGTCTGTACAACTTCCCTGCTGCTCTAGCATTTCTGTTATAGGTGCACATCTGAAGTAGTGTATACACTATAACCCAAATTAACCCATTCATCACGTACCAGAAAAGGTGGAAGATAAACAATCTCTGCACATTTTATAATATTATCAATAAATAGAGTCTAGATTATATAACTGATTTTCTATCCTCTTGTTCACATGACACATTGTCTTATAAACTGAGAAACTCAACCAATATCATTTAATGTCACTGTAGAACCTCTTTGACTGTTTTCAACTTCTGTCAGAAATGTATGGTTATCCCAAGTCAGTTAAGGTCATTTATACTAAATACACTTTTCCTAAATGATCATGTATATATCTATGAATTTCATATGTATAAAATAAAAAATGACTATTTTTTCCTCATATTTTAATACATTAGAACAATGTTTGTAACGTTTGCCCAGTAGACGAATTGTGTAGCATGACCAATCATTTCCCACTGAAACTGTCACAGAATGGAGGAATGGATGGTTGGAATGCTGCTTATCGAGAATATAGATACGACATGCACAAAAATTTAAGATATTTTAATTAGATGATTATGATGAATAAAAAAAAATATCTTGCACAATAGTAACAAAAACAAATGCAGTATAACCGTCCTTAAGTATTGCCTGTTTTTAAAGTTCTTAAGAGCTTCTTTACTGCATAGATACGCCCTCCAATGGCTCCTTCATTGAGTAGGTGCGCCTTTCTATGACTTCTCCACTGTAGCGAATGATAGGGTAATTCTTATGACTGGGGCTCCTGTGTCCCGATGTTCTTAGGATGACCCAGGTTTGTCCACTGTTGTGGCAGGATTCCCTAGCTAGCACACTTCCTTCCTTCAGCTGTCTCTCAAGCTAGTCCGAACTAAGCCATTCATGTGACTGGGGCTTCCATGTCCCGACGTTCTTAGGATGTCCTGAGTTGCCTGCCCTTGTGGCAAGATTGCCTGGCTAGCACAATCTTCCGTTAGCATTCTCAACCTGGCCTGATCTGCCCAGGTTGGAAGCGGCTACAAAAAGAAAGTTGTTTTCAATCATATATTATAGGGTTAATGTGTACATTACATAGAGTGACTTGTATGCAGTGCCATCATGCTCTATTTTATTCCAGTGCTCTTTTTAAGTCATGTCTACAATTACTTTTATCTCCTTCACTAAATGAAAACAAACCTAACATTTTACGAATGACAATGAAAATATGAAATATTTGCATTGCTGCTGACCTATATAGTAGATATAAAATCATAGTATATTCAACGTACTACCGTTGTATAGTTGAATATGAATTATAATCAGTATATTTGACATAATAGTCTGTAGGCTTTAAACAATGACTTGTAACAATACACATGTAAGTAGTGAAAACAATCAACTAGTTTGTGTTCTATAGTGAACTTTGGATAATGCGTTTTAGTACAGTTGACTTCAGATAATATATGTTCAGGTCTTTATTATACTGTGTATCTAAACTTATTTCATGCACAAATGAATGAAAGAAATAAGTTTAAGTCAGTTTGTGACAGAAACTGAAATGGGTTGCTAAGGGTGACAGTAGCAAAACAGAATAGTGGATATCTTTTGGAATGAAGTTAAACTAGTGTGCGTGTAACAACACGCTTTGTACAGGTCTGTAAAGGCAAGTCAAGTAAAGATTGTATTATACACTTCACATTATTTGTATGTATACAATTGACAGTAATGCTGGAAAGATATGTCTATATCATCACATTATTTGTATGTATACTATTGACATAGTAATGCTGGATATATGGGTTTATATCATCACATTATTTGTATGTATACTATTGACATAGTAATGCCGGATAGATGGGTTTATATCATCACATTATTTGTATGTATACTATTGACATAGTAGTGCTGGATAGATGGGTTTATATCATCACATTATTTGTATGTATACTATTGACATGATAATGCTGGATAGATGGGTTTATATCATCACATTATTTGTATGTATACTATTGACATAGTAATGCTGGATATATGGGTTTATATCATCACATTATTTGTATGTATACTATTGACATAGTAATGCTGGATAGATGGGTTTATATCATCACATTATTTGTATGTATACTATTGACATAGTAATGCTGGATATATGGGTTTATATCATTACATTATTTGTATGTATAATATTGACATAGAAATGCTGGATATATGGGTTTATATCATCACATTATTTGTATGTATACTATTGACATAGTAATGCTGGACAGATGGGTTTATATCATTACATTATTTGTATGTATAATATTGACATAGAAATGCTGGATATATGGGTTTATATCATCACATTATTTGTATGTATACTATTGACATAGCAATGCTGGAAAGATGGGTTTATATCATTGTATGTATAATATTGACATAGTAATGCTGGACAGATGGGTTTATATCATCACATTATTTGTATGTATACTATTGACATAGTAGTGTTGGATATATGGGTTTATATCATCACATTATTTGTAAGGATAATATTCACATAGTAGTGCTGGATAGACGGGGTTATATCATCACATTATTTGTATGTATACTGTTGACATGATAATGCTGGAAAGATGGGTTTATATCATCATATTATTTGTATGTATACTATTGACATATTAGTGCTGGAAAGATGGGTTTATATCATCACATTATTTGTATGTATACTATTGACATAGTAATGCTGGACAGATGGGTTTATATCATCACATTATTTGTATGTATACTATTGACATAGTAATGCTGGATAGATGGGTTTATATCATCACATTATTTGTATGTATACTATTGACATAGTAATGCTGGATAGATGGGTTTATATCATCACATTATTTGTATGTATACTATTGACATAGTAGTGCTGGATAGATGGGTTTATATCATCACATTATTTGTATGTATACTATTGACATAGTAATGCTGGATAGATGGGTTTATATCATCACATTATTTGTATGTATACTATTGACATAGTAATGCTGGATAGATGGGTTTATATCATCACATTATTTGTATGTATAATATTGACATAGTAATGCTGGATAGATGGGTTTATATCATCACATTATTTGTATGTATACTATTGACATAGTAATGCTGGAGCAGCAGAAAGAGTGAATCCCACAGACTATTTCGCTTAACAGAGCCTTCTATCGAGAACATTTTAGATAGAGATATTATTTTCACAAAATAAACCCTCTATTCAGAAAACATGACAAAATAAGTCTTCTCCGCTGACTAGAAGGGTTATCTGATGAAAATATCTACAACTATTTCTGTTAATACAAGGGTCTATCTTGCGAAAATAGTCTGTGGCGTCGTCGCTCTTTCTGCTGCTGTGTGAAAGTCCCTGGCAGGGTTTAATTGTCGTCGCCGTTTCTGCTGCTGTGAATTAAAAATTTAAGTTAACAATAATGGCCAACATTGGAGAAGCACATTCCGCTAGACTAGCTCGAGAGCGACTAAAAGCAATAAAAAAATTTCTTCCTGTACGAGATAGTGTAAGACAAAAATTACAAGAACGTCAGCAAGCACAAGTTGAATTTGCAACAGGTGCAGAAGAATTATTTAAACCCGTTACAACAGCTACTGAAAAAGCTGCGGTGGTCACTGAGAGAGCCTTACTGGGAGATCCTAAGGATGATATCAAAGAGGAAGAGGAACGAAGAAAGGGTATTCTTCCAGTGTTACAAAAAACCGCTAAGCGAGCCAAACAAACAAAAAAACTTTTACGAGATCTTCCAACTGATATAGCTGCAGCTCAACCTCCACCCGTCGGCGAAAAAATACTTGAAGGTATTGGACAAATTCGTACTGAACTCGCGTCTAAACCAATAAAGGAAACTATTGGACTGATTGCAAAATTTAGGGAGGGGTTTGCTGAAGATATTAAAAATACGAAAGAGAAGAATTGCCCAGAAAAATATTAATTGGTATGTTTAATAAATCTAGTATCTTAAAACCCGGTTTTGAAAACGTAAATGATGATAATTTTATTACATGGATATATCGTATATATAAAAACAAGAAAAACAGGCCAGAGACGATGATTTAGAATACAGAGGTCTCCTTGATGAAGTAAAAAGAGTTTATAACGAATATGTAAAATAACTAGAATCCCCCAGCAAAAACCTTCTACACCTTTGCAACAACCACGGCGGAGGATAACAGATTCTGACCTAGTCCCGTTAGGTGAATATGAGGTTGCATCTGAACAAAGTCGACATCGTCAAAAATCTGAGCCAACTAGGTCGCCGATAATTGGTTTAACAACATCTCCTGAAAGTTTACCGCAAGATGTTTTAACCCCGAGAATTGTAAGACAACAACCAAAAACTGGAAAGGGTTTAAATATTTGTCCTGATAATATCATCAATGATGTATCACGGTTAGAAGTTCTCATCGGAGGAAGACGTGCCGGAAATAACTCACCAGATATAATTAATGAAGCAGCTGATATCTGTCAGCGATTATTTCACGGCGGTATCATGAATACTAGTATCTACCAAGAACTTATTGATGAACTCACGGACAGCGACTGAAAGTCACCGCGATTAGAGAAATAATTAATTAAATAAAATGATCGTACACAATTCTCATCGTAGACCAGTCATAGTCAGGGTTGTAAATTCACGAGTACCCGTATACAGGATGACTTATGGAAATGGACTTGGTGATGTTGTTCGGGGTTTATTCGGGAGGATGGCATCTAAAGCAATACCGATCGCAAAACAATTATCGATGAATGCCATTGATGTTATTAAAGATAAAGCTACTGTCGCTCTTGGTAGCACTGCCAGTAAAGCATTCTTGGCAATCAAGGACAGACTAGTACGATTAATACGCAGAAAACCTCCACCAGTAAAATTACCAGCCACCGCAGACATGCCTGCAAATGTTAGTAAAGTAATAAATGAAGCCGCAAATCAAAAACTAGCAGCGCTGATAAATCCTGAACAAATAAACACAAGTTTGTTGGTGGGAAGTGGTCTTCGTTTTAGATGATAACTTCTATAATAAAATGTTTAAACGGGAATCCGACCCAGCATTTGACATAGACGAACCGGTCCTTAAAAATGAATCGGTGCGTGATTATCAGTATTATTCTTATGACGCACGAGAACCAAATAAACGAGGACGAATTGAATTACAGGTTCAGGATACAAGTAGATATTTCCTGCCCGCTGAAGCATTTATTGAAGTAGAAGGAGAAATTATAAAAGCAGATGATACAGAGTATCTACCTGAGGTCAAAATTGGTTTTGTCAATAACAGAATTATGGCCTTGTTTGATAGTGCTATCTACATGATTGATGGAAAAAATATTGAATCGATTCAGAAGGATGTCGATGTTGCTACAACAATAATTGGTCTAGCAAGATATTCTGATGATTATACAAGATCAGCTGGTCCATCAATGATGTTTGCCAAGGACACTTCTAATTATCCTAACAGTGATCAGTACCATATTAGACGACCAAGAAACTTTGCCAACAACGCTGACGCTGATGTGTGGCCGGTGGTTCATGGTGCTAATATAGAATTTAATTTAGGTTTCGCTGCACGTAGACAAATGTTGAAAGATAATCGTAGAAATTTTTCATGTGCCATTCCGCTGTTGCACATCTTTGGATTTCGCAGAGATGTCAGAAAGGTAATTTTTGGAGCACAACATACGGTCGTGCTTGTTAGAAAAGCCAACGACAATGATGCGCTATGGCGACCTCTAGGTGACGCTGGTAAGGTAAATATAACAAAACTATCACTGTGGATGCCGGTAGTGATTCCTGCAATTATAGAAGAACAGCGACTGCTTTCTTTTATGGATCAAGGTGGTAAAGTGCTGCTATCGTGGCTTACAACAACTACAGATAGTGCTCAAAGTACCAATAGCGGTTTATTCACATGGCATATAGCATCACAGCAGGGGGTTTCCGCGCCGCGACATATTTGTATTGCTCTTCAGGATGTTGCACGAGTGGGTGATGAAACACGTTCGCATATGATATTTGATCAACTTGGTATCACTGACGTTTCTCTGAGAATAAACGGACATCAAGAACCGTCTGAGAACATACTGTTAAATTTTGATAATAATCATGTTGCACGTACATATCAACGATTGACGAAATATCTAGCGCGTGATCTAAATATCGATACTGGTTTGCAAATATCACAATTGGATTTTATATCTCATTATCCAATCTATTACTTCTCGTTAGAGCATCTTGATTTAACCAGACAGTCTGTCGTTGATATACACTTTCGGGCTACCGTGAATAGAGACGTAGGAGCTATAGCTAATTACAGAGCAATCGCGGTCATACTTTCTGATAAAGCAATGTTGCTTGAAGGTACTGGCGGTCGAATGAGATTCGTTGATGCACCAGTGGAAAACATGTAAACAATTAGATCAATCGTGTTTATTATAAAAATGTCATACAGTCATGTTAATGTTACTCTGACTCCTGGTCAGGTCAAGAAATTACAATCGAAACAAAGACAAAAAACGCGCCGATGTGGATTTATCTAAATATGCGACCAAAGATGAAATCGATAATCTTTTAAGTCTAACCGGGATAGACCCAGATGAGGTTGTTATTTTTCAGGACCGGCACGGAAAACTAAAAACCAGTGATATCAAATGGCATGAAATAATTTGTAGGGTTCTTGGAGCTGTCCCGGGTAACCTTCCTGTGTTCACCGACAGCGGAAAAATCAGAGATTCGCTGATATCAATCGCGGAGCTTCGAGATGACACACAAAAAGCTGCAGGGGAACGTGTAGCGAAGACCGGTGATACAATGACAGGTGAACTCAATCTCAGCGGTAACAAAATAACCGCGTTAGCGGTTCCAACATCGCCGGAAGATGCCGCAGACAAACAATATGTTGACACAGGCACTAGCACCACTGACGGTAAACTAACCACGTTGCGGGCAGAGTATGATGTTCATGTAAACGCGTTCACAAGACTTCGAAGAAACTTTCAAAAAACCGATGATGCCACGGATAAATTCTTTGGAACCCCTCCCGTCATCGACATGAAACTTTCTGATATCAAGACCAACATTGACACGATCAAACAAACACAGCAGGATATCGTGGTGGGGATTCCTGATATCGTTACCAAAACCAGTTTGATTAAAGTCCCCACTGGAGTTACTCCTGGGTATATCACCAACATAGTGTACACGGTATCATCTGGATTTGCAACATGGTCTCAACAAAATAATACGTTCAAATATACAGCAACAGTCACTGGCGTGTATAGGTTTTCTGTGTTCAGTGCTGCTAAATTTGCAATCTTCACAACATATCCCTGGAGACATTCCACCAATAAGCATTCCGGGTTGTGACTATCATATTAAACAAGGGAACCGAAGAAACATTTATACTGGAAGCCGCCGACAGGAAATTAACCGCAACAACTTACTGGTGGTGTTTGGAATTTGTAGCTGAAACGCCTCAATTGGTTACTGCGTAAAATAATAAAAATAAAAATAAACAATACAGATATGATCAAGTACATACGCAAATGGCATTCATAGTTAAAAGATACTATTGACAAGTGCACAACAAAGATAAAAAAATACAAACGGCGTGTAACCATGTCAGACACAATAGTGTATTCGGTATCCGCGGTAGTTGCATCCACGGGAGTATTATTATCAGCGCTGACACCAGTGACAAATGCAATCGCGATTACAATGACAATTTCAACATCAACGACAATTGCAGGAGTTGCTAATATTATTGCGAAAAAAATATTCTCGTGTGCGCTAACAAAATTGCACGAATATGAAAAGTTAAACAGCGCGGCCACGAGAACCTACTCGAAATTGTCGTTGATATCATCCAGTCTAGACGATACAACAATATCAGATTTTGAATTCGTGCAAATGGCAGGGGTGTACAATAATTGCAAAAAGAACTTCGATTTAAAACGACAGCAGATAAATAATGGCGGAATTACTTCAGCAGATAGTCGCAAATACAAGCCCGGCGCGAACATCTTTGTTAACAGTAACATCAACTAAGTCACAATTCAGTATTAATTTTCCAACTGAGATTCCAGTAAGCGAAATCGCATTAGCACAATTACGAGTATATCACAGTTGGCCCAATATCAGATCAGCGTCGTTTGGTGGATTGCCAGCAAATAATTCGTTTGTGTTTGCATATGAAAATAAACCCGATGGCACCCTAGACTGGAACGTCATTGGGTTACCAACCGGGTCTTATCAAATCGAAGAACTCAATGAGGAATTACAACGTCGAACAAAACTATCACAACAAAGGAGTCCAAACTAGCAATAACTGTTCACGAGCCTACGCTGCCATCCGCGATGGAAATAAACACCCCAGACTACGCCGTGGATATCTATAACAGTTCGATCATAACAGTGCTAGGATGGCCTGAAGTCGCTCCACCGGCACAACCAATACCACCAGCGCCAAAGAGGTCTGATTATGTAACTAACAAACAATCATATCATGAAATTACACCGCCATATAAAAACCATCTGGATAATATAAAAAGCGCAACAAGTAGTAATTTTATTTTCATCACCAAGGACGATATTCAGTGGTCTTTTTCCCGCGACAGATTAGTCTTTTATTTTGACATAGAAACTGTTGATACATATTTTGGAGAAATTAAGGAGTTACATAAAACACAACTAGCGCAGCTACGGCGGCTCTTCCAAGAACATCTTGTTTATATAGCAAGTTCACGCAGCGAAATTATTACGCGGATCGAAATATTAAATCAGCTTGCCGCAGATATGGAATATATTAACCAGCGAATAATTCATGCAATAGTCAATTACACTGACGACGACCACTCCTTTAAGCAAAATTTTCTAGATGCATATTCACTGACAGAAGCCACGTTGCTGAATTTTAAGTTTCCCGGATATAACGTTCCGGAGTTAAGAAAATCCGTCACTGACCTCATCAATGAGTCCTTCGATGACATACTCGCACAACACAGAGAAATGCTACCGGAGCCAACTATCCTCAGACATAACAATAACACCGAAGGGCAAGGCCGGCATGTATACCCGGGCATCGTAAATATAACTGAAGTGGTCGCGGTCAGTCTTGTGTGTGATGTCATTGATGGCAGTTATAGCACAGACACAACAATATCAAATCAAGCCCAGCAAGGATTTATTCTTTATTCATTTACTCCGAAAGAACCACCTGGATTTCTGATTGTGCAAGAGCCGATCAATCCGGTCTATCTACGATGTCATAATCCATGGCTGACCAGAATAAATTTCACACTGACAGACCAGCGTGGGAATCCCCTTGATTTGCGAAATGAAACACTACATATTAGTCTCCTGGTAAAGTCCTAAAAATCTTCGATTTTCAGGACTTTCCATCATAAAACGATTTTCAAATAATAATATTATATTATAATAATGTCCTTGAAGAAAAAATGTGATGATGATTTCATTGACGACGACAGTGATGATGATTTCATTGACGACGACAGTGATGATGATTTCACCGACGACGACAGTGATAATGATTTAACCGACGACGACAGTGATGATTTCACGGACGACGACAGTGATGATGATAGCAATGATGTCACCGTCAACATAAACAAAATTTCAACAAATTATTTTAAACAATAAAAAATATAGCATGACTCATGCATTTCACGAGATCGTCTCAATAAGATATTGCAGTAAAAATATTTTATTTTCTGCAACACTGAAATTTATGTCGTATTTACTAGTAAAAATCACAGAAATCGTCTGAAATTCACAAGCATGTATTTTTTTGTGTGCAAGCGAAATCGTAAAACGATTTTCCAGTAAAAATATTTTACTTTATATATATTTTCTGCAAGACTGACAAATTCACTGAAATTTATGGGGTATTTACTAGTAAAAATTACAGAAATCTGCAGAAAAATATATTGAAAAATCGCAGGAGATTTCCACAATTAATCAAGCAAGTATCATATAATGTATCACCGCGTGAAATGTTTCATACATGATAAGGAACTTCTTGATAAAGCTGTCAACGGAGGAAAAGTTACCCCGGAAAAAATAATTGTTGATATATACGGTAATGACGATTTTATACTGACTGATGCACAACTACAGCAACTAACAAATGATCATGTTGTGATCGCGCATTGCGATATACATCAAATTCTCGAGTATATACGCGTATTTAGATCGTAGATTAGATTGATAAATCTATAGATTAGATTTAAATAAATCTCAAATATATATCACCACATAAATGTTTTCGTGTATGACAAACAATCACTCGAGCAAGCAGTTAGAGCTGCATTTGCACAAGAAGAAATTAACGTTAAATTGCTTGTTGATGAAGACGGAAACGAAGATTTCCTACTAGCACAGCAACAGTTAGATTGTCTCAGACGAAAGCATATTACCACAATAGTATGTGACAGAGATCAAATTCTCAATTATGCACACTCCTGCATTGAACCCGACCAACTAAGGAAACTACTATCACCTTGACGCTGTCCCGGGACTTTGTTGTCGCGCTGGCTCTATCAAGGAAGTAAAAAAAAAGTAATATATTTGTTTTACTTTTGATTTCAATTCCAAGTAAATTCAAGGTGATTTCATCAAGGTGAGGTATTTACTTCCTTGATTTCATCGTTGATGAAATCGTCCTTGATTTCGTCAGTGACTTCGTCTTTGATTTCGTCATTGACTTCATCGTTGACTTCATCAGCGGACATACAATTTTTCAATTTTCTAACGCGAGTATTTATTATCTTTTTCATTTCATACTCGGCTGCCAATGCCCACCTAATATTTTCAATTGCACGAGATAGTGAAACAAGTTCATTTATTTGTGCTTCTTCTACTGTAGCCAGCGATTTATACAAATTATTTTGAATTTTTGTTATGAATCGATATTAAGCAGGAAGAATATAACGCCCTGCGCATTTAGCTGCATATAATGATTCAAAATCAGACACAATTGTTTCAGGATTTAGTGATATATTAAATCCGCGTTCTTCTATTTTTTTAATAGCAGCAATCACATTATTGATATTTTCGTAATTCATATATATACAAATATTATATATTTAAAAGAAAAAAATAGACACCACATCTCCTTGAGTCTCTAGGGTGTCTTATGACATCCTACCAAACTCAAGGAGCGGAAAAACGACCCCCATGTGAGCCCCTAACCTGTCAGATAACAGTCTAGAGAGGCCAGAGGGTGTGTTTGCGAGCGACGAGACATTCCCCATGTGAACCCCTGGCTTATCAAATGATATGCTAGCAAGGTTCATATAGGGACAACACAACATGTAGTATTTACACTATTATACATAATATTTACATTTGCAAAGCTTCTAAATTGCCACCGCATTTTAGCAAGCTTACAGTAGGACAGTACAACATGTAGTATTGACATCGTAAAGCTTCTAAATTACCACCGCATTTTAGCAAGCTTACAGTAGTATTGTATTTACACTATATAACTTAATTCTAACTTATCCTAGGACGGTACAGACATATAGTAATAACTAAGGACAGCACAACATATAGTAACTAAGGACGGCACAGACAGATAGTAAGACGACTTATCCTAACGGAGTCATTTTCTACACTCAACAGCGGGACAATACCATCCCGAAAATCAACCCCTGAATGACGCAAAAAGCATCCGCCATTAGCGGATATGACGAGATGGTATTGATTGCTGTTGAACTTCGAAGACTCCGTCTTCTAATAGGATCGTATCATATATAAACCGACTGATACTTGGAAGTTCAAAAATAGCTCACGCGATGGGCGTGACTTGTTTAAAATGTTTTATTTGTTTTTTCTTAAATATGATCGTGTGGAAAATACAGATGAACCATAACCCCGAACAAGTGTAATAAAATAAAGATTTCATCAGCAAAAACAGATAAATAGACAATTACGTCTTTGTCTACGATAAAATCATTCTTGACTTTGTTAAGGAATAAGGGGAAGTTATTTACTTCCTTGTACATAGAAAACCGTCTGCTCGTTGTGTAAACGACTTACCTCTGTAGTGGTAACAGACAGTTAACAAATTCTGAATTTAAGTTCTGAATTGAAAAATACCTATAAACACGGAAGTGTTATAAACGATAATTGTATACCGCTAAGCCGCACTGAATAAATTTACCTGTATTGCACAATCTCAAGGAGTATTGCACAAAGGGAGGGAACTAATTGCATGAGATATGCTTAACGGAGTTATCTCCGTTTGGAAATCCTAGTATTTTAGTGATAATGAAAAACAATCTTTTGCCCACATGTTTTTGAGAGAACAGATTTATCCACTTTATCTGCCGCACGTTGAACCGAACGGGGGTTAATACCGAAATACTTGGCAGCTGAATTCATCGAGTGAAATATTTTTTCTTCACAGGTACTTATGTTGAAAGATCTGACAGCTCTTCTTGCAATGCTCTTAAATTTACCAGTGCCCCCTCGTGCAGAATTCTCGCTCTGCGTGATGGCTTGTAAATTTTGAAGAGTTATTAA
The DNA here is from genome assembly GCA_028554795.2 of Sinohyriopsis cumingii. Taxonomy (NCBI): domain Eukaryota; kingdom Metazoa; phylum Mollusca; class Bivalvia; order Unionida; family Unionidae; genus Sinohyriopsis; species Sinohyriopsis cumingii. Next base: position 31,297,971 of record CM068833.1, read on the forward strand.
GTTTTTGGCCGTCAACGTGATCAATTACAAGACCGTCTTTGATCTCTCCATGGAAAAACTCGAATGCGAACCTATGATTATAATACCTCTTTTTCCCAGCAGTGAATCTAAGATAACCAGAATTACTAACAACACCAACTGGTTTTTGCAACCTGCTATTTCTGACTATCCCCTCGTGAGATGCTTCGTAATTTTTAATGGTTGGATGTGAGACAAATTCTTGATTCATTTATATAATAATATATTTGTCTAAATCATAATTTGTCTGAAAACTTAGTTAAATAATCATGCTCGGATATGTCGCTGGATTTTTTATAGTAATATCGCTTGAGTTCACGGTATCGTTTTCCTCCGCAACTTGCACATAACTGTGTTTTACTCCTGACTCCAATACCACATCGCAGGCATGGTATTGGTCCTAAACTCCCCCTTCGTACGCTTTGGGAATGTTGTCCACAGAATTCACCTCTGCAGAATTTATTACAAGAGTTTGATGATTTTGTACCAAGCCACTTGCACCGGTTCATGTTGTATATATAATATTTCTTATTTAAATATTTGTCTTAAATATAATATGGAGGAGTTTTCGAGGTTATCTGCCGTTGGAGCCGGGTGATTCGATCTTGACAGACTAACCCGGGACTCACTACGACAATCCCTGACTGATCTATTTGATATTATCAGGAATGCCAAAAATGAATTCCGCAACGATGGCGCATCTCACGTGCTGTTGTCATTTAAAATTATCTGCAACGTTGACGAAGTCAATGTCGTTGACAAAGTCATCGATGTTACAATGAATGATGCATGAGCAAAAACAATTATTGATTATATCGCCGTTGATGGTCGGAAATATTTTTTCAGAATAAAATTTATTGTGCAAGCAGATTCTGATACATGGATTATCCGTGATAAACTCGACCCTGTCCTTGCTAGCGGAAAGACCATTTTGTTAAGTAAAGATTCCAAACCAGGAATGCTGATCGGGATTGATAAACCATATTACGCTCGACGTATCCTGTGACCGCAGTCATTTATGGAATTTATCCGATAAAAAACCCAAAAATTGATAAACTCACCCCGATGAGAACGACTACGTCATTGGCGCTGAATTATGTAGCCGAGCGAGTAATGGAACATTTTAAAAATGCGATGCGCGGAAACAGTTTGACTGCGTTAAGACAGTCCAAGATAGCAGCGTGGGCTGAACGGGTCAAACACACAGGAGCGTCAATAAACGATGTTGCCAAACTAGAAAGCGCATTAAGATTTCCCATAACCGTAACAACGATAACAAAGGAAGTATTATACAAATCGAAATATAATCGATACGGGGCTCCAATAAATATCATTGATCATAACGCTCACGCCTGGACTAACACAGTTAAGATATTTCCACGGGATCGTGTTGTGAAATATTATCGCGGAAATATATTCGATGCTATCAAGCAGATAAGTACAACCGACCCTGTGTCGATGTGGTTGTTTAAAAGCTCCGAAGATTCCGAGTATGATCAATTTGTAAAACCCAACGGTGAATTATACCGGACGGAGTCGTTGCAACAACAAATGAAAAAACTGGCAGAGAAATATATGAAAATCGAAGAAAACACTGAGCAGTTATTGGTTAATTGTTTTACAATTCCAAGTTTTGCCGCTCACACCGCAAGAGAAAGAAATTCGTGGAGACCAACCCGAAGTCAGTTTCTCTCGGATATACAATTAAGCTGTGTCGAGTATGGGCATGGCGGGCTGTGGAATACCCGGTATGACTACCGGGATATGATTTCCGTGGATACGATTGCGTGTTATCCGGGAAGCTTTCTAGGGATGGGCGAGTGCCGCGAATACTTTAAGCGATTTGGACATCCCGCGAACTCGATGACACGAGTTGCTATAAACGGTCCTTTACCCGATTTTGACCTGACAGGATTTGCTAGTGTGACTTCGTTTGAATTCGCTGAAAAACTTCATCCGTTCTGTTATGTTTGGTTTGGCAGACACGCTAGTGAAAAGCGTTGGGTACCAATAGTGTTATTGCGATATATGCTTGACAGCCGAATACTGGTATCGTTGACTGTCAGTGAAGCAATCATATCATATCGACCGCAGACCTCAGTTTGGTTGCCAACACAGTAGCGTATCAGTCTCGATGAAGTTATTAGCGAGTCTGCATGAGAGAGTCCAAATACTCCCATGGATGTCATTGTCGGAGAGGCTCCTAAAGTTCTTAAGATCAAACTTAGCAATAGTGAAAAAACAGCAAAAGATCTCGGACGAAGAATAATCTGTAAATTTACTCAAGGTGGTGCATATGATCATAAACTACATCACTCGCGACTGATTATCGATGATGCTGAATTGGATTTTATAATTGCTGATGCTGTTGCGAGAAATATATTTTGTAATCAGGAGGACGCACTCTTGTCCGACGGGAAAAAGTTGGGCACAATTGTAAGTTATATCGATGGAGAATCGCCTCAATACACACATTTAAGATCTTCGATGCTCGCTTATGTTTCTGTAAATTTGCTATCAATGATAAATCGATTTCCTGACACTGCAGTTAGAGTTGGAACGGATTCATTTTATATCGATAAAAGATACTCAGAATCACTGGCTCGTTTTACAAGCAACGATGAATCATGGAGTTCGTGGAGAATAAAAGCGGAGATGTTACATGAATATTGTGAATCCGCTGATGTTACAATTAAGGATAATTATTGTAAATCAGAATTATCAGAAATGTCGAACGCACCATCTGTGTATGATCCAATCACTAGACACAAAACTGTTTATTTGAACGGGCCGGGTAGTTCTGGTAAGACAACTCGAGCGATTGAATTATTTCGAAATTCGGATATGATTGTGCTAACACCAACACACAGGCTTGCCAGGGAGATGAAACAACGAGGAGTCAATTCTTGTACTTATCACAGCTTTTTCAAATACAGCGGTGGTGTGTGGACGTCAGATCGAATGGGAACAAAATATATTCCCGAGAAAATAATTTGGGATGAGATATGCATGGTACCATTGGAAACGTTAAAAACGTTTCTTGATTGGCTGCTAACAGCGAATACTGCAGTGATAATGTGCGGCGATCACGGTCAGCCACCTCCGTTTGTCGGCGTATATCCACATGATTGGTTAAAAGATTTTGTTGATTATTATGAAGAAGTGTCTGATGATCATAGAGCACTTGATGCAAAGTTGAAGGAATTTAAAACATTAATCAGATTACAACTGAATAAAATTCAATGTGAAATTATGCGCGAGATCATTCCTGAAACTTCAATGAGCGACTTTTGGAGCGCGTGGAAACCAAACGATTTGATAGTGGCAAGTAGAAAGATAGTCAGAGACACACTTCAACAACAGCTATTTCAATTACAACAAGAAAAGTTTCCAATGCTGCCAGTGCCATTATGTTATAGACCAGCTGATACGCGGTTACAGAATATAGATGTTGATATTCCTGGGAACGTGACAGGGAAACGGAATTTAGTTTTGAATGATATTGTGTTAGTTGATATTAATGCTGTCAAAGATGCACAAAAAATGAATAAATCCCCGTGGACGCAAGGATACGCAATGATGATACATTCATCTCAAGGACTAACTATTAGTGATACAACTGTCTGGATTGTTGACGACCGCATCGAATGGTCAAACTTGGTCTACTTGGCTGTGTCCAGAGTCAGAAGAATATCTCAACTGCGAAGAATTGTTTTGGAAGATTCAATAGTTGATAAAATTAATAATGAAAACAACAGCGACATAATAAAAAGAAAACTCGCTGGTTACAAACAGAGTAACAAAAAAAATAATCGCGATTTCGACCTCGACGCTGATTTTATCAGTGTGCTGAAACAACAGCAGCATAATCACTGTGCGAGCTGTAATTGTATAATGCTATGGCAGTATTCGAGTAATAATCCAAGACAATTCACCGTAGATAGAAAAGATAACAGTCGTGGTGGTCATACACGCGATAATATCATGTTGACCTGTCTTGAGTGTAATCGACGTCGGGGTGCTAGTTAAGTGATCGGGGTGGTAATTGTGTGTCCTCGGGAATTACTTGTAATTGCTCACGTGTAAATCCACGTTGAGGAGCAGTTGAATCCAACCTGTAGATTGCTGGTCTGCCTGACAATCTTGTCACGGTGGATATTTTGTGTGTGGTAACACTCCAAATAGGATCAGTCGCTCTTGCGCTACCACCTTCAAGTTCACCTGGTTCATATAAATATATTACAGTGACATCACCCAGTATTGGTTGTACTGAAGAATCATGTCGTTGTGGTATATTTTTTTTGTGATCGTGATGGCAGGTTTTATGTTGGTTGTTGGAGTAATTTCATTATTTAGCGCAGCTATCACACTTGGTAATCTTGCAACCCATTCACGAGATCTCATATCCTGAATGAATTCCTTCGCATACTGATATCCAAATAACCGCTCAGCAAGTGTTCGATTAAATCGCTCAATAATTTCCTGATCACGATGAATTTCAGTATGCCCTCGTCTGATGGTAACGTTATGTTGCTTCATCAGCGATGATACTGCACCCTGAAATTCTTTGCCAGGACCAACTTGTAATAAATTTGGCCATCGCAGACCACCTCGTTGATAAATTCGTTCAAATGCAGAAGCAACCTCAGATGCTGTTTTAGTCGTTAAAGGCTCAGCATCTTTGTATCTACTTGCAACATCAACTACAGTTAACGCGTGCTTGTATGTTCGGCGACGAATGCTATCGTGTGGCAGAAATAATATATCAGCCTGATGAACTTCATTTGGTACACTAACATCAAATTGTGCAAAGTGAATTTGTTTAGGACGCGGCAGATAAATTTGCCATATTGCTTGTCGGGCTAACCAATTTTTAGCAGTAACTCGAGTAACTTTTGCTGCTTCAGCGAGTTTACTAATTGCTGCGCTACCTCTCCAATATCCTTTTGGAGAATAATAAATCAACTCCATTATATACCAGTACCTAGCGCTAATTTACCTTTCATTGCAGATTTTATTAACCAGCTAGCTAACTTTTCTTTGAAAGATTTATCAGTGATGGCATTTAACACATGAATTAATTTCACATTCGCGAGATGGCGCTGTTGCAAATCCTTACTTCGATAAGCTATATCATGCGCATGACACGCTTTATCAATAGCGTTTATCGGATACTCACCTGGATTGGGCTGATTCTGGTCATTAAGTCTAATATCAAGTTGGGTTCCAGGACCACAGTAATTATATCCTGGAAGATGTTTTTCTCCTGGGTATTTAGTCCACGGTGTTCCTGGTAGCGCTGTTAACTTGGCTGCGATATCACCTCCTTTTTTATATAATAAATTTAAACTTTTTTGTACCGCATCGTTCACACTTGCCTGTAAGCGCAGATCGATTATTTTTGGTTGTAGTGGTTGTTATATCTGCAGTTGGGGTACGTGTTCTACATTTCACACAATATAAATCCATATTATTTTATAATATATCTAATGGAGATCACTGACTTTTCTGCTACAAAACGACGAGAGCCAATCAAACATAACTCAGTGCTACCAAATTCTGTCCGAATGATTATTATAGGCCCATCTGGGTCGGGTAAGATGCAGTTGTTACTTAATTTAATAATGAGGTGGATGAAGTGGGATAAGTTGTATTTGGTAGCTCCATCTGTGGACGATCAGCAATGCTACAACGTGTTAAAAGATTTTAATGAGAATGCAAAATCGATAAACGACGGTGATAGTTTTATTGAATTTATTACTGACATCGATGATATTGACGGGAGCATCAATAATTTAATCGTGTACGACGATGTGATGTTGGACAAACAAACAAACCCTGCCAGGATATTTTCATGTGGCAGACATAAAAATGTGGATGTGATTTATGTAACTCAACGATATACACAAATTCTGAAAGTGATCAGAGATAACTGTAACATTCTTGCGCTGTTCAAAGGCATCGACACACACACACGTTACGAAATATACATCAGACTTGGTGCAGCGGCGATATAGATATAAATACGTTCAAAAATTTCTTTAGTCGTGCTCAGACAAAACAACACGGATTTGTAACGATAAATTTACATGATCCTCGAACACGGTATCGAGTTGGGTTAGATACAGTTTTTAACTAGACAGCAGCAGCAGAAACGGCGATGACAAGCAAATCCTGCCAGGGACTTTCACACAGCAGCAGAAAGAGTGATGACGCCACAGACTATTTTCGCAAGATAGACCCTTGTATTAACAGAAATAGTTGTAGATATTTTCATGAGATAACCCTTCTAGTCAGCGGAGAAGACTTATTTTGTCATGTTTTCTGAATAGAGGGTTTATTTTGTGAAAATAATATCTCTATCTAAAATGTTCTCGATACAAGGCTCAGTTAAGCGAAGTAGTCTGTGGGATTCACTCTTTCTGCTGCTGCTGGATAGACGGGTTTATATCATCACATTAGTTGTATGTATACTATTGACATGATAATGCTGGAAAGATGGGTTTATATCATCACATTTCTTTTTTATGTTTACTGTTGACATAGTAATGCTGGAAGGATGGGTTTATATCATCACAATTTTTGTATGTATAATATTGACATAGTAATGCTGGATAGACGGGTTTATATCATCACATTATTTGTATGTATACTATTGACATATTAGTGCTGGATAGATGGGTTTATATCATCACATTATTTGTATGTATACTATTGACATAGTAGTGTTGGATAGATGGGTTTATATCATCACATTATTTGTATGTATACTATTGACATAGTAGTGCTGGATAGATGGGTTTATATCATCACATTATTTGTATGTATACTATTGACATAGTAGTGCTGGATAGATGGGTTTATATCATCGCATTATTTGTATGTATGCTAATGAGATAATAATGCTTGATAGATGGGTCTATATCGTCACATTCTCAGATGAGCTACATAAAGAGCAAGATGGATGCATATTAATGGGATGACCATGCATCAGATTGGTTACACTTGTTACCATTCTGGAAGCCATATTTTTCTTTTTTAAAACTATAATGACTGCATTTATACATTTTTGAAGAGATCTATATGCTCTCTATGCTGTTCATTTGTTCAATTAATCTTTTTAAGTTTAATTACTTTTTCAACAAATACAACCATCAAATAACTAACAGACCATTTTAATACAATTGGCAAAATAACAAAAAACTTTTTTAATACAACTTATGCAGAAACAAGATTAAGCTTTACTCAAATTCTGACACATTAGCATATTCAAAATTGGACACATTAGCATATTCAAGATCGGAAGTCATTCAGAACATCCACTGTTGTTATGAATATATGTTATGAGGGGAAGCAATAACAATATTTCTCACACTGGTCACATATGAAGCCATTTTGAGTGGTCAGAACATCAGTATATTTGTAGACAATCTGTCGAAGAAACATTTCCATGCAATCCCACGTGAAAACTAATGTGGGGAGTAGCAATTTCAAGATCTTCACTTTAGTCTATCTGCAGCTATAAGGTGAATTCAGACTGGCATTGTTTTCAAAATGTTAGAGCAAAAAACCATATGTATGTGCAACCAGCCATTAAAGAAATGTAGCAGTAACAAGACGTTCAACATATTGGAGGTTACTTGCATCACACCATTGTCTTTTTTCATACAAATCTTAATAGATATCATTAGATTATCATAAATTCTGCAAATGTACATGCAGATACAACTATTTAGTTAATGAATATTTTAATTTATGAGAAATAACAATAAGAACATGATGATGGATGTATTGATGGTATGAAAGACACCATTTTATTTAGGAAACTAGACTTAAGGTTGACACTGTGTGTAATTATGTTTTCTACAAACAGGGATCAACATGAACCTTGTGGTACAGGATCACGCCGGAAATATGAAGGCTGATATTAATCAGACTGAGGCAGTGTTTGTGCATGAGCAGTTAGTACTACAGGCCAAGTCTGTTGGCATAATTAGATCTCACAGTACAAGTGGCACAGGATTTCGTGTTGGGCCTAACTATATCATAACAGCAAAACATGTTGTTGATGATATTATTAAAGGGGGTGAGTATCTTGAAGTATTTATGGGTACATACTACATGCCAAACAAATAATAACTCCTTGTACGTGAATTTTCCTACAGGTTGTTTCAGTTTCTGTAAATGAAGTACCTTCTTATTTTAGGGACTTGCTAAACTGTACATAGTGAACACATTGAGATATTTATTAGTTTTAGCTGATATTAGTAGTCGTTATGATAACAACAGCATTTAAAATCAGCACCCACTTGCCTGTGTGAGAATAAGAATGTTTGGTTATGTTGACAATCAAGATAAAGAGCCAGTACCTGTGGTGAGCACAAAAAGTTACAAGTTTTATGAAGGACAATTAAGGAGCACCTGCAGGACTTTTCAAAGATGCTGGCATGTTATTCCAGGGAGAAATGTAAGGAAAGTGGGAACACAATATATATATATATATATATATATATATATATATATATATATATATATATATATATATATATATATATATATATATATATATATATATATATATATATATATATATATTCTGATGTGTGTATTATTGACCACAATTTTGAAGCAGGTCACATCTATAGACATGTGGTCTTTATATATAGGTGAGAGTCTTAAAACTCTCTAGTCTTAACACTAAGTAACATAAAAGTTTAAAAACCAACAAGTATTGTAAAAGTCAAAACATTATTCCTAGAAAAGAAAGGGAAATTTATAAGGAACTTAGAGGACTGTGAATTAAATCCCAACGATGTTTTTCTTTGGCTATTTGGCTTGCACTTGAGCAGAAGGTTAAAAGTTGCAGTTCTTTTTTTTTGCATAACAAGACCCATTATTTTCGTATCAAGACCACTCTTTATTCCAGATGCAAAGATTCATCTATCTGTCTGCAGTTCATACTGGTCTGCCGTAGACCAAAAGGTCTAAAATCCGGACACAAAATCAGATTCCGACCACAGGCGAATTTTGGGTGGAAAAAAATTGTGTCAGAAAAATGAGGTTTTTCCCTCTGTTTTGTAATGCAACTAGAACTTCCAGATTGTTTGGAATCATTGTAAAGCTACATCTACCTTTCTATAACACCACCCACTTTAGTGTAACATACATCATTCATGACCATGACTTTACAGAGCTCAGCAGTAGGATGCTACCTCCTGCCACATAAACTCTTCGGCAGGGGTTAATGTGCTAAATCACATGCTTTTTGACTAGTCAACAGATGTTGGCCAAAATAGGCAGAATGCAACATGGCTTAAATATTTACAAATATCCACCAATCCCTCACGCCCTGATAACTTGCGAACCTGCTTATAACATGGGGTCAGGCGTGGATCCCATTTTTCATCAGAAAATGACAAAACATTGATCACTATTTGTTGAACTTGAAGAAAATCACAATCGAAATTGGTAACGGAAACTTTGATATATCGCTCATTTTATTATCGAAAACAGATAGGACCTCGAAATGTTAATCCACATTATGAAATAACAACTTTCAATAAGACATCATATAATTTGTTACATTTTCTTTCCAAATAACATTCTTTAGTACACCATAATTAACGATATTCGAGGCAACTTTTATCATGTTAATTATGTCTTTGTGAATCAAATAAAGAAGGTGGAATAAAAACAAAGTTAAAAGTCATGCAATTCCTACATGCTTAAGATCTAGCGACCCCGCATGATAAATTTCACTACTACTTCCAATGAAATTATGGCATCAATAATTTATTAAATAAACAATAGAAAAATTGAGTTTCGAAGCAGAGCGGAATATTATCTGACAAAATAAATGTTGCATGTTTTTTAAATAAACAAATAATGTGTATCAACAGTGAGTCTGGTTCCCTGCTTGTAGACTCCCTGTTTTGGAAAATACTATCACATCCCACTCCGGGAACAAGACTAAACACCAAAACAAAAAGCAGTGATGTATTAAACAAGTGTTTTTGCATACACGTGGTGATTGTTGAAACCACTTGGAATAATGTAAAGGATCTTTCAGATGCTGGACACTTTGAAAGTAAATATAATTTATACAGAATAACGAATAACTTCATCACAGAAACCTTTTTATTGACAATTATTCTCATTGCAATTATAAAACGATGTTTCAATCATTAAACGGCCCATTTCCCCCACCCCCAATCCCTGCAGTTTTCTTGAAGTCTAGTGGATTTTTTTAGATCCCTCGTTAACTCGCGTTCTTGCTTATATTACTATGTTTTTGGACTGTGTTGTGTGTGAGTTATCTACGGAGAGGTGTATGCCATCCAATATGGTTGTCATTATCAAAAGATAAAAACCCTTTCGATCCCAGATAGTGCAAGTTCTTGGCCAAATGTCAGTATATTTAGCTAATTAGTACATGTCATACACGTGAACAGTTATATGCCGAGTTGGGTCTTTTGTTTTATAAATAACCTGTTGATCATGCCTAGCTTACTCTTTCTCGGAACAAATACCTTCAAATATAAAATGAGAATTCATCATTTCATAGTGAAGCCATACAATAATGATTTGTTTCTTTGAGCCACCATGATCCAGATGGAACTGAATGGTGCTTCATAGAAAATTACACACAATTTTGAGCATACATCACCATTTATACATTTTTCGTTATGTGAGTCCATGAGTGCCCGAAGCATAGGTGGGGGCACGTGACCACCTGAAATCATACTGCATATCTATTTATCTATATATCTATCTATCTATCTATCTATCTATCTATCTATCTATCTATCTATCTATTTATATATATAAATTCCAACAAGTTTAATCATGCAATGAAGCTGAAAATATGTCACAAGATTCTGTTAAAAATGCTTAGTAAATATTAGCTTTAGTTAAAGACTGCTTAGAATACTAATTCTCCCAGCTGTGACTGACCGATCCCCCCCTTGCAAAGAATCCTGACCCCCCTGCAAAAATCCTGCAGACGCCCATGTGTGAGTCATTTATAGCTCTACTGGTCATAGAGCATAAGAGCTTACGAGATGATCTGTGTCTGTCTTGCATCTTCCATACATCATCTGTTTGTCATTCTTTGTCCTTCTGTGCATTAGAACAAGTTAATTTCTTATTACTACTCCTCCAAAACTAAAGGGAGGATTGCCATGATACATTACATACACATTCATCCCATGGTCTAGCTGGTCTCTTAGGAAAAGAATGTTGCCATGACATCCAATGTGGCCATTATAGTGGTGAGCAATGAGAGCTATATCAGACCTCATTGGTTTAGATTTATCACAAGTTGATTACATTGTGAATGTTTTGCAGTTTATAATATGATCCAGTTGATGTAGTGTGTCCATGATCCATCGGTATGTACTTAAGATGTTAAGAAAACTTGCACATTTTGAGGTCTAAAGTTTTAAAGTTACAGTCAGAAGAAAGTTTAGCAAAAAAACATATATTATCTTACTATTATGTACAGTAAGTTCAGTTGAAGATAGTATGCATTGACTAAAGGATGAGGTCACTGGGATTCTGTGAAGAATCAGTAGAGTCAACCATGCACTGCTCGTGCCAACATAGAGGACTCTTAAACATGGGGAAGGCATATACAACACCATTCATGATGTATATTATATGCACATATGGATTATATTTACACTTAAGCGGAATTATGAAGTTGAGACAGTTCATTATTTGACATAATGCTTGCTTGCCCATTTGGCCATACATTATTTTACAGCAATCATGCTCAATATGCATGCACTGCTCTTGTTCAAATCACAAATTAAAAAATAGCCAACACTCAAAGGTCACTATTTTTATTTGAGTATTTTTAGTTTGGGGACACATTTCTTAAAGCTTGAGGTGACCTGACCTAATTGAATCAGTGGTAATGATGGTATCATGCTCCTTAAATACTAAAAGAAAATGAATATTTTTGCAGTGGAGTAACCATGTCATGGGGTTTAGTTGTCCAGGGCATAATTCCCGTGGGGTTTAGTTGTCCAGGGCATAATTTCCGTGGGGTTTAGTTGATCAGGGCATAATTCCCATGGGGTTTAGTTGTCCAGGGCATAATTCCCGTGGTAGGTAATTTACAGAAATACATGACTGGGCTTAATTGTCCTAAAACCCTTAATGTAAAGTCGGTCATGATTGATACTTGATCATTTAAGAGTTTGTATCCATTTTCAGCCCCAGTTCCACTACAACGGCGAATGCAGCTCAACCCTCATAATCTGCTGAATAACAAGAATGTCTATATAGATTTCTCCTATGAAAGGGATGGTGTGCCATGTGATGAGAATCTCAGATTTTACTTTGAACCTGTAATAGTGTATGCCAATGATAAGCTGGATACAGTTATTCTAAAGCTTCAACCTGATACCAAGGAGTACCCACCACCACTGACTAAATTTAGTGATGTTACAGGTTCGCCTCAGGGTAGAAATGGCTACTTAATTGGTCACTCAAGGGCTGATATTAAAAAGACAGACAAGTACCAACTTTATATCCCATCACAAGATGAGATTAAAGCTGCCAGGGACTGGAGCATGCAACATGTTAATGTGAATGGTTATGATGGTATTGATAATCCTGAATGTGTTCTCTTTAACTGCTCTTTTGAACAAGGTGCCTCAGGAGCCCCTGGACTTTACATCTCCCCTGATGATGGTCAAGCTTATGTTGAACTGATGCTGTTACGTGGGTATCCATCTTGGTATTATGATGACAAGTATAAAGCAAAGACAGTTGGAATCCCAAACAGTTGCCTTATTGAGCAGGGTGTTTGCATGAAATCAATCTATCATGATATGAAGACAAGAGATGAATCACTTTGTCAGGAGATATTTCCATGATGATTAGGACGAGATGAAACCCTTGGAACATTTCTAAAACACAATACAGTTCAAATAGGCTAAGAAATTATTCATGGAAGATGGAAACTTGATGTACAGTGATAGAGGAAATATTGAAAGAAAGTAACCTGGATGGATATTTGAGAAATATGCTATTTTAGAGAGATGGTAGAAGTACAAGTGCTGTATGTATGGATAATATACAGACATGAGGTGATACTCAATGATTCTTTTAAATGAAAAGAAGTAATGCTGATGGAAACTTGCCAAACGTGAAGAAATAAATCAAAAAGATGAATGCACATTTGACAGGCATTTGTAATGTACATTTTGATGTAGAAGTAAACCATGTATTGACAAACTTGACAGACATGAGGTTTTATAAAGTAATTGTAGCAGTCAAAAAGGTAATGTGGATGGAAATTAGACATGCATGATGTTAGGTGCAATTATTGTAAATGTAACAAATGTAAAGTTAATGGAAATGACATGCATACTGGGACAGAAAATGTAAATGTGGTAATGTTGATGGAACACTTGACAGAATGTGGTTTTTGTACAGTGAGATGAAATCAGATATGCTTCAGATGATGTACAGTGATTGTCAAAGATAAAATTATAATATGGATGGAAACTTGATAGACATGTGGTGTATAATGATTGTTGACGTAAAGAAAAACTTGCTGAAAACCGTAAGTGATATATTGCTATATAAGTACAACTACAGTGTGACATGGCTTGAAGGTATAAGTAAGAATACAGTGTTGCATGGCTTTATAGCCTGATGTACCTATTGCTTTTACATGTCATTCCAGAACTTTACACTAAAACTGTTTTTCTCAGTGTCTGAGAAGATGGAGCACGTGTCATGCCTTTTCACGGCTGTCTTCAGTTTAAAGGCATTTATGAATCAATTTCCCTTCTTTGACAAGCGGGATTTTTAGCCACTTAGTTACCTTCTGTAGCTACATTACCTATATATTTTCCAAGTCTAAATTGAATCTGTGCTGGGGATGATAAAGATGGGTTTTATACCCTGTTAGGTCACTGCATTTCTATCTCAGTGCCTACCAAATGAAAATGAAGGGTACAAAATGCCCTTTTCTTCCTTTTTAGGGTTCCATTTATATTCTGCTTACACCAGTCATGGTGGATTGTTACTACCATCAGTAGGTTATGATAAGTCCCTTACCGAAAGAAACTTTTCTGCATGAACTATGGGCCTATGATGTCTGAGTCATCATTGCCTCATAGATCTACTTAATCATTCTTCCTTGGAGGACATCATGAAGGCAACATTTGAGCAAACACATGCTACTGCCTTCTTTCACATCTGCACTTTAATACAACAGAGTGATGGGATTTTTTCTCTAAGATCTATCATCGAAGAAACACATGTGACCCAGATAATACCTACATCCAGTACAGTGCATCTCTCTCCCAAATGGTGAGTTTAGTCCATTTTTCTCTTTTTCATCAATTTAAGACCGTAAACCAAAAAAACTGACAAATTCAATTATGAAATGGCAACAGATAACATATTAACTGTTAATATAATGTAGTTTTGGAGGGGTTAAACTAATTTTAATTATGTGATACTTATCTGTCACTATTGCTAGATGTCCTCCTCCCACCCCATTATGATCTTCTGGTGTGATAACCTTTGAAATAGATGACGGGTCCACACAGGGGCATGTAATGTACATGCTTGGACTATGTCCTAATGAGAATTCTTCACTCTGTGGGAGGATGCATTCACATGAAATGTATGAGGTATTGGTGTAATATAAAAGAATAACAGTGGATAAGTTCTACATATTAATTAAAGTTAGTTTTATCCCCTGAAACATCCAACATATCCAAGTGTTACTTCCAAATATATATTCCTTAAATATATAACACATTATTTAAAGCTATATTGTTTAATCAACGCCACCACCCTTTTCTCTGTTGCATAAATCCAGATCAGAATTGTATCAATTGGTATTTTACTGCCTGGTCAGAAATTAACAGTGTTTATTTAATTATGATGTGTTAACACCACAAATAAAAGGCCTAAGATAACAGAGCAGGAAAATGTAAGTGATGCCTTTCACATGGCATTCAATGCCTTAGTGACCAAGACTAATTTAGGGCGCATTGAATAATATGGTTCTGTTTGAATATTCTCTTTCGTCAGGTATTACCATATCATATGTGCACATAATTTTTCCCAGTAGTGTAGTTTGTATTGATCGAGTCTGCAACATGGACTGTGCTTATGACAAGAGCAGTAAATGGTGACAGCTAAATCATTTTGGGTAATATAAATACATTGAACAATTTTGTTTCACACTTTTACTCAGTTTTATTGTATACAAATTACACAAGTACAGTTTATCTGTACATCTGCAGTAGCATGGAATGACTGGATACATTTAAATTGTGCTCTGAACTTTAGCTGATTCATCTATGTAACTATAATGCATTGGATGTAACTTGTATTTGTAAGAAGTTCTTCTGGTGACAAACTGAAGTTGGTTTAATATAATCAGTATTGATTACTTTGTTTTCACTAGAGATCAGAGAAACCACTTGGCATCACAGCAGATGGGAACATTTCAAATCCACACAGAAACAAGACAGCTTAAAATCCAACCAGCAGTCATATGAACAGGTATTGCAGGATCATTTTTTTACATTCACACAGTGTTCAATGTTAAACTTATTGGACAGGTAACAAGTAGTTCCTATGAGTGGCCAAATGTTGTTAAATGCTAAACAAGAACATCTGTTTACATTCACACAGTGTTAAATGTTCAACAGGTCATTTTTTACATTCACACAGTGTTAAATGTTAATCAGGATCATATGTTTACATTCACAGTGTTAAATGTTAAGCAGGATCATCTTTTTACATTCACAGTGTTAAATGTTAAGCAGGATCATCTTTTTACATTTACAGTGTTAAATGTTCAACAGTATTATCTTTTTACATGCTCAGTGTTAAATGTTAAGCAGGATATTTTTACATTCAGTGTTAAATGTTCAGCAGGATCATCTTTTTACATTCACAGTGTTAATTGTTCAACAGGATCATCTTTTTACATTCACAGTGTTAAATGTTAAGCAAGAACATCTTTTTACATTCATAGTGTTAAATGTTAAGAAGGATCATCTTTTTACATTCACAGTGTTACATGTTCAACAGGATCATCTTTTTACATTCACAGTGTTAAATGTTAAGCAAGAACATCTTTTTACATTCACAGTGTTACATGTTAAGAAGGATCATGTTTTTACATTCACAGTGTTAAATGTTCAACAGGATCATCTTTTTACATTCACAGTGTTAAATGTTCAACAGGATCATCTTTTTACATTCACAGTGTTACATGTTAAGAAGGATCATCTTTTTACATTCACAGTGTTACATGTTAAGAAGAATCATCTTTTTACATTCACAGTGTTAAATGTTCAACAGGATCATCTTTTTACATTCATAGTGTTAAATGTTAAGCAAGAACATCTTTTTACATTCACAGTGTTACATGTTAAGAAGGATCATCTTTTTACATTCACAGTGTTACATGTTAAGAAGGATCATCTTTTTACATTCACAGTGTTAAATGTTCAACAGGATCATCTTTTTAAATTCACAGTGTTAAATGTCAAGCAAGAACATCTTTTTACATTCACACAGTGTTAAATGTTAAGCTAGAACATCTTTTTACATTCACGCAGTGTTAAATGCTAAGCAAGAACATCTTTTTACATTCACAGTGTTAAATGTTAAGCAAGAACATCTTTTTATATTCACACAGTGTTAAATGTTAAGCAAGAACATCTTTTTACATTCACACAGTGTTAAATGTTAAGCAAGAACATCTTTTTACATTCACAGTGTTAAATGTTAAGCAAGAACATCTTTTTATATTCACACAGTGTTAAATGTTCATCAGGATCATGTTTTTACATTCACAGTGTTAAATGTTAAGCAGGATCATCATTTTACATTCAGTGCTAAATGTTCAACAGGATCATCTTTTTACATTCACACAGTGTTAAATGTCCAACAGGATCATCATTTTCCATTCACACAGTATTGAATGTCCAACAGGATCATCATTTTCCATTCACGCAGTGTTAAATGTCCAACAGGATCATCATTTTCTATTCACATAGTGTTAAATGTTAAGCAGGGGCATCTTTTTACATTTCCATAGTGTTAAATGTTAAATTTGTTTGACAGTTAGCAAGTAGTTCCTATGAGGAGCCAAACGTTGCTTGCAAATCAATTATGAAGTAACATTTTATTTTTACAATGTACGTTACAGTTAGTATTTCTTTTGACTTTGGATTTCCATTTATTCACAATGCTACTTTAAACTGATATGGTATCATAGTTTTGATTGTTGAGATTCGCATTCACAATATATTGGATATCTTCATTAAACGTAACAAAATATGGGGGTAATGTTTCTAAGAATATCATGTTCATTTTAGTAAGGAAAGTGGGTAACATTTATTAAAGCTCACCCTACATCACCCATTGAAATTTCATAACTTCCTAGCAGTTTATTTTACACGTATTCGTTTTAGTAAGGAAAGTGGGTGACATTTATCAAAGCTCACTCTACATGACCCATTGAAATTTCATAACTTCCTAGCAGTTTATTTTATACGTGTTCAGTTTTTGTCTTTATCATCTTCACAAGAAAGTACAGAACAGATAATACAGTAACCCAAAAATAAATTAAACAGGACCGTGGCAGCATGTAAGACAGATGACTCTTTCCCTCAATATAGATTTGCATCTATTCAGTTGCCTTTTAATTTTTATCGTTGAAATCATATACATTCCCATTACAGCATGCGTATATTTGTTTGATGAAAACGGACTCAGTAAATATTTTCTTTGTTCTGTTTTACCTTAATATAGTTGATGAAGCATTCGATACCCATATTGTAAATAAATTACAAGAGCCCTCAGTCTATCCCCCAAGGCTGCATGACTGAGAGTCAAAATCTCATTGGTCTCAAAACTGGAGTCAGACTGAGTAAAAAATCAAGCTTCGGTATCAAAACTGGATGTGAAATAAAAACAATTTGGGTCTCTGAAGCACTAATGAGGGTAAAGGGGAACACTGATCCTATCTTAAAATTCTCAGGCCTTTCCACTGTCTGAAGCATATTATAACCATATTGTAAACACATGCAACATCCAAATCTAAACATGCTTTTTTGAGTTCAACAACGTTCTGCCAGAAATAGGTCACTTTGACCACTTTGAAATATAGTCGAGCATTCGCTTTGACCTTGAGTCGAGCGTTCCGTTTCAGCAACTTGACATATAAACTCCTTTGGCATCTTTATGCATGTCCGTATGACTATCAATACATTCAACAACATACTATTTTAATATTGATTTTTGTATCATATTTCCTTTGAATGTTCTTTATTTATGAATGTGATCTAAGAATTTATGATACCACTTGATAAATCAGTCATGATGGTTGAATTAGGGAATTAACACAAGAAAGGGTCATTCCTAGTACATTCCAAAAACTGCACAAATTCTAAAACAAGAACACTGGCCCTAAAGTGTATTGAAATACAAGACAAGTCCTTTCAGTGAGAGATAGTCCTAAAACATTTAATTTATCTGCCCTTGTGTTATAAACATTTAATGGATAAAAGGTTTTAGAACTATGCTTAGCTGATGCATGCTTACGTCGACAGTCCTGTTTGTAAGTGACCAATCAATCGATGTTTTCTATAGTTGACCCAAGATAGGAATTTGTATAACACGTTTACATTTATGTTACTTGCTTTTCACAGCTAATATGATTAATATTATGCATTTTTGTCTGTCTGTGAACAATTTATTTGTCTGTTAATAAGCGCTGATTGGAATGTCACTAATGACTGCTTATACTGATTGGATTGTCACCAACAACTGCTCATACTGATAGGATTGCCGCCAATGACTGCTCATACTGATTGGATTGCCACCAATTATTGCTCATACTGATTGGATTGCAACCAACGATTGCTCATACAGCTTGGGTTGCCACCTACGACTGCTTATACTGACTGGATTGCCACCAACGACTGCTCATACTGATTGGATTGTCACCAGTGATTGCTCATACTGATTGGATTGCCAACAATGACTGATCATACTGATTGGATTGCCAACAGCAACTGCTTATACTGATTGGATCGCCAACAAAAACTGCTCATACTGATTGGATTGTCCCTAATGACTGCTTATACTGATTGGATTGCTACCTATGACTACTCATACTAATTGGATTGCCACCAACTACTGTTCATACTAATTGGATGGCCACCAACAAGTGTTCATCCTGATTGGATTGCCTTCAATGACTGTTCGTACTGATTGGATTGCCATGAACAACTGCTCATACTGATTGGATTGTCACCAATTAGTGTACATACCAATTGGATTGTTACCAATGACTGCTCATACTGATTGAATTGACATCAACAAGTGGTCATACTGATTGGTTTGCCACCAACAAGTGCTTATACTGATTGATTGCCACCAACAAGTGCTTATACTGATTGATTGCCACCAACAAGTGTTCATACTGATTGGATTGCCTCCAACAGCTGCTTATACTGATTGGAGTGCCACCAACAAGTGTTCATATTGATTGGATTGCCACAAACAAGTGTTCATACTGATTGAATTGCCATCAACGACTGCTCATACTGATTAGATTGCCACCAACAAGTGCTCATACTGATTGGATTGTCACCAATCACTGCTTATACTGAATGGATTGGCACCAACGACTGCTCATACTGATTGGATTGCCAACAACAACTGCTTATGCTGACTGGATTGCCACTGATGACTGCTAATACTGACTGGATCGCCACCAACAACTGCGTATACTGATTTAATTGCCAACAACTGCTTATTCTGATTGGACTGCCAACAATGACTGCTAATAATGATTGGATTGCCAACAGCGACTGCTTATACTGATTGGATTGCCACCATTGACTGCTCATATGTGATTGGATTGCCACCAATGACAGCTCATACTGATTGGATTGCCACCAACGACTGCTCATAATGATTTGATTGCCACCAATGATGGCTCATACTGAGTGGATTGCCACCAACAACTGCTTATACTGATTGGATTGCCACCAATGCCTGCTCATAATGATTGGATTGCCAACAATAAGCACTCATACTGATTGGATTATCACCAAAGACTGCTCATCCTGATCGGATTGCCACCATTGACTGCTCACCCTGATTGGATTGCTAACAACAACTGCTCATACTGATTGGATTGTCACCAACAAGTGTTCATACTGATTGGATTGCTAACAACAACTGCTCATACTGATTGGATTGTCACCAGCAAGTGTTCATACTGATTGGATTGCCACCAGCGACTGCTCATACTGATTGGATTACATCCAACGAGTGCTCATACTGATTGGATTGCCAGCAAAGATAAATTCAGTACTACAACAACATGATATGAATGTTTCAGTTTTTGTCATGATGACAACATTATACGACTACTGATTGGATTGCCACCAACTACTGTACATACTAATTGGATTGCCACCAAAGACTGCTCACACTGATTGGATTGCCACTAATGACTGCTCATACTAATTGGATGGCCACCAACAAGTGTTCATACTGATTGGATTGCCATCAACGACTGTTCATACTGATTGGATTGCCACAACAAGTGTTTGTACTGATTGGATTGCCACCAATGAGTGCACATACTGATTGGATTGTTACCAATGACTGCTCATGCTGATTGGATTGCCACCAACAAGTGTTCATACTGATTGAATTGCCACCAACAAGTGTTCATACTGATTGATTGCCATGAAGTGTTCATACTGATTGGATTGCCACCAACAACTGCTCATGCTGATTGGATTGCCACCAACAACTGCTCATACTGATTGGATTGCCACCAACAAGTGCTTATACTGATTGGATTGTCACCAACAACTACTCATACAGATTGGATTGCCACCAACAAGTACTTATACTGATTGGATTAACACCAACGAGTGCTCATACTGATTGGATTGTCACCAATGCCTGCTCATACTGATCAGATTGCCACCAAAAAGTGTTCATACTGATTGGATTGCCACCAACAAGAACTTACACTGATTGGATTGACACCAACGAGTGCTCAAAATGATTGGATTGTCACCAATGACTGCTCATACTGACCAGATTGCCGCCAACAAGTGTTCATACTGATTTGATTGCCACCAACGACTGCTTATACTGATTGGATTGCCACCAACAACTGCTCATACTGATTGGATTGCCACCAACAAGTGCTTATACTGATTGGATTGCCACCAACAGCTGCTGATACTGATTGGATTGCCACCAATAAGTACTTCAATATATTGATTGGATTGCCACCAATGATTGCTCGTACTGATTGGATTGCCTACAGCAACTGCTATACTGATTGGTTTGCCAGCAAAGATAAATTCAGTACTACAACAACATGATACGAATGTTTCAGTTTTTCTCATAATGACAGTATTATAGGACTATCTGCTTGCAATGTTCTTCAGATTAATTGATCCTTATATATTATCATTTCTTTATTTCTTGATTTCAATAATATGCACGATATTATGTTATCTTGTATTTCTAGGTCATTGTTTCTTGATCATGAATCTTTGTTTTGATCATTCCTTATTAAAATCGCTTCACCATGACAAATGCCATTTTGACAATTTTCTTCAATTAGTGTACATGTTTTTGAGGTCAGTTGCTTTGATCCTGACTTTAAACATTATACAAGTTTATATTTCAGATGTTTGAACCTTGAAGACTTTGCTTGTCACTGAACTTTATATTATTATCACAGGCAAGTTCTAGATTGCAATGCTGTTACTTTATATTTTTATAAATTATTTATTATTCTTATAATTAAATAAGCAATTGCATTTGTTCTGATAATTTTTGTACAGTCTTTCTTGTTACAATTGGGTTTATCATGTAGCAGAAATTTGAATCCACTGAACTATGACTTTGCAGTAGCAAGTCCATCAGTGTCATTCAGTGGCATTTCAAAGTATAGCTAAACAAATCATCAGTAGATGATGATGATGCCATTGTCCATTTGTAATGACCTATATAGAGGAAAACAGTTCTGGCATGGGGCCATGGCAAGTAACAGACAGTAAAACTTAGTTCCTATTTGAATAAGTCCTTTATAGTTTATCATGATCAGATGTAACATTACATTATTTTCATCCCCAAAATCCCCAGTGTGAACTTAGGTTGTGTGAACAAATGTGAAGAGAAGTTTGTGATGTATGCAAGGTAAATAAATTGATTATCACTTGTGACAACAGTGGATTGTAAGATAGTGTACAACAAAAATGGCTTCTTCACAGAGGATGGTTAATTTAAGAAGAAACTTAATGGAAAACAATAGCATGATCCATCAATGTGAGGACACTAAAATCCTTGTCAGGAAGAATGAATATTTCATTTTTAAACTAACAAAAGAAAAAATGATGATTTCAAATTGTTTTTATTGTATATTTAACAATATTAAAATATGAAAGTAAGTGGGGTTTTATACTTTTACTTGGTATTGAGTAGATTAACTTTGGATTATTTTATACATCCAACTATTATTTAGATGGACTGAAGTAGTTCTTATCAAGTAGTTCTACATCAAAGGTATTTCTTTATGGAGTATACGCCCTCAATTAAGTATCTGAAGCAATCACCCATGACACTTCATAAAAGAGCAAAAGGCCTTAAATATTTTTCACGCAAAGCAGTGATATCATCCATTGCCCGAGTGCAGTAGGTTGTGACAGTGCAATAGGTTGTGACAGTGCAATAGGTTGTAACAGTGCAATAGGTTGTGACAGTGCAATAGGTTGTGACAGTGCAATAGGTTGCGACAGTGCAATAGCTTGTGACAGTGCAATAGGTTGTGATAGTGATGTAAGTTTGGATAACATCATTTAGAGTGCAGTGAACATTAGCACTGAACTGATTCGCAAAAGTAAAAACTACAAAATGCAATGCTACTATTTTTGTTTGCTATTAAGAATTAACTAGCAAATGTGTTTATTTGTATACCTGAGTAATTATTTAAACCTCATAAATAGTTTTTGATTTCTAAAAGTTGAAATAGCTTCAGTTCACACACTAAACATAGAAACAATGTAAAATTTACCTAATATAGGTGTTGCCTAATTTGAAAATGGTTGAAATGTCTCCTTAGATTAGAGTAAAGATGATAATTATGCTTTAGAAAAGTGACTAAGATTGCTTATATACAAATTACTATAATTTATAATGATCCAGTTAACCATACAAAAACTATTGTCCTCTGGTGTGATACAATCTTGAAAAGGTATGACGGAGAATTGTGTGTTTATTCATAACATGAATTAAGATGAAGTCATGGTAAGAAGGTGTATGGATGACTTTGTATCTAATTGTAATATAAAGTGATGGTAAGAAGGTGTATTGAGGACTTTGTATCTAATTGTAATATAAAGTGATGGTAAGAAGGTGTATTGAGGACTTCGAATCTAATCGTAATATGAAGTCATGGTAAGAAGGAGTATTGAGGACTTTGTATCTAATTGTGTGAAGTCATGGTAAGAAGGTGACTGAGGACTTTGTATCTAATTGTAATATAAAGTCATGGTAAGAAGGTGATTGAGGACTGTGTATCTGATTGTAATATGAAGTCATGGTAAGAAGGTGTATTGAGGACTTTGTATCTAATTGTAATATGAAGTCATGGTAAGAAGGTGTATTGAGGACTTTGTATCTAATTGTAATATGAAGTCATGGTAAGAAGGTGATTGAGGACTTTGTATCTAATTGTAATATGAAGTCATGGTAAGAAGGTGTATGGAGGACTTTGTATCTAATTTTAATATGAAATCCTGGTAAGAAGGTGTATTGAGGACTGTGTATTTGATTGTAATATGAAATCATGGTAAGAAGGTACTTGGTGGACTGTGTATCTGAAAATAAGCTATGGTGAAGCACTACAGCTAATTGGCCAAGGGAGGATGCTGACATCTCATATGCTTTCAATAAATCTTCCAAGTTTTCAAGATGGTTTTTTCAAATGTTTAATTTCATATACTTTATAAAGTAGATTATGGTGTATGTTAGATAATTACAAACGATAGATGCTTTGCAATGTATTTTGTGTGATAACCTATAAAAGAAGCTTTTCAAAACTGGTCTTTATTGAATTATGTAGTCTTGATCCACATCAACAGAAAGGTGGTAACTCAAATAAATTCCAAAGCAAATGTAAGTTTGCAGTGATGATTATTGCACATAAGGCATTGAGGCGTCATAAGAATTAAACACGTACAAATGTTTGATCAAGTGTTTTAAAAGAAATCAAAATATAATCAAGATAAACATTTACTATATAAACTGCCATATATATATATATATATATATATATATATATATATATATATATATATATATATATATATATATATATATATATATATATATAATTCAGTCAGATTACAAAGGCAAAGTTGAAAAGGTTATAAACATAAATCATTGCCTACATGTAAAGACCACTTCACCATAATGACAGCTTTAGATTGCATTATCTTCCTCAACCCGAGAAAATTAAACTAAATTCGCTTCAAAAATTCTCCGTTACAAGTTCCAGTTTGGCATTAAATAAATGTACCTCTTTTTAAACAATTATTTTAGGGGCCTCTAGTGGCCAAGTGGTCTGAAGCGCTCTCCGTTACGGATCACTGCCATCTCACCTCTGTCTGTGTTGGTTCGAGTCTCGGATTCAGCTAATGTGGGTATGTAAGAAAGCTTGCCAGTAGCTTCTCGTGGGTCGGTGGTTCTTTCCAGTGTTTTCCAGGGTTCTTCCTCCACTATTAATACTGTCCACCATGTATAGACTATCGTGTGCTGAAAAATGGCGTTAAACCCTAGAACAACAACAACAATTATGTTATAATGATTTTTTAACTTACTGCAAATGGAAATTCTTGTAAATGTATGATCTAATAATGAGAGAAAGACAAAGAACACTAGTGCTGGCATATCTCACATTTACACGCTCATTCTTTACATATAATCTATATACCTATATTTATTAAAATTATTTAAGAATCATTCTCTGATATCCACTACAAATTCAAATATGTTTATGATATTAAAATGAAAACAGCAAATGTGGAGTCAACATTTTAGTTGAAACTTGAAGTGCACAATATTTATTTTTCTAATTTTGTTTGATTCACTAGAGTAAAACACGGGCTTTGTGAAGAAGGTATTAAATTTTGCTTACAGGCTGAGGCAAAGAAAATGTTATATTGGTTGATCTTATTACAGAAGACTGATTCATGGAACGAACATATATTGGCCTTTAAACTGTGGAAAAAGCCGAAGACATTGATGAATTGCTGTCTGAACTTGATTTAGAAGGAGTAGTTGGTAAGTATGGTAAGTTGATACATACTGCTAAAGTAGAAAAAGGGATAGATAAAATTCAACAGCTTTCTTTCTAAACTGAATCACTGGTAAAGAGGCGGATAGTCTTTATCTTCACACATAAAACAAAGACAGCAATATATCCTATTTCAGGTAGAACATTGTCTTGTCTAATGTCCACCAAACTGACGGTATTGCTTCTGCAGTGTACATCTAGATATGCCACATGTTCAGCTGAAACATCAAGGTATTTTACTGTAGATTTGACCTGGACCTGCTGTTATCATGCTGTACTGACACAATTAGGTACATTCTGTTTTCTTATTGCAATGTAGACCAAAAACTTCTGTTGCATGTTGTACTGAAACATTAAGGTACATTATATTCACCTTCTGCATTGTAGACCTAAATATTATGCTACAGGTTGTACCAACACATTAAGGTACATTATGTTCTCTTGTTGCCATCTAGATAAAAAAAAAATGGTTTTGTGTTGCAGTGGTCAATCAAGAACTATCCTGATTGCTTACATTAATGTAGAAGTGGATATATTGTCACATTTTACACGGTCAGATCAAGGTCTATGTCATTTACATACTGTATAGTAAACCTAGATCTACTGTCATATTTTACATGGTCAGATCAAGGTCTCTGTCATTTGCATATTGCATAGTAAACCTAGATCTTCTGTCACATTTTACTCTGAAAGAACAAGGTCTATACTGTTGACTGAAAATTAAGGCTAGACTGACCAGTTGGCAAAATTTATGACGTTGGATCAAAGTCTCAAATGTTTTCAGTTAAGTGCAGATTGTAAGTAGGTAGATATAACACATACTTAACTCTGTGTGTGGGGGGAGTAGGTTGGTATGGTATGTGTATTCTTGTATTTTTAACAAAACGCTATTCAGAATGCCACCATGATTTCCTGACTGGAGAACTCACCAACAAGGAACACCGATACGTTAAGCAGGGTGTACGTCACTGCCATCCAGTACTTCATTAATACAATGTTTGATCATTAGTGTGTAGTACGTTTCTGCTCTCTAACGCTTCAATAACACATGTAATCTTCAGTGTGTAATACGTTACTGCTCATTAACACTTCATTAATACAATTTGTTGGACGTTACTTCTAACACTTCATTAATGCATTGTGTAATAAGTTACTACTCTCTAACACTTCATCAACACAGTCTTCAGTATACGTTACTGCTCTCAGACACTTCATTAATACAGTGTTTAACCTTCAGCAGGTAATAAATTCAAAAAGGGCTAATTATGTTCATCAAAAAAAGTCCTCTGACATGATTGAGATAGCAGTTGATGAATGTAACTTTTAAGATTTTCTTTCGCATATTGTGTGCACAAATTTATGTATACATCTACTGTTTATGTGGATAAGGGTGATTTAGTGAATATTTTGTACTAAGTTGATGTGTTGGGATATGTATGATCTGTTAGTTTTATTGGCTTTAAAACTGGTGATTGTGCACGTAATGCAATCTGTTGTTAATTTTCCATTACTAGCTCTGCATGTCATAGACTAGAAGAGCTTATGTGATGGCCTGTTGTCTGTTGTCCATCAGCTGTCATCTGATGTCTGTCCACATTATCCCTACTCCTTGTTAACTACTTGCATTATTGCCATGAAACTTCAAACACATTCATCCCAAGATATAGCTGGTCTTTAATAAAAAGACTGCTGTCCAGACACCCAGTATGGACACCATAGCATTCATCTTGAAAATCTAGGTAATGCCACTCCTTCATAATGGATGTTCATATCAGCATAGGGCTTTCATTAAAATATTTTTGCGATATCTAGTTTTTTCTAAATAAAAATGGTACTGATATGTTGCCCAATATGGCCACCATGGCAGCCATCTTGAAAATCTTATGGCCACTCCTCATGAGCAATAACTCGTGTTTTCTCCAGAAGACTTATAATGGTGTTTAGTTGATTTTAACTGAAAATTGTGAAACCTGGACATCAAATATGGCCACCACAGATGCCATCATTAAAATATTGTTATTGATACACCTTCAAAATGGAACGTCGTATCACCATGATGTTTTGATCTAAACAATTTTATGGAATCAAAGTTGACCTTAAATAAAATTCAAGGTGGTCTCACATCTAAGGGAGAGTAGGTTGCAACACTCATAATGTTTCCTCCTAGATGGAAACTCATATGAACAATGGGTTATAACCAGAAGACTTTTCATGATATTTAGTTTGTTGGAAATGAAAAAGGTAATGATCTGGCATCTAGTATGGCCACCATTGAGTCATCATGAAAATATGGATATTGCGACTTTTTCTAAATGAAAAACCATATCCACATGTCGAGTTTTAAACAGAAGACTAAATTTGATATCTAGTTAGTCCTGAATGAAAATGGTTTATATTTGACCTCATATATAGCTTCCAAATGAACATATTGAAAATGTTGTCACTAATTCTCCTGAATGTATGGATATGTTATCAACGTGTCTTTGCCAAAAGCTCTTCTAATGGTATCCAGAGTGTCCTAAATGATAACGGTGCTAATCTTAAATTTAATATGACTGTCATAGTAGTTATGTTGAACATAGTATGACTCAAGGACATCAGAGATGGTTTCTAGACAAAAGGTCTAACCTTGAATTCCAGGAACTTCTGTATGGCCAATAGATCATCGGGCCATTCAAGGCACACTTGTTTGTAGTATTAATAGCAGTAGAGCTGGTTTTGTTGTGTTCTTTCATGCAAAAAAGTCCCAATAAATATATCTTAGTACAAGTACTTAATATGAAACTGAATGTATATATGTATATATAGTCAACACAAGTATATTGTTTATTTATCTAACATAATATAAATGTTGTTGCACTATAATTATTATGTTTCCTACTTATCCGATAAATTTTGGAATGAAAGTGCCCTGTGATTATCCGACACCTTTATCAGTGTTGTATTGAAGTAAAGTTCAGTTCTGTGCAAAAGGACACTATTAAAAATATATTTCCTTTTCAATAACAACCATCAAATCGACTATAAAAATGATAAGATTTGGCCCACTAGCAATTAACATCATTGAAAATGTCTCTTAGCATTTTAAGTTAGTCTAGACCATATGATTCCAGCATTTATTAGCCATTTCCAGTATTACAACAGCTATTCAGACAATTTATCTAATTAAGACAGGAATAGCATATCCATTGACCTGAATATGGTTGGGCTTTTTGTTTGCTGATACATATATTTGGAAGAATCTGAATATCTATTATCCTTATATGAACTAACAGACAAAAAGGCAATAGTGGGCTTTTTATGATCAAGATGGGTGGAACCAAGAATACCATTTGTGGAAGGCATAAACAAGTAAGCAATGGATATGTGGGATGGAACCCCGATGGGGCCCAGGGGACAAACCCCAGAGGATACTTCATTTTAAGCATTTCCAGAACATAATTTAAAGCATCTAACTGTAAAGAAAACTTACTCTAGGAACCATTCAGTTGGTTTGTGCATACCATACCGGATGCACCATGAA
Organism: Sinohyriopsis cumingii; assembly: GCA_028554795.2. Taxonomy (NCBI): domain Eukaryota; kingdom Metazoa; phylum Mollusca; class Bivalvia; order Unionida; family Unionidae; genus Sinohyriopsis; species Sinohyriopsis cumingii. The sequence goes on from CM068833.1 coordinate 31,326,905, forward strand.
AGATGACTTCTGGCAAAGAAAAATGTAAATTTATGTTTCAAATCCAAAAAAAATGTTACAGCTATGAATCGAAAGAGTGAACAAAACTTCCAGGCAACCTTGTTAATATTTCAAAATATAAATCTGCGGATGCCAGTTGAACCTAGTGCATCCAGACAACCCAAATCGTTACAGCAGAATCATCCAGTAGCTTGCTTGTCTGGATTTTGTCATAACTAATCGGTCACAAGGAAGTGATATTCTTTGGGGACACAATATTGCTAATTCCTCTCCATGGAAAGGTTTTAAAACTTAAGTAAAGATAATTTTTTAAAGATACGTCCATCACTTACTTGTCCACAATATTATTTGAAACAAAATGTATATACATGAAATTAGTCAGTCATGCATAAAGATCCATTGAGGATGTATATCCAGTCAAATATTTTTCAAATGATTGTAATTTGTCTATATTTATTCCTAGTCTGATTTACTCAATAGGGCATTACCAACCTACTTTGAAGGATATTTATAACCTAGAGAGCTGTTAGTAGTACCCAGTGGACCAGTTTAAATTACCTGGCTGCCCAAATAGATTGCTTCAATTGCAGAGATGAGGTTTCACAACCTAAGTCTGGGCAATCCATCTACACATGTAATGGAGCTGATTGAATTCCAGGTAAATTTTGTGTCCGTTATCCATATGTCCATTGTGGAGGACATGCCTCTCAGTCACAAACTGGGCAATTGGTATGCACTTGCAGTCAAGATGGGAGGAATTTCCAGGTAAATTTCTTGTGCATTATGTACTTGTCCATTATGATGGGGATTCATTACAATCTAAAACTTGTCAATCCACTCGCACATGTAATGTTGATCAGTGGAATTTCAAGGCACAGTAGTATCTTTTATTTTCCTGGGCCTCACTTTTCATGGTTATTTAAAAACATAAACGTTTTCATGGGTGCTGAAATTTGTGATTTGCCTATTAGAGCCTGTATAGAGGTAAGTATTTCATTTCATGGTTAAACTTCTACAAATAGCCAAATGAAGAATACAAAAGAATGAAATTATGCCCATGCAAACGGTGGGACATTGAATATTAAAAACAATACTACGGCATGTATTAGCACAAATCAATTTGAATATTGATGCTGTGTTTTCATCCATATGAATAACATATGTGGAACTGATTCAGAAAATACTGCCACCATTTTGAGCACAAATAAAACACCTATAGATATCAAACACTTGCGATGTGTTTAGTCTGAGTGCTCTCAGCATCAAAGTAAGATGACGAAGAAGCTAACCGAATTTGAAGACAGTATTTTCACTCATTCGTTTAAGCTTGCCTCGGGTGCACACTGACTTCAACCACTAGACATGACAGAATATAAAGAGAAAAAAATCACATTTTTTTAACTGGCATACTAAACAGGTCATGGAAGCCATTAAGGACAAGGAAGATTTTCCTGATGAAGATTATTAGACTGTATATGTGAACCTTGTAGTCTCATTAATAAAGCCAGTTCATACTGAATAGATACTTGTAGCTAATGCAGCTTTGATTAGACCTAATTATCAGTGGTTTTATGAAAGCTTGGCGTGTTTAATGCAGCAGTTTGGGATGAATTACTTACCTGACGATGACGTGTGTGTATGACAAAACTGAACTGATACAATATTGATGCTGTCATTTTTCCAAGCATCAGTGAAGTGTGGGCTTTAATACTCTGCTGTAATTGGTATATATGCATATTTTTTCACTAGTGATAATCAAGCGATAATTCTAGTATTTTTGAGGCAGGTTATTATTTTGGAACAAACATGCATGGAGAAAATCAAATGTGCTTTCAGGAACACCCAAATTTGTCAGCAACAGTTGTACTTGAATAACTTGTAAATTTGAATGAGTATTACGTGACCTTTACATATAGTATTATCTTTTATAATTTTGTCTTTAATTTTCATCGTTTATGTACCTTATGCCGTTTTCATTTCTCTCTAACCTTAAATCACATAGCATTTTAAGACGGTGATATCACAACTACAGATACATTATCAATACTGGTGCATTGAAATAATATAAAGAAATTTATAACCTGTTTTCCCCAAGGGTCAAGGTAAAACAAATGATGTTAAGACTAATATTTTATTATCAAATTTCACTATTGATGCTGATTTATCACATACTGATGGCTGTTTTATTCTCTAGCAATGAAACATTAAGAAAATGGGCATGGGTTACCATTAAACATAGCTAATCTTTGTTCGGTCTTCATTATATTGGTTCGGAGAAGCAACGAAAACCACAAAAATCAATTCACCACACAAATTGCTCATACTATGTAAATTTTGTATAAATTACACATGCATCAACTCTCCTATGTACAGTAAAACCTGCATTCAAGACCACTGTACAGGTGGCAATTAGTACCAGGTACAACTAGTATGTCGATTTTCATTTGTGATACAGCCACTTGATAAAATGCAGAGAAAACATTGGTAGCCATCAAGGTAGAGTATCAACCAGGGTGGCCCCAGAAGAAGTAGCCACAGTGGCTTTGTGAGCATACTGGTGTCATTGTTCAGCTACATGGCGTATTTTTGGACCAGACAATTGACTACAAATGCCTCGACACTAAGTAACATAATTATGTTGCTGTGTGGTTAAACTACAAACAACATCTAACGTATAGCTCTTGTTGTATTTACACATTTCCATGCCATTTTGATACATTTATAAATGTTTAATCTGGGCTTTATGCAACTAGTGATTCATGTACAAATATTTAACAATGTAGGGATCATGTATCAAAACTACTGACAATTGTTGGCATAAACAGAGATACATGTATTGCATGTTTTCTTTCAAATAACTAAAACTAAATATAGAGATGGGATATGTTCATCTAGATTGGTTTGATTCATCACACAGTATTAAATAGGTATGTGTAGCGAGATGAATTGGGCGAGATTTGATCTTGCCAATACACTTAACAAAAGAAAGATACGCTATTTGCAATGCAACTTGTTAATACTTCTGTATCTGTCACTTTTACTGCCAGCTCACAAACTAAATTAATACAACCCCAAACCATACCCTAAACATCTACATAAGTTCAACAAGAGATTTTAGATAATGTTGTCATTCTAAAACATATAAGTATCCAAGCACAACAACATTGTCAACAAATATCATGAACAATATTTATTCCATCAACAAGTGTTCTGGTAAATTTGTTTTATAGCATGAAGAATACTAAGACATAACCTTATGTGGTCCAGTCCTCCATGCCTGTTATAGGATCGCTCTGAAATATTCCTGACTGGCAGGCCTGCTAATCCAGAACCACTGGCTCCTCTCACTGAGTTAATCAGTAGTGTATTTCGAACCAATGCTACCACTGTACCCAGTATATGCATTACTCCACCCCACCAAGTTGTACAAATCCCAGCAATGTTTGAAAATGCCATACTGGTAACTGAGCTGTTTAATGCATGAGACACATTTAGGAATGAATGCAGTGGTTTACATTCAGCACCCGTGTATATGAATTCACTTTCTTAACATTGCATTCTTCTTTCATAAGAACGACTATAAAATATTATTTTGATGACCGTATTCATACATTAATGCGGATTATACAAACTGAAAGTTTCTTATCGTTGCAATGTGTACACATACAACTAAATTCAACTGGTCTGTTCAACCCTAACAGATCTACCCTATGATGGACCATCTTGTATCTGATAGCAAAGTGTTATGTGATATAGGTCAGACTTTTAATAAATTTAGCATACAGGGAAACATCCTGTATATTAAACAATTTTGCTTATAACAGATAGCAAGAAGTAATATAGTTTTAACATTTTCACATACCTCTATGATTCAAAAATGTACAGCTTCCTGAAAAAGCTCATCTGCATTATGATGATATAATGAAAAATATTACTATCAGTTATTATCTTATTAAACCTTATGCATGTTGTAGAGCGTAAACGGAAATCAGTATTTTGAAATTGCCAAGGTTGAAATTATTCACTGTGGGTAATGCAGTACACAAGAACAAAACCTATCTATATTTAGGTCCATATATACTGTGAAGGTATTTGTGTGCACACAGTTCTGCAATAGTATATAGATAGATAGGTAGATAGACAGACATGTAATGCACAGTGTAATGTCCTCTTATTTCTCTTATTTCTCTTGCATTGTTTATCTTGTAGGTGGATCTGTCAACACACCCTGGATAAATCATGATAATGCTGATCAAGATGGAGTTGTTCTCCACATCAGTCATGTTTAACAGATTGTACTATAAGTTCTGGGCTGTCTACCAGTGTGGAGATAGGACTTGTATAATTGGACCCCACTTCGAATAGACTATATAGTTAATAAATGTGCAAAACACAGCAAAGGTTGTGGATGTATATTTGTTCTTGCAGTCATTGAAGATCATAATGAAGATGTCTGAAAGAAGACAAATATACTGAAAGAAAGGATGGCTAATTGTGATGACTTACTTACAATAAAATGATAAATGATGATGTGCTTATCTTTTTTAAAAAAGGTGGACTTGAATGTTTAAGTACAGCATGGAGATTCTGAAATTGGAATAGACGAAAGTCTAGAAGTGACAATGCATATGAGATAGCTGAAATTAGTCTGATTGAGGACTTTCCAAGTATCCAATATTAGTCTGATTAAGGACTTTACCTGCATCCAATATTAGTCTGATTAAGGACTTTACCTGCATCCAATATTAGTCTGATTAAGGACTTTACCTGCATCCAATATTAGTCTGATAAAGGACTTTACCTGCATCGAATATTATTCTGATTGAGGACTTTGCCTGCATCCAATATGAGTCTGATTAAGGACTTGGTTGTAGCCTAGATTATGATGATTGTGACGTTATTGATACTAATGAAACATTTCCACAGTTAATACAATTACACATAAATTTGGGAAAGTCATGATTGCATTTTATTACATAGTCAACTTGGCTAGCCAAAGGTGCACTTCATTCCACATCAACACTTGGCATATCTTAGTGAAATGGTATCTACTGCTCCGCTATATGATTGTATGCAGCTCAATGAAACAGATCAAATCAGATCCAGTGTTACATTTAAGTTGGGATATTGTACGGAATACTTATAGTGACCTCTGTACAAAATTACACATAGTTCACATATGTTTCTCTAATTTAAAAATGTTAACAAACTTTTAATTCCATATTAATCCCTGTGGACATTTTTTAAATCACCTTATTGAATACCTAACAGGCAATGTATCTAGCTTTCTCATTATACAATTGAATGTGCTTACCATGGATAATAGCTCTTAATCTGCAAGAGGGCACTTGTTTAGAACACTGTTTCAGCTCAATATATCAAGGGTTAATGTAGAATAAAGTGGATTGGTGTCTAGTGAAGATGAGACGTACATGACTACATTAATATGCATATTTTTACAGTATATGTGGTATATATATTGTGGATTATATATTAACTTCATGTTTATGTGAAAAGATCTTGTATTTTACTATTTTACTTTGGTTTTGGATAATGATGAATGCAATCATGTGTGCTTGTTGTAAAACCACCCTATAATCACAAAATGCTTTAATGACATCTTGTGCATGGCTATAATATTAACATGCAAAGGATTTCATAGCCACTCATTACAGTGTTTTTAAACAGTACATAATTTAATGATTAGTTTCGTATTTTGTATATGCTAGTTTAGACAGTTCTGCATGCTTTCTTATAACTGATAACCATAAGTAGAAAAACCTATGTGGAGAATTCATACTGTATTAGTCTCTTCTCGAATGACAAATTATCAAAATCATGATGACTTTGTTTGCAGAGATCATGCTCAGTTTATCTTGTGGTATTGACTTTATTAATCTCATATAAGTTGACATTCTATCATGATCCATATGATTTTTATAATATAGATCGCAGTATATCTTGCGGTATTGACTTGATAACTGTATGAATTTCTTATAAAACGTTGGTATATTCGTGATATTGACTTGATAATTTTACGAATCTCTTCTACAAAGTCGATATGTCTTGTGGTATTGACTCGATAACTTCATGAACCTCTTTGAAAGTGATATGGCATCAAGATCCAGATATTTTTGTTCACATAGGTAATAGTAAGTGTATCTTGTGGTATTGAGTTGATAACTTTATGAATCTCTTCTAAAGTGAGAGGTCACAATTTACATGACGAGATTCTTATGTAAAATGATGATCTCTTCTTCACACCACATTCATTTTAAACTTACTAATATTCTGTAATTGCCTGTATTTATTTCTTAGTATTGTTCTTTAAGTTATTTATACATGTCCCTCATAAAAATTATCACTGTACTCTGTTTTGTAATGATTTAATTTATTCAGCATGTTTATTTTAAAGTATTATATTGCCATTTTGAGACTGTAGGAAATCATTATCTGATTGATTTTTCTAAACTGTTTGAGACAGTAAAATTTTAAATGTTTTCAAATTTCATTCTATGTAACATATAAAGGTAATGTCATGTATGCAAACGGATGAAAATATTTTGTGCTATCCAGTGATATACATTAAGACACTTTCCTTTCCCTGTGTAAATGGATAATATTATTTGTTGAAAATGATCAGTTTATTAATGTATAAGGATTTATCCAAAATAGTTTTACATCAGATTTTGCTTATGATGATAATATTGCTGACATTATATCCTCTCTGCAAAATTTTAATTTCTAGAAACAGTCTGTTTTAATTATGGAATGCAAATATATCGTAACAGAAGACATGGTTTATAGAAGAAAGCTTTATATAAAGACAAAATGATCCAAATACCCATTTTGCAGTTGCTAGTAAAGGAATCAAGGCTTGGGGACTGTTGAAATGGTCAAAACCCATCTTAAGGAAGCTAGAATCAGTGATGGGGCACAGTTGAAAGGGTACAAAATCCATCTTAAACTAGCTAGTAAAGGAAACATGGCTGACGACTGTTTAAATGTTGCAGAAACCATATTATTGTTGCTAGTGAAGGAAACAAGATCGGAAGACGTTTTGAACTAGTCCAGCAACCGATCTCATATTCGTTAATAAAAGAAAAAGACCAAACAGTTAGTGTACATTTATCAAAATATTCCAAGATGATATGGTATTATATATATTGCTAAATGTATTTCAAATATTGAGTATGTTCACAATGTTGTCAATTTTCCAAAATGTGTTTGTAAATACATATTCATAAGTGAACAAAAATACATCGCATGAAGCTGTCTTGGCAGCATTGGGCCATTATTCATTGTCAGTTAATGATAGGATGATGTCAGCTTTATACACTGCTTTATTATGAGAATTGGGTCAATACGTTTATAATTATATGCTGAGATTTCACTTTCTTACAGTCCCGTACTGGAATAATTAGATTGTTTTCAGTTGTCCGTTATGTGATCAGATGTTATGGATAAAAGCTGTAAATAAACTGGGCGAGTCTAGGAACTTAAATGTATGTAATCATGTTGAAATTGCTTGATAAGGTAAGGGAATGACTTGACAATAAACTGGGTGAGTCTAGGAACTTAAATGTATGTAATCATGTTGAAATTGCTTGATAAGATAAGGGAATGACTTGACAATAAACTGGGCGAGTCTAGGAACTTAAATGTATGTAATCATGTTGAAATTGCTTGATAAGATAAGGGAATGACTTGAACAGCTTGTGTAGCAAAAGCATCTTCTATATAAACTTGGATTTGGTAGCATCTGGTTACATGAGTGTAGAAGATAACACTTTACTTTTGCACACTCTGAAAGACGATCTCTTTGATATCAGAAAATCAGATATTTGTTTATAAACTTGCTCTGACAATATGAAGGAGAGATGTTCAAATTATACTTCTGCTATAATGATGGAAGAAATAATTCTTGATGGTCTTTATCTTTTTTAAGATGCGTTTCGTTTATGATAAAATATCCACCCAACATTCAGTGTATTTTATGCAAATAGCTTGTATGAAATTTATTTGTATAGCAAAAAGTCCAGGTAATACAAAATGTATATCTAAATTTAGTAGAATGTAAATAATTGTATGAATTTCTTTGTACAGTAAAATATCAATCCAATACACAATGCATATATAAGTTTAGTATAATGTAAACAGTTTGCAAGAGTTTCATTGGTATACAAAAATGTGTAATCAGTACAGAATTTATGTCTAAAATTAATATTTCGTTTTAAAAATACGAATTTCATTTTCATAATAAAATGTCCACTCAGTAGAGAATGCAGATCTAAATTCATTATAATTCTGTAATAATTTGTTAAATTTCAGAATGATGTTGGATCTAAAGATCAAGCAATATGAAAATCCTTTGTAATCTGCTTATATCATGCACTGAGTTATATATCCCAGAACATAGAACAGCATTTAAAACCCTTGTAGTGCACTTACGTCAGTCATCGAATTACCTCCACTATGACAAATAACTATACTTAAAGCCCTTGTACAGTATTGTATTTATATCACACATTGAGTTACCTCCCCTACTTATGTCACGCAGTTGATTTAAGAAGTGGTTAAATATCATAGCTGTTGTATTGTGTTTTGGTAAGTTTTTAACTGATAATATTACTACTTGTACAAGTAATAATCTATATGAAGTACTTTTGTAAATTAAAGATTTATTTTGATAATTTATTTCAGTGCAGCTTTGTATATTTCTTTTCCTTGGAAGTTTTCAACAATGATTTTTGTTATTGCAAATAAAGTACACGTTTCAATAAAAAATGCTTTAAATACTTACATTTGTGTCATTTAATTTGCAAACATTCATGAGAGTCAGAACCATCAAACATTTGAGAAAATCCATCTTTTCATCATCCGGGTGCCTACAATTTTGGCAGTGCTTAATTCAATCATAAAACCAGCTTATTAATTATATTACCTCCATCCCAGACTGATTTTTGTATTTAAACACTGTCAGTGCACCAGTCGAAAACCACACAAGGTCATTGATCACTGCTTTTCATTTGTCTAAGTGTCCATTGGATTATTTCTAGTCCAGTCCATCAGATGTATCAACATATTTTCAGATACGAGTCATATTTGACATAAATCAGCTGATGATATTGAGAATGACCATTTCTGATTGCTGTTTCGAAGGAGTGTGGTTCATATGTTTTCATGTTTCTGTTTTGGTGTTGCAATTCTTTGAAGATCTTTGTTAATCAAAGTTTATTTTTACTTTTTGTGGAGCTCTATATTGATAACATGTAGAACAAGTTTAAAAAACATCAGTGCTTTCCTTTTCTAAAAGAGTAATGTGCTAACTTTAGTAATTATTTAAAGATATAAAATAAAGCAAATGATTTCAAATATAAATATCAAAATCATGCCAATTCCAGCTGGACTCTACCATACACCTTGCATACTAATTTAGTATAATGGTGCAAAAAACAAATCGCTGGTAGCCCGCTCAAACCATCTGGTGCAATGTCCAAACAATGGGTGCAATGTCCAAACAATGGGTACAATGTCCAAGCTATGGGTGCAATGTCCAAACAATGGGTGCAATGTCCAAATAATGGGTGCAATGTCCAAACTATGGGTGCAATGTGCAAACAATGGGTGAAATGTCCAAACCGTCTGGTGCAATGTCCAAACTATGGGTGCAGATTTTTCAAGTTTCTACATCCATTATGTTGCTGGTTGTTAATTCAGCTCTCTTCCAAATAGGTGCTTCATTTAAGTGATCATTTTGACTGTTTGAGTCTGACAGATGTTTTGCTAGGCTGGTTACGCTTCTCCGTTCTAAAAGCATCTTGACTGAGAGAAACCAACGGATGTGTAATTAGGCTGATTGCACTTCTACATGCTAACATCATTTTGACCGATGGAGACTGACGGATGTGTAATTAGGCTGGTTGCACTTATCCATGCTGACAGCATTTTGACCTATATAGACTGGCAGATGTCTAGGTAGGTTATCTGTACTTATCCATGCTAGCAATATAATTGATTGATAGTGACGGTCGAATGTTTAGCATAGCTAGCTACACTTCTCCACGATCTCAGCATTTGAATGAGAGAGACCAATGGATATTTAGCTTGGCAAGTCTCCATTGTACAAACATTGGGCCCTTAGAGAGACTTACGGATGTTTAGGTAAGCTGGTTCAAAGGAAAAACAAATATCCAATTGTATACAATCAAGCAATTATACGTTATATATAAAACAACAACATAAACTTTAATATTCATTATATTACAGGTATAAGTGACACAGGAAATTTAAACGATGCTGCGAACTTACCATTTGTACATACAACTGTTAAGTACTCAATATATAATACCTTGGAGGATACCAGTTTCAAAGGAAATATTTAAAAAACGACGGGATATTTATACTGATCTAATATGGCCAACAGGAAAGAGCCATTCCAATGCAAGAGCTAGAACGATCTTTTAATGATCGGAGGAAAATTATTCTAGATGCAGTTGATGTGATTAAACAGAGATTTAATACTTGGTCTGACATAATAAAAGCATTGAAATCTACAATAAAGGAAGAGGACAGGGAAGCAAGGACACAGCCAGGAGAAATAGCAGAGATTCAGCAATACGTTCACCCAAATACAAAAGTTAATTATGAAATGGATGTAAGAAATCAAGAAATATCTGGAAAACAACAGTCCTTTACAATCACGACGTGCACAATCATTTAATACAGTTGGGAAAAGTATTCACTAGCATCTGAATATTTCGAAATTTATTGTTATTTCAGTTTTTAAAATTATTTTAAAATCGCGTTTTCAATATTTTCTCGTACACTGCAACAAGCTACATTATAAAAAGAACAACATGTCAAACGCATCTGCCGGAGCAAATGTTTTGATATACATATCTTCCGGTCGTACGAATGTCGATGAATGCAAATATATCAAAGCAAAACAAGCTACATTAATAGATGTGCTATATAGAGTGAATCATAAACTACGTTAAGCTACATGATAGAACAGGCACTGACTTTAATTACGATTGCCCAAAGTGTCTTATTTTATGGTCCCGAATATGATATCAGCATGTTTCTTCGCAATTCATCCTGGATTAATTGTGGTACAGCATGTTTCATAGCAATTCATCCTGGATCAATTGTGGTAACGAAAATGCTTATTAAACTGCAGTAAGTTGCGAGACAGGAAGGGCGATAACTAACAACACTTTCGGGAGTAATCTGCAAATTTTATCTTAGATTTTATTAAACTACGATACGTTTTGATTTCGCTGTTCTAGTAATTTTAATTTTACTTTTAATATTCATGCGTACATAAACGACGGGTTAAAATTAAACTTATTTTCTCTCTCACCCTGTTTGTCTGTCTATCTGTCTATTTCAACCTATCTGTCTTTCTATCTATCTATATATATGTGTGTGTGTATACATACATACATACATACATGCATACATACATACATACATACATACAAAGCAAATCGCCTTTTTTTATTCATTTATTTATTCTTTTATTTATTTATTTATTTATTTATTTATCTATTTACTTATTTATTTATTTTGATCACCAAGTGGATTGCTGGCTTGAAAAGTTAGTTTACATTCCATTAGCCACAATAACATATGACAAAATAGTTTTATATATATATATATATAATTTATGTATTGACTTCAACTCTTTTGGCTTTTGGAGCAATTACCTCCGATTTCTCGAACAGGTACTGCTCCTAAAATTATCATTTGGAGAGAATTATTCTGTATAGTTCCTATAGTCCATTGATCTAAATCCGTCAGAATAAATGATGTCATTTTGCAATAATAATTTTAATAATAATAATAATAATAATAATAATAATAATAATAATTATTATTATTATTATTATTATTATTATTATTATCATTATTGTACTCAAGTGAAACGTCCTGCATACATACATACATACATACATATATACAAAGCAAATCGCCTTTATTTTTATTAATTTATTTATTCTTTATTTATTTATTTATTTTGATCACCGAGTGGATTGCTGGCTTGAAAAGTTAGCTTACATTCCATTAGCCACAATAACATATGATAAAATAGTTTTATACATGTATAATTTATGTATTGACTTCAACTCTTTTGGCTTTTGGAGCAATTACCTCCGATTTCTTGACCAGGTACTGCTCCTAAAATTATCATTTGGAGAAAATTATTCTGTATAGTTCCCATAGTCCATTGATCTAAATCCGTCACCATAAATAATGTCATTTTGCAATAATAATTTTAATAATAATAATAAAAATAATAATAATGTTAATAATAATAATAATAATGCTAACAATAATGATGATAATAATTATGTATTATTATTATTATTATTATTATTATTATTATTATTATTATTAAGAAGAAGAAAAAAATCCCGCAAATGTATAAATCTTATCGGTATCCTTATGTCCGTCACACTTCTTATAAAGGCAAGATCTGTTCTTTTCCTCCATGAGACTGCAAGCATTCCTGGCAATTGCAGGACTACACACATGGTGTATATTTGCAGTAAGGTTTATGAATCTCTGCTCTTCAGTGGCCATGGGCCCTAGGGCAAGTGAGTCGGAAGTCACATTTGAAGGCCCTGTCCTGCAAATGAATGTGTATCATGCTGGTGCATGTTCATTTATTGTATGACTCTTTCTCCCAGCGATAATTTAATGAACCTTGATTGCGTTTTCGGACACACAAATAGCTTAAACGAAAATCATATGATAGCTTTAAACTAGGCATGGACACTGATATACATATAGACATAGAAAAGAGTATGACTCCAGTAGCTGGTGAAAAGTCTGTAGTAGCAAACGATAAGCGATGACACAGGAGGTGAAAACACCAGTAACAATTCTGAAGATAAAATGATACAGTATTTGCATTGCAAATGATTTAACTGAAAATGTTTGTATTAATTATTGCAGGAGCTGCTTTTACAGTCTTTTATTTTAAGATAGGACTTCCTAATTATTTGTGTCTACATTTATTGTCAAGGGTGCAAGAAAGAGGAAAATCCCAGCCAATAAAAGTGTTTGAATCTTAAATATGTTGATGAGAGCTTTGCAATGTTTTCATCTGATTTATATAATGATATAATATTGCAAGAACATCGTCTGTCAGGCCTGTGTTATATTATAAATAGAATCTATTCTACTTTTGTTGTATCTGTTTTCATCGGCTTATCTTAATTAATTGGCCCTCTTCACCAGTACTCAACAGATACGATGATGCTTCTAAAGCAGCTAACACAACAACGCGTGTAGGCTGTGTAAATCAACTCAAACATTATTTCACCACATCAATTCGCCAAGCGAGATTTACACGCCATTCGGTATCTTGATTGATCCGAGAGACTAGCTGAGTTTACTAAAATGTTGTCACCATTTGATCACATTATGCGACAACTTGAATATTTAAGTAGTAACTGTTTATGAGTCAGACCTTTCATTGTGATATTTCGGTCCTGATCCCAGACTGCCGATATTTGCAAGAATGCACACGTGTTTAACTGTTCTTCTCCCTGAGTTGCTCTTTTCGTGTAATCTCATTTTAAATATGTCAGTAAAGAAACCCATAACAACGTCGTAATCAGATGAACTCTATTTAGAACGTATTTAGGGGGAAGAGATGGGTGTCTAATGAAGGATGCATATCTACCATAACAGATTATTAAAGTAAAAGTGTATGACCAATGTTGTCACGATCTTGGGTATGATCCATGGTGGCACGAGCTTGAGTATAAACATGTATGATCAATGATGACAAGAGCTTGAGAAATAATTGTATATGATCCATGATGACGAGCTTGAGTATAAACGTGTATGATAAATGATGACAAGAGCTTGAGAAATAAATATATACGACCCATGGTGGCATGAGCTTGTGTATAAGCGTATATACTTAATGGTGGCAAGCGCTTGTGTATCAACGTGTATGATATATTTTAGTACGAGCTTTTGTAGGAAGATGTATGGTCCGTAGTGTTTGTGTATAAACTTATATGATCCATGGTGGCAAGAGATTGTTAATAAACATGTATGATTCATGATGGCAAGAGCTTGTGTATAAAATAATATGATCTATGGTATCCAGAGTTTGTGGATAAACATACATCACCAACATTGGGAAGATCTTGTGTATAAACGTATATTATCGTCCATGGTTGTAATAGCATGTATATAAATGTGTATGATCCATGGTGTCAGGAGTTTGTGTATGCCTGTTTCGCTTTTAACATAAATGAATGTAGCACTGTGCACAAGTTGAACCAGGTGAAGTAGTAATTGATCGTTGCTGTGCATATTTAATATTGGACATTCTCACTCTTCTGGAAGAGAGGCAATACAACTTGTGTTGTAAATTTTGTTTTCGATGGGTTTAGAAATAAGTTAGTCTGAAGTATTATATCATTTTACGTACTTTTTTTCAAATTAATATTTTATCCATAAAATGTACTCATGTAAAAGGGAAAGAAGCTATATATCTTATTGATTCAAGTGGCTAGTGTATTTCAAAAATGAATTTGTACATCCAATAAGCTTGATATGGTGTCTATTATAGCAGCTGATACAATGGATGATGTATTTTTCTACGCCACAGTTTCATATGGTGTCTCCATAGTAGGAGCTGAGAAATTCAACAGGTGTCATATGATGTTTCCATGGTAGGAGCTGAGGCAATGTATGACATGTTGCCCTTCTTCGCCAATTACTTTCATATGGAGTCTCCTTGGTAGGTCACGAGGCAATCAATAAGATTCATATAGTGCCTCTATGTTAGGAGCTGAGACAATCAGTAAGTTTTAACAGGTGTTTCCATGGTTGGAGCAGGGACAATTCATGACATTTTGTCCTTCTTCGCCTATAAGTTTCATGTGGCAGTAGATACGAAAACTTCATGAAATGTCGCCATCTTGTTTCTCATGTTATGCATAAAGACGTTTAAAACTGACCATTTATGGTTCCTTAAAGCTTAAAGTTTTTTTAACTTCAGGGACATTGCTAACAAAAGGCTGTTATATTCAGCATCAACTGCACGCATGTTCGAATTATTTCAAGGAAGCAGATTAGGCCTTGCCTATGTGATAAAATTATAGTGTTATGCATGAATTAAACATGTCAGATGTGTTTGAGAAAATTCCGCCCGACTTAAAAAAAGAAGACAAAAGATGCATACAAACCAATACCTTTATCGATAGCGGTATATGAAGCCTCACGAATGTTCTACTGAATGTTCAAGTGGACAGGTAATGCGTTTCAAAATACATAATCAATGAACGAGGACTCTGGAGAAAAAGATAAAACCGGAGTAACGATTAATTGATAAAACTTTTGTCAAAGAAAGTCATCGTGTTTATTTCGTTTCTATACAGTGGCTAAAAAAAACTTAACCGGCTTTTACAAGGGATTATGCTTCCAAACGTGGAGACACAAATATCATAAGAGTTCACATTGCAAATGCGAATGCATACATTTCGAAAATCATATGTTATCTTCATATTCAGGTCTCTAATTCTTTTTTAAACAAAGATAGATCCATTAGACCCTTCGTTTTAGAGAAAGAGAGAAAACAGATCAGGTCAGGCGATAAATCAGGTATCACTGAAACGTAACTGAGTGTATCTGCAGTGATCAAATTCATCTAATGAATATAACTGAAAAGTAATAGATTGTAAGTATATATATGCAATGGTCAGACTCGTATAAGGAGTATAATTGAAAAGTAATAGATTGTAAGTATATATATGCAATGGTCAGACTCGTGTAAGGAGTATAATTGAAAAGTAATAGATTGTAAGTATATATATGCAATGGTCAGACTCGTGTAATGAATATAACTGAAAAGTAATAGGTTGTAAGTATATATCTGCAATGGTCAGACTCGTCTAATGAATATAACTGAAAAGTAATAGATTCTACATATATATATGCAATGGTCAGGCTCGTGTAATGAATGTAACTGAAGAGTAATAAATTGTAAGTATATATCTGCAATGGTCAGACTCGTGTAATGAATAAAACTGAAAAGTAACAGATTTTACGTTTATATCTGCAATGGTCAGACTCGTGTAATGAACATAGCTGAACAAAAGATTATATTATATGTAAGGTCTAGATAAATCTTTGATATTGTATATCTGGGGGACGGAGATAAGCAGCTGTGATTAATGTTTCTTGTCGTATTTTTACTGTAAAGTGTGAACACAAATTCTTATATGGCCATTTCGTTTTAAGCTGAACCGACTGTAGGTCATGCTTAAAAAATCATTTTGTGAAGATAACGTATTATGACTCCTTTAAATTTAGATCCGTAATAGTAAAACGTGTGTTGCCATTTACATTTTAGATAGGATGCGAAATAAAGTCTTCAAATGTCTTTATTTTATATGGCCCAAGAGTCTTACATTTTGTGATGGTCAATGGTCCTAAGTTGAAACCCAACGATTAAGATTATTTAATTTATGAAGTCTAATGGTCAAGATTCCTTTACTTTATTATTCTCAGATTGTCAAGATTTATTCATCTTAACAGGATCAATGATTAAGTTCCTTTTATCTTCTCAGGACTAATAGTCAAGAGTACTTCATCTTATGAGACCCAACGGCCAATATGCTGTACTGATTGAGGCGCAATGGTCAGGAACCTTGTACTTTATGAGGCCCAATCGGTCAAGAGTCCTTTACCTTATGAAACCCTATGATCAAGAGTCCTTTACTCTTATGAAGTCAAATAGTGAAGAGTCCTTTATCGCTTGAAGACCAGCGGTCAAACGTCCTTCATATTGTGAGACTCTATGGTTAAATTCCTTTTATCTTGCCCATCGGTCCTCATTCCTTCATTTTATGCGGCTCAATGGTCAAGTTTACTTTATCTTATGTGGCTCAACAGTCAAGAATCCTTTATTTTATGCGTCCAACGGTCAAAAGTCCTTTATTTTGTGCGGCCTAATGGTCAAGAGTTTTTATCTTCTGATTCTCTTTTAGAAAGGACCGGTGGCCTAGTGGTTAGAGCGTCCGCCTCGGATGCGGGATGTCGTGGGTTCGATCCCCGGCCGAGTCATACCAGAGACTTAAAAAATGGTACTAACAGCTGCCTCGCTTGGCGTTCAGCATTAAGAGGTTTGTGTTAGGACTGGTCGGCCTCGTGTCAGGATAATGTGACTGGGTGGGACATCATGCTACATGTCTGCGGCATGATGCCCCAGTGCTAGACATCACTATAAACTGCCACATTGCAGACATCGTAGCGATATGACTGAAAAATTGTTAAAGCTACGTTAAAAATCAAATCACATCACTTTAGAAAGGACACAGTCGCTTCATCCACGAATCTGAAAAGTTACTATTTTCAATTTTCCCCATACATTTTACCAACTGTCTACTAAAGAAAAAACATGCCAACGTAGAGCAAAGAATTTACAATACAAATCATTTAGAACATCCTTTTTAACAAATGCGACTTTTCAATCTGATTTCAATCAAAATGAGACTTCTAGCTGTGATATTCGACGACAAGCACAACAAATTTAATATGATGCATACATTTATTCCAAGCGTCATTCATTTTCGAAGTGAAGCATGCAGCATTTTCCCCGCAACTTGAAATTGTTTAACAATGAATTACCACTTATGTTTGAAAGATTCCGTAATAAATATATCAAGAATAGGTTACATAAATAAATTACGGCATAATTAGACGTTTGGATTAAAACCCTGTATTTTCCAAAGAAGGTCCTCGACAGTTTCTGGAAGCAATGCACTGTGAATATACAGACCATGCATTCTATTTTTCGTTAAAACTCGGGTAATTTATTAAATGCGACATATACATGCATGTGCACAACGTAAGTAGCACAGTTAGCTATGGGATTCTCTATCTTTGTGTGTGTGTGTGTGTGTGTGTGTGTGTGTGTGTGTTAGTATGAAAGTGTCAAGCAAAATATGTTTCTAACCCCATCCATTTAAGTGTGATCTATTGGTATTTTGTCGAAGACATTTGCGGGTTCGATACCCACCGTCGGATCAGCCGGGATCGGCTACCGTGTTGAATTAAGTGCAAAACAAAACGGTATTTACTTGCGATATAACATTCATGTGTATGTAGTACAAATAAAAACCAAACAAAACCGAATCAAATATATGTTTACAGTGACAACAGGGATTTAGGTCAAGTGAAAACAGAAAAGGCATTACTGTTAAAATTATACCCTGCCAGGTTCAGATCTATAAGTTGGTTAAAAATAACAGAAACATGACGAATAAATTGTATAATGGCGTGTATAATATACAAAAATAATACGTGCATGTTGAGCCATGTACTTCTAAGATTGTCATCAGTAAAGTAGTCTTGTTAGATATGTCGGCCGAACATCTTGGGCTGAGTTTAATGCTTGCTAGAAGATTAGCAACGTTAGGATGTAAATCAAGTTTTGAAGAGCCTTCTGACTGAAGTCAACGTTGGAAAGGGTTTTCTGCCATACTAAGCCACTTTATATTTGCACCACCTGAACTCAGCTTTAAATCCTCCATAAAAATAAAAGAGGGCAATATACATACCCACCTAAATGGCAGGTATAGCATTTGTATAATAGGAGTTATGACTGCTTCAGTTTTTATCACAGTTTAAAATAAACTCCCCGAAGCTAAATTTCAATATACCGGTTTGCAGGTTTCCACTGGAGTATATCTGGCGCGTGTAGTAAATAAATGTATTGTCTCTGCCGTTTGGAAAATGTGTACATGTAGATAGCTATCTACATGTACACATTCTCATTCAAGATTATGACTTATAATTGCAAATAAATATCATACTTTTTTCCATAAGCTGGTATTTCTTACTTTGGATCGAAGTACACCGTGTCATTGTGCGGTCACTTACTGCAGTAGTATAACAGTACCATGAATCGCTAACTTCTAATAAAAAGAAAATTATATTTTTGACTGGTGAGATTTGTTCATTAAGCAATTAAAAAGAATATTATCTCTTGAGTAATTTACTACAAATAGTGCATATATTTATCCATCCAGCTCTTGACGATTGCTGTTTTTATCTTCTGTTCAAAGTTGTACATATAAATAACATTTGATAGCCATACATTATTTGTAGTATTTGTAATATGCATTTTATATGCCTGTAAATGTTCATGATAAACATCACTGAGGTGAGTGATGATGTGGCTAGCCTTCAAAATCTTCCCTGTCTGTCGTGGAACCAGTTCGAGGGAAAAAAGATCTACTGCGACACAGCTGACTTAGCGTTGGCACACGGCAAGACACTCAACTCGATGCTGACAGCAAACCAAAGCATCCCTTGTGTTTGATTTACAATCCAGCCCCATGCAACATTCCAAGAAAACATTTTAATATAACAGCTAACAACAACATACACTAGGTTGATATCTTGTTCTTCCAAAGTATCGTGCCGGCCGCATCCGCATAAATATGCTTCGTGGTCGCTACCCGCCAGCCATTACAAGTAGGCTGAGAACCTTACCATAAAGGAGGATTATTACCTCCCCAGAGCATTTGAACGTTTCTACTAATGTGGGTTGCTAAAATAGCCCTTTTTTGCAGGTCGACTAGGGCGGGAGTTATGGGAGGCAGATTCAACTATTGGCCATATGAACGGTTCATATAATAGTGAGGCGAGAGAAGATCTATGGACACTGAACCCTGTCAGTTTTAATACGTAATTAATCTTTAAAGTTTTAAGAGTCTCGTTCTTGGCATGGCAGACTTCCATTAGTTCTTCTTAGGAACATGCACGCTTTTTAGTCAGCCATGTGGCTGAATTCCCTCAAATTCATTCAAGATACCACCATCGTAGAAAGAACACCTCTTTCTCAATCCGATTTGTTGGGATAAGAACGTGCAAGGTTTCCACGCCTCCAAAAGAGAGCTTTGACGCAAGTGGTTTTAGAGCGTCTCGGTTAAGATATAAAAGGCGATGCGTAGGCAAAGGATAATGAGCGCCAGGTCCAGTATTTGGCATTTTTGGCATTTATGCTGTGCTTTCAATCTTTGCTAAAACAAGTTTCATTCTTGGTGGGCGAAATATCCCACTTCGTGAGGTCACTGATTCTTTCTGAGATGGCGTGTGTGCGCGACCTTAGCTCTGCTAGGCCTCTAAATAATTCGCCTCTTAGCTTCTAGCTTTAAAAGGCGTCTTTAGCAGAAAGTAGCTCCATATGCACTGGATTAAGGTAAATGTATCCCAAACATGCGCCGTCGCTGAGCATGATGTGAAGTTTACTGGATAATTGGGACAACAAGTGGTCATGTCCATCTCCAACATCGAGATCGGTCTTTGTTTCCATCCATTTTTTTCTGGCGCAGTGCTGACAGTGCAGGATGTTTCGCTAAAAGCTGCAGATCTCATTTCTTCTGCAGCATCTGCCTTGTCCTAATTGTTGTGACAAACGAGATCAATCAGATATTGCCATTTACTGTCATAAAGAATCATCAATAACAGGAAAAAGTTATTACATGACAGCTAAAAGTTTCGTTGATCATTTCTTATCATCAGTTACTATTTGTAATAATGGATTGTAAAACTTATTATTGCAGGCTGCTAGGTCTTGAATTAATGAATTTTCCAAGGGAAAAATTGTTGTTAAGTCACTGGAGTGAAATAGAAAACATATTTTCAATACCGCGTTGATTAACATTATAATCCAGAATGTTTTGACTAATTTTTAGACAAAACTAAGTATGCCCACCTCGCATACAGACGAACCAAATTTAAATCCAATACTGTCTATGTATTTGTTCTTCATTTCGTTTAAATCTGCTACTTTACCTTGAACAAAGGATGGATAATTATTTTAGTATTGATATTTCAGTGCGATTTTAACCAAAACACTGCAGAACATACAAGGTAAACCGCTGATTTTATGGCACGGGATACTGGAATAAATCTCCTACTTCAATCTAGTATATATAATCATAGCAACTACCCCGGAAGATAAACTAAAACAAAAACACAACGTGCTTGTATGGTATGGAACGCCAGAGTTGTTTTAAGATTATTGAACGCCAGAGCTGTCTTAAGAGGAGAATTTTTATTATATGCTATATATTTGTACTTATATGATGTGCAAACTTCTTTATATATTGTGCTTTTGTACTTATATGATGTGCAAACTTCTTTATATGCTGTGCATTTGTCCTTATATGATGCGGAAACCTCTTTATATGATGTTCATTTGTACTTATATGATGTGCAAACATCTTTATATGTTGTGCTTTTGTACTTATATGATGTGCAAACTTTATATGCTGTGATTTTGTCCTTATATGACGCGGAAACCTCTTTATATTATGTGCATTTGTACTTATCTGATGTGCAAACATCTTTATATGGGGTGCTTATTTGAAACTTCATTATAACGAGATGCAAAAAAGGAACTTGCGCAGGGGCGGCAAGTATATACAATGTATATACCTCCATCCCTAACATTAGAGGTATCTTGTTACAGAACTGGTGGGAGAGACCTTTTAAGATTAACATTGTCTCACTACACCAGTACACCACGCACTGAAGCAAGAAGTAATGGCTGAAATGTTGAGATAAAGCTAGACGATATTTCACTAAGTCCTTTATTCCAAAATTTTGTGAATGAAAAGCTCGACATCATAGAATATTGCACGATCTGACTAACGTAGAGTTTTCAAGGCTCGGAATCAGTACCATTGGGGATCAAGTACGCCTCAGAGAGAAGATAAAACAAGCAGGTGAGTTCAAGTAAAATGAACTAAATGGTTAGCTAAAGTTTTCGCATAATACCCGGCTTGTTTGTACTACTCACCCACCCACTAATTTTTTAAAACGAAATGCTTCAAGAATATATAAGAATGCACAAAACTTTGTAATTCCATTTATCACCTTAGAAGTTTAAACCTGATTGTCGCAAAAGGTCATTCAGTCTGTCTACTTATTCACGTTTCAACTGACATAAACAAGCAGACGAACTGCTCAATGCCTTTTCCTGGTTTCTAGAATAGTCTGTTTCAGTAAAACCTTTGTCTTTTTCGTCATATTTGCAATGTCTAGTTTTGATAGTTCTAAAATAAATCAAAAAGAGATTCTCTTGTACAGTGGTGCAGTGCTATATAAAGACGCGAGAGAACGGAATTAAGAATTGATGGAAGGTATGTTACTCAGATGCGGGGGACATTGGCGAAAGCTAAATAGGACGAGATCGAGCACAAAGAAATTGAACTCCAAACTTTACGGAGTAACTAGGATTATCCAAGACGCTCAGCCACATCACAGCTGTTGGTTGAAAACATATACCCACCTATGCATTTATGGCGACCATATTTATAAAGAAACTCCTGTTTGACTCGAAATGCTTGCAAGTTGACAGTGTTTTGGTCTCATTCCCATAAAACACAATAAACAATAGTTTTCTAACAATTGCCCCTTTATTTTGAAATTAAAGCCTTATTGATTTTGATGAAAATGTTGCAGGCATTATTGACATCAATATTCCTGTCTCTTTGTGACAACGTGTCCGATGAAGTACAGAGACAGTCGTATGCAACGTGCCATAGTGACAATCATCATGTCTGTAACAACTGTATTTGGTCCAAAAGATTTTCATATATAGTGAATATTGATACAGTGACTACCAGTGCAGTGTCACTAACTACCAAAATGTTCAAGGTCATTAGAGCTTACTGCAATCAGTACTTAATTATAACTACCATATGGAGTAATGTGTTGGTTGTTTAAAATAATTAGGGCGCTTGAGTATTTCGTTCTCAATATGTTTATTAATCTAATACATATAGCAACTGTTTCTGTACATGATGTATTTGGAATGTGGAGAATTAAAGCTTACTTCTTGTATGAGCAGATAGGATAATAAATAGTTATTGAGCCTGCAAAGTTAAGGACCCAACAAAATGTCAACTTAAAAAGAACAACTGTGGAAAATTATGCGCTCTCAACAGTAAAGTGATACACTGTGCACTGTATATTTCTCTTTGTAGCGACTCGAGCTCTGTCAAGCTTCCTGTAATATTTTGTTTTGTGGACTAAGAGTATTAAATGATTATGTACATCCTTCTTTTCAGGGACACCAACAGAAATTCTGCTGTCCTCGGAGCGAACAAATTTGTTCCATTCTAGTAGAACAAGACATACGACCCGCATTCAAGTCGACGTAAAACCAAAGGACGAACATTGGACAGTGACATTTGTTTCTTTATGAGATAGGAATGCTTGCAAGGTTCCATCAACCTCAGAAAAATCAGTGTTCCAAATAGCAGGGCTTGGCCAGAAGAAACTAACATTACAAGGAATTGATTCAGAGATAGAAGTTCATTCCAAATTGATCAGTTCTGATGGATTTCCACAATTAGCAACTGCTGAGGGATTTGAACTGTTACATTGCCAAAGTAACTGCAGGCAGATGGATGTACTAAAGTGCAAATGGAATGTGGGTAGCTTAAAAGCCTCTTTAGGACGCCAGGCCAAGATTCATGTTCGACCCATACAGAAACAATCTTAGCACAGAACCAGTTATTGTACCTGAAGAGACTGCTATGAAGGAAAGGTGTGTTTCATGCAAAAAGGTTTACTTCATTTCTGATCTTAGAGATCATGTTTCCCTCTGCAGTTCTCATGTAGCAGATTCTACACATAAAGAACATCTGCAAGATGAACAACATTGAGAACACACACAAGATGAAGCAGTGGAACTTCCAGAGATTGTATTATGACACCTTATAAGAGCTGGACATGCTCAAATTCAAAAACATCATAACGCAAAGCATAATGAACCCTTACAAGAAACAATCATTACTTTTGAAGGTTTGGAAGATAATGTACCAAATATTGAGGACATTGTAAAATCCTGTGTTCAGTATTGCACAGATAATAACATCAATGATCCAGTTGTTATCCTTAAATATTTGCACAACAGGATTATAACTGGCAGGAAATTGGAACTAGAAAATGAGGAGTCCACGATTGAAGGTGACACAAATTTCATCATTGTAAATATAAACAATCGCATTGCAACTGATTTGGAAGAAATAAGAGGCATTTTAAACCTACAGTTGATAATCGAGGTCCAGTTTTATGGAAAGGTAATTTATTAATAATGTGACATTGCATTGATGAAGTAATTGAATTGAAAGCCCCATATATTTAGGGCCAGATTACAGCTAGATCTAATTTTAAATTCCTGCTAATAAAATATTTCTCCAAACCTGAGAGAACAGGATCAAACTCAATTTAGAGGTGCATCAAAAAGTACATTACCATGGATATGGAAATTTATCACTGCTATGCTCAAATAATTGACTGTAGGTAATTCATTGAAACTCCCAAAAGTCGTAGTAGGTTTTGGATATATATATATATATATATATATATATATATATATATATATATATATATATATCTGTGTGTGTGTGTAAAATTAACAGATAATTTATTTCTCTCGAATACGAAGTGAAAATTCAAAAGATTCACTGTCAGTATTGTGAATTTAAATTTCAAATAATCCTAAATGTTCTACCACTAGTCCAATAATACAGAATGTTCTGAATGAATTTTAGAAGTCTTGGATCTCTTGATGTGCCACAATGATATATTCCATAACCATTTCCTTGAATGAGTCTTCAATAATTCCAAAGTGGTGTTTTAGTCCAAAACTTCAAGGAACATTTTGTAATTGCAATGACTAATTTTAATACTTCTCATGTTATATCTGAATGCAACTAAAAATGATTCTAGATACTGATTTTAAAACAGGAATTAAACACGAAAAATGGATGTCATTAACAGCAGATAACCTTTATAATTCTTCTAGACATGTGTGATGGCTGTATAAAATAAAACTAGATATTGGTGACAATTGCAAGCCCATATTATCGTTAATATAGGTTTTATCTTCAGACCAAATAAATGAATGGTGACAACAGCTAATCTCTATTATCCTTCATGACATGTTTGAGGCCCTGAGTAAATAATTTTGTAGCATCTGACTAGACTGGATGTGCGCATCGACTATGTTATATATATTTCCAGTTTAGTAATTCTGTTTGTCTATCATTAAATCATTTTAGGATCATTTAACTGCCATTGCTACTTTACAGCTGTGTGGCTTAAGTTCCCTTGTCTAGTTGTATGAACGTAAACAAATTTGAGAACAAAGCTACTATATTTTGGAAGGTATTTTTAATAATAATGTTTTCTTTTTTGTTACAATATTTTGTCTGTTACTATTTTCATAAATATCATGCCACAAGGCTTACTCTCGGGGAGACTAGTTAGAAGTTAGAGATTACACACAAATACACACACACACACACACATACACACACACATACACACATACATATATATATATATATATATATATATATATATATATATATATATATATATATATATATATATATATATATAAATGAGGAGAACTACTACTTTACCCCTTGTATGCTTCATAAGGAATCTACAACAGAAGTTATCGCACCTGAACAAGATCCCCGTACGGTGAGCACATCAGTCTTGTTCTGGGTCATTACAGGACAGTTTCTGCCACCTGCTATCTTCCAAAACCTTATTGCAGCCCGTTTAGCTCGCTGGAAAGTTGCCAAGAAGAAGGAGACATCCGAAAATCTAAATTTTCCAAGATTGCACCTTTTTGACCTTGACCCTGTTTATAGGATGTGTTTGCACTGTGAGAACCATATTGTTTTTGCAAGAATTAGAAGGACGGAGATTGATGACATCAATGCAAAGATGTTCACCAGAGTTAGAAAGTTCATTACTCTGAATCTCTCTCAGATTATCTCACATCTGGACCCAGCATTAAAATATAAGCTGTGTGTACAGAACGACGAGTCTCAAGATAATAGGTCCCGTTTGTCACCACCATGTGAGATATGGTTTGTGGATGAGGTGAATTGTTTGTCACCACCTTGTCAGATGTGGTTTGTGGATGAGGTAAATTGTTTTTAACATTACCGAATAGAGGGGAAATACTGTTGTATTATTGTCTTCTCCTAAGTGTACTGCTCTCGTGTTGTCTGCTAGGACATGAAAGTTCCTGAGTCATAGGTGAGATTACTGTACCCAACACTACTATATTAGGGAAAATATTTTCAGTGTAGATAGCAACAATATATTTAGTAAGTTGTCTGACATCATGTGACATGACATGATATTGATATCTGCAGTAGTTGATTAGGTTCAATGTTGGTTTTGGAAACAGATCCATAGTCTAGAGTAAGTGTGCAATAGACTTAAATAAATTTCTTCATTTAGGCATTTTGTAGCAGAAATGTATCATGTAATGTACTGAAAGACTAAAATCACATCAGGAAGTTGGACTTCAAATAGGATTTTGACACTGATTGCTGATTATATTAAAAGAAGGGGAAAGCCCACATAGTAGCATTCCTTTTTATATTAAAATGCATTTGCCTTCAATAATGTATTTGTTTGAGTTGAGTTTTATTTATAACCTGGATTTATGACTTCATTGTTTTATTTCATTTGTAAGGTGTTCATTAATTATTTTAGTAAAGGAATGTGGGTACTTTTATCATCCTTTTTTAATTTATTTTAAGTCTACTTTGATTTCTTTATGTCAATATCTTGCTCACCTAGCCATTATAACATGTGAATTGATGATACGACCGGTGTGTGTCGTCCATTGTTCATTCATTGTCAGTATTCACACAACTTTGGAAATAAGCTTATGCCATCAAGATCTTGGATAGAATCAATGATAGATATGATCCTTGTATATGAATGAGTGGTCATTACTACTCATGGGGTCCAGTTACTGGTCTGAGTTTTACTGAGCCTAAATGGTTGATCTAGCTACCACTCTTGAAATCATTACTAGTCTGATTTTGACTGAGCCTGAATGGTTGATCTTGTATACCACTCTTGAGGTCATATTACTGTCTGATTATGACTGAGCTTGGAATATGAGCTGATCTTAGAAGAATTGTTTTAATGAACAGCTTCACACCTAATTAATGATCTTGATAGGTTTATGATCTGATGAGCTTGTTCCCAATCCAGAAGTTATATTGCTGTTCTGATTTTGATCAAACTTGGAAAGTAGGTTTATGTCAGCAAGGTCTTGCATTATTTCATAAAGAAGATAAATGAAAATCTCGATTTGATTTTGATTAAATTACTCTCGGACGGTAAGAGTATCTGATCATTATTTCAAAATATATTGATAATGAGCAAGATTAATATACATTAATTAGAGGATCGTTTGTCTTATTGTCTGAGACCATTGCAACGCTGGAGGCACTGTTTCTGATATAATGTTGATCAAACTTGGAAAATTAGTTAATGCTATCAATTGCTTGCATGAATTCATGAGCACGCAAAATATGCTTATTACTGAGGTAATCTTTGAAAGTATTGGCATATTTTTAAAAAAAAAAAAACTTAAAGACTCTTCTGGAATGTAGATTCATAATATCAATATTTCACATACATTAGATAATGAGTGAGATCACTTTTGATATATGTTGTTCCAATTTTCATTTTGAATTTGATATGTTCCAGAATGTTCAAAATTTTAATACACTTTTTAAAATAACAACAATGTCCAAAAATGTAACCTACTGCAATAGATTAGGTCATCATTATCCTATGGATATCAGCACACCATCCATCAAACCCCCTTTCATAAGTCTATCTCACATTTATTGGGGAATCATAAATATTTGACTCTGACTTTTGAAATGGTTTTGGTGGATCGTGTACTGAATAGTGAGTTTATACAGATACATATATTTAAAAAATTGGTTTCTCAGATATTTTTTTTCTGCATTCGATCTTGTTGACCTTGAGTAAAGGAAATTTGTTTTGCAATTACTGACGTGTACCTGCTTTCAGGTGTCGGTTTTAATTGTAATTTTAGTTTTGGAAGGAAGTATAAAAGGTACATTCAAACTCATTCACCATATTTTCTGTGTCTACCTACTGTCAGAATTGATTTTATTTTTATGAGTGGCCCTGGGTGGCTGAGTGGTTATAGGCACCTGTCTTTATTGATCACTGCCATCTCACCTCTCCCCACGTGTTCGAGTTTTGGGATCAGAGTATGTAAGATGGCTTGCTGGTAGCTTCAGGTAGGTCGTTGGTTTTTGTTGGGGTTTCCCTGGTGATTTCCCTGGTGGTTTCCCTGCTATATATTCTGTCTGCAACGTACAGGCTTATCATGTGCTTAAAAAAGGAGTTGTGCTTACAAACCACTGCTACCTCCCTGTATGAACAGATAGGTGAGTATGGTTTAATTTAGTTTTATTCCAACATTTGCTGAGAAAGGAGAGGAGAAAATCCCCATAAATAATCCTGATAATGTATGTATAGGCTATCGAAGTAGTGAAGATGGAGATCCCATTCTAATTTATACACATTTCAGTGACTCTCCTTACATGGTGTACAGGAAACACTGCTCTATTATTCTATTTCAACAAACAAAACTAAACATTTTCTTTACACTATTTACATTAGTGTGATTTCATTTACATTGCTATTTTTACTTTGCATGTAATCACTGATGGCATGGGTCTTGAAACAATGATGACCTTCCTCATTCTTTAGGTACATGATCCTGAAGCACCCATAACACGTGAACACATGAACCATGCTCGACTCTGTGTTGCTCTTTTAACTGTTTGTGGAAATACCATGAGAGACATCTTACTTACCAAAATTCCTGCACCCATGCAAACATCTACCAGGCAATCCTAGCCAACAAAACCAGATTGACCAGCAGGACACAGACAATACCAAGACAATGGCAGAATGCTCTTCTTAACAATGATCAGATTAAGATGCTCTTCACAGGTCCCAAGGGTCGTTTTACAGCTCCAATTGATCAGCTTGATATTTCATTGTTATACACTTTGATAAGAAACGTCAGTATGGTTCACCCTCCATCGACGGGTTGGGGAGTTGATCCGGTAGATAACCCAAGGGACGAATCTCTAGGAGCTAATGTGGAGCAAATTCATTCATATAGGAATCATATATGTGGTCATTCCTCGGATGGACAACTTAGCCAAGAAGACTTTGAGGAATACTGGAACAAGTTTGAATATATGCTTCATGACATTGAAGCTGTAGTTGGTCAACATGTCTACAGTCTAGAGTTAGAGAAGCAAAAGAGGCAGGTGATCTCAGTCTATGAAGCCTGTTAACAACAGAAGAAAATCTTGAAAAATTAGCAACAGGTATATTTAGTAGTGTACACACAATATCAGAAGATTATTTATATAACATGTCATGGCACCCAGTGTTGGGGAGGACGGTTTCCACTTTAACTGTTCTGGTTATTAATAACACGCTTCTAAGATATTTTGGTATTCGTTAAAAAAAAATTCACAGAGAATTGTGTCAGCCATTATTGTCAGTCAGGAAAGCTTTCCTGTTTCTTTCAAAGGGACTCCTTGATTTGAGTTTATAATAGATTCATTATATCTTTGATATATAGACTGAAACCATAGTTTCCAAATCTGTTTTACTGCCTACTTAAAACATTCTTTTAAAGCAGTATATATGTGGTCATTCACCAAATGGACAAATTAGCCAAGAAGACTGAGGAATACTGGATCAAGATGGAAGCTATGCTTCATGACTTTGAAACTGTAATTGGTCATCAAGTCTACAGTCCAGAGTTAGAGAAGCAAAAGAGACAGGTGATCTAAGTCTATGAAGCCTGTTAACAACAGAAGAAAATCGATAAAAAGTAGCAACAGGAAAATTAGTATGTAAACACAATATCATAGAAGAATATGTATATAACTTGTCATGGCACACTTTCCGCTGTATCTGTTCTGGTTATTAATAACAAGCTTTTTAGATATGTTGGTACTCGTAAGGAATATTTCGCAGTGGATTATAACTATTTAGAGAGAATTGTGCCAGCCATTATTGTCAGTCACGAGAGCTTTCCTGTTTCTTTCAAAGGGACTCCTTGATTTGTGTTTTAATACATTGATTACAGCTTTGATATATACACTGAAACAGTAGTTTCCAAACCTGCTCTACCCCCTAATTAAAAATTTCTGTCAAAGTCTGTATGATGCCAGTTTTATTTCTCACAAGAATGCAAATTGTGTACTACGTACAGGTACCAAACTTTGTGGGTCGCATACACTTGACCTAAGGAAGAAATGTATCAATTTTGGCATTAAATGGTTTATTAGGACTAAAGAAAGAACACTATTTTTACCAAATATAATTCACCTTTACCATTTTTTACAGTTACTAAATGGTATGGATGTCTTGAACTTGGGGTATGAGAGAGCCCTATGAATTTCAGGGTGGTAAGGTCAGACCCAAATCACTGATTAAACAAATAACTAGTTTCAACAAAATGACTTTCTTTGTGTAAGACATGCACTTGGAACAAGAGAGGGTAGGTCACATTCTAGATCACTGTGACTGAAATACGACAGCTGGTATCGACACAATGTCCTGCACTTACCATATTTATGGAGATATCAGCATTATGGGTAAGAATGAACACTTGTTTCGGAGATTTAAAGATGCAAGGTAAATATCACTGATTGAACTAGGAGATTTTTTTGGCACAAACAAAATATTTCACAGATCTGGACTTGACTCAACTTTTAGGAAGATTTGCACATAAGGTAATGCAGAAGCTTGCTGATTTGGAGGTCATGGGGTCATTGCAACTATCACTGAGAAAGAAATGGTTCTCACACTGTAACAGTATTATGTGACAGACTTGGACCAAAATTTTGTTGGTGCCATGTATTTGGGGTAAGATACAGTTTGGAGGTCGACACTAAACTACAGGTTAAAGAAAGAAAACTCCACAATATGCACCGGTTATGAACAATAAGTATTATCAAATACAATGGATTTATAATGTACATATTATGGTTCTCTTACTAAAACGAAAATTCTAATTTTAAATCAATGAAAGTAACTAATGAAATTCATAGGAAATTGTTTTAATTGCAAGTATTTATGCATTTATTCTTTATCTTTTCATACAGCAATACATGTGTGGTTCTTCAGCGTATATAAACATTAATTTATTTTTCATGTTCACTGATGTACAGTTTTGTAATCTACATTTCTTTGGTGTCCTTGGAAACAGGTATCTTACCAAATGGTACTATGGTACATCTGCAAGTAATATGAAAGTAGATATGATGATAGCTTTTATATTAAAGGGAATATAGTATAGCTTAAAATGACTGTTTAAACATTTTATTGAAGTTTTGGTTTGAAAACTAGATATGAAATGAGCAATCTCTTCGCGTATCTTTTAACGTTTTAAGCATTGATTTAACTTTACACTTGTAATTTGCACCATGGCAATGTTCTTGGGCTTAAATGATAAAAAATTTGCTTGCTTTTTTCAGATTAAATGATTGGAACACACAAGATGTTATAAAGTGGAAACCATGACATGAACTGTCTACTTTTTACAGGTTTGAACTATCAGAGGTCCCTCTTCTCACAGACGAGGAGTGCTTGACTCGATCCAATACAGGCTTGTAGAATGCCCAATTCTATGCCAATAGTCACTAACTAAGGAACAGCATACTGAAAATTCCATGACACGCATCGCTACTGTATGTGACAATGACTACAGTCCAGCTTCGTACATAGTCGCATCTCAAGACTTATATGTGGTTATAATTAAGACTCATCTCTGAAGTGTATGTGCTCTACAAGATTAATTGAGAATACATTACCGGACTATGGAGAAACAAAAATATATATCGTGTTGACAATGGAGAATCAAGAAATGTATAGTGTTTGATAGGGAGAAAAAAAAGACAGCTATTGTGTTGACTATCATTTACTTAACAGCCGCTCACTATCATATGTACATGTCAGATGTTGACAATGGAGCATTACAAGACAATTATTGTGCTGATTATGGAGAAATAAAAGACAATTATATCATCATATATATGCAGAAATAACAAAATTAGTGGGACTATGGAGAAACACAAGACAATTAGTGTTAGCTGTAGAGAAACACAAGACTATGGTGTTGACTGGATATAGTTCTGGTTTTCTTTTTGTTTGAAATAGTGAACAATGATGGTGCATTTATAGAAAACTATGAAAGCTTACTTGTATAATATTCAATTGTGTTTATTTAAAGCTGTTAAATGTTGTCAGATTTTTCAGCATTTTCATAGACTGACATTTTAAACTTTTTTTGTGTAGATGTTTGCCCACCAGTGTAGTATTACAGTATGGCTGCTGTAATATCATTTGTTTCCCAAGCACATTAAGTATTATGTTCTTCCAATAGAAGACTGACTAGTATCGGTCCGTTAAACCAAGAAAACTTTTAAGAGGACTTGAGTGACATTTGTATCAAGAACTGCATATTTGTTTACTTCCACAGGATATAACTTGAATTATTTGTCATCCTATCCTGTTACTTTAATGAATGGATTGTTGTTACTTTTGATTTATTGAGAAAATAAATTATATTTATATATCTATAATTCTTGCATCCATTGCATTATTTCTCAGGTGACAACATCAGCAGTTACCTCATAACATCAACATTTGTGACTGCTGAAGTGCACATCAATTTTTCTTACAATTCTTTTTTTTCTCCAGAGAGTGAATCGTCAATGACAGAATCATTCATTATTAATTTATATACTCGATACATGATCATTTATGAATTTTACAAAGACTGAGGATTATTCGTCATGATAAATATACACAATATATGTTCATTTACGAGTTTTATAGAAGAGCATGCAGTGGCCTTATGACCAGTCATGTATCAACTATGATTTGTCCATCATCCAATGGCACTTGGTTAGCTGCAACAGCACTTTGTTTGTATCTTCTCCTAATGTACTGGAAGAAATGACACAAAATATCACAAACACATTTACCCCAAGGATTCATTGATTCTATATGAAACTGGTAACCAGTATCCATCGAGACAGCCATCTCCAGATGCTTGCTATTTTTTCTACTCCTGAATGGTCAGTTATATTGGCATTGGATTTTAACTTAAACACATTTTATAATATTCGTTAGGTTAGAAATGTACCAACTCTACCTATTTGGCAAATTATATGACATTCATGTTCGCCATATTAAAACAACTTATTGCTTCTTCTGCTGAAGACATGGTCATATGAACATGTTTTCGCTAAAACACTATGATGTCCAGATGATCCTAATAAAAATTGTGCCAATCCAACACAACATATGGCCATCATGAAAATATGGCTACTGCTAATCTCCCTGAAGTGATGGTCCTATTGACATGCCCAATTCGATTAAAAGATCTTGTGATGTCTGGTTACATAATGAAAATGGTGATGATTTGATTTTGAACAGGTCTTCAGTTCAGAGTTAGAGAAGCACAGGAGACAGGTGATCTCCGTCTATGAAGCATGTTAAGTACAGAAGAAAATGTTGAAAAATTATATAAGTAGTGGTGTACATAATATATCATAGAAGGGTATGAATACAACTTGTTATGGCACACAGGGTTGGGGAGGATGGTTTCCGCGTAAACTTTTCTGGTTATTAAGGATGCTATTCTAAGATAGTTTGGTACTCATTAGGGATATTTCATAGTGGGGTAGAAATATTTGGAGTGAGATTTGTGCCAGCATGTATTGTCAGTCAAGACAGGTTCCCCGTTTCTTTCAAAAAGACTCCTTGATTTTTGTCCATAATATATTCATCACATACATATAATTGAGGTGGTCTTTAATCAGTTTTATAAAGAGCAAGATCCATACATATAATTGAGGTGGTCTTTAATCAGTTTTATAAAGAGCAAGATCCTTACATATAAATGAGGTGGTCTTTAATCAGTTTGGTAATGAGTAAGATCAATACATATAAGTGAGGTGGTCTTTAATCAGTTTTATAAAGAGCAAGATCCATACATATAAATGAGGTGGTCTTTAATCAGTTTGATAATGAGTAACATCAATACATATAAGTGAGGTGGTCTTTAATCAGTTTTATAAAGAGCAAGATCCATACATATAATTGAGGTGGTCTTTAATCAGTTTTATAATGAGCAAGAACCATACATATAAATGAGGTGGCCTTCAATCTGTTTGATACTTGGAGAGGTAATATGTATGTAACAAGATGAACACTGCTGCGCTCGGATTACAACGAAGACACTGAAAATGGTAGCGGAAAGTATACCATTTAAGGTTTAAAAAAAAAACTAAACCTAACTCATGCGCCACAAAGCCCAAAATAATGGATATGTAACACAATGATGAGCGCCGAGTTAAATAACGGAAATGAAGAATGCAGTTCCTAACTGAAAAGAATTGTACTTGAACACACAAATGAACAGATATTGAAAAAACGCAGAAAAGAAACAAAAATTAATTACTCTTATAATGTGATTTCACTCAAAAAATAAAATGATTCACATAAACAATGACCAAATTTTCAAATAGTGATAAATGAACTTATATCTGTAACAAATATTCAATGATAAGCAATACGTTTTCACTCACATAGTGATAAATGAATGTAAACATTGGGACATGTGGCATCCAAGTGAATACAACAATACATTTGCAGCCATAACGCTCTGCCGGATGGTCAAGGAATCACTACGAATGGTCTACCCCTCCTGGTCTGCCTAGGAATCGATAGGACCTCTTGCTCCCAGCAGACCAGTTGGTCCCGAAGCCTTGATCCCTCAGTACGAGATAGTCATTATCTACTTACAGGCACACATCACCACTGACAACAGCACACTGGGCATATCCTAACCCAAATTAGCACCACGGCTAAAACGACACCTTCAGTACAGTACAAACACAAATATAAATGTACAGCATAGGTGTATCAATCTGTCACTCTTTTTATCTTTTCACCCATTTTCGTAGCTGAATATGAGGACATTTCTATAGTAACGTGGATCATGTCAAAAGCGTTAGTTATGAGGATAATCTTTCTTATCAGGGTAATCGTTCCCCTGAAAACAAGTGATCATTCCCCTGAAAACAAGTGATCATTTCCCTGAAAAGAAATCATCATTCCCCTGAAAAAATGATCATTCCCCTCAGAACAATTGATCATTCCCCGGAAAACAAGTGATTATTCCCCTAAAAACAAATGATCATTCCCTTGAAAACCTGTTTACTATCTGGTACTGCGTTCACAGTCAGGTAAAGACACTGAGTTCAGATTCAGGTACCGAGTTCACACTTGGGTTCTGAGTTCACACTGCTACTGAATTCACACTCTGATTCCATGTTCACATTCTAGGTACTGAGTTCACTCCCTGATACTGAGTTCGCATTCTTGGTACTGAGTTCACAATTGGGTACTGAGTTAACACTCGGATAGTGAGTTCACACTGATAGTGAATTCACACTCTGATACTGAATTCACAGATTGTGCAATCTATCCATGGCTATGAATAATCCAATGCAATCTGTCCATGGCATACCACATGATGTTCGTCTGTAAATAAGCATATACAATATATTGATGTCAAAATGCTGTGAATAATTGTAATTGCAATCTATATATGACACACCCATGAGAACAATCATATGCAATTTGTCAATGATATACCATTGCAAATAATTACATGCAATGTGTACAATACATAACTCTTGAAAAATAATATACGATTTGTCCATGACAAAGCTCCGTGAAGAAAACATACAATCTGTCCATGACACACCTCTATGGAAAATTATATTTAATCTGTCAATATTGTTCCTCTCTGAATAACTAAATGCAATTTTTCCATGAGACATCTCTGTGAATAATCATATGCAGTCTATCCATAACATGCTTCTCTGAATAATAATATTTGTTCATTCCATTAAATTCCCTTGTGAATACCAATATGCAGTCTGACTGACAAACTGCTGTGCAAAACTATATGCAATCTGTCCATGACCCAGTTCTGAATAATCATATGCAATCTGTCCATAACAAAGCTCTCAATGATTATGTGCAAAACATCTGTCCATGATATACCACTGTGGATAATTATATGCCATCTGCCCATAATACAATTTTGTGAATAACCATATGCATTTTGTCCATGACAAAGCTCTGTGAATAACCGTATACCTCTGTGTGTAGCTATACGCAGACTACATATAATACAACTCTGTGAATACCTATGTTCAGTGTGAATGACGTACTACTGTGAATAATCATTATGCACTCTATCCATGACTCTCATCTGTGAATCATTATATGTAATAACAATTGCATTTAATTTGCACAAGGGGAATGTAAAATTTTGGTGCTACCTTCAAATATATGACAGTCTGAGAGCAAGGGGAGTGTAAAATGTTGGTTCTATCTTAAAATATATGACAGTATAGGGACAAGCGAAATGTAACATTTTGATACCGTCTTAAAATATATGATGGTCTGGGGACAAGGAGGATGTAACATTTTAATGCCATCTTCAAATATATGACAATCAGGGGACAAGACGAATTGATGTCCATAAGATTAACATCTGATGATGTTCTCGGGACAATGGAAATCTAACACGGGGGTGAAGGAAGACATTCTGTAAAAAAACGAGAACTTAACACTAGTGATCAGTATAGGGACAAGGGAGATTTAACCTTATGCTACCATCTTTAATTGTTGTCATTATCGGGTTCTATGAGAATTTAATGTTATAAACATCTATATGCTTTAGTCTATGTTATGGATGCAGGAAAGGGAAATTTAGCATTGCCTATGACACGGTGGGAGAAGAGGAATATGCCATGTTAAACAGCTCCCTAATAAATATAATGATCATCACCTACAGAGGTGGATAACTAATAAGATAGGCTTGATCAAACTAGATTGTATATAAATAAGTAGTTTCTAACAGAGATAATTGCACCCAACTATTACAAGTTTAGCATACCCAAATTATTTGTGTAAAGAAGTAGCCATTGTCACTGATAATGTCACCCTCTATAACCCATCTTGCATGCCCAAATTATGTGTGTAAATAAAGAACCTCCAAAAGGTAAGCGCACCTTCTATCGTAAATCTCGCCTGCCCAAATTAATTGTTTAAATAAAAATGCTCTGTCAGAGAAATTTGTACTCTCTATGACAAGCTTGTATGCCCACTTTACTTGTGTAAATAAGCATCATTCAGATCCAAGGGACACACAACTCATTAAGAATTGTATGGAGCATGTCGCCTATTTTGACATGGCATTCACATCCAAAGGACGCACGGCTCATTAAGAATTGTATGGAACATGTTGCCTATTTTGACATGGCATTCAAACCCAAAGGACACAAAACTCATTAAGAATTGTATGGAACATGTTGCCTATTTTGATATGGCATTCACATCCAAAAGGACGCACGGCTCATTAAGAATTGTATGGAACATGTTGCCTATTTTGACATGGGATTCAAACCCAAAGGACACAAAACTCATTAAGAATTGTATGGAACATATTGCCTATTTTAATATGGCATTCACATCCAAAGGACACAAAGCTCATTAAGAACTGTATGGAGCATGTTGCCTATTTTGATATGACATTCACATCCAAAGGACACGCGGCTCATTAAGAATTGTATGGAACATGTTGCCTATTTTGACATGGCATTCAGATCCAAAGGACACACGGCTCATTAAGAATTGTTTGGAACATGTTGCCTATTTTGACATGGCATTCAAACCCAAAGGACACAAAACTCATTAAGAATTGTATGGAACATATTGCCTATTTTAATATGGCATTCACATCCAAAGGACACAAAGCTCATTAAGAACTGTATGGAGCATGTTGCCTATTTTGACATGTTATTCAGATCCAAAGGACACACATCTCATCATGAATTGCATGGAACATGTTGCCTATTTTAACAGGACATTCATACATAAAGGACACAAAACCCATTATGAACTAACTAGAATGTATTGCCCATATCGAAACAGAAGTTGTATTGGCATCCAAAGACAATCAACCCATTATGAATTGTATGGAATAAGTTGCCTAGGTTATTCGTATCTAAGGGATACACAACCCAGTATGAATTGTATCAAACATATTGCCTAGGTTATTCGTATCCAAGGGACACACAACCCCTTATGAATTGTATGGTATACATTGCCTAGGTTATTCGTATCAAAGGGACACACAACCCCTTATGAATTGTATGGAATACATTGCCTAGGTAATTCGTATCCAAGGGACACACAACCCAGTATGAATTGTATGGAACGTATTGCCTATTTCGACAAGCATTCAGACCCAAAGGACACACAACCCACAATGAATGTAAGGAATATATTGCACTGTGACAGGTGATTTGTATACAAAGGACACAAAGCACATAATGATTTGTATGGAATATATTGCTCGTATTGAACCAGACCTGGCATTCATATCCAAATGACACATTATAAAGCTATTTAATGTACATATAGTAAGGGAACCTAAATAATTTTAACCTTGAATAGCACATTATATCAATAACCTTTTAAGAAAGAAAGTGTGCAATAAATTAACATTAAAATAATAAGTACCATGAATGGCATATTATACAAGTTCCTCATTTATGGTAGACTTCTTTAAATGAACTAGTAGGATATGGCTGATTGTGAAGATTACTGGGTCTCAGTGATGTGGACCTTTTTTGAAGTAGTACATGGTTGAATGAATATTACTGGGTCTCGGTGATGTAGACCTTTGTAGTAGTACATGGTTGACTGAATATTACCGGGTCTCAATGATGTGGACATTTGTAGTAGTACATGGTTGCCTGCGAAGATCACTAAGTCTCAATGATGTAGAATTTTGTAGTAATACATGGCTAGCTGTGAATATTACTGGGTCTCTATGATGTAGACCTTTGCAGCTGTACTTGGTGGACCAAAGATTACTGGGTCTCAATCATATCGACCTTTGTAGCATTACATGGTTGGCTGTGAAGATTACTGGGTCTCAATGATGTAGACCTTTATAGTAGTACATGGTTGACTGTGAAGATCACTAGGTCTCAATGATGTAGAACTTAGTAGTGGTACATGGTTGACTGTGACGATTACTGGGTCTCAGTGATGTAGACCTTGGAAGCAGTACATGGTTGACTGTAAAGGTTAATGGGTGTTTATGATGTGAAAATGTGAAAATGTTTAGAAGTACAGTGTGTTTGTGTGTATTTTGATTTTTAGCATAGCGTTAAAAATGTTTAGTCATATTGATATGATGTCAGCGGTGTAGCAGTTTATAGTGATGTCTAGCACTAGGGCATCATGCTGCAGACTTGTATCATTTTGTCCCACCCAATCAGAGTATCCTGACACCAGGCCTACCAGCCCTAACACTAACCTCTTAATGTTGAGGAACAAGACCGGCAGCTGACTGTACCATCTTTATAAGCCTTTGGTAGGACTCGGCCGGGTTGAACCCTCGACCTTCTTCATCCAAGGCGGATGCTCAACCAATTGGCCACTAGAGCGGTCTGTAGAAGTACATGGTTGACTGTGAGGATTTGTGAGGCTTAATGATGTGGGCATTTGTAATATGACATGGTTGACTGCAAATCACTGGGTCTCAATGTTGTGGACGTTTGTAGTGATCCATGGTTGAATGTGAAGATTACTTGGTCAGAATGTTGTGGACCTTTCTAGTGGTTCGTTGTTGACTGTGAAGATTACTGGGACCCAAAGATGTGAACCTTTGTAGTAGTACATGGTTGGCTATTGGAAAAAAGCATTATTGTATTATCATATTTACCATGACCTCTGATCTCAAGAAACCATATGGGTTGCTTTATTACCCTAAGTGCAAACCATCCACATAAAGTTATGGCATGTAACGTCTAGAATAAAGGTTATTCAGCAAAACACATATTTGAACCACAATGACCTTCACCTTTGATGTTTGAACTCATACCTAATAACTCTCCCCCATGCCTTAAGTGCCAAACCTCCAACAACCTAGGCGATGATTCGTGGCGTGGAACGTAAGTATCATGCAAACACGTTTTCCTTTATTCAGTAATCTTATCTTTTTACCTTTCCATCCAAAACTCAACAGGGTTCCTTCGTACAGCAAGTGCAGTAAGTCCAGAAAACTTAGTTCAGGTCTGTGATGTACAGTTCATTATTGGGAACAAACATATTTATATTTTAGTCACAGTGATCTTGAACGTCAACCTTTGACCTCAATAGTTTTATACTTCTTTCTGGTCCTGAGTGTAAGCCATCCACAAAGTTGGTTAATTGCAGATAGTGGAAATCTCGTACTATTGCATGCCACCCATAGTTCATATTTTAGTTAGTGACCATGCCCTAGGACAAAATCAATATGCTGCTTCCTTACCCCATGGGCAAGCCATCCACAAGGTTTGGTAACTGTCAATGCTGTAAAATTGGACCTCCACCACACAAACCATTTTGTATGTTTTTTTATCAGTGCCTCGGACATTGTACCTCAAATCAACTGAGTTGTTCCCTACCCGAGATGAAAGCTATCCACAGGCTGTTGGCAAAGGTATTACTGTATTATTGAATTTATCTTGCGGAATAGGGAAAGTTAACGGACAGGCAAATTCAGAGTATTATGTATCCTGGTAAAATATCAGGGTTTAAAAAAGTCTTCATTAATCAACCTTTCTAATTTGGTGTTGCAGATGGAAAACGTGATACTTTACGTTTTTAGAGTTATTTCAAGATACATTACTTATGAATCTTTTATTATAATGTTTATGTCACATGTTTACCCCATGAAAACAGATTGCATGGTTTGTAGAATTTGTCTCATTTTGAAATGATTAAAATCAAAATGATATTGCAATAGTTAGTGCCTAAGAATTTAAAAAATATGACAAGTATTTATTATACTCCAAAATGACAAGTATCAAATATTCACCACAAAAAATTATGACAAGTATATAATATACCCCCATACATATGACAAGTATCAAAGATACACACAAACTATGACATGTATATAATATATCCCCAAATATTTGACAAGTATTTAGTATACCCTAAAATAAGAAAATACGATAATGCTTGATCATTTGTAAAGATTGATTAAAATGTCAAAGTTTGTTGTTGTCTTTATAAATTTATAATATTATGAGATGGCAAAATGGTTTCTCTGCATGTACAGTTTCTTACATATTGTACAATAAAGTGAAAAACTGAAAAATCATCGTTGATGTTGGTTATTTGATACATGACAATACCATCTAATTGTCATATATCAATACTTTAGAAAGTCTATGTTTATTACATAGATCTTTATGTTCTCTCTGTAAGTTCCACAATATATACCATATTCCATGAAGATAGACATGTTCCTCTATAATCACCACAATATATACCATATTCCATGAAGACAGAGATGTCCCTCTATAATTACCATATTATATACCATATTCCATCAAAATATATATTACCTCTATAATTTCCAAGTAAGATGCTATATTCCATCAAGATAGACATGCCTCTTTATAATTATCAAAACGGATACCATGTCCCATCAAGATAGACATGTCCTAATATAATTGCCACAATATATGCCACATTCCATTAGGATAGACATGTCCCTCTATAATTATCACAATGGATATCATGTTCCATCAAAACAGACATGTCCCAATATAATTACCACAATATATACCACATTCCATCAAGTTAGGCATGCCCCTCTATACTTTCCAAGTAAGATAATGTATTCCATCAAGATAGTTATGTCCCTCTATAATTTCCAAATTAGATGCTATGTAAGTATACATTTCTCTCTGTAAGTTCCTCATTAGATACCACTTTCTGTAAATTTAAGAGCATGCATGGCTGTTTATAAGCTGCACATTAGATAGCAGACTATATTAACATGTCTATATATCTTTCACAGTAGATACACTATTGTAAAAAGGTATACATCTTTCTCTATGTAAGGTCCACATTAGATACTATACTCCATAAAGGTATATACTTCTCTTTTTAAGGTCCACAGTAGATATCATAGCCAATAAAGGTATATAATGCTCTCTTTAAGGTCCAGAGTAGATATCATAGTCAATGAAGGAATATAATTATCTTTTTGAAGGCCACATTAGATATCATCGTCAATAAAGGTATATGATTATTTGTTAAGGTCCAACGTAGATATCATAGTCAATAAAGGTATATAATTCTCTTTCTAAGGTCCACAGTAGATATCATAGTGAATAAGGTATATAATTCTCTTTTTAAGGTCCACAATGGATATCATATTCTTTAAAGTTATACACTTATCTCTTGAAATTCAACATCGAATACCATATTCCTACAAGGTATACATGTCTGTCCGTAGGCTTCACATTATATACCATATTCCAGATAGGTATACATGTCTGTCCGTACGTTTCACATCATATACCATATTCCTTCAAGGTATACATGATTGTATGTAAGTTTCACATTAAATACCATATTCATACAAGTTATACATGTCTGTCCATAAACTTCACATTAGATACCGTATTCCAGAAAGTTTCACATGTATGTCCGTAAGTTTCACATTAGATACCATATTCCATATAGGTATACATGTCTGTCCGTAAGCTTCACATTATATACCATATTCCATATAGGTATACATGTCTGTCCGTAAGCTTCACATTAAATACCATATTCCAGATAGGTATACATGTCTGTCCGTAAGCTTCGCATTAAATACCATATTCCAGATAGGTGCACATGTATGTC
Source organism: Sinohyriopsis cumingii (assembly GCA_028554795.2). Classification (NCBI taxonomy): domain Eukaryota; kingdom Metazoa; phylum Mollusca; class Bivalvia; order Unionida; family Unionidae; genus Sinohyriopsis; species Sinohyriopsis cumingii. The sequence goes on from CM068833.1 coordinate 31,369,652, forward strand.
CGTAAGCTTCACATTAGATACCATATTCCTACAAGGTATACATGTCTGTCCGTAAACTTCACATTAGATACCCCATATACCAGAAAGGTATACATGTATGTCCGTAAGCTTCACATTAGATACCATATTCCAGAAAGTTATACATGTATGTCCGTAAGCTTCACGTTAGATACAATATTCCAGATAGGTACACATGTCTGTCCGTAAGCTTCACATTAGATACCATATTCCGTATAGGTATACATGTCTGTCCGTAAGTTTCACATTAGATACCATATTGCAGATAGGTATACATGTCCGTCCGTAAGCTTCACATTAGATACCGTAACCAAATGAAAAGGTGAATGTATAAGCACAAAAACATTATCATAATGAAATATTCAATTTCTGAGGAAATCACAGACGACAAGAATATTGATAAGTTTTGGAGAAAGATCAGTTATCACTGTTAAAAGAAAATTTTAGAATAATTTTACAGTATATACAGTGGCATAACTACCATTGTAGCAGGTACAGCGATGAAGTAGGATCAAACCGCATAAGTGACATTAAGAGGGAAGTTTTTTTCTGTTGAGCCTGTGGTGAGATAGTTCTGCCACTGATTATGTAGAAACCAATTTTAATCAAGAGCATTTAAAAATTACAGATATAATGGCAATTATACAAGATATATATTAAAATAATATAAAGTATATATGACAATAATACAACGTGTGTATGACAATTATACATGCATATATATATATATATATATATATATATATATATATATATATATATATATATATATATAATTATCATATGAAGATTTATTATCAATTTCAATAAGAAATTAGAAACACCTCATACAATTATATAATCAATTATTCCATAACATTATCACTGATAACAATAAATAATTTCAGACAAGGTTTAAAAGACTCATTTAGAACAATAATTAAAAGAAGTTTTTCATTAGTGTTTTGCAATGTGGAACAATTGTCTAAAATCAAAACTGAACAGAAAAGGATAAGAAAAATTGTGCACTATAGTCGCATACAAATTCTTCCACCTACTACCACCATCATAATACCTCAGTAAATTAACTCTCTGTTTGTCTCTGTCTCTATGTCTCTCTGTCTCTGTATATATATAATTTTATACTGGCTGCCATGTATTGATTATCAGTGCTCATAAATGACATTAGGCATGCAACAACAGCAACAAAAACAACAAATAATTGTCGATATGGACCAATTGGCGTAGTGGCTTATTAGAGACATAAGTAATTACAAGTGTGCTATAATCCTGTTATAAATGTATTATGAACAATTACAGTAGGGGCTTATTAGAGACATATGTAATTAAAAGTGTGCTATATAGTCTCATGTGTACATTATCTGAAGGAACAATTTCAGTAATGGCTTAGTGGTAACATAATTACAGGTGTGGTATATTGCCTGTTTTAAATACATTATCTGAATACTTATCAACAATAACAGTAGTGGCTTTTTACAGACATAGGTAATTTCAGGTATGTTCTTCTTGGGAATAAAATATCCGACATGGACCAATTGCAGTAGGGTTAACTGAGTCATGGGCAGAGCTATACAACATGTTAGTATAAGGACATACTGTTTTATTAAAAGTAATAGGATTGGAACTGTCTCTAAATTGTATTAAATTTAATTTTCCATTATATTGAAATTAATTTTCTATTAAAATATATTGAGAATTAATCCATTTATTTCAGAATTACAATTATATACTATTTAATAAAGATTGCGCTATTATGCGCAAAAAAGCAAAACCCTCTCGCACTATACATTGCCCTTGTATCGTAAAATCCTCTTGCACTGTATCGTAATTCAGCAAAAAGCTGCACTCGCTAAGTTGTGTAGGACCCTGAATTAGCGGATACCTAAAGTTCTCTGACTGACTAAGCTATAAGCTCCGCGCGATGATGTGGCAAACTTGTCTGTCTAATGACGTACATAGAAACAGACGATATTCTGTAAGAAACTATGAAACCTCACTTTGAGATTCTGGCAAAAATCAAGAACTAGACGTATGGCATATTTGGCTGTGTCATAAGAACCTGTGCATAAAGTCAGGAGATTTGTTTGACAATCAGTCATTTCGTCGGAATCTCAAAGAGGCTTGTATCGTTACTGGTAAGAGTATCGTTTATGTACAATTTTTATATAGTGTACTTATTTGTATTGTTAATATGTTAACCTAACATCAGTACGTTGCAACTAACAATTATTTTAACATTTCTTTATTATGCTTTAATATGATATATTGTGAAGTTTAATTGTTTGAAGAACATATATTTGCTTGTAATTATATTATTGATAATAGTAAAAGAAAACGTTCGCTACCAACTTCATACTCAGTATTAGTTAATTCAGAAATAAAATACTCTTTAAATAATATAGCTTAATATGTTTAGATTAAATTCAGTAAAATCTATTTCTATTAAATGATTAGTCTGAAATGTTGAATATTAGAGTCTTTAGCGATCGTGAATCATCTGTATTATATTCTAAAAGGCAGAAATTATACAAATGTATATGCTGTTGGTAAGTGAAGGAATGTCGTAGTTTGATATGTATCTCTTATTTTTATAATTTTAGTGTACGTAGATTAATATTGGAATGTAATTTTATATGTTGAGTATTTCAACAAAATTAGTCCATTCGTTGGAATCGCAACGAGGTTTGTGTCGTTACAGCATCCCGTACCTCCGCATTGCTATATTCCGCAAGATGTAACCATATCTACACAAAGTGACACCTCTTTCAAGAGAGCTTGAACTTCTATTTTTCACTCTCTCTCTCTCTCTCTCTCTCTCTGTGGTCATGGGAAGCAGCATTACTAAGAGCTTACGAGACCAACAGTCCCGTAAAATTTCCAATGAAATATCTGATAATGACTGAATACAATAGCGAATACTCAGAGACATTTAACTTCAGCTGAGTTATACAGCCGGACAGGAATGCATTATCTGACACTGAGTGGATAAAACTGTGACTATTTAGAGTCAACGCTTGAATATATTTTTTGCATGGTTTAACGCCATTTTCAGCACAAGATGGACTATACATGGAGGCCAGTATTAATTGTGGAGGAAGAACTCGGGAAACCTACGGAAAGAACCATCGACCCACGAGAAGTTACTGGCAAGCTTTCTCGCATACCTTAATTTGCCTAGCCCGAGACTCAAACCCACGCAGACAGAGATAAAATGGCAGTGATCTGTAATGGTGAGCGCTTTAGACCACTCGGCCACTCGTGGCTCCTAAGCCTGAATGTAAAATCAGGTTATGACAATAAGCATATAAAGTACAATGGTTTTGATTTACAGTTTTCAGCTGATGAATATTCAAACGTTTTTTAAAATATGATTCTAATTTTTTATAATTTTGGTCATGGTATCCATAGCATTACTGTGTTATGTCCAAAATCACGTGACAACAAAGAGTATTATAATGGTGGAGAGCTATACTAAGTATTGACAGCCATGTAACCATTACATATGACTTTGACTGATTGAGTACAGTAACCAGGCCTCACAAAGTCCTGAGTACTGACATGTAACCATTATGTATGACTCTCACTCATTGAATACAATAGTCTGGCATGACAAAGTACAAAGTACTGACATGTGACCATTATGTATGTCTTTGACTCATTCATTACAATAGTCTGGCATGACAAAGTACAAAGTACTGACAGACATGTAACCTACGTATGACTCTGACTCATTGAGAACAGTAGACTTCCATGACAATATACTGAGTATGACAGCCATGTAGCGCCATATGTATGACTTTGACTAAGTACGATAGCCTGATGTGAGAAAGTGCTGAATACTGACAGCCTTGTGACCATTATGTATGACTTTGACTGAGTACAATAGCCCGGTATGATACAGTACAGACGGCCACATAACTATTGTGTATAACTTTGAATACAATAACATGGCACGAGAAAGTACTGAGTACTGACAGCCATGTAACTATTTATGTATGGCTCTCACTGACTGAATACAATGTCCTGACATGAAACAATAATGAGTACTGGCAGCCATGTGACAATTTTGTGAGACTTTAAAGGAGTGCACCAGCCTGGATTGACAAAGTACTGAGTACTGGCAGCAATGAGTTATAATATATGTTATCTCCATTTTTATTCCAAACTGTGTCTTAAAGAACATAAGAAAATGTAACAAATATGGGCCTCTTGTTAGTTAATATTCTGGAGTAATTAACAGCACATAATCAAAGCATCCCTCAAACTACCATAAATTACAACAAAATAGAAGACGATGAACACGGTGACCTGATACTCCTCACAAAGGTAAGTGTCAGCTTGTGAAAGTAGATTCACTCAGGTATTGAAACTGTAGAGGAAAAAGAAATGTTCCTGCATTGTTTATTAAAGTTGGTGTCATTTACATTCTTTCATAGATGTTATATGTAATGATTATGGTTTGATTCCCACAATCTAATCAGCCTCGTTTCAGGAGGGAAGTATATGAATTTTTATTATTTTATTTTAAGTTATAAGAAAACATATATTAAAATAAGTGCTGAGTAATGCCAATAAATGTATTAAAAGCCCTCAGATTATTTATAATGCATGTGATACCATAAAATGCATTAACTATCTTAAAACATTTAAATGTTATACTTTTTCCTCCGTTATAAATTACAGTTTATTAGCTTTAGTCCTCAAGGTCTAATATTGTGCTAACTTATGTAATCTGTTAAAGGAAAAGTACTCTGTACCCCAAGCCTACTTCTCTAAAACAGTAGGAATAATGGATTATTCGACTTCATTCAAGGGATATCTGATAAGATATGCCTATTAACTACGATCTATTAAGTACCAATCAGAAATAGTTACTAACGTTTTGACAAGCTCATTCCGTCGCATGCAATATCACCTCACTAATATCGAGGACTTTATGTTGTTTGCTAAGTTACTCGCAATTGGATTCAAACAGAACTTCTAGAGTGGCAATGAGTTCATACAAGATAGTGTGCTAATATTTCTATTTTTTTACTCAGAAAATAAATAAGCTCTTCAGAGTGGTGCCTACATCAACCAGTCAGAATCAGTGTTACATAATCTGCATGAAGGTTATTTATCAAAGTCCAGATCGACATGATTTAAACCAATATTAAAGTTGTATCAAAACTAAATTAGAACTATGACTTCCATGGTGGCTATCACAGTTAAACCTAAATTTATCTGAGTGTTTAATGAAGAAAGAAACCAGTTATCTTATCAGCATCGCTACAATACTAAGTACCTTTAGGAGTCATCTCCCTTGCACTGTGCATTATAACATGGCCACGTTGATCACGGATTAAGTTGTAAAACAAAGTAAAATTTCAATAATTTATGAAATATGATCAGAATTTACATTTTTTTTTCCATTTGATCTTATATACTATCTTTGGAAAATATTAATCAAACAAGAATTTCCGCTGGTTTTCGAGTTATTCAATTCACACTCCAGGATCCCCTGACCAATTCAAAGTAGAACCACAGCTGGACAAGAGACGATTTGATTGACCCCATATAAGCTTCCAAGATAGAGCACCAGCCTATTTATCACTTGTTTTTTTTTTTTGTTTATTTTTGTTCTGACTGGATAAACCTGGCAGTATTGAGCACTTGTGTACATTTAGTCTGAATGTGCTTTCATAGTACTGGTATGTTCAGTAAATTCCTTCATAGCTAAGTCACAGAATCAACATGACTATCCCAGTAAACTGCTACAATAAAGCGATTAAGTAGGATGACTCTTGATGTAATTGTGGAGTGTTGGTTGATGTAATTGTGGACAGTTGATGTAATTGTGGAACAAAATAAAGTAACTGCAACCTTCATGAAGTTGTATAGTGCTGAAAAGTCCAGCAACTCTTCTACTAACGTGAATCACCCCAATCCATCATATATTGACTGCATTGACCATATCGTGGAAGCCACGGACGATACTCATCTGAGCTGAATTCCCAGGATTACGTACATTCTACGGTAATAAAGCAAACTAAAAGTAAACATAATCAAATGCATTGTGCTTTAGTGTAGATGCAATTAATCAGTTACAATGTGGTCGAGTGTAGAGGCAATGAATCAGTTACAATGCGCTCTGTATATAGGGAATGAATCAGTTACAATGTGTTCTAGTGTAGAGGCAATGAATCATATACAATGTTCTCTAGTGTAGAGACAATGAATCATCTACAAAGTGCTTTAGTGTAGAGGCAATTAATCAGTTACAATGTGCTCTAGTGTAGAAGCAATGAATCAGTTACAATGCGCTCTTGTATATAGGGAATTAATCAGTTAGAATGTGTTCTAGTGTACTGACAATGAATCCGTTACAATATGCTCTTGTATATAGAGAATGTATCAGATACAATGTTCTCTTGTATATATGGAATAAATCAGTTACGATGTGTTACTAGTGTAGAGGTAATGAATCAGTTACAATGTGCTCTAGTGTAGAGACAATTAATAAGTTACAATGTGCTCTAGTGTAGAAGCAATGAATCAGTTACAATACGCTCTTGATTATAGGGAATGAATCAGTTACACTATGTTCTAGTTTATTTACAATGAATCCGTTACAATGTGATCTTGTATATACGGAATGTATAAGATACAATGTTCTCTTGTATATATGGAATAAATCAGTTACAAGGTGTTACTAGTGTAGAGGTAATGAATCAGTTACAATGTGCTCTAGTTTACCGGCAATGAATTAGTTACAATGCGTTCTAATGTAGAGGGACTGAATCCATTAAAATGTGCTCTATTGTAAACACAATGAATCAGTTACAAATTTCTTTAGTGTAGTGAGAAAAAATCAGTTACCGTGTACTCTTGTGTAGAGATAAGGAATAAGTTACAATATGCTATTGTTAAAGAGACAATGAGTCAGTCACAATGTGCTCATGTGTAGAGCCAATATGTCATTTATAATCTCCTAATGCATAACGTGCTCTAGTATAGAGACTAAGACTCAGTTGCGATGAACTCTAGTGTAGAGACAATTAATCAGATACAATGTGCTCGAGTGTAAAGACAATTAATCAGTTACAACGTGCTCTATTGTAGAGACTGTGAATAATCTACTACGTACCTCTGTGTAAAGACAATGAGACAGTTACAATGTGCTCTTGCATAGAGGTAATAAGTCACTTACAATGTGCTCTTGTGCAGAGACAATGAATCAGTCGCAACGTGTTCTTGTGTAGAGACCATGAATTAGTCGCAATGTACTCTAGGGTAGAGACAATGAAAAAATAAATATTGCGATAAAGAATCAATAAACATTATGATAAAGAATCAATGCACGATATGATAAAGAATCAATAAATAGTATGATGAAGAATCAATAAACATTATGATAAAAATCAATAAATATTATGATGAAGAATTAATAAACATTGCGATAGAGAATCAATAAACATTGTGCTATAGTGATTGACCAAGATCGGTAACAGTGTGACTTAGTGTATAAAGAAGGTTTAAAATGTGGCTCATATGCATTATGACTGACCAGTGTCCCCACTAGGGCTAACGTATGTACAAGCAAGAGACCCATGTGAGAATCCGAAACTTGATGATACCACTCAACTATGTTCAGTTCCTATGTGCAAAAATTTGCTTGAAACTGGTCGGATGGGTTTTGGAAAGTTGAAAGTAACAATAGTTGTTGAATTTATTATACTGTAGCAAACTCAAGGTAGGTGCGATCTGTATTCACGTGTCCACATATAGCGTTGTTAGGTACCTGCTACTTCTGTTCCCGTGTCCACATATAGATTTATTAGGTCCCTGCTGTTTGTGTTCACGCGTCCATAGCTGTGTAAGGTACCTGCTTTCCTGTTCACGTGTCCACACAGCTTTGTTAGGTACCTCAAATTTCTGTTCACGCATACATATATAGCATTGTCAGGTACCCGCTATTTGTGTTCACGTGTGCACATATAGTTGTGTTAGGTACCTGCAGCTTGTGTTCACACGTCCACATATTGCTCGCTTTGTTAGGCTCCTCTATTTTTGTTCACGCGTCCACATATAGCTTTGTTATGTACCTGCTGTTTGTATTCACGTGTCTATAGCTGTGTTAGGTACCTGCTTTTCTGTTCACGTGTCCACCAAGCTTTGTTAGGTACCTGCTATATATGTTCACGCATACATATATAGCATTGCAAGGTACCCGCTATTTGCTTTCACGTGTGCACATATAGCTTTGTTAGGTACCTGCTGCTTGTGTTCACACTTCCGCATTTTGCTCGCTTTGTTAGGTACCTGCTATTTTTGTTCACGCGTCCACATATAGCTTTGTTATGTACCTGCTGTTTGTGTTCGCGCATCCATAGCTGTGTTAGGTACCTGCTTTTCTGTTCACGTGTCCACCAAACTTTGTTAGGTACCTGCTATTTCTGTTCACGCATACATATATAGCATTGTCAGATACCCGCTATTTGTGTTCACATGTGCACATATAGCTTTGTTAGGTACCTGCCGCTTGTGATCACGCGTCCACATTGCTCGCTTTGTTAGGTACCTGCTATTTTTGTTCACGCGTCCACATATAGCTTTGTTATGTACCTGCTATTTGTGTTCACGCGTCCACATATAGCTGTGTTAGGTACCTGCTATTTTTGTTCACGCGTCCACATATAGCTGTGTTAGGTACCTGCTATTTCTGTTCACGCGTCCACATATAGCTTTGTTCGGTAGCTGCTATTTATTTTCACGTGTCCACATGAAATTTGAAACTGCAATTGATTCTTCAATGAGAATATCTTTTTAAAACTCAGTTTCAGAAGCTCTGTCCCATGTGTAAAATATTGTATGTTTTTATACAAGTCAAAATATTACCACTACTACATTTTTTAAAAAGTGTATGCATGTGCGTTTTTAGACAAGTCAACATTATACCAGTACTACTTGTGTAAAATAATGTATGCGTGTAGTTTTAAAGAAGTCAATATTTGACTAGTATAGCGTGTCTAAAGTGATTTGTGAGGCTATTGTTTTAGACATTCAAGATTGTGCCAGTTTTACACAACTAAATTATGTATGAGTGTGTTTTATACAAGTCAAGACTGTGTCAGTATTACACAGTTAAATTACTTATGAGTGTGTGCTTTATACAAGTCAGTGTTTGACCATACTTCATGTCTAAAGTGATTTATTAGTGTTTTAGATAAGTCAAGATTGTACCAGTAAAACATGTCTGAGTTGATTGATGAGCCTGTTGTTTTAGACAGCATTATGCAGGTACAACATGTCTCAAGTTACTTATGAGTGTGCGTTTCAAACATGTCATCATTGTGTCAGTGTCACACAGAAGGGATATAACTGTGTTGCTCTTACGTTGCGTTCCACATTTTGTTCCAATATACCTCTGTAAAATAATTTCAGATTGTTTCTGTCTACCATTTCAATATTTCCAGCAACTCGTCGCATCATACAATAGGTCAGGTATTTTTATTTGTGCAAACGAAACATTGACAATACAATTGTTTATGTAACAAATATGAAATGTACTTTACGTGGTGACTTTTGTACATAACTCCATTTTCGTGTCGTATCCATACATACAATCAAGGAGGGTCTTACACCATGTATCAAATACAAACTGATTCTCTCTCTCTCTCTCTCTGTTCACAATACACAAAACTTACAAAATTTCTTAAACAGTTGCATTTTGAGCTGTACTCACACACACACAGATATATATATATATATATATATATATATATATATATATATATATATATATATATATATATATATATATATATATATATATATCCATTATGCAACTTACGGGTTAATGTCGAAGGATGTTGACCTATCCTAGAATTCTGACTGATCTGACACACCTTGATGTCGACCTAAGTTGACCTTTCCTAGAATTCTGGTTGATCTGAGAAGGCCCCTGACCAGAACAATCACATATATAATTTGTAACTAACTGGGTAATATTTTCAAATTCATTGGAATGGTTTATGATCTGGAACATCAATCAATATTAACGTTTCACACAACATGGACTGGACTCAATGCTTACCGCATATACTGTATAAAAGGTGAACAGCATGGACTGTAATTAAGACATACATTATACAATGTACTTATTACGACATAAAGCATGGAATGTACGTCAGGCCAACAATACAGACTGTACATAAGGCATGCAACATGGACTGTACTTAAGCCATACACCACGGACTGTACTTGATGCATACAGCATGGACTGTACTTAATGCATACAGCATGGACCGTACTTAATGCATTCCGCATTTACTGTACTTAATGCATGCATCATAGAATATACCTAAAGCATTCATCATGGACTGTACTTAAGGCTTACAAAATGAAATGTACTTAAGACAGTCAACATGGACTGTACTTAATGCATACAGCATAGACTGTACTTAATGCATACAGCATGGACTGTACTTAATGCATACAGCATGGAATGTACTTAATGCATACAGCATGGACTGTACTTAAGGCATATATCATTCACGTGTAGAATTTAAAAATGATTCATCTCCATATACAATTGCTTCTTACTTTCATTCTATAACTCAATTTACAAATGAGCACGTAGTTCTGATTCTTTATTCAGAAAAGTAAATAAATGTAATCGATTGGGAAATTCTTTATATGGGAAAATTAACTGATTTGAAGTCAATCAATGTGGAATCTGTATCTAATTTATTCATGCTATAAATACCTGATTAAAAAACGAAAATGGCTTGCAACATTTTATTTGAATATAGATATAACATATAAAATTCCTCTCTTTAAGCTGTTTGATTTTGAAATATATATAAGTTATAAAAGTCACCCTTTTTGCCGATTTTATTTTAAGATACGAGATTTTTATGCTAAGGAGCCACGATGCCTTGGTTAGGAGAGCAAAAGATTAATGAAACAAAGATCGCTTGTTTTAATATACGTCCAGGCGAGCCCCAGTTGGATGCCATGGTGTGTCACTGGGAAATGAACTTAGCTTCTATTGTCTCAGTATGATATAGCCGATAATGTGCGAAACGTATCGTTAAACGAAGCACAAAGAAAATAAATTTGTTATGTCAGGTTTTTTTAATTATGTAACAGAAACTGATTATTCAGTCTATCCATTTTGGAAATATAAAAATCTAAAGGTCATAGTGGAAGATTGATTATTTTCGCTCTCTCTCTCTCTCTCTCTCTCTCTCTCTATATATATATATATATATATATATATATATATATATATATATATAATAGAGAGAGAAAGAGAGAGAGAGAGAGAGAGAGAGAAGAGTCCCAATAAAGAGTGTTTAAATATTAATGGTGTGTTGGCGAAGTTCACTGTGTTCAGTCTGTTTGGGAATCTATACATTATGGTGGAAATAATGCCTTTTATCAGTTCATTGTTTTGCTGGTATTGTTCCTAGTGTGTTCTATGTTGGGATGGGGTGGGGTGGGGTGTTCGTTTATATGTCTAACGTCGGACTGGCAAAGTTCCCAATGTGACCTCTGTAGGGGAGTATTTTAAATCATATTTGAAACTGTATCTTCTATGAGCACAACGTAACAATACTGCATTCAACACAAATCGATAATGAGGTATTCCATTGATGAAATCTATATTCATTTGAAATAGTGTTTAGCTCAACAAAAAAGATAATATGAATAGATCAATGATAAAATGTCAAAACATTATGTTTAGCTTAACAAAAAAGATAATGTAACAAGATGGATGATAAAATGTCAAAAGATGGCTGTTAAGCCGAACAAAAAAGACAATGTAAAAAGACGAATGATAAAATGTCAAAGGATGGCTGTTAAGCCTAACAAAAAAGACAATGTAAATAGATGAATGATAAAATGTCGAAAGATCGATGTTAAGCTCAACAAAAAAGACAATGTAAATACATGCATGATAAAATGTCAAAAGATGGATGTTAAGCCTAACAAAAAAGACAATGTAAATAGATGAATGATAAAGTGTCAGAAGATCAATCAAAAACCTAAAGCATGATCTAGAGGACTCTCTGCTTTTTGGTATAACTGTTGCAAGGACAAAGTACAACGTAACTGTAGCAAGGGCAAAGTACAATGTAGCTGTAGCAAGGACAAAGTACAACGTAACTGTAGCAAAGAGAAAGTACAACGTAATTGTAGCAAGAACAAAGTACAACGTAACTGGACCATGGACAAAGTACAACGTAACTGTAGCAAGGGCGAAGTACAACGTAAATGTAACAAGACCAAAGTACAACGTAACTGGACCAAGGACAAAGTACAACGTAACTGAAGCAAGGACAAAGTACAACGTAACTTTAGCAAGGACAAAATACAACGTAACTTTAGCAAGGACAAAATACAACGTAACTGTAGCAAGGACAAAGTACAACGTAACTGTAGCAAGGGCAAAGTACAAAGTAACTGAAGCAAGGACAAAGTACAACGTAACTGAAGCAAGGACAAAGTACAACATAAATGTAGCAAGAACAAGGTACAACGTAACTGGACCAATGACAGAATAAAACGTAACTTAAGCAAGGAGAAAGTACAACGTAACTGTAGCAAGGACAAAGTACAGCGTAATTGAAGCAAGGGCAAAGTTCATCGAAACTGTAGCAAGGACAAAGTACATGGTAACTGTAGCAAGGACAACATTCAACGTAACTGTAGCGAGGACAACGTACAAAGTAACTGTAGCAAAGACAAAGTACAACGTAACTATTGCAAAGACAAAGTACAATGTAACTGTTGCACGGGCAAATTACAACGTTACAATTGGAACATACACCTTTTGTTAGAGTGTTTACTGAAAAGATTGTGCCTGTCCGTCTCTTGCTACATGTCAAAGTACAACATTACATTTTACACATATACCTTTTGGTAGAGTATTTAATGAAAAGATTATGCCTGTCCGTCTCTCTATACATCTTCATTTTCTGCACAATACGTTTAGTTTTTCGTCATCTACAGTTGTCACACTTTGTGTATTTCTTTCACTCGATATAAGGAAGAAGCTATTGATAATCAGACTGTGAAATAACAACTCACATCACCTAAAGAAGAAAATATATTTCTGCATAACAACGTTAGTGCTATATAGCATGCACTGATTGCATCACATACCCTGATCAACTCCTGTCTACAGCTTGAACAAGGTATTGTTGGAGACATGACTATTTGTCTTCTAGTTAAAAGGTCAAAGGTTAAAGTCACTGTCACTGAAAAAAGAAACGCAGTCGCCTTGCAATACAATTAAGTCTGTGTCACGTACCAAGGCAAATTAAATGTATGGTTTACACTTAGCTATGAAAGAAGCTTATCAATTAGTGGTCACAAAACGAAGGGGCAAGGTTAATGTGATAGAAAGAAATGATGTCTTCTGTAAAACATTGACTACATGACCATGCGTATTCATGCCAGTTTGTAAATAGCATGCACTTTGAGTAAGAAGAAACTCTATTGATGGTGTGGTTAACGGGTCAAAGGTCAAGATCTCTTGGGCCGAAATAAGAAAATGATATTTGCAAACTGCCTTCACTTCTAGGGCTCATAAACAATGCCTGAAGAAGACAGCTTGATTTGCTGTCCAAAGGTTAAAGGCCAAGGACAAATTGATTTGATAAAATAACTTTTTCACTAGACCAAATCTCTGTGGATGGCTTACAATTAGGGTAATATAAATCCCATACATAATGGGTTCTAGCAATAGTCACTTGGATGAGTGAGTTGCAAGTTACTCGTTCATGTCCCCATGAAAATAACACAGTACACTGCAGATACTGTTTCTAAATAACCACAGGTGCCTGTCGTATGCGTTGCGGTAAAATTAGTGAACTAGAAGAAAATTTTGTTTTCTGATGCATGACTTCTTAGATGAAGCTATAATAAGATACAAGGTTTGTAACTCTATAAATTGTCTTTCCATACTGGTTTGTAACTCTATAAATTGTCTTTCCATACAGATTTGTAACTCAATAAATTGTCTTTCCATACAGATTTGTAACTCAATAAATTGTCTTTCCATACAGGTTTGTAACTCAATAAATTGTCTTTCCTTAAATGGCTCTGGATTGCTGAGCGTCATGCACATTAACGTTTTGCTTTTCAGTCTTCCGAAATCATTTTAATGTTGATGCAGTCTTGTATCAACAAACCTTTACACATCTTTAGGAACTAGATAAGGAAGAAGTTTTAAAAAAAATGGCCAAATGTTATGATTTTCGCCTGGTCGGATATTTTTACTCTTGAACCATATCACCAGCTGTTCAGCTCTCTATAGCTTTTGTAATCAAACATTATTATGGGTTCTTTGATGGGGATCGGATGAAAACTATAACATAATTATGTTGTAAGTTGGCAACATTTATCCTGTCAAGTTAATTGCTTACTTATGCAATTACCTGCTGGCGCCTTCCCTCTTGCGTGACAATGTATCGAAGTTTTAGTCTTTAAATTATTGTCTTCTTTCCACTCTGGAGTACCCACGCTTGCCATATGTGTTTATGTGTAAGTGTAAGTATGAAGGTATATGTGTGTTTGTGAGTGTATGTATGTATGTATGTATGTATGTCACGAAGTACATTACTATATCGAGCTATCCGTCCTCCTCTCTGTTATATTTTTTCTATATTATCCTTTCCTTTAAATGAATGTTAGATCAATTAAGCCCTCGTAACATTCTGCATTGAAGGTATTGTTCTTAATTTAAAGGAATAGAAATTCTGTCTAGCTCAAGTTCCCCCTAACACTTGATACGCTGATTGAGAATATGTGACATCGATTTAATTTATTTCAAAGCTTATTGTAAATCAGAACAATAGTTGGAAACAATTACTGACAACGTCCCGCTTGTGAGGACAAAATATATTTCACCAGCAGGTGGTAATTAGCCAGCTATTTTAGGTGATCAGTATAAAAGATGAGGCGTTAACTCGACTGGCTGTCATATTGAATCAAAGAATGTCACGCACTTCATTACGTGCTTTTTGTTTCAAAATGAGACCAGATCTGTGATATGGGAAGATATTGTTTCCTGAATGAAAGATCAATACAAAACTGCACAAAAGAGTTGGCTTTGAAGTTCATATATGTCTAATCTATTAATATGGTTATATTATCCAAATCGGTTCCAATGCGTGCAAAAATCGGTGAACATTTTCGTTTCCCACGATATCACACAATTAAACTACATGGTTCAGAATTTGATTTTAAAAGCAATTCATTTATTTAAATTGCAATAAATCGTAGAGCACGGTACCACGACAAAAGTTGTATCGTTGTATACTTCGGTACTTCGAACGTACCGCGATACGTCTACGACAATTTTATTAGAGAATAACAATGTAATGTTCTGATACAGGGGCCTGATAAGTTTTGTGTATTTAATAGCTGGAAAAATGATATTGCTCTGATTTATAGCAAAACAAGACCATATTATAGCCATTATAATTTTTGGAAAAAATAATTATCTTGAGTTAAAAGAATAGAAAATATCTCAGCACAAAGGAAAATCGCAGCACCCCACCCAGCAAAGAAATTTGAAGTCCCTTATAGTAGCTTAATTTGCTATATGTACGCTAATTTGTACATAAGCTGTAATCTAAAAATTTGAACTAATGTGGGTCAAATAAGCTTACACTAAAGCTAACACCCTGTAAATGATAGTATGATATAGAACTGGTTGATAGATATAGTGTTGACTATGAAGCCAACATCCTTGCTACACCTGTGATATAATAGGCGGGGAAACTTTGAGTGGGATGCCAACGCCCGGGCAAAACAATTACCAAAGAGGGTCAGTAAACAAAGCATATTTACTCAACACATGAAACAATATTTGAAGGACCTAAGAAATTAAGATAAATTTACTCAGAAAACAACTTCTCTCCTGAAATTCTGAAGTTGATTCGGTGTCTACAAAGGAATATATGTTCTTAATACATTAACATATTCTAGTAAATTATAATAAAAAAATTGAATTTTGTATCAGAATCTTTCTTCAAAACATTGGATTTGTCCCTAATACTTTATACATCTTATTTCTACATCACTTTGGCACACGTGACATGTGTCAAGTATGTGATCAAAAAATTCATGAATATAAAAAAAAACTTTAGTTGTAAAACTTAATTTGTGACAAAAACAACCGTTCTGTAAAAAGAATGAAAATAATTATTTTAGGATGTTGTCATTATAAAGGAAAATATGCCGTTAATATTATTAAATTAGTATCAACATTGCCCAGAAGTTTCCGTAATTCTTTCCCGACGGAATGTATCGAAGTACCGATACATTGAAATACTACTTTGATACCGCAGTCATCCGGTATACTGTTAATATCGCACACATCTAATAAGTTGTATGTATCCGTATCGTAGTGGTCTCCTCAGTGTCAGAATTCTCTCTCTCTCTCTCTCTCTCTCTCTCTCTCTCTCTCTCTGTATATATATATATATATATATATATATATAATTTAGTTAATTTGTGCGAATTACATAGCACGTGTGGCGATACGTACGGGTGTCAAATCTGCACATGAATTACGTCATTAGGTCAACTTGTTATGACAAACATGTTCTCGTAAAAACAACCACTGACAAATCACAGCTTCCAAAGACAAAAATGTTCTCGTAGAAACAACAACTGACAAATCACAGCTTGTGAAGACAAACAGGTTCTCATTTATGTAGCCTTTACTCTTTTGTAGTAATCAAACACATGGTAGAAGAAGCGCGCACTTGATTGTGCATTTTGGCTTAAGTGAAAGACGGGATAAGTGAAATAAGATTGTATTAACATTGTAATAACAGACCAGATGGCTGAAGTAGAGACTGGCAGCTTTTCTCTCCCTCTCTTTCTCTCTCTCTCTCTATTTGTCTGTCTCTATATGTCTGTCTGTCTGTCTGTCTCTGTCTCTCTCATCCTTTAGTATTCCCCTCATTTTAAGAAGTGGTCATATTGGTTCTTACTGGCAATACAACTTTCCCCTCAACAGCAACCGTTTCTTACACAATTTAACACTATGATTTTACTCACCTCTGTTCTATATTTTTTCGATGAACACGCCATGAGATTCATTCCTACTCAGTATGGATTCTTTGTCCTCTGGGTTTATAATTTCTACATTATGAAGGAATCATTTTGCACGTTTTTCTTGGTCTGTCGTATTATATGAGACATCAATATCGTCGGATACTAACGGGGGAGAATGAGACGTGGATACAAGAACCCTACCACTTTCCATTACAAATTAAAATGCTAAACACAATTTGCACTTAATACACAAAAGATTTTAACAACAAATTATATTTTTAGAAAATATGAAATCAGCGTGCAGTTAATGATTATTTCATTTAAGACAAAAATTGTTAATGTAGATAGTAAGATAACATTTGTGACTACTTCTAATTATATCAAAAAGGATAATATCGAATAACTTACAGTAATTTACCCGGAGGCGTCCGCTAAAAAATATCTTTTGAAATAAACTCGGAAAAAAGTAGATAATTCAAGAGTCCTGAACTATTTTGCACTACATTACAAAATTACTTCAGTTTCCTTTAGGAAAATATACTTTGAGATTACTTCCTTCTGTTTCTTCTTATTTTCAAAAAATAAACTATTTGTAGGATTCAGTGAACATCTCCAAACTTTCACTTCATAATAATCTTGATTATAACATCAGAGATACGCATATTAATTTTGTTATCTTCCATTCTTTGAAAATATAAATTTTCTTAAACATAAAATTGTGTTTAAAGAGTAAGCAAAACAATAATGGTGAAAAAATGATAACTGGATTTGAATCGGGATAGCGATGTAAAAACATTAACTCGTTTCCAACAGGACCATTTCTACCACTGAATCTACACCGGGATAGCGATGTAAAACTATTAAATCGTTTCCAACAGTACCATTTATGCTATTGAATCTACACCGGGATAACGATGTAAAAATATTAAATCGTTTCCAACAACACCATTTGTGACATTGGCTCTACACTGTTGCAAAATTGTCTTTTTGTTCTACATAACTTTTCTACCCACTGTACACAATTTCGGGGATCAACACTCTCTTGTTTCTTCTAAAGGTACAAGAAAGTAACGTCAGGGTCGGAGGGAAGGGAGGGAAAGTTCCGGGGTTTCTGGACCCCCACTTTACAAAAAATGTACACACACCATGTGAATATTTTATTCTTGCTTACGTCAATTGTGTAATATGCACATATTGATTAAAACCAAACACATACTTTTATTTGGTGATCTTCAGGGGAAAGTTAGAGCAATTTTGAAATTGACCTACCCCCGCAACACTTGACCTGATCTGGCACTTACAAGTGATAACAAATGTATTAAATAATTCTTACATTTAATATTTTTCATATATATAACATACTACCATATGATCGAATACACGTGGATAGAGGTGATATGGAAGTGATTGGTAAAGGTGGGCCTTGCAGACCACTCGGCCAACTGGATTAATTCCATATAAACAATGTTTCAACTGTTAAAACAATCCTTTAGGTGACGAATTTCATTACCTCTCTGAGTGTGAAATCTTCAAGGAGGCTACACTGAATTTGATTAAGAGATAGTATTACATGCGATCGAGTCAGTAGAAATATCAACATTTAATGTAAAACGAACAATATTCTAGTGTAGAATTTAAGCATATTTGTTAGCAATATTATGCATGAATTAGAAACAGAATAGATGACAGGGTGACGACCCATGCTGATTTTAAATTCCAACCGAAAAAAGGACTGGATGGCTACCCATGCTGATTTTACATTCCAACCGAGTAGAGTACTGTATGGCTATCCATGCTGACTTTGCATTCCAACCGACTAGAGGACTGGATGGCTATCCATGCTGATTTTGCATTCCAACCGAATAGAGGACTGGATGGTTACCCATGCTGATTTTACATTCCAACGGAATAGAGTACTGTATGGTTATACATGCTGACTTTACATTCCAACCGACTAGAGGAATGGATGGATATCCATTCTGATTTTGCATTCCAACCGAATAGAGTATTGTATGGTTATACATGCTGACTTTACATTCCAACCGACTAGAGGACTGGATGGCTACCCATGCTGATTTTACATTCCATCCGAATAGTGTACTGTATGGCTATCCATGCTGACTTTACATTCCAACCGAATAGAGGACTGGATGGCTACCCATGCTGATTTTAAATTCCAACTCAATAGAGTACTGTATGGATATCTATGCTGACTTTACATTCCAACCGACTGGATGGCTATCTATGCTGATTTTGCATTCCAAACACATAGAAGACTGGATAGGTACCCATGCTGATTTTGCATTCCAACCGAATGGAGTACTGTATGGCTATACATGCTGACTTTGCATTCCAACCGAATAGAGGATTGGAGGGCTACCTATGCTGATTGTACTTTCCAACCGAATAGAGGACTGGATAGTTACCCATGCTGATTTATATTCATCCGAATAGAGGACTGGATGGCGACCTATGCTGATTTTTCATTCCAACCGAATAGAGTACTGTATGGCTATACATGCTGATTTTGCATTCCAACGGAATAGAGGACTGGATGGCTACCCATGCTGATTTTACATTCCAACGGAATAGAGGACTGGATGGCTACCTATGCTGATTTTACATTTCTACCAAAAAAGAAGACTGGATGCCTACCCATGCTGATTCTACATTCCAACCGAATAGAGTACGGATTTCTACTCATGATGAATTTACATTCCAAATGAAACAAGGATCGGATAGCTACCTATGCTGGTTTACATTCCAGCCGGAGAGGATCGGATGGCTATCGATAAGAAAGGCTTTGGCTTTCCACCAGACTTACTATTCATAAGCAAATCTATGAAGCATCTAAGAAAAATATCACAAATATAGTCCATGCAGCGAAATCAGCCGACTACACTCTTAAGATCATGGAAAGTACAGCTGCAAAGCGCTCTTCGAGATTACTAACAAGCTAATGTGAAGGAACAAATCTACACCACTTCCAACTACATTCTCTCCAGACGACCTTCCGGACATGTTTGCAAATTTCTTCCGTGACAAACTAGAAACCATTATAGATAAGCTTGACACCACAATTTCAGTTGACTCGTCGTCACCATACAGTTGGGATACATAATTTGAGCGGCAACCATTAGCAGCATTTGAACCTATCGCTATGGATTTCGTACGTACAATCGTGATGAAGAGTGTACCAAAGTCCTGTGAACTTGATCCAATTCCTACATCACCGCAGCTTGAGTGTTTAGATCCAGTATTGCCTTCACTATCTGATGTTATTAATACCTCTCTTTCATCAGGGGAATTCCCATCATTCTTCAAAACTGCCATTGTAAAGCCTCTGCTGAAAAAACCAACACCAGACCATAACGATTTAAAGAACTACAGCCCAGTTTCTAATCTCCCATTCATATTAAAAATCTTAGAAATATTTGTTCTATCCCAGCTTGTATCTCGTCTGAATTCAAATAGTCATTTTAGCCATGTACAATCTCCATATATTCCTTGCCACAGTACTGAAACTACTCTTCTAAAAGTGGTTAATGACATTCTCTCTGCGTTGGATAATGCAAAGATTACAGTTCTCATCCTCCTTGATTTGTCTGCAGCATTTGACACAATAGACCATGATATATTACTTCACCGTCTCCAGTATGTATTTGGCATTCATGATACAGCTTTACTGTGGTTCAAGTCCTACTTGGTCAACAGGACACAAATTGCAAATGGAACACACTCCAGCCCAGTTGATCTATGTTGTGGTGTTGCACAGGGGTCTGTTCTTGGACCTGTTCTCTTCATTCTGTACACTCAGTCGCTCTCAAGTGTCATATATCATCATCCAGCGTCTCACCAATTGTACGCTGATGACACCCAAATATACAAATCTAGCCATCGAACTGAAGTTGATGCAACCATCTGAGGTGTAGAGAGGTTGATTTCTGATGTGAAATCATGGATGACATGTAACATGGTGCAGACGAATGATGATAAAACTGAGGTCAATCCGACCACATCACAAAGACTTTCTCATTCACCTCCTGTACCTCAAACAATAATTATCAGCAACACCAACATTAAATTCACACAATCAGTACGAAACCTAGGTGTTTCTCTGGACGGTACTCTCACATTGCATCAACATGTCATGAACATATGCAAGGCTGCACATCTTGAGCTGAGACGCATCAGCTCCATTCGCAAATATCTTACGGTTGATGCCACTAAACACTTGTGTGTTCATTAGTACTTTCAATACTGGACTATTGCAACTCATTTATGTCTGGTTCATCTCAATATCTGCTCCAGAAACTTCAAAAAGTTCAAAACACAGCTGCTCGAATCATACTTAGAGTACCACGATCAGAGGACACCTTCCCGCTGCTCTGTATCCTACACTGGCTATCCATTCAATCCAGAATCAAACACAAAATTTGTTCCTTGTGCTACGTTTCACTGTCAGACTCTACATACCTATCCGACTTCACCCATGTGTACACACCAGCAAGATACTTACGGTCCTCTTCTTGCAATCGTATACTCATTATTCCCACTATGAAAACAAAGTCATATGGAGAGCGTTCTTTTGCATACCAGGGCCCAGCAACGTGGAATTAATTGCCCACTGAACCTAGACACAAAGTCACAGTGATCCCATTGAAGAGTGTTCTCAAAACTCACTTATTTCGACTGCAAGAACAAACTTAAAGATATAATAATGTTTCTTATCTTAAGTATTATCAGCAATTTTTTATGTTTTCTAATGTCATGGTGATTTTTTTGTGTAATCATATCATTGTATGTTTTTTTATCTTATATGTGTTGTCTAATGTTGTAAAGCGCTTAGAGCTTTTAAAGATTAGTCGCTATACAAAGTCCTCATTATTATTATTATTATTATTATTATTATTCCAACTATTCATTAAAATGTACTATTTTGCGGCATGCAAATCATTTCGGAATAATCCTTCTTACACTTTTGACACGTGCCAGTAATTGGCAACAGCCATATCTAGTGCGAAATTTAAATTGTCCACAGGACAAATGGTTGTGCTATTCCACGTGTATTTACAAGTCACCAAACATAGCTCCGGAAATATAATGTACATGTTACCGAAAGAACGCTTCAGCCGACGGTAGCTCCACAGCATCCAGAACTACCGGTAAGCGTATAAATTGTACACTGATATGTGCGGACAAAAGTGGCTGCAAATAATTGCAGCTTACTATGAATAGGTGACATCAGCCCCTGACCCGAAAACCAACATCATCACGGGTGAGGGGCTGACTTATCTGCCTACTGTCACAGTATCCGTGCCAAGCAAACATGAGTTTGCTAATATCAAACTTCTACACGTGCATTACTTTGATCTGTGTGAGAAGACTAATTATCATTACAAATCGTGTTGTTAGAGAATTATTAAAAGGGGTCGCCATGTCAAAGGAAATTACAGCGGACATGATGTTTTTACATTATTCAATCTGTCTTTTGCAAGCATATGAAAATATTCAACCTAAAGTCAGGCATCCCTATTCACATGTTACGGGAAAATAGTGACATTTGATATACGAAAATGAAACAGTAAATGTCGAAACTCAATATGTTTGGATTATTTGAATTTGTTTATTTCAGGTTCTACAACTGCGTACGTTAACAATGTTACAAATTACAGGTATCAATAGTCCCCGGAAGTTTATGTTCTAAGGTGTGCATGCGTTGCGCACCGAACGGAAAGAACAATTTTAATTCAAAGAGAGATAGAAAGGGGGCAGGTGGAAGAGAGATACTCAAAAGATGGACTGCAAAGGAAAACATGGCAGGAATATAATAATGGTTTATATTTAGGTAAGCGATGTTTATTCAATGTAATACTTCTTCTTGAACTATATAAAATACATTTTTGACACAAAGATGCATGGATAACGCAGTGGTAGAAAATTTGTTCCACATATCTGCAGTCTCGTGTTCTTTCACTGGCTCAAGAATGCGCGAGGTCAATGTGATCTTCAATCCAAGTTCGGTATTTTTCTCAGGGTTCTTAGGTTCTCTAAACCACAATACTCTACCGTACGTAAATTCTGAGCCATCGAAGGTACTGTGTATAACTTGTGAGAATAAAACCACGTTGAGATAAATAAACTGTACAGCTTAAATATGGCCGTAAATAAAGTTCACAGCTTAAATATGGCCTTTTAATTCGTGATCCAACTGCAATGGCTAAGCCCTAGGAGGAGGGGTATAGAGAAGTCGAGGGGGAGAAGGAATTTGGAGAAAATCGGGAGGACGATAAGGAATTAGAGGAATAGGAGAGAAGAATACCCAGATGAGTAGAATACAAGGACAGGTGGAAAGCTATCTCACACTAATAATAAAATGATTCAATAGGCTATCACAGGGTCGAGAGGAAGGAGAATACTTGGGAAATTTTCATTTTTTGTCCAGCCATTAAACTATTCCATTATATCAAGCGTGTAGCGTGCCGTTCACGGCCTACACCAAGATGCCTAGTACGAGTGGATGTATATCATGCGTGTAACGTGCCCTTCACCTCCTGCATGAAGATGCCTGATACGGGTGGATGTATATATTGCGTGTAACGTGCTCTTCACGGCCTCCATGAAGATGCCTGATACGAATGGATGTATATCGTGCGTGTAGCGTACCGATAAATGTATTATTTATGTTTGTATTTTTTCCTCAATGCGTGAATAAAAAATGTCACTACTACTACTACTACTACTTCTAATACTAATAATAATAATAATGTAGCATTACACCATCATACGTCTGTATCCTTTAGTTCAATAGTTAATGGGAAATATTTTCTTCTAAATCTTTCAAACGTAAATGACAGGCAAATGTAACATAAGTTTGGGCTCTTGGCCCCAAAAGCTAAAAGTAATATATGTGTAAAATATTTGCTAATGTGTTATGCTGAGGAAGATGCGTCTCAAGCTAGCCAGGTAAAATAAATAAATGCCGGCAATTTCTCTCCTTATCAAAACATGTGCAAATATAATTCTAAATAGAATGTCGAATGTTACACTGGTAAATAATATATACGGAGAGAGAGGGGGGTGGAGACCTGATCAAAGTTATCGTGGTAGAATGTTATCTCATTGCTATTATCTATTGTTGCTCTGTTGCTAATAAAACACTAAAGTAAAAATTCAAAATTCAGTAGCTTGTCAAGAAAGATACCTGTAATGGATGAGAAAACAAAGATAATGCACCTGGAGTGTTATTAAATCCTTAAATATCGCTAAATCAGTCAAATTGAAATAAAACCATCAACATTTACTAAGCCAGTCAGAAAGATAAAGACAGGAAATTTCCGGGTAAATATGCATTATACTCTATTTAATTTTTGGATCCTCGCTACCTTATCAGGCCATGAACCGCGGGAGATAATTTCACTCTTTTATTTTCCCTAATGAAACATTAATTGCTTTGGATTGCTTTGGCTGTAGTAAAACTGTGTGTTGTTTGGATTGTTAACGTGGCTTTATCAATAATAGTCATATCGCTACGATGTCTGTAGTGTGACAGCTTGTAGTGATGTCTAGGAATGGGTCATGCAGTAAAACAGCACAGTCTGCAAAAATTAGGAGAACGTTATTCGTTAGAGTCTGCATCATTATACTAATGTATTATTTTGGGAATTATTATTTGTGGTATTTCAGGCAAACAACATACGTTTGCATTACGTGCGAATAGTTCTTGCTATTTTACAAAATTTACTTCGCAGCGACAGTTTACTGTGTGTGACAAATGATGTAAAATAGTACTAAAGTGACACAATCTGATTTAAAGGAATGTGTACATGGGTCTTATTAGTATCATGCTATTTCAATGTGTACATGGGCCATATTAATATCATCCTAGTTCAATCTGTACAGAGGCCTTGTTAGTATAATTCTATCTCAATGTGTACACTGGCCTTGTTAGTATCATCCTATTTCAATCTGTACAGGGGCCTTATTAGCATCATCCTATTTCAATCTGTACAGGGGCCTTGTTAGTATCATCCTATCTCAATGTGAATAGGGGCCTTATTAGTATCATCATATTTCAATGTGTACAGGGGCCTTATTAGCATCATCCTATTTCAATCTGTACAGGGTCCTTGTTAGTATCATCCTATTTCAATGTGTACCTTATTATTTCCATCCTATTTCAATCTGTACAGGGGCCTTATTAGTATCATCCTATTAAAATATGTACATTGCCTTATTAGTATCATCCTATTTCAATGTGCAAAGGGACCTTATTAGTATCATCCTATTTCAGTGTGTACAGGGGCCTTATTAGTATCATCCTATTTCAATGTGAACAGGGGCCTTATAAGAATCACCATAGTTCAATGTGTACAGGGGCCATATTAGTGCCATCCTGTCTTAGTGTGTGCATAAGCATTACTAGTATCATCTTATTTCATTGTGCACACGTGCCCTTAAAAGTATCCTCGTTGTTCCCTGTGTACAGTGGCCTTGTTAAAATAATCATGTTTCAATGTGCACATTGGCCTTATTAATAACATCCAATTTAAATGTGTAAAGGGCCTTAATATAGTATTTATATTTAGAGTGTACATGGGCCTTGTTAGTATCATCATATTTTAATGTGTACAGAGGCTTTATTAGTATCATCATATTTCAGTGTGTACAGGGGTCTTATTGGTATTGCCCTATTTCAGTGTGTACAGGGATCTTATTAGTATCAGCCTATATCAGTGTGGACAGGGGCCTTGCAAGAATGAACATATTTCAATGTGTCTTATTAGTATCATCCTGTATTAGTGTGTGCCGATGCATTACTAGTGTCATCTTATTTCATTGCGCACATGTTCCTTTAAAATTATCCTCGTTTTTCTATGTGTACGGTGGCCTTGTTAGAATAATCCTGTTTCAATGTGCACATGGGCCTTATGAGTATCACTCTATTTCAATTTTAGCACGCTACTATTCAGGTAATTGTAAAGTGATATTAACCGAGACCCATTGTTATATATGCATAACGTTGGTTTCGAACGCGAATCTTCAACTGTTCGGATCTTATCAGACATTAATAATAATAATAATAATAATAATAATGTGGATTCAATACAGCGCCTAATCTTGAGATGCTCTAAGCGCGTTACAATATTAGGCAGCACATAAAATGAGACACAACGCAGGACCACAAAAACAAACACCATGACACCAGAAAACAAAAACCGACAACAGTAAGCAAACATTAACAAGTCATCCAGTCTCTTTCAGTAGTCAAAAAGGTCAGTTTTAAGAACACTCCCAAATGAGGCCACAGTGTCCCTGCGTCTAAGATCCGCGGGCAACTCTCTTCACTCACCTGGGTCATGGTACTCAAAACAGCGATGCACACACGACGACGCCCCAACAGTGGGAACAACAAGAACGCGAGCGCCGGAAGAAGAGTGTACGCATCCAGACGGGGTGCACACACAGGCGAAGCCATACAGGCACATGAACTACGCTCCGTATAATTGAGAACCTCTTCGCTGTATATAAAAGGTCACTATAAAATAAAATCAGTTCAAGTAGACTCCGCAATTACAACTAAATATTAGCTACGCGATATGGGGAAGGTTTATAATTTCTGCATAAGATACAAACTAAAGTGACTGTGTGAACGTAGGAATCAATTTGCATAGTCAGCAATACTGTAGGGAGGTACTGGGTCTCTGTGGAACTTACAGAAAAAAATCCGCTTGCTATGATAGCAAAGAAAAAGGAATATAAGAACATTCGAAATTCATGAATCACAAAGTCTGAGTGCAGAGTGCAGATAAAGCTGTTTTGTAAGAACGTTAATTGTCGCTAGGGGTGGTATGTGGTTGGTTCCGATATATCAAACACAATGGTATGTGGTGTAGTTCCATTATAACTAATACATGGGTAAGTGGGATAGTTCTCTTATGACTAACACAGGGGTAAGTAGGGTAGTTCCGTTATGACTAACACAGGGGTAAGTGGGATAGTTCCGTTATGACTAACACAGGGGTAAGTGGGGTAGTTTGTTGTAACAAATACAAGGGTAAGTGGGAGTACTTCCGTTATAGCTAATACAGGGGTGAGTGGGGTAGTTCCATTATAAATAATACAGGGGCAGACACAGAATACTGCGAGTTGGACAATTTACTGTTCCCACTTCCTGTATGGACTGTGTGTTACATGTCGTATGAGACAGTATTAGCAAGAATCATCATGGAGTTTGTATTTGAAGAGCAAAAAAGATTAATGTACTGTTATAGCAGAGAGTTAACATCTGTCAAATCTTTTAGATCAGCTATTCAGTTAGATCTTTTAATTCGGTTATTCAGTCAGATATGTCAATTCGGTTATTCAATCAAGTAGTGTTATTTAGTTAATCACTCATATATGTTAATTCGGTTATCCAGTGAAATCCGTTAGATCGGTTATTCAGTCAAATCCGTTAATTAGGTTTTTCAGTCAAATCCATTCATTTGGTTTTTCAGTCATGTATGTTAACTCTTTTATTTAGATTCCATGATTCCATAGATCCTACAGAAACGTATAATGTTGGGGATTCTAATACAAAAATGGCGCGTGGAATATTTTCAAAGCATTTGCAGGACTGTATTATTGAATTCAGAGACTGATATTGAACCAAGGGACATGTTTTGCATGACAAAGATGATCCATTCGTTGTGTCCTAAGGTGATATTTATTAAAAGTCGCCACTCCAATATTTGTCCCGTTCTTGTACCATGCGATCTCTCAAACTCTCCTTCTCCAGTCAATCCTACGATCTATCCAGCTCATCCACAATGAACGATTTGGCGTACCATGTTCTAAAGTCTGGTTTAACACTGTAGCAATCTGTAAATTATTCCATTTAACAGCCATGAAATATGCATTTGGTTCTTAAATCTATTTAACCAATGTTACAAATCGTGCCAAACGTTCTCTTAGCATGCACTGTCAGCCCGTTGTATATATTGTCAGTGTATGCTAACCGAATGTTGACCAGACAGTGTAACATTGGAGTAAAAAACGTAGGAAACACCTTTACTCCAGAATCAGGCTCAGAGTAATTTGAACAGTCCCTCGATACACTAGTGATGGACATTATTAGATACAGTAGTGATGGATAGTCCCTCGATACAGTAGTAATGGGCAATCCCTCGATACAGTAGCAATGGACAATCCCTCGATACAGTAGTGATGGACGGGACCCTCCATCGATACAGTAGAGTTCGATAATCCCTCGATATAGTAGTGATTTACACTCCCTCGATACAGTAGCGATGGATAGTCCCTCGATACCGTAGTAATTGACTGTCCCTCGATACAGTAGTGATGGACAATCCCTCGATACATTAGTAATGGACTGTCCCTCGATACAGTAGTGATGGACAATCCCTCGATACATTACTAAAGACTGTCCCTCGATACAGTAGTGATGGACAATCCCTCGATACATTAGTAATGGACTGTCCCTCGATACAGTAGTGATGGACAATCCCTCGATACATTAGTGATTTCACAAGGAACCCGCATCATCCGATTTTCAAGCTACTGTCAGAACGAAATTGAATGATCTCACAAAAGTATTTCAGTATCTCTTCAGTTCAATTCTGCGATATTTTATCCACGCCATATCAAATGTGACCTTTCCTTATAGATGTGAATTTTTGGTCAAACATTTTCACAAAGAAGATATGCCATAAAGAGTTAGTCTCTGTATGCTTATGGATTTACTTGTTTAAAATAGGAATAACATATTATCTCTCTCTCTCACACACACACACACACACACACACACACACACACGCAGAGTGATCCAAACGCCTAATGCTCATGCTACGTGTATTAGCTGATAAGGTATGCTCTTTTTCTTGAGTATATCTTTCTCATGTGTATTAGTTTTATGATAATATTTTTAAGGGCCATTTGATTAATGACACTTTTAATGTTAGTGTTCTTTATGATTGTTGATTTGCACTTTAAAAAAGAGGTAAATCGTACAGTTCAGATTCACTCACTGATTCAAAGCTGAATTGTATTTTCCTCCAATTATACATCACGTAATTTGACCTCAGGACACGCGTTCTTGATAGGCAATAATAACCTAATTCCTGATTATCTAGTACAAACCGTCTGACCTTGTTTATCAGTTTAAATCATTTTCCTAATTTAAAAATCAGCTTTGGAATACTATTTGAAAAAATAACACGCTCACTCCGTGGAAAACCGTATAATCTATTTTGTGTTACATTTCGATTGTCTCGGAACGAATGATTCGCTGCTTAGAAGATTTATTAGTTCGAAGGGTCATAAGTTCGAGTAAAAGGTTAAAAGGATCTAACGTTCAGTGGATCGAAAGGGCGTTTATTTGAAGATTAATTGATTCACGAAAGGGTTAAAATGTTCCCAATGCTTAGAGGTTCGTATGTGCTTTTATCCAAAGATTCATTGTCCTGAAAGAATGGTTCAAAGGTGGAAGATGCGTGTATCCGACGATTCATTGGGCAGAAAGAAGGTTTAAACAGTTTGAAGATGAGTTAGCCCAAAGATCAAAATGGAATAAAACAAAAGGTTATTGGTCCAAATCGGAATAACTGGATCATTGGATCATTTATATAAAGAGGTCTAATTCGCTTGAACGAAGATCAGAAAGGAAGGTCAAATAATATATTTTGTTGTAATTTAAACACGCACACACACACACACACACACACACACTTTCTGCGCAGACAGAAACACGAGATAATGATATAGTATTAATGTTTGATAGAGACTCTGCGCCATAAAACCCGGTGGCATATTTTAGCATGCAATCATGTATGTGTTATGCAATTTTAGGTTTAATTCATTTGATTTACACTGATGATACAAGTTAATACCAGCTGGAGCAAATCAAGATTAAAACGTACGAAATACGAAGATTTTGTCCCCCGTTGTTAATATAAATCGCATGAAAAATGCATTTGTATTTTCATTTTGATACAACAAAATTGTAACAAAATGGTGATTCCGTATCAGTGTGCTAGTTGGACTGGTTGCTGTTTGCTGTATATTTGTTTGCAGGGACAATACAATTTGTATTATAAGCAATGGAATGATTTTTCCATGGAAACAGACAATACAACTTGTAGCACAAGTAATGGAATGCTTTGTACATGGAAACAGACAATACAATCTGTATCAAAAGCAATGGAATGATTTGTCCATGGGAACAGACAATAAAACGTGTATCATAAGCAATGGAATGATTTGTCCATTGAAACAGAAAATACAAATTGTATCACAAGCAGTGGAATGATTTGTCCATGGGAACAGACTATAGAACTTGTATTACAAGCAATGGAATGATTTGTCCATGGAAACAGACAATACAATCTGTATCAAAAGCAATGGAATGATTTGTCCAATGAAACAGACAACACAACTTGTAGCACAAGTAATGGAATGATTTGTCCATGGAAACAGACAATAGAACTTGTATCAAAAGCAATGGAATGATTTGTCCATGGAAACAGACAATATAACTTGTATCACAAGCAATGGAATGATTTGTCCATGGAAACAGACAATACAATCTGTATCAAAAGTAATGGAATGATTTGTCCATGGAAACAGACAATACAATCTGTATCAAAAGCAATGGAATGATTTGTCCATGGGAACAGACAACACAATCTGTATTAAAAGCAATGGAATGATTTGTCCATGGGAACAGACAATATAACTTGTATCACAAGTAATGGAATCATTTGTTCATGGAAACAGACAATATAACTTGTAGCACAAGTAATGGAATGATTTGTCCATGGAAACAGACAACATAACTTGTAGCACAAATAATATAATGATTTGTCCACGGAAACAGACAATACAACTTGTATCACAAGTAATATAATGATTTGTCCATGAAAACAGACAATAACAAATATATCCATGGAAACCTCACTAGCAGGCTCAAATATAAATTTTCAACGCATGTACTAAAGTTTACACTTCCGAACAAACCTGAAAACGCCTACCGGAGACAAAAGCACCCCAAGGACATCCTACTCGGGGCGAAACTAACGCCAACTACTAATCAAGACCACCCTAGTCAATCTGGCCCCTGTGGCGGTGCAAAATCTGTCAACATATGATAGAGACCTAGACATTTTATAAATATACTAAATATGCATGGTCCAAACAAAACATGCAAAACAGAGAATTTCATTTATCTCATCACATGTAAGATCTGTAGCCTTCAATATGTCGGATAAACTGAAAAGCTACACAAAGGGATCAACCTTCATAGATCTGATTGAATGACAAAGAAGCTGTACAGAAGCCAGGACACGCAGAACACTTCTCCTCCCCATGCCACACTTTCAGCAATTCGCTCACAACACCAACTGTAGTTCCAAAACCAGGAAAGAAAAGGGATCCTACTGGATACACCGCCTTAGAACATTGACATCAAGCGGTATAAACCAAGAAAAAAGACAGTCATGCTCAAATAAAATTATATTTTGCAGCTGACACATTTTCTTTTTAATAATTCTCTAAATTTGTATGATAGCCTATACTCGCTACTATAACAATGAAATATCCGGCGTATAATTTGTGCTTATATAAATTTACATAAAATAACAGATGTCGTTATGGCTCATAGGTTTCTAGGTCAATACAAATATTTTCCAACATCCGCAACAAGTTTCAATAAACTAGTGGAAGCATAATACATTTAAAAGTCTAATTCCTGTAGAAACAGCCATGTAAAGCATGGCAAACACAGCGGTTCTTCTGTTTTATTCGTTTGCTGTGTCTATGTTTTGTATTTGCCCTTCAAAAAGACACATTAAGAGTCAAAAGCGCTCAGACGAGTTAGATATTAGTTTTGCACTGTTCGTTGTCAGTTTATCGCATATATATATATATATATATATATATATATATATATATATATATATATATATATATAGGGAGTCTCAACAATGGTAAATGTTTGGGGGGTTTTCACACACGTATCCGTTTGGTACAAGTATTACATATTCTGTAAATAAATATTTGTAATATGCTTAGATAATATATCTTATTGTTAAAGAGAATATCGAAAAACAAAACCAGCATGTCAGTTTAAACAAATGTATCTTGCTCTAAGTACATAATTCGTGTAAACACTAGCATCAGTTTTTAACATAGGCAACTCTAGTTTTTACACGAATACATGCAGAACATATATATGTCACCATATATTTTGAATATGTTTGGTAAGTATATTCATACTTTGAAATTGTTTTACATGTATATTCATACTTTGAAATTGTTTGGTAAGTATATTAATACTTTGAAATTGTATGGTAGGTATATTCATATTTTGAAATTGTTTGGTAGGTATATTCATACTTTGAAATTATTTGGTAAGTATATTCATCCTTTGAAATTGCTTGGTAAGTATATTCATACTTTGAAATTGTTTGGTAAGTATATTCATACTTTGAAGCTATTTGGTAAGTATATTCATACTTTTTGAAATTGTTTGGTAGGTATACTCATACTTTGAAATTGTTTGGTAAGTATATTCATGCTTTGAAATTATTTGGTAAGTATATTCATACTTTGAAATTGTATGGTAGGTATATTCATACTTTTTGAAATTATTTGGTAGGTATATTGATACTTTGAAATTGTTTGGTAAGTATATTCATCCTTTGAAATTGCTTGGTAAGTATATTGATACGTTAAAATTGTTTGGTAAGTATATTCATACTTTGAAATTATTTGGTAAGTATATTCATACTTTTTGAAATTGTTTGGTAAGTATATTCATACTTTGCAATTATTTGGCAAGTATATTCATGCTTTGAAATTATTTGATAAGTATATTCATGCTTTGAAATTGTTTGGTAGGTATATTCATACTTTGAAATTGTTTCGTAGGTATGTTCATACTTTGAAATTGTTTGGTAGGTATATTCATTTTTTGAAATTGTTTGGTAAGTATATTCAGCCCTTGAAATTGTTTGGTAAGTATATTCATACTTTGAAATTGTTTGGTAAGTATATTCATACTTTGAAATTATATGGTAAGTATATTCATACTTTAAAATTGTTTGGTAAATATATTCATGCTTTGAAATTGTTTGGTAAGTATATTCATACTTTGAAATTGTTTCGTAGGTATATTCATACTTTGAAATTGTTTGGTAAGTATATTCATACTTTGAAATTATTTGGTAAGTATATTCATACTTTGAAATTGTTTGGTAAGTATATTCATACTTTGATATTGCTTGATAGGTATATTCATACTTTTGAACTTGTTTGGTAAGTATATTCATACTTTGAAATTATTTGGTAACTATATTCATGCTTTGAAATTGTTTGGTAAGTATATTCATACTTTGAAATTGTTTGGTACGTATATTCGTACTTTGAAAGCTGAGCAATGTGGGTGATGAATAATAGATTCTATTCCTTCGTTTGTGACGTACACTGTACGTTTTGAAAACATGCACCCCAGATGTTAACCTGAGATTGATGGAATAGATGGATTCTAGCCTTCTTCTTTCGTTCATTCCTAATCTGTTGTGGGCATGATTAGAAAACGTTAAAACAGCGGAAAATATATGTATTTCATTTTATTTTCAGTTTAGTATGTAAGAAGAGATCAATATTTAGCTTGCAATACTTCTCTTACTATCATTATTGATTGCTTTCTTGTCTGCCTTATTACGTTTTATTTCGATCATTCTATCGATCAAATATGGCGACAGTAACGTGTATTGCAACCTGACCCAGACGAATTAAAGTTAGCCTAAGCTGAGTGTCATATAATGGCAGTTGTGACGTCATTGCAGTCAGCATGGGTCTATGTAAATCTGAGTGTCATATTGTGGCACTGGTAATGTCATTGCAGTCAGCAGAGGTCTATGTAAAGCTGAGTGTCATATTGTGGCACTGGTGATGTCATTGCAGTCAGCAGAGGTCTATGTAAAGCTGAGTGTCATGTTGTGGCACTGGTGATGTCATTGCAGCCAGCAGAGGTCTATGTAAAGCTGAGTGTCGTATAGTGGCATTTGTGATGTCATTGCAGTCAGCAGAGGTCTATATAAAGCTGAGTGTCGTATTTTGGCATTTGTGATGTCATTGCAGTCAGCACAGGTCTATGTAAAGCTGAGTGTCGTATAGTGGCATTTGTGATGTCATTGCAGTCAGCAGAGGTCTATGTAAAGCTCTCTTTCCCCTTCAGCTCCAACAAAATAACTCGAAATGGCTTATGTTACGCGTGCTAATCAGTGATACATTCATTTCTAATGCTATGCTACCTGATTATTAGTGCATTCTTTCTTGTACAGAAAGTGTCAGAGATTCTACATTTCTCTTCTTTATGTGTAGCTTTTCACTGTCCCTATAATATGCATTGTTGGAAATACGGGGAATTTCGGATGCCAGATTACCTCAAAGATTTCTGTTATAGTTTTGCACAGAGCCCCCGTTTACTGCTTTTAATCATTTACCATAACCAAGAGCGGTTTACATGTTGAAAATGTTAGGCGAACATCAAATCAGCAGAATTAACCCAAGGGAAATACCATGTACAAAGCTAAACCACTCTAAAAAAATGTGGAGGAGACATTCGGACAGTTTAATTTGTGGACAAGTATCAATATATCTGTTTTTCTAAAAATTGCCCTTAGGTTATTGATTAAATTGTAAATTGCTGGAACTGACGTAAAAGTGAAGAGACAAAATGTATATGATATCTTGTAACAGGCTGAAGGGGCGACTATATCTTTTCATGCAAACCCCACATTTTGCACACGGTTAGTAACTATCAGAAAAACTTTGAGCATTGCTGTGTTTGCGACCAAAACGTTCAGTCTTTATAACAAAGAGAGATAATGTGTCTCTATGTCATAATCAACAGCGCTATATGACGGTTCCGTATATATTATTTGTGGACATCTCACCGCCCAATCAAAAAACATAGAGCTGGTTGGAGCTTGAGTGTTATCTCTCTCTCTCCTCTCTCTCTCTCTCTCTCTCTCTCTCTGCTACGTTTAGTTTTATACATTTACAATCAAACAATCAGTTAAAGGATTTAAGTCGCCTACGCAACAAATACTTTCGCGACTGGTTAAGTCTCGAAGGTCGAGATTTTCAATTGATTGGGACTGTAGAAATGGAACCACTACCGTCCGGGCTTTTATGTGCGAATGTCGCAATTTTTAATTCGTAAACATATCCGACCAAGGTAAGGAGGCAAGGGACGCGCGGGACGCGAAACGCCACAGGAAAGTTGTACGCCCAGAAACGGCAAAGCGCGTAAGGTCAAATCAACTCCAATTGTACTAGCGGACATAAATCTATTCCATTGGTGTGTAAGTCACCCATTTAATTTTCTTAATCCTTTGAGTTGTGTAAGTTCATTACTATTTTTAATTAAAGATGGAATTTGGTGTACATGGTGTACTTTTGATTTTCCGAAATGTTGTCAATCAGCTGGGTGACAAGCACCCTGTACATGTTTGGGTCACGGTGTGGTTACTTTCGGTTTTCACTTCTGATAGTGGTATACAAAGGATCGAGTTAGGGTTGTGGGGATAGAGCTTTATCGAAAGAGATATTCTATAGCCAAAAGAAGAACCTGATAAAATTTGGCAATTTGAAAGCCGATGTCCGTTTTCTTCTTTACTCCTTCTTCGTTCTGTGTTACCCTCTTTCTTTCTCCTTCGTGCTGTTGTAGTGTTTGCCTGTTTTGCTAGAGTTTGCTGTTCTGCTTCGACTCGACTTCCATTGTCTTAGATCTTGATGTTTACGACTGGTCTTTTATCACCACGATTCTTTTTTAATAGCTATATTGAAATTGGAAGGTATATTGTGCCCCTTTTTGTTGTATAAATTAGTATGTTTGGTCTGAATACCAGTGTTGGATTTACATGTCGTGTTAATAATTGGGGATTGTGTTGTTGTTGTTTATTTAGTTCCGTCTTAGGTCACCTTATAGTCTTGACATTGTTGGGGCTTAAGACTTTTTGTGTTTACTTATATCTTACCACTCTTGTTTTCGTGTGTATCTGGGCCTGATAGCGGGGGTTTTCCACCTTTATAATATGTATACATAGTTATGGGAATATATGTGTTGTTTTTCACAGACCATGATGTTTAGTATTGTGTTAGCTGTATGCCTACATGCGGAAACAAAACGACACACACAACAACAACAGCCATGGTCATGCGCTTCAGCTAGCACTCTTACTTTACTGCTTTAGCCCTTCTATTAATTGTTATTATAATCAATTGTGGTTGCATTTATATGTTGCCATGTTTTTTAATTTGTTTGAGGTACCTTATTATGTTCATTTATGTGGTATCGATGTTTTTGTTGCGTACCTTGTCCAGATATTCAGGGTATGTTGTAGAGGAATTAATTTTCTTTTGGTAATCTTGGAAACCGACTCGTTGATTATGGTATCTGGGACAGGTGTTGAATACGTGGTCCAGTGTTTCTGCAGCAGGGCGATGTGGACACTTAGTAGTTTGGTTCAATTCCTTCCTGAGATGTTTCCCAAAGCTGTTTTGGAGTAAAGATTTTCCTATTTTTATCCTATGGATAATTCGGATGTCCACGATTTCCAGGATTTTAGGTGTCTTGATTACCCTTGTGGCCTTTTTACAGTTGGTATAAATGTCTGCCCTTGTTGGTGTTGTCCCAGAGCTTCTGCCATTTCTTGTTCATTTTGCTTCTTATCTGGCTATATATCTCATACACACTGTAGTTAAGTGTTTCTGTTGCATTGTTCAGGAGATTGTATTTAGCCCTTTGGTCAGCTTTATCGTTGCCAATCAGATTGATGTGAGAAGGTACCCATATGAATTCGATGGTTTGTTGTTTATTGTTTATCTTCGATATCCCTGATGGATAACATAGTGTCTTCTAGCATATTTGCTCTACTTTTTGAAGTGCCAGTTTCTAAGGATTTGAGTACGCTTAGAGAGTCTCGTATAATGACGTACTGGCTGTGGTTTTGGGTCTTAATCCATTTGAGGGCTTCATTTATTGCCCAGAATTCTGCTGCATAGATGGAACAGCCATCCGGGTATCTTGCACCAAATTAAACTTGTTGTTGCGGCACCACTATCGCAACAGCAGTTCTGTTTATTTCTTTCGATTTAGATTCGTCTGCGTAGATTTTAAAAAATCCAGAGTAGGTTTCAACGATGATTTTCTAGATTTATGTAAGTATTTTTGGTGAGTTTTGTAGTTTGGATCCTAAGTTCTGGGCAGACAGGTGTATTTTGGGCGTGCAGGTTTTCCAAGGGGTAGGATCTTTGATTTTTTATTGTTCTACTTGAATTCCGTATAGCTGAATTGCATCACAGAGTGTGTGTATTTTCTTACCGGCTGGGTGGTTTAGAGCTCGTTTTTGCCTGAACGGAATGTTGCTCTTTTTTATCATCATTTTGGTTGGGTTGGTGTCTTGATGTAATGAATTTCTGGCAGCATATCTGAATATGTGTTCTTCTCGTCTGAGGTGCAGCGGTAGATCTCCCGTCAGTATTTGTAGCTCCTCGAGTGAGATATTAGGTACAGTCCCCGTACATAGTCTAAGTGCTTTATATTGTATGCTGTCCGGTTTCTTAAGCAGGTCATTCTTGCCGAGGCATACACCTGGCAACCGTAGTCCAGTTTAGACCTGATTTATAATTTGTAGAGCTTGAACATAGTTTGTTGGTCAGCTCCCCACATTGTCC
Organism: Sinohyriopsis cumingii; assembly: GCA_028554795.2. Taxonomy (NCBI): domain Eukaryota; kingdom Metazoa; phylum Mollusca; class Bivalvia; order Unionida; family Unionidae; genus Sinohyriopsis; species Sinohyriopsis cumingii. Next base: position 31,407,476 of record CM068833.1, read on the forward strand.
CCTTGATATTTTTTAGCAGGTTGATGTTTTGTTAGCATTTTTTTTATTGGGGTTGTTATGTGCGTTTTCCAATTAAGTGTTTCGTTAAGTAGCATTCCCAAAAAGTATGTTTCTTTTACGAATGGGATTGGTGTATTTTGGATGCAGAGTTTTGAGTTTGTTTCCTGTTTGTTGGGGAGAAAAGCATTCCTACTATTTTAGTATCAGATATTTTGACTCCATAGTTGTCTGCCCATTTGCCGATAGCGTCTATGCTTTGCTGTATTTGCTTGATGTTGTTTTGGCTGTTAGGGTTGCCTGCCTTCCATATTCCACTATCGACAGCAAATTGGGACAGTTCGACTAGTTTGTTGGTAATATTGTTGCAGAGGTTGTTGATCTTGAGGTTGAACAGTTTTGGACTTATTACGCTTCCCTGGGGAGTTCCGTAGTCCAGAGTGTAAGTTGCGGAGAGTGCATCACCTACTCTGGTTTTGATTTGCCTCCCCGTTAAGAAGTTTGAGATCCAACGGGGTATTCTTCATGTTATACCGAATTGATTGAGTTTGGAAATGAGGCCTTTAGTCCAGACCATATCAAACTCTTTTTTAAGGTCATGGAATACCGCAATTAAGTGTCTATCTTTTTTCCGTTTGGCATTGAAGGCAAGTTTAATGGTGGCTTTTGTCGATTTAGCTGATCAATGGTGGAGCGTTTGGTTCTAAATCCACTTTGATTTTCAGTAAGTAGGTGGTTTTGTTCCAGATGGTGCCTTAGCCGCTTGTTGATGTTGTTTCCATGACTTTGCAAATGGTGTTAGTCAAGGAGATGGGTTTATATGATGTTATGTTTTTGGGGTCTTTTCATGGTTTAGGTATGGATATGACCACTGCTTGTTTCCGTAACGTTGGTATGTTTTCAGTGTGCCATATTAGGTTTATCATGTCAAGTATAATTTTTTGCATATTTATCGGGAGATGTTTATAGATGTCGTAGCGTAGGTTGTCTTTTGTTAAGTAGTGCTTTTCTCCATTCATCGAGGTTGAATGGTTCATTTAGTGGTGAGTCATTCTTGGTTTGGTCTGTGAATATATGAGAGAATTATACTTCGATTGCCCGTCTTTGCTCCATACATTTTTGTGTATGATTGTTATAACTACTGGAATTAGCAAAATATCGTGCCAGCCGTTCTGCTTTGTTCTGGTTGGTGTCGGTTCCTGATATTTTTGGTGATGTTGCCGGGACCTTCTCTTTCATGGCTTTGATTTTGCCCAGACTTCTTTAGAGTTGGTATGATAGTTGAGTGTGGAGCAGTATGCTCGCCATGAATTAGGTTTTGCTTCCTTTATTACTGTTCTTGTGTTGTTTTCATTTTGCTTATATACTATAAATTCAGAAGCTAGTTTTGTGTGTTTAAAACGGTTGAGGGCGTTCCTTCTTTCCTTGATGGCTTTGTGGCAATTGTCTGTCCACAATGGTATACTATTGTGGTTGGATTTCCCGCTAGTTTTACGTATAATGTTTTGTGCCGCTTCATTTATAGCCTGGATTATGTTGTGATAGTATTGATTTGAATCGTTACTTTGAAGTTCTTCTAGTTGTATCTTGCTCAAGGTTTGTTGGAAGAGGTCCCAATTGGCTTGCTTTGTTTTACATTTGTGTATGGTTATTGTTGCGTTTTTGGACTTTGTATATATATTGTTATACATAGCGGGAAGTGGTCACTGCCAAGTGAGCTTTGTTGTAGCACTTCCCAGTCCTTGATAAGTGCAAGGTTTGGTGTTGCGAGTGTTAAATCAATAGGTATCAGTTTTCCGTGGATGGGGTCTATTCTGGTGGGTGTGTCGGTATATAATGATACAAGCTGATTCTCTCTGACGTAATGGAAAACAGCGGATGTTTTGTAGTCCCATTTCTTCATTCGAGACATCATTCAGTTCATAGTACTTGATCATGGGGTATATGTTGGTCTTGGGACAGGGATTAGTCTGAATGACTTTGTACTAACCAGCCATGCTTGACCAGTTGGCCATTTACAAGAAGTTAAAAAATGTGTGCACAGCTCTCCATTTAATTAATGGGGTCATTCTTTTACACAATGTATGTATGAGGTCAAGTTAAAAAGACAGCGGCTTATTTTGTGTTAGCCACATATTTTAACTGTAATCAATCTATCTAGCTTGCATTTTACTTATATGTTTCAAAGACGTAAAACCATACGAGGTATAAGTGACACTTTAATATTTACCATTTAATAATTTTGTGATCTTATTTCACGCGAGGTTATCGAATATATTTTTGAAACACGGTTGCGAATGAGTCAGAGTTGAAGCTTTGATCTGATGTTTTTATGAGGTTCCTAATTGTCGATTAGGTCAACTACTATACAGTGTGATTGGACATTCGAATTAGGCTTCACACAGAGCGATTAGACCCTGGCCGTGTTGTTCAGCTTCGCTGCGTATACAATGAGACTGGACATTCGCCATATTATCCACATTGACGACGTTCACAGTGCGATTGGACATTCGCCATATGCTTCATCTTGAAGGCGTATTTAGTGCGATTGGATATTTGCCGAAATTCTTCACTTTGGTGACGTATATAGTGCAATCAGACATTCGCCTTATTCTTCGCCTTGATGGTGTAGACTATCAGCTGCCTATCTTCCTCGAGATTTGGAGACTTTATTTGGTTCTCCTTTAGAGGAGGCCATAACCAGTAAGTGGTCCTCAATGTATTGCAGTGCTGCTTATCAATTTTGGTAGAGTTCTACAACTGCTAATTCATCGGCTGGTCGCAGACATATTGCCAAGCTTTTATTATTATATCGGCTTGCTTGTTCTGTTTCGCTACGTATATCGCATACATTGTTTTTGACGTAGCAAAAGTGCGCGCTCGATCTCAGTTGGGTTTTGTTTGCAACCTGATCGGATTGCTCCAACGGTTGTCCTTTCGGTCTCCCCTGGACATTCTGTTGTTGTTTATTGGTTCCTCCCATATTATGAGAAGAGTTTTTCTCAGCTCAAAAGGCTATGTTCAGGCTTAGTCATTGAGGGCTTTCATGACTTGATTGAATCGTAAATTCCATCTCTATAGCTTTTGATGTCTGTTAATTGTTCCCTTGTTCTCTGAGACTGTTAGTTTAGTTGCTCATCTAATTCGGTGTCTATTCAAGGATGTTTAAAATGTGTTTCCTGGAGAGGAAAGTTCAATGTCCTTCTCCTTGAAGGACATTGAACTTTCAACTAGCGGGGCATGATCGCCTATGAAGTCAGGTTGTTGCGATAATAGTAATAATAATAATAATAATAATAATGATAATAATAATAATGATAATAATAATATGAATAATATAAATAATAATAATAATCCTTATTTCTTGTAACATAGGTCACAGTAACAATTTGCATACACGTATACAAAGTATGGTACAGCCGCGTGACATAACAATTTCAGGATTACTACACCGACTCTCTAATTTTATAGATCTTGCTAGTTAATGAGCAATTATTTATGATATTAATATTATTAATGATTTAGATGACAATGTTCTTGCTAATTAATAAGCAAAATTATGTCGCATAAATATATTAATATGTTAACATTTGCATTACAACGAACTCACTCAGATAAATAAGCATTCTAATATCATCCAGCATGGTGCGTTTAATAGAAATGTGAAATTCATCTTCGACATGTGCAAACAAAGGCCACGGCCTTTCAACATAGGAATTAATTTTTAAATATACCTAAAATCGATCATAAAGTGTTTACTTTGCATTTGTTTAAATACCATTGTATCCTATTCTATTCGGATTTGGAACATAGTGGGAGGGGGATGCGGACCACAATCAGCTTCTTGTGAAATCGTTTGGGCACTTAGTCTTTAGTGTTAAAGTTCAGTTTTGATATCACTCATCATTAGATTGACACTTCCATACATCACAAAGGATAAGGATTTTTCGGAACTCTTCAGTCAGTTAATTGCTTGTTCCCATTTTTGTATGCCGGACATTCCTCTAAGCGTTCCTAACTAAAATTAATAGCAGCAAGTAAATAATTTCCAGAGGAATCATATTTGAATTTGGTAGGTAATTTTCTGGACCATTATTTATTTTAAGAACTTTGAAATAAGTAAGATCATTATTGAATGTAATGATAAGTGCAAAACAAACTGGAAAGAAGCCATGCATCCACAGCATTCCTTTCAAAGCCATGCTCTGAAAACTGGCTGGCTCAATGTTTTTATAAATCCTTTAAAATAATGCTACCGTGAGATTTCCCGGTTTGTGAATCTTCAGCAAGAGCCGATTCTCGTAAAGTCTCGATCGTCACGAGATATTTTGGCTACTTTATCAATTATAATAGTTTTAATCTGTGCCGCCATTTTCATTTCCGTCGTTAATTATTTCTCCGCGTCTGGTTTTAGCAAGCTGTCTGAGAAATTGTTGCCTCTACAAAGATTTGTAATGAAGCACACACACGCATACACCGTGTTGACCGATTTCTCCTAGGCCAAGGGTAAACTGGTCTTATTTCGAAACCTGTCCCAGGATTCAGTCACAAATCGATGTAAATGTATATCCCCACCCCTTTTGCACCTCGCGTATGCATCTGCCACATTTGACAAACTCTTCCAGCTTAACACGAAAGTATATAAGACACATATCAATCTAACTGTGCCACATTTCATACATGAATAACCTTATAAAGAATGAAGTCCAATTTCAGCCAACAATCCATCTCATTTGGTATCAAAAGACCGCTATTCACTGTATCAAAATTGTACATGGTCCAGGTGGCATCCTTCTGTACAGAGCAAATGTACATTCACGAACTATACATGTATAAACGACAGAGAAAATTACTCTTAGTAGGGAGTATCACCAACATTTTTTTAATAGTTGCATAATATAATGAGTGATTCAAACATTCTTGACCGAGCCAAATTGTCATGCTTGGTTACATGTATAAAAAAAATTCATTTAGATATATGATTAGGACAAATTTGTCATTTTGTAAATTCTACATTTACCATAAAGTTTGCGTTTTCACATATTATGCTTTAACACACATCATTCAGATAACGAACCCTTGTCACAATAGTGAGTAAACTTGTGTTCGGCCATCTGCTACAATGCACTTATGATGTGGTCCAACTGCTCACATATACATGCATATCATGAACTGCTAAAATGGACTCATGATGTGGTCCATCTACGCATATAGACATGCACACCCTGAACTGCTAAAATGGACTTGCAATGTGGCCCATCTACGCATATATACATAACGCATCCTGAACTGCTAAAATGGTCTTACGCCCAACCACTCATATATACAAATATCCTAAACTACTAAAGTGGACCTACGATGTGGCCCAACTACTCACATGTACATTCACACTTTGAACTCGCAAAAAATATTATAAATAAACACAACTTGTATGCTGAGACTCTTTATACAGAGGATGTACTATGAACTCGGTGCACGTGCATACATGTGGGACACATTATGTGTGAGATAGTTTAGTCGCTCACGCAATCGTTGAAACTTAAGGATAGTTAATACATATGTGAAACTTAAGGATAGTTAATACATATGTGTAATTACTAGTAGTGAAAAATTACTTTTCAGACCACTATAACATTGAATGAATAACATATATATACTCAATACTGGATCCATTATTCAATATAATGAATAATCAGATATACTCAATACTTGATCAATAGAATTTCCAGTTGGTTCATTCCTAGAACGGATCTTTAAATTAATTATCAAAATTATAGACTGGGAGAAGAGCAAATCTTTAGTTTGGATTGATTTTATAAATGTGAAACTCAGTCAAATTATAAGCACGAGAGACGAGAAAAGTCGTTAGTTTAGAATGATTTTAATAATTTAAGAATATGTTCAAATTATAAGGATGAGAGACCAGAGAAACCATAAGTTTAGACTGATTTTATAAATAGGGAACCAGTTACATTATAAACATGAGAGATTATAAATGTTAATAGTTTGAATTGATTTTATAAATGGGAAGCACGGTCAGATTATAAACATGGGCGAAACCTAAAGTTTTTCTCTTTTTTTGGATTGACTTGATAATTGGAAACACGGTCAAATGGTGAACAAGGGAGAAAAGTAAAGTCTTTTGTTTAGATTGATTTGATAAATTGGAAATACGGTCAAATGGTAAACATGGGAGATCAGGAAAAATCGTTAGATTGATTTTCTTTATAGGAAACAATCAAATTATAAGCGCGAGAGAAGAGTATTTTTTATAGTTATAGATTGAGATGAATAATGGAAACAGGGTCAAAGTCCTGTTTCAAGTGATATTCCACTCGCATCTTTTCTTAGTACTTTTGTGAAGTACAAAATTGTATTTGTGTGCATACCGGTTTTTAAACTAAACGGTCTAAAGTGAAATAAAAATGCTACTTGTAAATGTAATATATCTGTCCATTTAGATTTGTACTTATATTACCCATGCAGGTAAGACACTCATCCACGCAAGCACGCACGCCCTGACTGTAATCTGACATGCTTGCATGTGTAAAAAAAGAAAGAAAAGAACATGTCCTATTTGAAAATGATTTACATTTTAATCTACTGATAGTGTTGATATGACTTGAACAACCAATACAGGGCAATGTCGTAAGTTTGAAATGCTGGCATGTAGTTGATATTTATTCAAAACTACTCATTCAAACGCTATAGTTTGTAACAATGTTTGATTGACTATAGACCATATCAGTCTGTCTAGTTTCCCTTCTACAAATAAATGTCGGTGGGGCTAGAATACAAATTACAATAATATCACAGTTGTGATGGTGGGTGGCAATGTTGACAATGTCACAGTTAGGTACTTGCTTTCGTATACTAATACCACTCTTAACATTGTTTTGGGATACCATGGCGATATGTTATAGGTAGACAGGTATTATGCTTTATTATGTTAATACCACTGTTAACATTCAATTTGGGTATCTTCACGATATGTTATAGGTAGACAGGTATTATGCTTTATTATAATTACACAAATTAAAGGCAATATTTGTTGTTGTTCTTTGTCATAGGTTTAATGCCATTTTCCAGCACATGATGGGTTATACATGGTGACCAGTATTGTGTGTGCAGGAAGAACCGAATACCGAGAACCAAGACCTACCCTCGGGAAGCTAATGGCAAGCTTTCTTACATACCCATGTTTGTCGAGCCCCCGACTCGAACCAACATCGACAGGGGTCAGATTACAGGGATCGGTAAAGATGAGCGCCTTAGACCATTCGGTCAACCGGGGTCTTAGACCACTCGGCCACACGGTAAATTAGTTTCTTTACACTTTCTTTTAGACCTTCTTTATACAAAAATAAGTGTCCAGTAAAAGAAAAGGATGGATGGATTGGATTTTTTTATTCTTGACATAGCTTTAACAATCTGAGTCATATCGCTACGTTGTCTGTGGTCTGGCATTTTACAGTGATTTCTTGCACTGGGGCATCGTGACGCAGACATGTGGCATCGTGTCCCACTCAGTCACATTATCCTAACACCAGGCCGCAAACATGTGGCATCATGTCCCACTCAGTCACATTATCCTAACGTTAAAATCTTAATGCTGGGCGTCAATCGAGGCAGCTGTTAGTACAATTTTGATAAGTCTTTAGTATGACTCGGCCGGGGTTGGAACCGGCGACCTCACTCATCCGAGGCGGATGCTCTAATCACTTAGGCCACATGAAAGAAAGGAGAGGCAGATGTGACGTAAACATTTATAGGTATGTTCGGTTAATTTTGCCATAGTTTTCCACTGGTTATTTTAGAGACAGATGAAAATGAGACATTATGCATTTCGTTCATAGTTAAATATCTTTGACTTTTGTTCAGGTGTCCCTTTTCTGTTTTAAACGACGGAATAATAACAAATTATTCCTGACTTTTTAACTGGACAATGTATCTTGTTTTCTCTCTATGTCAGATCGTATTTTGTTGATGTATTCCGTGCAATGATCCACGGAATCTAACGGCAAGTTTTTTTTTACATACTCACGTTGGCAGAACATGAGATTCTAACTCACGAGGACAGAGGTAAGATGCCAGAGATCTGTAAAACCACTCGACTATCCACTAAATTAATTCCTTTACTCTTTACTTGAAGACCATTTTATAAGTATTCAGAAAAATGAAGGGGGTGGGGGAGAAAAAGGCATCAAAAACATATATCCTTTAATTAAGGAACTTTCCTGGAATACAAAGTTAGTTTATTAATTTCTCTTGTGGATCAAGTGGAAGAGTTATTTATTTAATTCGATTCATGTACAATACAAGTGGAAGAATTATATATTTAATTAGATTCCTGTACAGTACAAGTGGAAGAGTTATATATTTAATTAGATTCCTGTACGAGTGGAAGAATTATATATTTAATTAGATTCCTGTACAATACAAGTGGAAGAGTTATATATTTAATTAGATTCCTGTACAATACGAGTGGAAGAATTATATATTTAATTAGATTCCTATACAATACAAGTGGAAGAGTTATATATTTAATTAGATTCCTATACAAGTGGAAGAGTTATATATTTAATTAGATTTCCGTACAAGTGGAAGAGTTATATATTTAATTAGATTCCTATACAACACAATTGGAAGAGTTATATATTTAATTAGATTCCTATAGAAGTGGAAGAGTTATATATTTAATTAGATTCCCATACAATACGATTGGAAGAGTTATATATTTAATTAGATTCCTATACAAGTGGAAGAGTTATATATTTAATTAGATTCCTATACAAGTGGAAGAGTTATATATTTAATTAGATTCCTATACAAGTGGAAGAGTTGTATATTTAATTAGATTCCTATACAAGTGGAAGAGTTATATATTTAATTAGATTCCCATACAATACAATTGGAAGAGTTATATATTTAATTAGATTCCTATACAAGTGGAAGAGTTATATATTTAATTAGATTCCTATACAAGTGGAAGAGTTATATATTTAATTAGATTCCTATACAAGTGGAAGAGTTATATATTTAATTAGATTCCCATACAATACAATTGGAAGAGTTATATATTTAATTAGATTCCTATACAAGTGGAAGAGTTATATATTTAATTAGATTCCTACAAAATATAAGTGGAAGAGTTATATACTTAATTCGATTCCTATACAATACAAGTGGAAGAGTTATATATTTAATTAGATTCCTATACAAGTGGAAGAGTTATATATTTAATTAGATTCCTATACAATACAAGTGGAAGAGTTATATATTTAATTAGATTCCTATACAAGTGGAAGAGTTATATATTTAATTAGATTCCTATACAAGTGGAAGAGTTAGATATTTAATTAGATTCCCATACAATACAAGTGGAAGAGTTATATATTTAATTAGATTCCTATACAATACAAGTGGAAGAGTTATATATTTAATTAGATTCCTATACAAGTGGAAGAGTTATATATTTAATTAGATTCCTATAAAATATAAGTGGAAGAGTTATATACTTAATTCGATTCCTATACAATACAAGTGGAAGAGTTATATATTTAATTAGATTCCTATACAAGTGGAAGAGTTATATATTTAATTAGATTCCTGTGCAATACGAGTGGAAGAATTATATATTTAATTAGATTCCTATACAATACAAGTGGAAGAGTTATATATTTAATTAGATTCCTATACAAGTGGAAGAGTTATATATTTAATTAGATTTCCGTACAAGTGGAAGAGTTATATATTTAATTAGATTCCTATACAACACAATTGGAAGAGTTATATATTTAATTAGATTCCTAGAGAAGTGGAAGAGTTATATATTTAATTAGATTCCCATACAATACGATTGGAAGAGTTATATATTTAATTAGATTCCTATACAAGTGGAAGAGTTATATATTTAATTAGATTCCTATACAAGTGGAAGAGTTATATATTTAATTAGATTCCTATACAAGTGGAAGAGTTGTATATTTAATTAGATTCCTATACAAGTGGAAGAGTTATATATTTAATTAGATTCCCATACAATACAATTGGAAGAGTTATATATTTAATTAGATTCCTATACAAGTGGAAGAGTTATATATTTAATTAGATTCCTATACAAGTGGAAGAGTTATATATTTAATTAGATTCCTATACAAGTGGAAGAGTTATATATTTAATTAGATTCCTATACAAGTGGAAGAGTTATATATTTAATTAGATTCCCATACAATACAATTGGAAGAGTTATATATTTAATTAGATTCCTATACAAGTGGAAGAGTTATATATTTAATTAGATTCCTACAAAATATAAGTGGAAGAGTTATATACTTAATTCGATTCCTATACAATACAAGTGGAAGAGTTATATATTTAATTAGATTCCTATACAAGTGGAAGAGTTATATATTTAATTAGATTCCTATACAATACAAGTGGAAGAGTTATATATTTAATTAGATTCCTATACAAGTGGAAGAGTTATATATTTAATTAGATTCCTATACAAGTGGAAGAGTTAGATATTTAATTAGATTCCCATACAATACAAGTGGAAGAGTTATATATTTAATTAGATTCCTATACAATACAAGTGGAAGAGTTATATATTTAATTAGATTCCTATACAAGTGGAAGAGTTATATATTTAATTAGATTCCTATAAAATATAAGTGGAAGAGTTATATACTTAATTCGATTCCTATACAATACAAGTGGAAGAGTTATATATTTAATTAGATTCCTATACAAGTGGAAGAGTTATATATTTAATTAGATTCCTATAAAATATAAGTGGAAGAGTTATATATTTAATTAGATTCCTATACAATACAAGTGGCAGAATTATATATTTAATTAGATTCCTATACAAGTGGAAGAGTTATATATTTAATTAGATTCCTATAGAGGTGGAAGAGTTATATATTTAATTGGATTCCCATACAAGTGGAAGAGTTGTTTATTTAATTAGATTCCTATACAAGTGTACGAGTCCTATATTTAATTAGATCCCTATGTTGATGCAAAACAAAGGTCCTATTTTAAAGCTATTTAATTTTCATACGCGATTTTTTCTACGCCAAGGAGTCAAGATACCTTACTTGGTATAGCGCCTGACTCGTAATACAGAAGTCGCAGGTTCAATAACCGTCCAGATCAACCCGGTTTGGCTGCTTTTGTATGTCACTGGAAAGGGCACTTATGTCTCATTTCCTAGCCATAACATCATATGCAATAATGTACTAGAAATGTTGTTAAATCCAATACAAACAAAAGACAAATCTTTGAGATCAATTTGTATGTTCTGGTTATCGTGCCTACTCAGAGCAGTTATCTTTCAATATTGAAAGATAGATGATTTTCACTCATAAGATATATCTGTACACGAGACTGAACATATATGACTTTGACCTGAAGTGTTCAAGTCTACAGTTCCTTGTAGAAACAAGAATTATCACTCCGGTTTCGGATACATGATGACATTTTTATAAAATCAAACTGACCTTTTTCAAAGCTGTTTACATGAACACCCGTATTTTTTAAACCAATAACAGAATTATTCCTTTTAAATCCAAGTAATTTGAAATAGCTACAAACATCACAATATACAACTTCCAGTGTAAGGGAACGCCCAGCTGTAAATGAGAATAATTCTCTAAAACATAGGATATATAGTCTTCTAAAACGTAAACAGGGGTTACGTGATCATATTCGAGAAGCTTAGAGAAATTAGGTACTCGTTAAAGATCACTTCCACACTCTGTGGCCCTGATGAAAACTAATCATTTTACTCTAAGAAATAAAAAAATTTTAAAAATTGTTTACATCTTAAACACATAGTCCTATCATGATTTCGACAACAACCAATCATTTTAAAATAAAAAGAGAACCTTTTTACGTGATTGCTACAAATTTTGAACCAAGGTCAGGAACTAGATCAACACCTGGTGATTATAACATGAACAGTCAAGGTCAAACTATTTTCTGGAAAGTATCATCTCTAGTGAAAAAAATTTACATTATAATATCATGTGATGAAAATTTAAAATAATAAAACTGATAAATAATTCAATTAAAATAAAGATATATTAAATCAGATATAATTAAATCAAATATACACAACATATCTTTCCCGTTTCCAATATAAGAAGAGACTAAAAAAATAATCCCAAAAATAAAAAATAAAATCCATATATCATTTATACCATTCATGAAATTTTCTTTTGTTTGAAATAGAGTTTGGCACAAAAAAAGAAAGTAGACCCTAGATGAATAATACAATATGTCATATTTTGGATACATAACAAATTAGTGTACGATCTACGTGACAAACCTTATTACTCCACCCCCGGGCTTCTCATGAACTGCCGTGAGAGGGAAGTACAACCTTATGGCCAAGTGCATACTTCTACGATTTTCCGTCTGTCCGTCTATCCTTCAGTTGACTTTTCCATTTCTGCACGATATCTTTATTTTCTGTCATCTACTATTGCCACACTTTGTGGATTATTTCCACTCGTGGAAAGGGATAATTGATTTTGGGATCAAAGGATAAAATAACACTGTCTCTAACACTGAAAGAAGTAAAATGATTTCTGCACAACAAGACTAATTCTACATCAAATACCCAGAACATATCTTGATCAGATAACACGGAGAGATAACGTTTGGTCTCGTAGTCGATAGGTCAAGGGTTAATGTTAATATCGCTGAAGGTAAAATGCTCCCCCCCCCCTTACAATATAATTAGTTCTGTACCAGATACTAAGACAAATTGTATGTATGCCTTACACTTGGGTATGAAAGAAAGGTATCGGTTTAGATGGTCAAATAATGAAGGAACATGGGCACTGTGGCAGTAAAAAAACATTTTTATAAAAAATGCAGTACTTGACCATGTATATTCCCCAAGGTTTTAAATGACTTGCACATTGAGTAAGAAATAAGGTCATTGATTTTGTGGTAAACAAGTCAAATGTCAAGATCACATTAACTGAAAGAAAGATGTTTTTGCATCATGACTTTGCTTATGTGGCTCGTAAATAATGCATGGAAGAAGCCTGTTGATTTTGGTGTCGAAGATTCCAAGGTCACTGTGACTCTAAGACGAAATAGTCTTGCACAATAACTTTTATGCATGAATCAGTATTTTTGACCAAACTGGCTTGTACTGAAGGTAATAAAAAGTCCATAAATTATGGACTCTAGAAGTCAGAAGTCAAGTTCAATGTGAAAATAATAAAGTTCTGTAACTTAATTTCAAAATCGCACACATAGACCAGTCATTAAAACCCCATGGGCATTGGTCACGTAATCCCCAAAACAACCACCCCCTACAAATGCCTATCTATACAACTATTAAACACGGAGCGTGAGTATCACGTGCAGCTGTCTGGCATCTTGTTATCATATGCAAAATGTGACCACAAAAAAAATCTGTTGGGAGAACTTTAAAAGTTATATGCATATACAGTTATTTTTAAAGACCTGTATATTCGTGTGGTTTGTTGAAATGTTAGTAGCTTCTAATTCCGTATAAATATAAAAAGAACACCAAAAAAAAAATACTTGAAAAAACTTGTATAGATGTTTACATGCCAACTGAACTGGGAAAACTCTTTCGATATAGCACACAATGTCGTATCTTCGCCAGTATAATTTGTTTCATACCCCTACTTACTGAGACAACCTATCTGTGAAACATATCTAATTTGAAATAATATTGTCTTTGTTTGAGACAGTTAATGAGTGTATCTTCTAACCACGTGACTAGACAGCTATCTCAACAATAGTTTTATTAATTATTGATTGTAATTTCTTTATAATTTATAGACGGTATTTATTTTGGTTTATACTTTTATTATGTGTGTACTCAAAACGTATTACCCGGTAAATAGGCACATAATTTTACATTAAAATCTAATTTACATAATCTTACATTTAAGTCTAATGTACTCAATTTTACACTGAAGTCTAATGTACTTAATTGTACATTGAGGTCTAATGTACTTAATATTATCACTCTAAAAGGGATTTTTATTATTTAGTTGTCAGGCTTGTTAGTCCTTGTCTGAAGTATCACTCTAAAAGGGTATTTATATTAGTTGTTTGTCAGACTTGTTAGTTCTTGTCTGATGTATCAATCCAAAAGGGTATTTTTAAAAATACGAACAAGCCGCTAAACTCAATGTAATAGAGTACTAGCTACCCCCACCCTTTTGAACTGTATTTAATATGGCACCAGCCACCACCACCCTTCTGAACTGTATTTAATATAGCACCAGCTACCACCACCCTTCTGAACTGTACTTAATATGGCACCAGCCACACCACCCTTCTGAACTGTATTTAATATGGCACCAGCCACCACCACCCTTCTGAACTGTACTTAATATGGCACCAGCCACACCAACCTTCTGAACTGTATTTAATATGGCACCAGCCCCACCAACCTTCTGAACTATATTTAATATGGCACCAGCACCACCACCCTTCTGAACTGTATTTAATATGGCACCAGCCACCACCACCCTTCTGAACTGTACTTAATATGGCGCCAGCCACACATCCCTTCTGAACTGTATTTAATATGGCACCAGCCACCGCCAGCCTTCTCATCCCGCTATCATTTGATTAGCGCTGCACGAGAAGATAAAGAAAATCGATCTATCTCTACATTCTTATGTAATTTACTCAATTTATTTATAGCTCCTTGAATTTCAATTGTATCTTGCAGCATATTTTAATATATAAGTATGATGAAAGATTGATGAAAAGTCCATTGTGCCATGTGTTTTCACCAAGAATCAACATCAATCATTCTTAGGATGAAAAGTCTATTGCGCCATGTGTTTTCATTAAAAATCAGCATGAATCAATGTTAGGATGAAAAGCCCATTGTGCCATGTGTTTTCACTAATAAACAACATGAATCATTGTTAGGATGAAAAGTCCATTGTGCCATGTGTCTTAACTAAGAATCAACATGAATCAATGTTAGGACGAAAAGTCCATTGTGCCATGTGTCTTAACTAAGAATCAGCAGGAATCAATGTTAGGAAGTTTGCTGTCCAAATCACGTAGTTTTCTTTATTCGCACTTCTATGAATATGAAACTACCGGTACAGCACTAACCATGTGTATGGTAGTACTCCAGTGTCATACCACATCCATTTATACTACTCATATGTATGGTAGTACTCCGGTGTCAGATCACAAACATTTGTTCTACTCATATGTATGGTAGTACTCCAGAGTCATATAACATCCATTGGTATGAAACACGTGTATGATAGCACTCCATTGTTAAATCACTGCCATTGGCATGAATCAAGTGGATAATAGTACTCTAGTATTATATTCCAACCAATGGTATTAACCACCTGTACGGTATTAATCCAATTCATATCACAGCCATTGCTATGAATTACATGTATGGCACTACTTAAGTAACAACGGAGTTATTTGTATTACCCATATGTATGGTAGTACACCAGTGTCATAACACAACCAGTGGTATGGATGCCATGTATTGTATAATTCCTGTATCATAAGACTGTCATTTGTAATACTCACATGTATGGTATTACTTCAGTGTCATTTTATGAATCGCATGTGCATTATTAATTTTGTGTTATAAGACAATAATTTGTAGTACTCAAATGTGCGGTAGTATTTCAGTGCCATAAGACAGATATTGGTACGAATCACATGCATGGTAGTACTTCATTACCATGACACCGGTACTTGTACGATTCAGGTGCATTGCATTACATCAGTACAATGACAACGACACTGGTACGACTGAAGTACTAGAATACATCTGAGTCGTACCATTAGCTGTGTCATTGTACTAATGTACTAATGTACACGGTAGTCGTACCAGTTTTTGCATCATCAGACCAAAATTCTACCAGTCATGTAAGTCGTGCCTATACTACTAGCTTGATAATTTAGAACCTGTGCTACTAGCTTGACAATTTAGGACTTATACTACTAGCTTGATAATTTAGGACCTGTGCTATTAGCTTGACAGTTTAGGACCTATACTACTAACTTGTCAATTTAGGGTCTATACCACTAGCTTGATAATTTAGAACCTGTGGTATTAGCCTGACAATTTAGGACCTATACTAAAAGCTTGTCAATTTAGGACCTGTGTTACTAGTTTGTCAATTTAGGACGGCTACCAGCAAAGTTGCAACTGTAGGTAAATATCGTTGAAACGATATATGGATTACCATTACACCAGCATTTCAATGATGCTACAACGATATTTGGATACCTTCCCGTTACACCGGCATTTCAATGTTGCTACAACGATATATGGATTACCATTACACCGGCATTTCAATGTTGCTACAACGATATATGGATACCTCACCATTACACCGACATTTCAATGTTGCTACAACGATATATGGATACCTTACCGTTACACCGGCATTTGAATGTTTCTACAACGATATATATAATCTATGCTGGGGTTTGGGCCGAGACAAGGAAATCCTAGTCAAGGGTTTATATTACTTGTCTCCCCACAAAGCTTGCCGGAGTGGGGAGACATAAAATATAAACTCGCGACTGTGATTTCGTTGTCTTGGTTCAAACCCCAACGTAGATTATTGTTCTCACCCAATAGTTTCCTTTAAAGTAAAAATAATTCTGCACTAATGTTCATGTCCAATGTTTACATGCGGCGCAATAATATAAATATGTTAATGAGGGCTGTGGTATGACCGTTGCGTTCGAAGTACACAGCTTATACGCGTGAGCAAAAAAATATAACAACATAAAACGTCGCATAATAATGAGGTATTATCACATTTAATATATGGATGTTATATGAAATTAACAATAAATAATTCATATTTATTACAAGAAACTGTTTTATTTTGTTCATTTCCAATTTTGAAAAGTTATATTGTAAATAGTAAAACGATATTGGCTACTGAGCTCTACTGTACTGTAGTTATAATGAGTACAAGCTGTAACGAAGAGTAACATCTTTCTTTAGATTATTCATGGGTAATTAGAGGTCTGTGTCACTATCGTATATAACTATTCTTTTCTTTGGAGGAGATGAAACTGTCTGTGACATGCTTGTATTGTCCTTAATACTGATTGTAGAATTACCCCCGTGTATAATAGACCCTCCAAAAACTGACTATAGCAGTTAACCATGTGCTAAACTTTCAAGTTCACGGATTCTTCGAAAATTTATTTTTCTGTCCTGGAAATATGGCAAGTGCTACAGTGAAATTTGCTTATGGATTAATGTGCTGACGGATAAATTATTCCTTCTGGCTGGTAAGTGTATTATTTGTCATTAAATATTGTAGGTATATTTTTTATTCAACCGGGGTAGAGTGGTGATGCTTAACAAAAATAGAAAAAGCATGTTTAATATAACACTGTTCTGGCTGTTAAGTTTTCCGTAATGTTAAGAGAGTAGGGAGGCTATGAAGTGTATAGGTCTATATTATATATGCATGGATAAGTGTTTTCTGTTATATTGTTCATTTCACACAGCACTGAAAATTTTATCTTATCTGTTTCAATTATTATGAGGTCAGCGTCATTAAATTTAGCTAAAAGTATATAATTTGTTTCACACGAAGAATTTAAAACTAGTTAGTTAGCTTTAGCTACATTTAATGACGCTGACTTAAAAATGTATTGAGCTAGGACTGCATATTGGATACAACTGACTATGTTGTGTGGAACGAACAGACATAATACCAAAAAGCTCGACATCATGTGCGTTTGTCTTTATCTCTCTCAAATTGATTTTGTATGTTTTTTTCTCAAAGTTGGATTTAACTTGAGTTACTATGTTTTTGTTATATATGTGTTGCTGTTGTTGTTGTTGTTTGATTTTAGTACAACTACGTCAGGCACAGCAGAAGACAACAATGGTTTCTTTTAAAAAAAAGTAGTTCTAAGTGCGTGGACACCTTGACTGAGATGACTAGACTGAGACAAGAAAAGTAAGATTAGCAAAAGGAGTAGATTTCTCTGTCTCATTGGTGAGAAATATGGATACCTTACCGTTACACCCACATTTCAACGTTGCTACAACGATATATGGATTGCCATTACACGGGCAGTTCAACGTTGCTCCAACGATAGAAGGATACCTTACCGTTACACCAGCATTTCAATGTTGCTACAACGAGATATGGATATTTTACCATTACACCGGCATTTCAATGTTGCTACATCGATATATGGATACCTTGCCATTACACCGGCATTTCAATGTAGCTACAACGGTATCTATCTCTCTATCTATCTATCTATCTATCTATCTATCTATCTATATATATATATATATATATATATATATATATATATATATATATATATATATATATATATATATATATATATATATAATGCTGCAACGAGACTTTAGACGTAATAATCACGATTCCAACCGTAAGTCTAGTTACCGTTGTAACAACGACATTTAGCGTTCCAACACATAAACTTGATTATCACTGCTCTGACGATATGTCATTTGCAAAGTGAACGTCATCTCATGACGATATGTCACTAGCAAACTAGGAGGGCTATTTTGGCGATATGTCATTTGTAAAGTGAACGTCATCTCATGACGATATGTCATTGGCAAACTAGAAGGCCTATTTTGGCGATATGTCATTTACAAAGTGAACGTCATCTTATGGCGATATGTCATTGGCAAACTAGAAGGCCTATTTTGGCGATATGTCATTTACAAAGTGAACGTCATCTCATGGCGATATGTCTTTGGCAAACTAGAAGGCCTATTTTGGCGATATGTCAATTGCAAAGTCAGGAGAATGACATATAGTTGGCAGTGGGCCTCAATATCTTCGTAGAACTTTTAATCATTAAACATTAAAGTTGGAGAATGTGTTTGTATCACTCATGATCCAGTCCAATGTATATTTTACAGACTCGGATTTAGTTGTTTGGAACCAATGTCGTAGATAAAGGATGATATATATATATATATATATATATATATATATATATATATATATATATATATATATATATATATATGAAGGACGTGTAATATTTATAACTTTTTATTTGACCCCGTGGGCTCCAAGACAAGGTCAAAGGACATTAATTCATATGTTCTACTTTTTGCATTGATGATCATTTTTATCTTGTTGTGGTATCTAAGCACATAATTAAATGTATAGGGCCAACAAAGAATAAGTTCCCCAAAGTAAATATAACTTGCCTAAACATTGAAGAAATGAAACCTTTCCAAAAACTGTAAAATTATGTAAACGAAATAGAAATAGAAACTACAAAGACGTAACAATTGTGTACTATGAATATAAAACAACAGATAAAAGACACGAGCGGTCAGTGAGGTAAGCATAGAACTTAGCCGTGTCATGTCATCGTGTGTTTCAAATCCAAGGAGCCGTCAGTGAGGTAAGCACAGAACTTAGGCGTGTCATGTCATCGTGCGTTTCAAATCCAAGGAGCGGTCAGTGAAGTAAGCATAGAACTTAGGCGTGTCATGTCATCGTGCGTTTCAAATCCAAGTGATTATTTATGCTTGGAATGAATTTGAATCCTCATCACCGACTCTTGTGGTCCAGATGTAAACAAAAATACAAATGTTGTGTCGTTATGAACATTAAATTGAAGTATTTATAATCTGTGGTTCTTAATACATATTTATTTTGTTTCTGATACGTCATTTGAACTCAGTGTCACACGATGTCAAAATAGATTAACTATAACTTTACCAAATTTCAAGGCATTTCCAGTCTGTCTTGCCCACTAAGCATAGTCATTATTTCAAATGTACATATTATTATTATTATTATTATTATTATTAGTTTATTATTTGTATTATTATTATTATTATTATTATTATTATTATTATTATTACTGCATGGGAGCTACGCTGGCTCATTGGATAGCGTGCCGGACATATCTTCGTTCAAATTTTAGATCCGTTTAAATGATATGTCTGTTAGGATATGGCCGCTCCGGTGGCCTAGTGGTTAGAGCGTCCGCCTCGGATGCGGGAGGTCGTGGGTTCGATCCCCGGCCGAGTCATACCAGAGACTTAAAAAATGGTACTAACAGCTGCCTCGCTTGGCATTTAGCATTAAGAGGTTAGTGTTAGGACTGATCGGCCTGGTGTCAGGATAATGTGACTGGGTGGGACATCATGCTACATGTCTGCGGCATGATGCCCCAGTGCTAGACATCACTATAAACTGCCACATTGCAGACATCGTAGCGATATGACTGAAAAATTGTTAAAGCTACGTTAAAAATCAAAATCACATCACATCACTGTTAGGATATGTCTACGTAAGTCTTTTACATACATAACATTTCGTTATGTCTAAATGTCTATGGTGAGAACACTTTACTGAAGCAAAAGTAAGGGCATGGCCGCCTCAGCCAAATCACGAATGATCAGCTTAACTTAATTTAAACTTTAAACTATTTATTTCATCGCGATTTTCTTCTCAGAAATTATACCTCTACTGCTCAGGATTGACATACTATTGTCAGTAGTGGTGGGGGGAAATATGAGATCCGGGAGAAAACCATTTAACTTAGACGGAAGACTACTTTGCCCCTACGCAAGCTGGAGCAGGATAAAGAACACAAGACATCATATGTGTAAAGCAAGTGTGCTACCACCCTGCTATCTAACCATCTTTATGTCAAAAGTAACTTTATTGTATGGTTCATGGAGTAGTATTCAATTTGCAATACAATATTCTTCTTCTAAAATATATATACATGTTTGTATTCTCATGCCATTATTCTCTCTCTCTCTCTCTCTCTCTCTCTCTCTCTCTCTTTCTCTCTGCTTGCATGTTTATTTCTCTAGCGAAACAGCCATTGGAAACAAATAAAATACGAGAGAGAGAGAGAGAGAGAGAGAGAGTCTTTCTGGTTTTATATAAACACACATCTTTGTATGATATTTGTCCTTCCGTTATTTGTCCTTTGCATTTGAGCAAAGGTTTCCAACCATAGGGTGAAATAATAGCAAGTTCTATTCTGTATATTATGACCATTTCAATTAGAAAATAGATGGGTCCTTAGCTCAAATAAAACATGCTGCTGGACTGGTTTCGTCCAGCGCTTTCAGTAGCTATTCTCAGATGTATGTATATTATCCACATAATGCCACGGAGAGACTGAAGACCATAGTTCAAACATGTATAAGTGTATTATTTACAGAAAGCGCTCCGCTGAGTCCTTTTTATTTAGATTTAATGTGCTGGTTCGTTTCAATGCCTTGAATAGGTTGTTGGTAGTAACGTTGCACGATTAAACTACCTGGCTAGTTTTTACTTTATGTAAGATTGAACAATCAGTATGGGATGAAACGATTTAAAGTCCAGATTGATGTGTGTAGGTGTGGGGTTATTACACTAATCAGTATGGGATGACACGATTTTAAAGTCCAGATTGGTGTGTGTAGTTGTGGTTTACTATACAAATCAGTACGGAATGCCCCGATTTCAAATCGAGATTGATGTGTGTAGTTGTTGGGTTATTACACAAATTAGTACGGGATGACACGATTTA
This sequence comes from Sinohyriopsis cumingii, assembly GCA_028554795.2. Lineage (NCBI taxonomy): Eukaryota > Metazoa > Mollusca > Bivalvia > Unionida > Unionidae > Sinohyriopsis > Sinohyriopsis cumingii. Next base: position 31,429,052 of record CM068833.1, read on the forward strand.
AAGTCCAGATTACTATTTGTAGTAGTGGCTTGCTGTGCAAATCAGTAGCATTATATGTTTCAGAACATGTCCATGAACGGAATGCTTATTTCACACTAATTTTGTTGAATTCTGTAGTTGGATGTAAGTTATCAAGTGCCAGGAACAATTGTTCATTTACACATAAGTTTAATTCCTATTAACAAACAGTTATCTAACAAATAGTTCGCAAATGATCCCCAATTTCGGTGATTTTGCATCTTTCTCTCAATACTCTGTTTCAAAATACATTTAAGACTTGCATTTGTTTATTATGTATTGGGTAATTTCACTACGAATTACTCTACGCACTCACAAAACAATTATAACTCACTTTCGAAGTGCATACTTATGATCAAGAAGAAACTTCATCTTTAAAATATTATTAACTGAATGACCCTTAAAAATTATATTCACAAAATTATAAGCATACAATACATATTCATAACACTATCCTGAAATGTACACTCTGTCTGCTCCTAAATTGTATTCGATGCGTGGCGGTTTTAGTCACAGTCTGAATTCGTTGGCTGTTTATCTTTAGGTTCTTTCGACAAAATTTTCTTTTCACGGAATTTTCTGAGACCATTTTCTACAACATTTATGATAGTTATTAGAGTCGCCTGCTTCATGTGGGCAACACCAACCACACTTTTATCTAAAGATTGGACATCTTTGGTTAAATCGGGCCCAGATGCAACAAGGTTGTTTTTTTTTTTTACACCACCATCGTCATGACTATCGCTTGTTTCAAGACTTGTTTCCAAGACCTGGGAGACTTGTGCGATATTCCTTTCCATCCACATCATGTACAATTCGTGGTTGGCGCCTAATATACACTGTACTCCATCACACAGAACCAGAATTTGCATCCATTCCTTCATTTCTCAAATAACAAGGCTAATCCGACATATGTTGAGATAGAAACATCAAAAACCAACGGATTAACTGAAAATGGCACTTCCATGTTAAGTCGCACGTCTCACAGCCACCATAATATGACGCCACCAATATGATAATATATTATTATTGAAGTGGACATGCCTGAATTTACCAGCCAGACTGTTATGGATGTTGACCCCGTTTAGTTCATGATGATAACGTGAATATTCGAAATATTATTCCACAACTGCGAGGTACTATTGCAATGAACCTGGTCGAAATCTATGGAAGCCGAGGAATCAGTGTGCCAGTTGGGTCATTTTAAATACAATGTCGATGGGAATATAAAACCAGAATGTTAGCAAATAAGGTGATAAAATGAGTGGAGACCTTATTATGAATGGAAATCGAATTCATCTGGTGCCATAGTCCATCGAAGATTATGATGCTGAGAGAAAACAATATGTAGATATAACGACCACAGTAGTAACTGCATTGCTCATATAACAATTTGTGGATATAACGATCACAGTAGTAACTGAATGGACCAACCGCTCCGGTGGCCTAGTGGTTACAACGTCCGCTTCGGATGCGGGAGGTCGTGGGTTCGATTCCCGGCCGAGTCATATCAAAGACTTACAAAAATGATACTAACAGCTGCCTCGTTTGGCGCTCAGCATTAAGAGGTTAGTGTTAGGACTGGTCTGCCTGGTGTCAGGATAATGTGACTGGGTGGGACATCGTGCTACATGACTGCGGCATGATGCCCCAGTGCTAGACATCACTATAAACTGCCACATTGCAGACATCGTAGCGATATGACTGAAAAATTGTTAAAGCTACGTTAAAAATCAAAATCACATCACATCACATCACATGCATGGACCATATAACAATATGAAGATATAAAGATCACAGTAATAACTGCATGGACCATATAACACTATGTGGATATAACAATCACAGTAGTAACTGCATGGACCATATAACAATATGTAGATATAACGATCACATTAGTAACTACATGGACCATATAACAATATGTGGATATAACGATCACATTAGTAACTACATGGACCATATAACAATATGTGGATATAACGATCACAGCAATAACTGCATGGGCCATATCTAATGTAATATCAACCAAAGAAGAGGTGAAAAACCTGACGTCCTAACCTTAGTAAATGGTCAGCTTGTTTACAGTTCTATTGAAAATGGATTTGATAGGCCTCAGCATCAGACTACTTTATTCTTGCCGGGAAAAAATGCTGGGTGGGGTCAAACGGCGATGTAAGTAAATGATAGACGGTATTGTAATTTATTAGCAAACTAACATTCTTTACGAACCCTTTAACATTTATAATATGAACATCATTAATCACTACAAATAAAATTCAATCTAAATGAATAAAAAATCATCCGGACGGGTCCTTATCTGTTGTTGGTATCTGTGTTTAAGATTTGTTATTAAATATAAGTGATAGATTCTGAATGCGGCGATTAAATTGTGATGGTGTGTTGAATAATCTGACAGGGGATGCCAATTTATGAAATTCGTTGAATAATGTTCAGCTTTTGCTCGCCAAGGCTCGCAAAAGCTGGACATTATTCAACTCGTTTCATAAATTCAATATTAAATAGTTACTCATTTGAGATCCTCTATGTACTAGTCTATTATGTTTTGTTTGTTCCTTACCAGGTAGTTTTACTGTTCATAATATAAACATGAACATTTTAACCGTTGTTTAATTATTGCACTCTTCCTTGTTTCATTTTTCTGACTTTTTAATTTTAATACCTGGGATATTTTATATTCCATGTCGTTGCATTTTTGCCACTTCAAGGACACGTACAAGCCATATACTGATCAGAGTGGGATATAGAGAAGGGGGAGGGAGGAGGATGGTTAAGCGAGTCATAGAGACTCCACAGGAAACAGACTGCATTTCCTGTGAAACAATGTGTAGACCGCTTACAAGTACCTGTTGAATATACTAGTTATAAAGCTATTAAAATAATTGTATCTCTAAAAATACTTTATGTTTGGTCTTATCTAACCAGCAGGCTTCCAAAATATAATGTTATATTCTGTAAAACAGCACGAAAGATGAGTGTTTATAGCAATATATACATTGCGTATGGCTAGATATATTTGGTGTCTTCCGAACAACAGTGCTACTTGAATCTACACAGGAGTTATTGATATGCACGGTATCATGTAGTTAAAAATGGCACAGATGGACGCAGGTCACAATTATTGCTTCGGATCGGTACCCACGAATGTAGTTCCAGTCAATTTATGGAGCGCTGTTCTACTCTCCCAATTTTTTGTTGTTGATACAAGAATTAGATTTAGATATCTTGATATTGGTGTAAAGATAATTGTTTGTTCATTAGAATATGAGCATTATAGTCGTGTTGTCTGTGTGTATCTAGGCGACACTGCTTAGTGAGTAATGAGGCAATGGTGCTGGTCTGGAAGTATAACATTTTAACCAATTCACGTTGCTTTTGTCTCAAACAAAATAGGGGTAACTTATGACAAGAACTCCATCTTGAGTTCATCATTGACTATAAATACTTTAGACAGGTGTTCCTCATTCGACATTTGTCTCATCTGAGAACCTAACTGTGTGTTCCTCATTCGATTCAAAACTTGTATTTAGGATCTGTACATTTTAAACTAAAATGGTAAGTTTTAATTTAACGCTTTTAGCTGAATTTTAGCAGCACATGAATAGATCTACATTATGACGACCCACTCCAATTGACACCTCTGAGATAATTCCGGTCTTGTATTTTGGAGCTGTACACATTAACCTAAACTGGGAACTTTCAACGCTTTTGGATGAATTTTCGTAGGACATAAATAGAAATCTACGTCATGACGACCCACTTCAATTGACACCTCTGGGATAATTCCGGTCTTATATTTTGAAGCTGTACATTCTTAACCTAAAACTGGAAGTGTTAACACATTTGCTGAATTTTAGAACTGTCATAAATAGATCTGTCAGATTGACTTTGGACAGCTGTTACAATTATTTGTTCGCATGATAATTAATTATATTTATCTATGTACAATGTCCAATCAAAATATAATAGTGTTTCTGCATAATCACTCTGTGCAAATCATAATGTACAGTATACATATGGTTGAAATTTTACATTTTTTTATTTCTATTTTGACACGAATCCTGACCTGCGTTTTATATTGGTTCTGAATAATCCTGCCTGGAACATCGCTCGTCCATTTTCGTCACAGGATGGAATAACCTCGGAAATGATTGTAGGATTACATATCAATTTCATGCGTTTGGTGATTCGTTTCCCGCGTAGCACACCACATATATTATGGCAGCGATGACTAACAATAGTCTGATTGTGACTTTGTCTCCTTCCACCGCCATAATGTTGCATGTAAAGAAAAGTAGCTCAGAATAGTGTTCTCACTGACTGCGAATTACATCCTAGGTTTCTTTCTCGACATGACTGAAAAGGCAAAGGATGATGGGAGTAGGATAAAACGTGACTGCTTATCTAAAAGTAATCAGACCACTTTTATCACGTAATAAGGGTAAACAAAGATTAACACCGATAAAACTTATTGACCTTCGTCACCCCGAGTACAAAACGAGGACGGAAAGATGGAGAAATACACTTTACAACGGATGGGAATAGTTGAAATATTAGAAATAATCATATCTTTTATTAATATTGCTTTAGGAAAATGTAACGTTGGGTTTTAACGGCCATTTAACAACTTTATTGACTATACCATGTTGAGTAATTATTTAAAATTATCAGTAGATTATATAATAGTAAATCATCATGGAGATAAGTCGACGATTTTCAACAATTATATTGATAACACAGGCCATCATACATACATACACATACATACATACATACATACATACATGCATGCATGCATGCATACATATACACACACATACATACATACATAATTACATACATACATACATACATACATACATACATACATGGGGACCCAAAGTGGCCGAGTGGTCTAAAGCTCTCACCGCTACTGATCACTGCCATCTCACTTCTGTTTGCGTGGGTTCGAGTCTCGGATTCGGCCTATGTAGATATGTGAGAAAGCTTCCAGTAGCTTATCGTGGGTCGGAGGTTCTTTCCAGGGTTTTCTTGGGTTCTTCCTCCACCACTAATAGTGCACGCCATGTATAGCCTATTATCTTGTGCTGAAAAATGTCGTTAAACCCTACAGCAACAACAGCATATATACATGCATACAGACATGCATACATACATACATACATACATACATACAGACCGACCGACAGACAGACAGACAAAACGTTATGATTTGGAAAAGACACTAAAATCTGTCCTTGAATTTTAACTGTTTCTAGTTTTTCTAATAATACTTCAATGTGCATTTTGTAATTACGATTGAAAGACACCCAAGAATAAAGCCCATTCACAAAATATTCTAAGTCAAGAAGGGCAGACAGTTTGATAAAGTGATTATGTACATCCAACGAAAGGTATAATTAAATTCTACACGACCCCGACAATGAAAGGAAATGTACTAAATCTGGATGAAATCTGACTAATTGATGGCGTCAACACAAAAGTTCAAGAAAACACGTGTCAGTTCTATAGAGGAACAATCATTTAACGTCACAAGCCAAGGCACTCGCTGATTGTATCAGGAACTATAACCCATTTTTTTCTCAAACAAATTGTGCATTTGCAGAAACCTTTACTGTTTTATGAAATAGAAGCGATTCAAAATAAACCACCCCAAAAATCATTGCAGAAATCAAAAGATTTACTGTGACAAATATTTGTGTAATAAACTAGCAGACAGGCAACCATTTTGTATTTAGTGCAAGTGTATACAAGACTAAAAGCTGAAATAGCTTTCTGTTTATAATTTTTATAATTTTTGCGGGGAAGATAACTATATTTCTCAGCATAAGATATATATATATATATATATATATATATATATATATATATATATATATATATAGCATTACATTGTATCAATGATATACCGACTCGTTGTATAAATATTTCATTAAAAGGAAACTCGGCTAGCCTCGTTTCCTTTTAATGAAAACTTTATACAACGAGTGGTATATCATTGATACAGCGCACATACCGTATATATATTTTATTCATATCACATACAAATACATATATTTGCTCTTTCATCGAGGTTAAGATTTACTACAGGAAGCTGTTTATTGACCGAGTGAATCACCTCATCACATCCCCGAATGTGTCCGCTACAAAATGTAGTTCCATGCCTTTTGTTGCTATTCACGGTCACCTTTGCATATTGATAAGTTGATTGTTTTCTTTTTTTAGTTTCTATTTTTCTTCAAATTGATTAAATCAATATAAAACACATTTATGATTTAAACATGAAAGATGGTTTTAATGATAAAATTAGAGCACTACAAACACTTGGTTAGTTACGCCATTCACATGAACGCTATGCCATTCACGTACCGTCGCATGGAAATTAATGTGGAATAGAAACTAATGGAAATGACGAACCAGCAAGAGGTAATTAAAATATCGTAATATATTTACAGTTGATTTAAGTCATTATTCTGCTTTAGTAACAGTACCACTGATCATACACGCTATCTCTCTCTCTCTCTCTCTCTCATCCTTTGGTCGGTTTGACTTAACTTTTACCACCAATAATAAGTCCAGAGACATCGTGTGATGACACAAACGAAAATCCTCGACGCTCGTCATTTTATAGATTTTAGCCTATGTCTGCCTACTACAATGTTCCACAGAGAGAGAGAGAGAGAGAGAGAGAGAGAGAGAGATTGAGGGAGATAGAGAGAGAGAGAGAGGCCTTTGGATATTTTCATATTTAATTAATAATAATCAATTTTGAGAACATTATACTATGTCTAAGAAAGAACATCAAGAAATCTTTCACTACATTACAGTATGTGTACCACGTAACCGAGAAATTTACCGTATCATGTCAACATGGTTTGCAACTTTGTATCATTGATAAGCAACTGTAGATAAATCCTAAGGAAAGCGTGCACATATCGTTACGACGAACCATATTCTTGTAGGTTAATTGCTGTCATTTCTATTTCAAGGTTTTAATCCAGCCAAAATGTATTTTCTCTCTCACTCTACATTTCTACGTAGTTTGTCCGTTATGCATGCGAGGGGAGAGGAGAACAGGAAGCAGAAAGGATTGTGATGAAAATGTATACCATACTAAATTCATTTAGAAAATTGGGATTATTAATATTTTTTATCATTATTTTCAAACGTCACTAATGATTAATGTGTGGGAATTGATCAATGATCTAGAATCAACTGCAGACGATCGCGAGAATGTTTATAGATGCGTATTAATGCGTCATGTGTGGATCACAATATGATATATCAATAGTATTGGTATATCAAATTGATTTATACCAACACTTTAAATGCCATGTTATTATATATATATATATATATATATATATATATATATATATATATATATATGACGGCCAATATAACTGGTGGAGGAAGAACCTGAGAAAACCCACGTAGGAAACACCGACCCCACGAGAAGCTACTGGCAGCATTCTCACCTTCCCACATTATCCGAGTCCTAGTCTCGAACCCACAGAGACAGTGGTAAGATGGCAGTGATCAGTAAAGGTGAGAACTTTAGACCACTGCCCCCCCCCCCCCCGAAATAACTCTCTTTCATTTGCCAGTATATATCTATAGCTGTAATGGTGTTTGTTTTTCAAACTTTCATTTAATTTCATACACACTGCCAGACATCTTCCTACAATATACATATATATTTCCTGAAAATGTAGTCAATTTCTTTTTCTTTTCTGCAGTTGCAATACTGCTCATAAGCAAATTTAAACAATTGCAAGACCAACATGGCATCATAAGAATCTATTCATAGAAAATACAATGATGATTCATTCAGGAGAGTTGTTGACAAGATTGTCAAGATGACCAATGTAGTTACAATACTGAATGTCCTAACATTTTCACTAAAGACAAAATAGTAATCAGAAGAAACAACTTAAGAAATCCCAATGCTGATATGACCATTCATTCAGGATAAGAAATCCTCATGCTGTTATGACCATTCATTCAGGTCAAGAAATCCCCATGCTGTTATGACCATTTATTCAGATCAAGCAGTGATAACTAGAGTTTCAAGATGGCTATACGATTCCGATGAAACAGAAACTAAATACCTTCACAAGGCCAAACCGAGACAGTCGACAATGGCTGAGTTAGGCTGGCATCAATCCCTCAACTCTTGAGTTATGAGTTCAACACTCTACCAACTGAGCTGTCCGTCCGAGTGGCGCCTTTTCCTGTTTAGGACCAACCAGATAACATAGGAAGTCTTCTGTTGAAAACCCTGTAGCACTATTTTCATTAGGAAGGATAAGTTATAAGACTTTTACTAGACACCAGTTTTCTACCATTTTAATTTAGGACAAACAAGATGTCACAAAAATTATTCCGGTCAAAAACCCATATTAATATCACTTTCCATTATGGGGTAATAGCGATAAAAACGGCACGATGACTGATGTGTGGGTGTACAGGCACAATTTTCATTCAGGAAAAACCAGACATGTTGACAAGTGTTTTAGGGAAAACTCATACATCCATGAGGAATAGCGATAGAAAAATTTCCAAGATGGCTGATGTGGTGGCTATATTAGACACCTGGTATACTTTTCATTCGTATAGACTAGAACCTGCATCATAGACCCTGAATGCACTAGATTATACATGCCATGTATATTCTACATCATGTATACAATAAATCCCAAATACCCTGTATATACTGGACATTGTATATACCAGACCCTGTATATACTGGACATTGTATATAGTAGACTTTATATATACTAGTACCTGTATATCTTTATTTCGTTCTGTAGCAGATTGAAAACAACAAAGATAATATATATATATGAGACTGACTAATTGCATATATAAATGTTTGTCGTGTCAAGATTCCATGGACATCTCATATGACATACGACAACAATTCACAACATCCAGTCTGAAAGACGATATGAACTTATAAATAATTTAAATGTGAAATGCCGTGCTCGAATTAGAATTCCTTTTTAAACAAACTAACGCCGTGTAAAGACATTCGTACGCAATTTACGGTGTAATTGATGCATGATAGTCACAGAGAGGGTATGTCTTTTATGTAAGGATGATTGAAGGTGCGATTAAATTGCGATAGTCACTGAGTCTTTTATGTGAGGTTATAAAGGATTTTAACATTTGCATGCCATATGAAGAATGGCAAATCACCCCCTTTTTTAAATCAAACAATGGTTCAATACCGTTGTGAACGAGTATGAATCATAAATTCCAGGTATAACATTTAGATTTTCCATTGACTTATTTATACGCACAACACTGTATTATTACATTCAAATGTTTTATGTTATGCAAGTTTTGATGTTTTGAAGACAGGGTAAAAATCCTGCTCTGAACGCGATAAGGCCATGCTTTCTTGGTTATTTGCATAAACAGAGATTGATGCATGTCTAACCTTTAGCATTGTGCCTTGGAGTAAAATACAATGTTTAAATATGTATGCATGTATCTGTATGTCTGTCTATATGATTTATCTATATATCTATATATCTATCCATCCATCCATCCATCTAACTATATCTATCTATCTATTTATCTATCTATCCATCGATCCATCCATACATCCATCCATCTATCTATCTATCTATCTATCTATCTATCTATCTATCTATCTATCTATCTATCTATCTATCTATCTATCTATCTATCTAGTGCTCCTCTCCCCTTGCCTCTGTGTGCTGGCGTTCATGGACATGAAGAAATATTTGTGAAAGTCCATGTCGTGTTATATTTCATTAAGAATCAGCATGCATCAATATTACAAACTCAGGTGTCCAAATCGCACGGTACTTTACATTCCAACTTCTTAAATACAATTGAAACTACTTTTACAGCAGAGTCACAAGTATGGTAATGAAACAGACATCGGTACCACTCTCGTGTATGGCAATACCCCAGTGCCATAAGATAGCCATTGGTGCCACTCACGTGTATGGTAATAACCCAGTGTCATCAAAGTCATTGGTACCACTCACGTATATGGTAATACCCAGTGCCATAAGACCGTCATTGGTACCACTCACGTGTATGGTAATACCCCAGTGCCATAGGAGAGTCATTCGTACCACTCACGTGTATGGTAATAACCTAGTGTCATCAAAGTCATTAGTACCACTCACGTGTATGGTAATACCCCAGTGCCATAAGACAGTCATTAGTACCACTCACGTGTATGGTAATAACCCAGTGTCATCAAAGTCATTAGTACCACTCACGTGTATGGTAATACCTCAGTGCCATAAGACAGCCATTGGTACCACTCACGTGTATGGTAATACCCCAGTGCCATAAGACCGGCATTGGTACCAATCACGTGTATGGTAATACCCAAGTGCCATAAAACAGCCAATGGTACCACTCGCGTCTATGGCAATACCCCAGTGCCATAAGAGAGCCATTGGTACCACTCACGTGTATGGTAATACCTCAGTGTCATCAAAGTCATTGGTACCACTCACGTGCATTGTAAAACCTCGGTGCCATAAGACAGCCATTGGTACCACTCACGCGTATGGTAATACCCCAGTGCCATAAGACCGTCGTTGGTACCACTCACGTGTATGGTAATTCCCTAGTGCCGCAAAACAGCCAATGGTACCACTCACGTCTATGGCAATACCCTAGTGTCATAAGACAGCCATTGGTACCACTCACGTGTATGGTAATACCTCAGTGTCATCAAAGTCATTGGTACCACTCGCGTGTATTGTAAAACCTCAGTGCCATAAGACCGTCATTGGTACCACTCACGTGTATGGTAATAACCCAGTGTCATCAACGTCATTGGTACCACTCACGTGTATGGTACTACCCCAGTGCCATAAGATAGTCATTGGTACCACTCACGTGTATGGTAATAGCCCAGTGTCATCAAAGTCATTGGTACCATTCACGTGTATGGTAATAAAACAGTGTCATCAACGTCATTGGTACCACTCACGTGTATGGTACTACCCCAGTGCCATAAGACAGCCATTGGTACCACTCACTTGTATGGTAATACCCCAGTGCCATAAAAAGCAGTCATTGGTACCACGGACGTGTATGGTAATAACCCAGTGCGATGAAAAGGTAATTGGTACCACTCACATGTATGGTAATACCTCAGTGACATAGGGCAGCCATTGATACCACTCACGTGTATGGTAATAACCCAGTACCATAAGACAGCCATTGTGTATGATAATACCACAGTAACATAAAACAGTCATTGGTACCATTCACAAGTATGGTAATACCCCAGTGCCATAAGACAGTCATTGGTACCACTCACGTGTATGGTAGTACCCCAGTGCCATAAGACAGTCATTGGTACCACTCACGTGTATCGTAATACCCCCTTGCCATAAGACAGCCGTCGGTACTACTTGCATGGTAATACCCCAGTATCATAAGACAGTCATTGGTACCACTCACGTGTACGGTGTTATGTATATTTGATTTAATTATATCTGATTTAATACATATTTATTACAATTTCATTGTTTGTCATTTTTAAATGTTTTATTACATGCTATTGTAAAGTAAATTTATTCCTAGAATTTTCAGAAAATAGTTTGACCTTGACTGTTTTATAAACACCAGCTGTTGATTGAAATCCTGCCCTTGTTTCAAAATTTGTAGCAATCATGTAAACAAAATATATTTTATTCTATAATGATTGGTGTTGTCGAGGTCATGATGAGAATTCTTGCTTAGGATGTAAACAATTTTTTATTTTTTTATTTCTTAGAATAAACTGATTGGTTTTCGTCAGAGCCACGCTGTGTTTACGTGACCTTTAACAAGTATTTAAATTTATGTAAACTTCCAGAAGAGAATCACGTGACCTCTTGTTTACGTTTTAGAGAGACCATATAACCATAGCTTTGGAGAATTATTCTCAGTTGCAGCTGGACTGTTTCTTACACTAGAAGTTGTATGTTGTTCTGTTTTGAGTTATTTCAAAATTACTTGGATTCAAAAGGATTAATTATGTTAATGCTATGGAAAATATATGTGCTCGTGTGAAATTCTTAATAAAAGACATTTCTTATAAAAAATATATTGTGATTTCCAAAACTGTAGTGATAATTCTTGTTTCTGCAAGGAACTGTAGACTTCGACACTTCAGATTGCTTCATACGTCTTCATCTTCCATCTTGGAATCTTCGTCGGGATTCGGACTTGAAATCAGTAGAATATTATGTTATTAGGACTATTAAAATTTTATTCTTGGGTTATTCTTGGATTATTTTTGGATTTGATTCTTAAAACCGTAAGTTCATAATTCTTTTCATTTTTACACAGTGTTTCCAGGGAAATAAATTACAGTATTTTATTTTTTTCAAAGCTTGTTGTTTTCACTCTTTCTTGTGGTACTGTTTATTCGAACCTAAATACTGTCAAAAGAATAGTAATACCCCAGTAACATAAGACAGTCATTGATACCACTCACGTGTATGGTTTTGCTTCAGTGCCATAAGACAGCCATAGGTACCACTCACGTGTGTGGTACTCCTCCTGTACCATAAGAGAGTCATTTGTACCACTCATGTGTATGGTAATACACCAGTGAAATAAGACAGCCAATGGTACCACTCACGTGTATGGTATTACTTTAGTGCCATAACACATACACTTGTACAACTCATATAACCACCTTAGCACTGCAATTGGCACGAATCTCGTGTATGGTAGATCTTCAATGCCATAACAAACTCTGGTACGACTAATATGTAGACCAAAGCACTGCTACAGACACGAATCACGGATTTGATAGTACATCCGAGCCATAACACAGCTAATGGTACTACTTACATTTCACGTATATGGTAATAATTCGGTACTATGGCATAGACATTGGTACGATTCACATGCATGGCAGTACTTCAGTCCCAAGACACAGAAGATAGTACAACTCGCATTTATGGTAGTACATTAGTGCCATGACAAAGACACAAGCACAACTAACGGGTATGGTATTACTTCAGTGTCATGACAAAGGCACTGACATGACTGGTATATATCGTTGTATTTCAGTAGAATGACACATACACTGTTATATGAAAGTGCTTTAATGACACTGGTATATGACAGTGTTTTAATGACACTGGTATATGACAGTGCATTAATGACACTGGTAGGTGACAGTGCTTTAATGACACTGGTATGTGACAGTACTTTAATGACACTGGTATATGACAGTGCTTTAATGACACTGGTATATGACAGTACTTTAATGACACTGGTTTATGACAGTATTTTAATGAAACTGGCATATGACAGTGTTTTAATGACAATGGTATTTCATGTTTTAGTACTACTGAAGGACCATCTTCCTAACTTCCGGGTTGTGGGAGTTGTAATTTTGCTGAAAATGACTTAAAGAGATAGTTTTTTTCTCGTGTATAACAACAACCAAGTATGTACATTGTATCAGCTTATTAAACACTTATCTTGAGGTCAAAGTGTGTTTGTGTGTGATTTGGAGATTTAACATAGCTTTAACAATTTTTCAGTCATATTGCTACCTTGTCTGAAGTTTGGCCCTTTATAGTGATGTCTAGCACTGGGTGAAAGATAAATTATCGGCTTGAAATTAAACCCCAGCCCACCACACATCCTACTAGCGATGAATATGAAATGGTCGATTCTAAAACTGTCCACTGTGCAGTGAAACGTTACAATCGGTATCATTGCTTTAAATCATCCACCAGAGAGAGAGAGAGAGAGAGAGAGAGAGAGAGAGAGAGAGAGAGAGAGAGCAGTTACAAGTGACCAATCTAATCAGATGTTACTATGGACATGATCTGCCACTACAAGACCACAAAACAGTGGAGTTTTAATTACTTATACCGCATTCTAATAGCACTTCAATGGGCCTTTATAACAATTCCCATAATGCATTCTAATAGCACTTCCATGTTAGGTTTCCCACGTAATTATTTTGCGGGCGGGGGTTGCGTGGCAAGCATGTAGTGGTCAGCTATTAAGTTTCACGGATGAAGTTGGGCTTCAAAGTTCAAAGGTGAAAACCAGAATGGGGGAGGAAGCAAGAGCCACCCCTTTCATTTCCCCATATGTTCTGGCGCCCATGTTTCCATTGATGTTTATAACTATTCCCATAACGCATTCAAATAACACATTAATGGACCATTACAGCAATTCCCATAATGCATTTTAATAGCACTTCCCTTGAATAATATAACAATTCCCATAACTCATTCTAATAGCACTTTCCTGGATCTGTAGGATAATTCCCATAAGTCGTTCTAATTCTGGAATTCTATAACAATTCCCATAATGCATACTAATAGCACTTCCATGCCGGGGTGCCTACATACTCATTTTGCGGGGGGGGGGGATATGTGGCAAGCATATAATGGTTAGCCATTAAGTTTTACTGTTGTAGGCCAAAACAGTTTAAAGGTGAAAACCATGATGGGGGATGAAGCAAGTGTGGCCCCCATTCCTTGCCCCTATGTGCTGGCGCCCATGCTTTCATTGGCCTTTATAACAATTCCCATAATGCATTTTAATAGCACTTCCATTGACCTTCATAACAATGAGGACAAACTGACATTTCTTAAGTTTCTTAAGTTTGAAATAGTGAAACTGACATGAATCAATCTATATATACTGTACGTATGAATATGTTTGGTAAGTCGGACAAATCCGGTGTCTAAGTAATGTATAGTTTCAACCGTTTTAAGTTGTAGACTTGCTGACTTCGATGATGCAAACTGAGTTGTATTAATATATTATTGATTTTGCAAACCCAAACTTACTCCGCGAAGATTTCTGTTTTAATTTCCTTAGACGCTAAATAAAACAGGAAACAAACATATTACGTACTCAAGCTGATCTTCAGATCTTCAGAATGTATTTCATATATGCGAACACGCAACATCACCCTCTTTAAAAAACTTCTGGCCGTTAAGTACTTCAACAAATATCTTTGATATATTTTGTTGAAAATGGAACCATTATATTACTTATTAAACAAAAATATCTTAAGTAAAGTAAAGCAAAATATTCCGGGTCGAAGGAAAATCCCAGGTCCCCAAAATTCAGGCAATTCAATAAATGATAATTATCTCCCGTCACAAAATAAAGCCAATACAACTTGGGTGGAGTGATATGATACAGGCGTCTAACGGATCGATACGACACAGACGTCAAACGGATTGATGAGACATACCTTGAACAGATCTATACAACACAAACATCAATAAGGATTGATAGACACAGATGACAAAAGGATCGATACGATACAGTCGTCAAACGGATTGATACGACACATGCGTTGAACCGATCTATACAACACAGACATCAAACGGATTGATAGACACAGATGTCAAAAGGATCGATACGAAACAGACGTCAAAACGGATTGATGAGACAGACGTCAAAAGGATCGATACGACACATGCGTTGAACCGATCTATACAACACAGACATCAAACGGATTGATAGACAGAGATGTCAAAAGGATCGATACGACACAGACGTCAAACGGATTGATAGACAGATGTCAAAAGGATCGATATAACACAGACGTCAAACAGATTGATAGACACAGCTGTCAAACGGATCGATACGACACAGACGTCGGGCGGATTGATGAGACAGTTATCATACCGATCGATACGACACAGACGTCAAACTTCCAGATGAGTTCAATATCATACACATAATTCCAAGGTCATTACTTTAAAACAAAACACATTGTATTCTACAGCAACCTTGCTAGGAGTCGCGTACAGCGCACTTTACGCGCATTTAGAATGTGTCACGCCACTATATTTTGACCAAGGTGCAAATCTAACATTTAGGCAACAAGTGGTGAATGTCTGTTCCGAGTCAACGAGGTTCGGATCATGGATTTATAATTTAATGGACAGATATTCACTTTTCTATCATTATAACTTCGCAATATATCTAGCCACCATTAATGTTACTATATTTAGTAAATACTAGTGATTCCCTGTTAATTCTCGATAAAAAGGGAACGTCTTTCCTCTTGAGGCGAAGTAATCGCACGGCCGGTGCTCCGAATCACGAATGGTACAGCAAAATTTATTCTTCCAAATGCATTCATTTCAAGTCAATTTATTCTCACAAATTACACTAAGCACATTGGATGGTTCACGTGTTTATGTAATGTAGTCTTGTCCAGTGGAGTGTTGGAAAGCAGAAACGAACGACTTTGGTTATAACCCCATTTTACCCTTTCGCATGCTGAAACAAGCAAAAAATCCGGACACTGCAAAGATGCCAACCAAATGTGTTGCCACTACGCTATCCATGCCATATTTATGCCAAATATAATATTGATCTATGGTTCAAAGAGAATTCCATTCAGGAAACAGCATCGCTTTCCACCCCTCACAATATAAATGTAATTCTTAGCCCCCTACCAGATTAGTACCTCTCTCTCTCTCTCTCTCTCTCTCTCTCTCTCTTTATCTTTTGAATGAGAGTAGGAGATTCACTGACTGCTTGTATACATCCATTACCAGTTTTACTTTTTCTTCTCCTTTCCTTCTATCTATGTTTGAATTGTACCATACTTTTCTAGCATAGTTCATTTTTGTGTATTTTAATGTTTTGAAATTAAACAATTCTCCCGAAAACATTGTTTGTATATATGTCGTTGGTTTACATGGAATATATTGTGTGAAGAAATTATGGGATGATTTTGCCAAACGCTATTAATATTGGGTGTTTCAAATTTATGTCTATGATCCATTTATTGCAAGTGTCATTTCAGACTTTCCTTAATTAAATCATACCAATTATAAAAGCAGTTTGTTTAATGTCTTTTATACCGATGTAATGTATTCGTTCTTTTCAAAGTCCTTTAACACGTTCTTGTAAGCGACTTTAATCGCTTGATGCGGACGTAACTTGGTCTCAAACATAGTTCTAATTAGCTGCTAATGATAATGAGATCAGCAGGAGGCAGTCTGTACATAGAGTTTGAACAGTTTATTTTTAATACCAAATTTGTTATGACCAAGGCTTCGGTACGGGATTAATCATTTGGTACATTGCTGATTCACTGGCTACATGGATCTCTAGATTTGTGTGTAGTTGTGTAATGGTAATGAGATCAGCTGGACAGTGACACTTTCGTTTGACACAATAAAACCTTCTAGGTCAATAACGGTCACATCATTTTATACAATAAACCTTCTAGATCAATATAGCCGCATATCATTAAACTTTATTGTACTTTATCTCGATTATAAGACGTGCGAAATTGTCGTTTCAATCCAAGATATACATTAAGCTACAGAGGTTCCAAACTTTATGTCATTATTAAGCTACAGAGGTACCAACCTTTATGCCATTATTAAACCAGAGAAGTTCCGAACTCTATGTCATTATTAAGCCAGTGAGGTTCCAGCCTTTATGTCATCATTAAACCAGAGAGGTTCCAACCTTAATGTCATTATTAAACCAGAGAGGTTCCAACCTTTATGTCATTATTAAACCAGAGATGTTCCAACCTTAATGTCATTATTAAGTCAAAGAGGTTCCAACTTTAATGTCATTATTAAACCAGAGAGGTTCCAACCTTTATGTCATTATTAAGCCAGAGAGGCTCCAAACTTTATGTCATTATTAAACCAGAGAGGTTCCAATCTTATGTCATTATTAAACCAGAGAGGCTCCAACCTTAATGTCATTATTAAGTCAGAGAGGTTCAAACCATAATGTCATTATTAAACCAGAGAGGTTCCAACCTTTATGTCATTATTAAGCCAGAGCTCCAACCTTTATGTCATTGTTAAACCAGAGACGTTCCCACCTTTATGATATTATCATGTCAGATACGTTCGATTTAGTTGTCAGCAAGCTATTTTATGAAAAGTTTTCCTCAAAATCTTTGTCCTAATAGAAACGCTCTTCGGAAATTAGTTTTCTGGTCTCTCTCTCTCTCTCTCTCTCTCTCTCTCTCTCTCTATATATATATATATATATATATATATATATATATATCGCTTGGTCAAAATATGCAAATAAAATCATTTTTGTCTGGGTGCATGGAAAATAAGACTTTGTTTTTCCTTGTAATATCCTTTTAAAACATATTTGCAGCCAAATATTTTACGCTGTTCGCGAAAGTTTTATAATGTATGATTTTTAAACCATTTTCTTGTCAATCCTTACAACAATGAGTCCTTTTTATCTTATCTGATACCCTAGTCAACCAATATTTATAAGCAATGTACAAGGATCATTTTTAAAATTATTTGGTCGCCCATTCCACAAGTATATACCATGAACATCGTATTATGATAACTGGCAATATTTGCACGTGACCCATTCCACAATTATCTGAGAAATACAACTTATTAAGATTATTATAATATTATTAGATGTATTTACCGACATTTCGACTAGAACGACCTTGGTCGTAGGAAATGGCATTTTTCGCGATGTTAAAAAGAAAGAAAACAATATTCAAATCAATGGCAAATCGATCTCCAACTTGCACCCCGCTGAGGTAAATAACTTTAGAAATTAGTTTATCGTGCAAATAACGATATGCGAGACCCAAGTAGTTTACTTGAACCGTGTAACCTCACTGACAACAAACTGTTCAAGGCACTTGTAAAGAACCAATCCATTAACTCTAATAAAAGGAATTCAGCAAACTGCTTTCAGTAAATGATACAGACTTGTGTGTGTTTAATTAAGGACAGTCTTAAATCACATTGTGACAGCAATTGGATAATAGACATACATTTGAGAAAAGAGATATTGAAATTGCTAGACGAAAAAAAAACACATTTTCTCAAGCAGCAACATGTTTTTTTTTTTTTTAAATAAGCACCCGGGTATTATAGCTGTTTTTATCAAAGAATTTCTTAACTAGCACAGACTATAACTGGTATTATTGAACTCTAACGTTACAAATACAAATAAGAAGTGCCGACATGAAATCAGAATCATTCTATAACTCAATATTTTATTTTCTTCCATGGAATGTTTGGCCAGGGAAATTAATCTACCGGCTTAGAGAGAGAGAGAGAGAGAGAGAGAGACAGACAGACAGACAGACAGAGAGAGAGATGGGTACAATAAGTATTTCGAGAAGAGCAGTACCGTTTTTGTAAATTGAATACTTTTTATGAATCATAACAAAGTTAATTTTCGCAATAAAGTGATTGGAAGGCAGAACGGTGGCATATTTGCTTTACATTTTTGCGGTTTTGTGTTCTTTTTCCGTTACAGCCTGCGCGAGGACAAAATATTCTTTCATCTAATTTCAGTGGTTTTCTCCGGGACCTCCTACTTCCTCCACCACCAATGACTATTGTACGTCATTTCGGAACGGACTAAGTATAATTTGCGAGAGAAAACCTCGTTGATATAAATAGTTTAAAGTTTAAATAGGGCCATTAATTTCGTGTTTTGGCTGCGTCGGTCCTTGAAAAAAGACTTTATACAGTATACATGTAGACATAATGAAACGCTAGTTATGTAAGAGAATCACCTAGACATGTACTACCAGACACATCATCCAAACTTAACTAAAATATTAAAGAAAATATGCGCATATACTGTATTGGTCAATGTTTTAAAATAATGTATTTAAAATACAGGTATGTGTATAGTTTGCAATGGCGTATAAATTCTGATATTCGTGTACAGTGCAAATGTACACTTGCCAATTTGTTTTCCTGCTACCTCAGAATTTGGTGTAAATCTCTGCAAGAACACACCATAATAGCTGACCAAGTCTGGGCATGTCTAATGGTAAGATTCGAAACCACATCCTTTCACTTTTGAGTCCGGCACGCTAACCGATGAACTACGTGGCTCCCAAGCAGGAACTACTACTTCTACTATTTATATTATTATCATTATTATTATTATTATTACTACTATTATTAATAATACAAGTACTAATACTATGTTGTACATTTGAACAAATTGCCATGCTTAGAGGCTCTGAATGGGTGAGACAGACTATGAATGCTTTGAAATTTTCTGTCAAGTTATAATTAATCAACATTCACATTCGTTGCCACTTGCTTCGTTCAAAGGACGCATCAGCAACAAAACAAATGTGTGTGTAGCTGAATAAAAGTCTCGAAACCTTCAATGTAATGTGTGTGTGTGTGTGTGTGTGTGTGTTTTGGATTTTAACGTATCACTAAAAAAATTCAGTCATATCGCTACGACGTCTGCAGTGTAACAATTTTACAGAAATGTCTAGCGCTGGGGCATCATGCAGCAGACATGTACCACCATGTCCCACCCAGTCACATTATCATTACACCAGGCCAACCAGTCCAAATACTAATCAATTAATGCTGAGCGCCAAGCGAGGCAACTGCTAGTGTTATTTTCATAAATCTTTGGTATGACTTGGCCGGAGTTCTAATCCGCGACCCACCGCATCCACGGCGGACGCTCTAACAACTAGGCCGCCGACGTGATCTCAATGTAACAACGTGTATAAGAACATTGTTTAGTGATATTCTGTTTTTCTTTTCCTTTTCACCAGTGTGCCCCAGGGGGCAATTTGAGGATTAAAATCCATTCCAGGCATAAAGTATCTCACACTCTTTGATTTGACGAATGAATGACATATATATTATAAACTGAATGACTGGATATAGAATGTAACCTGGATGACTGTAATATAATGTACCTGAAAGACATGAATATAATGTACTGACGTATGATGTGGTTTAAAGCGTAAGGTTTCACAGATTTTCACTCACCTCTTAATAAAGGTAGATGTGACTATTAATACGGGTGAAATAACCAGAGGAATTTTTTTTTTCATCCAACTATTTTGAATGACACAGCTTACCCTTCCTATTACAAATACAAAAAGAAGTACAGTTGAGCGTTTGCTATCTGAACGCCTATTATCTGGATTGTTAGTTGGTACAGAAAAATACAGTGTCATCCGAAAGTATTACTAATTACAATGTACATGCATCTTTAAATGAAAATACTTTGCTTATCACAACGCCAGCAACCTCCATTACACAAAGTAACGAAAGAAAACAGAAGCAAACAATCGACTATCATCTTAAATAATGATAACTACAATGGTATTGTTAAGAATGAAATCGATTATTAACTCCAATGTACAGTGCACAGTTAAACGTATCCTATCACCTGTCAACATAAAGATACACCCCTCGTATCCCTCCCCGTACAAACATTAAACATTGTACAGTTAAACGTATCGTATATGGTCTCCTTTCATTTGGATCATAAGGAAGAGACCCAGTCTATATAAGCCGTTCTTGGTGGACAGACCAAGCAAAATTGTGACTGCATTCCTTAGAGTTGTCTTCTCTTTGTTACGAGCATGAAATTATCCTGATCATTGCAAATTATAGATCTTGCAACTTTGTTCTTTGTAGATTTGATGTTTGTTTCTCATACGAAATATCAGTATAATAATGATAAATGCTTGAATACAAAATTTATATTACATCTCATGTATATCTTGGCTACTTTTTGGTTTATTGATTTTTGACTGTTTAGAGAATTCATATTACATTTCAAGCATATCTTGACTACGTTCTGATTCGTTGATTATTTGACTATTTACAGTAGATTGCATGGCATTTGAAATATTGGAATTCTAGAAAAATATGAATTGGTAGTCCTTTATTAAGTGAAAATATTAATGTTATTGTAATTTCTAATTTTAGATACAGAATGGTGTTCTCTTTAATAAACCATAATTCTCTCCTCTTCGTTATAGACGTAATTCGAAACTAGTTAATCTCCTACCCTCGTAATGTGCTTTCTGTTTCGTCTCGTAATGGTGTGACACTTTCTTAGTACAAAAACCTGGTCCCTTCTCACTCCCGCGCGATGTAACATCTGTTTCGTAGAGTAATGGTGTTACACCTTCTTAGTCACCAAGACGGAGATGAAGACAAAATGCTATTACGTTCTCCTTTCTAACTCAATGTTTTCCCGCCAAACAAGTATTACGGTAGTCATGGCGACAACACAAACTGTATTATTAACCTGGCAGTAAACATACTGTTCTTACGGATAATCGACGCTGTATTGTACATGTATCATTATCATGAGTCCGGATAACGGACGTATTATTGTATGTGCAACAGTGTGATTTATTACTGTGGGTTAGATTTCATCGAAGATGGCACATGTATGACATTGCCCAATACTGTTTAATGCAACCGGAATTAAGTTTATCATAAACATTGTCACCCTTTTTCTTAACGGAATGAAGTTTATCATAAGCATTGTCACCCTTTTTCTTCAACGGAATGAAGTTTATCATAAACATGAACGTTACCTTTTTCCTTCAACCGGGATGAAGTTTATCATGAACATTACCTTTTTCCTCTGTATAATCCTCTGTAAACCTTCATTTTCTAAATTTGTTTTTGTATGTTTAGGACATTTATCTTTGAGAAAAACAAGAATTGTTATTCACTCGACAAGACAAGACTTTATTGCACACAGGTTGTAAAGTTCCAAACATATGAGATGTATATGACAATGAACATGAATACAGCGTGTGACTGATGTACATGTAGGCTGTACTTAAGACCTTGAGATGACGTATTGATGTACATATAAGCTGCAACTAAGACTTTGATATGACGTCTGATGTACATACAAGCTGTAATTAAGACCTTGAGATGACGTACTGATGTACATACAAACTGTAATTAAGACCTTGAGATGACGTGATGATGTATATGTAAACTGAAATTAAGACCTTGAGATGACTACTGATGTACATACCAGCTGTAATTAAGATCTTGGGATGACTACTGATGTACATGTAAGCTGTAATTAAGACCCTGAGTACATGTAATCTGTGATTAAGACCTTGAGATGAGTATTGATGAACATGCAAGCTGTATTTAAGACCTTGAGAAGACGTACTGACGCACATGTAAGCCATAATTAAGATCTTGAGATGACCTACTTATGTACATGCAAGCTGTAATTAAGACCTTGAGATGACCTACTTATGTACATGCAAGCTGTAATTTATTTTGTTATGTTATTTCACGAGATGACGTACTGATGTACATGTGAGCCGTAATTAAGACCTTGAGATGACGTATTGATACACATGTAAGCTGTAATTAAGACCTTGAGATGGCGTCCTGATGATGTACATGTCGTCCGTAATTAAGATCTTGAGATTACGTATTGCTGTTCATGTCAGCCGCCCACACTTGTCTGTGTTTACCTTCTAGTCGTAGTTAGAGTCAATATTTTTAAAACAAATGTTCATTTAATAAAAATAATAGTAATAAATACATAATACTCATCCTCAGTGAACTGTTCTACCATTTTATTTTAAAAAATGTTCATGAACAAATCTTTCAGTATGAGTATAGTTAAAAACTTTAAACTGTTATGCTCAAAGTTGTTTCATTCAAGTCTCTCATAAATAATATAACACAGGAAAGCGTTCGTCAATGAGTCATCAAGTCTCTCGTGAAATAACATAACAAAATAAAGCGATTGCCAATCAAGTCGCTCGTGAAATAATATAGCACAGGAAAGCATTTGTCTATGAGTCATCAAGTCTCTCGTGAAATAATATAACACAGGAAAGCGTTTGTCAATGAGTCATCAAGTCGCTCGTGAAATAATATAGCACAGGAAAGCGGTTGTCAATGAGTCATCAAGTCGCTCGTGAAATAATATAGCACAGGAAAGCGGTTGTCAATGAGTCATCAAGTCGCTCGTGAAATAATATAACACAAGAAAGCAGTTGTCAATGAGTCATCAAGTCTCGGCTAAAATAATGTAACACGAACGCGTTTGTCAATGAGACACCAAGTCTCACATACTAGAATGTAATACAAGAACACATTTCAGTGAGAACGATTCGAACTATATTTCACATATGTACTTTCTTTGCCTTTTAAGTGATCTTAATTGTAAGTCAATAACAAGGCTTAACCACCGCTTAACCAAAATTACTACCGTGTTCGCTGACACAGCGATTTAGTTTCTTGGCAGAACATATAAGTGTTCAATGATTGATGCCATGTCTTGTTAGCTGGCACAGTGGTTTAGTTCTTCAAATGTTTGGCAAGTGTTCCATGTTTGATGCTAAATTGTATAAGCTGTATGCACAGTGTTCACTCTCCCTTTTCATTATATTCATTAAAACTGTCATTCAACCTACGTATATGTGTTGTAGGCGCGATGCATACAAAACGAAGATACTTCTTTCCTCATGAAAACTGACTTGAGATTATGATTTGGTTATGACATGAAAATGATTACCATATGAAACTGTGACATGGTTATGACATGAAAATGATTGCCATATGAGACTGTGACCTGGTTATGTCATGAAGAATGGTTACCATATGAGATTGTAACATGGTTATGTCATTAAGAATGGTTACCATATGAGATTATAACATGGTTATGTCATTAAGAATGATTACCATATGAGATTGTAACATGGTTATGTCATGAAGAATGATTACCATATGAGATTGTGACATGGTTATGCCATGAAGAATGATTACCATATGAGACTGTGACATGGTTATGACATGAAGAATGGTTCCCATATGAGATTGTAACATGGTCATGTCATTAAGAATGATTACCATATGAGACTGTGACATGGCTATGACATGAAGAATGATTACTATATGAGATTGTGACATGGCTATGACATGAAGAATGATTACCATATGAGACTGTGACATGGTTATGACATGAAGAATGATTACCATATGAGACTGTGACATGGTTATGACATTAAGAATGTTTAGCATATGAGACTGTGTCATGATCGTATCATGAAGAATGATTACCATATGAGATTGTGGCATGAATATGTCATGAACAATGGTTATCATATGAGAATGTGACATGGTCATGCCTTGCAAACTAAACACACACACACACACACACACACACACACACACACACACACATATATATATATATATATATATATATATATATATATATATATATATATATATATATATATATATATATATTCTTTTGAAAATAAATGCTTATCTAGCTTTTAATTAGGGAACTTTCCAGGAATACAAAGATTAGTATATTCATGTATATTGTGCAGCAAGTGGAAGAGTTATATATGTAATTAGATTCCCATACAAGTGGAAGAGTTACACATTTAATTAGATTCCTATGCCCACTTTTAAAGCTATTTAATTTTGATGTAGGTGATCTTCTATGCCAAGGAGCCGAGATACCTTACTTGGTAGAGCGCCGGACTCGTAATACAGAAGTCGCAGGTTCAATAAGCATCCAGGTCAACTCGTTTTGGCTGCTTCTGTATGTCATTGGGAAGGGCACTTACGTATCATTTCCTTGCCATGACATAGCAAATAATGTACTAGAAATATTGTTAAATCCAGCACAAACAAAAGACAAATCTTTGAGATTAATTGGAATGTTCAGGTTATCTTGCCTACACAGTTTGGACATTTAAAGGTCAATGTTGAAAGATATATAACTCTCATGCATCACATGTATGTCTAAACTACCCTGAACAATACATTATACAGTTTGCATGTGCATTTGTGTCTGTGTATCTGTCTGTATGTCTACACCAGCCTGAACAATACAGTATACAGTGTGTGTATTTGTGTCTGTATGCATGTATGTCTACACCAGCCTGAACAATACAGTATACAGTTTATGTGTATGTGTGCCTGTATGTCTACACCAACCTGAACAATACAGTATACAGTGTGTGTGTATATGTGTCTGTGTGTCTGTATGTCTACACCAGTCTGAACAATACAGTATACAGTGTGTGCATGTGTGTGTGTCTGTATTTCTACACTAGCCTGAACAATACAGTAAACACTGTGTGTGTATTTGTGTCTGTGTGTCTGTATGTCTACCCCAACCTGAATAATACAGTATATAGTGTGTGTTTTGTCTTTGGCTGTATGTTTACACTAGCCTGAACAATACTGTTTACAGCGTGCGTGTGTATTTGTGTCTGTGTGTCTACACCAGCCTGAATAATACAGTATACAGTGTGTGTGCGTCTGTATGTCTACACTAGCCTGAACAAGTATACAGTATGTGTATTTGTGTATGTGTGTCTGTATGTCTACACCAGCCTGAATAATACAGTATGCAGTGTGTGTGTCTGTATGTCTACACTAGCCTGAACAATACAGTATACAGTATGTGTATTTGTATATGTGTCTGTATGTCTACACCAGCCTGAACAATACAGTATACAGTGGGGAGTTTGTGTGTCCGCGTGTCTACACTAGCCTGAACAATACAGTATACAGTGTGTTTTGTCTGTGTATATGTATGTCTACACTAGCCTGAAAAATACAGTATACAGTGGGTGTGTGTTTGTGTGTCTACACTAGCCTGAACTATACAGTATACAGTGTGTGTGTATGTATTTGTGTCATTGTGTGTGTTTCACTCTGCTTTAATCACATGCCACATAAAATATTTAGATATATGGAAAACAATGTCAATAAATAGAGCTTAAAGACCAAAGTTGTGCTAGCGAAGTTTTCTGTGTTCTATATGTGGGAACAACTTCGTACTGGCATAGTTCCTAATGTGTTCTCTGCCGGGGAGGGATGAATTTACATGTCCAACTTCGTACTGGCATAGTTCCTTATGAGTTCTCAGTAGGGTAGGGGGTACATTTTTGTGTCCAACGTCACACTGGTATAGTTCCCTGTGTTCTCTGTAGGGGAGTGGGTCATGTTTTGTGTCCATCGTCATACTGGCATAGTTTCTAATGTGTTCTCTGTATGGGGGAGGGGGGAGGTATTTATGTGTTCAACGTCGTACTGGCATAGTCCACAGTGTGTTCTATGTAATGCAGGGGGTCATTTAAATCGTAGTGGAAATTTCACCTTTCATGAGTCCAGCATAGAATTAGCATAGTTCTTAAATTATCTTTGTAGTGAAGGCGGCCCCGAGTGGCCGAGTGGTCTAAAACGCTTTCCGTTACGGATCACTGCCATCTCACCTCTGTCTGCGTGGGTTCGAGTCTCGAATTCTGCCAATGTGGGTATGTGAGAAAGCTTGCCAGTAGCTTATCGTGGGTCGCTGGTTCTTTCCGGGCATTTCCCGGCTTCTTCCTCCACCATTAATACTGGCCGCCAAGAATAGCCTATCGTATGCTGAAAAATGGCGTTAAAACCGACAACAACACCAACTGTAGGGAAGTCTTTTAAATCCTATTTTAAATTCTACCGCTCATGTGTCCAATGTAAGAAGAAACTAAAAAAAAAACAAATAACAGTAAAATCCGCATCGCATTGTACCATTCACGAAGTTTTCTTTTGTTTCAAATTGTGTTTAGCTAATAAAAAAATAGACAAATGTGGGATACATAACAAATGAGTTTTATGATCTGCATGGCAAATCTTGTCGCCAGCCCCCTTGAGCTTTGGAAGAACTGCAGTGAGGCAAAGTACAAGGTGATGTTTTATGCACTTTATGATATGCTCTGTCCGTCTGACATGTCCATCTGTCCACTCACTTTATGGAGGTGTGTATATTGCTATGCTCTGTCCGTCTCTCATATTCATCTGTCCATCCACTTTATGGCGAAGTGTATCTTGATATGACTGTCTGTCTGTCACGTCCATCTGTCAATTCCCTTTATGGCGGAGTGTATGACTGTCCGTCTGTCATGTCCATCTGTCCATTCACTTTATGGCGGAGTGTATGATTCTGTCCGTCTGCTGTGTCCATTTGTCCATTCACTTTATTGCGTAGTGTATATTGCTATGACTGTCCATCTGTCATGTCCATATATCCATTCACTTGTCCATTTATGCACGATAGCTTTAGTTTTCCGTCATCTGCTGTTACTAGTCTTGCACTCATGGTAAGGAAAAACCGATTTTTTGATAAAAAGATAAAATAACTTGGTCCCCTAGACTAAGAGAAGTAAACTGACTTCTGTACAATAAGATTACTTTTACAACACATACCCTGACTAAACTTCGTGTATAGCCTGAAGAGATAACATGGAGCGATAACTTTTGATCTCGTGGTCAGTAGGCCAAAGGTTAAAGTTAATATCGTTAAAAAAAGAAAATTACATCAGTACGATAAAATTAGCTCTGTATCACATGCCAAGACAAACTGTATGTATGCCTTGCACTTGGGTATGAAAGAAAGGTATCGATTTGGGGATGAAATAATGAAGAGGCAAGGTCACTGAGACAGTAGAGAAATGATTTCTGTACAAAACATTCAGTACTTTGACCACACAGATTCAACAAATTTTTAAATGACTTGCAAGTTGAATAAGATATAATGTCCTCGAATTTGTGGTGAAAGGTCAGAGGCAAGATCACATCGACTGAAGGAAAGAAAGATTTTGTTGTTACATAATAACTTTACTTCTGGGGTTCGTAAACAATACATGGAAGAAGACTGTTGACACCAGTGTCGAGGGTTCAATGGTTTGTACAAAAAGATAATAAAAAAATGATGGGCTCTGGAGGTCAAAGTAAAGTTTAATATGAAAATACTGCTTTCTGTTCAATAACTTGAATTCAAAATCGCAATCATCGACCAGTCATTGAAACCCCTTAGTCAAGTAATCCCCCGAATGAACCATATCATACAAGTGCCTATCCAAACGACTATCATACACGGAACGGACATATCACGAGCCGCTCTTGGTCCTTTGTTATCATGTTTAAGACGTGACAAAAGTCTGTGCTGAATCTTTCGGTGGAGAATGTTACAAATTATGTGCTTATGTAGTTGTTTTTAAAGTCCTATAAAATTGGGTGGTTTGCTGAAATGTGCTTAGCTTCTAATTTCATATAAATATTAAAAGAACACAAAAAGCCTACTAGAAGTAAATTGTATATATGTTTACATGACAATTGAACTGGGAAAGCATGATCTTTCGACATAACACACCCTGTATTATTTTTGCAGGTATATTTTTTCTTGTACACATACTTGCCGAGACAACCTATCTGGGAAACATTCGATATCTGGTAAACACGTGTTCTAACTTGAAATATTATTTTCTCTTTCTGAGTCGGTTAATGAGTGTAGATTCTAATACGTGACTAGACAATTATACCAAAATAGGTGTATTAATTTTAGTTTATACTATGTAAATAATATCGTCCAAATCCAATTTGGTAATTAGACAATTTCAACGAACATTTGATGCGTAAGCGTGGTTTTCATGAATGTACTTAAGACAAATACACGGTAAATAGGTACTTAATTTTACATTGAAGACTGATGTACACTTGGAAGTTTTGGATAAGAATAAACAAACTATGAGTCCACAAAAACTGGCGTGCGCGTGTGTGTGCGTAGGTGGGTGTGATAAACATTACATAATCCATTTGTACAGAGCAACCAAACTCAAAGCTGTGGAAGTATTTGACTCGACGCCCATGCCCGGCCTGAAAATCGGGTTATCGTATAAAGGTTTCAAGAAAGTAAATTTGCCAATATGTAAAATCAACAATTCAGCTTCTTATTGTCTTTTACTTGTCTCATTGTTGCTCTAAATACTTGTCTCATTGTTACCCTAAATACTTGTTAAATGGCTGAATGTGTGTTTTAAATGATACATGAGGTCGGGTGTTCTAGAAGCATTTAGCTAACTGATAATGGCGATATCTCTCTTCTCGTAATTGCCCGGAAGAGAAAAAAACGCACAATAAAACGACATTATCACCCTGTTTCAGAAGGGTACAAATATATCGCCTCATTGTTTTTCTCGCGCTCTTGTACTAAATATGACAGGAACAATGAGGCCCAATTTACGTATTATTGTTACTTTTTGCATCAAAAATACATCAGTTATTTCAAAATCTTGACTAATATGCCTGTTCTATTGTCTGATTAAAAAATTTCAATAAATGTTCTTTAAATAAGGAAGAACACGTGTTTCTCAATTTAATTTATATTAGTATATATGTACTTTAGTGAACGCACAGACAAAGCCTGATATTAGATGTCGATCATTACTGCATTAAAATATTATTTGCAGTATTAATCCTTGACAGTTATAGTAGAACCATGGAATTAAGCATTCCTATTAGGTGGTCAAACTGAGAGTATGTACATCAAACTACCTCATGTATGTTAGTATCAGAACAATGAATATGTCAATGTGACAATACAGTCGGCATAAACTAGATCATGTATCTTAGTATCAGAACAACGAATATGTCAATGTGACAATACAGTCGGCATAAACTAGATCATGTATCTTAGTATCAGAACAACGAATATGTCAATGTGACAATACAGTCGGCATAAACTACCTCATGTATGTTAGTATCAGAACAATGAACATTTCAATGTGACAATACAGTCGGCATAAACTATCTCACGTATCTTAGTATCAGACCAATGAACATGTCAATGTGACAATACAGTCGGCATAAACTAGATCATGTATGTTAGTATCAGAACAATGAATATGTCAATGTGACAATACAGTCGGCATAAACTAGATCATGTACCTTAGTATCAGAACAATGAACATGTTAATGTGACAATACAGTCGGCATAAACTAGATCATGTATCTTAGTATCAGAATAATGAACATTTCAATGTGACAATACAGTCGGCATAAACTA
Source organism: Sinohyriopsis cumingii (assembly GCA_028554795.2). NCBI lineage: Eukaryota > Metazoa > Mollusca > Bivalvia > Unionida > Unionidae > Sinohyriopsis > Sinohyriopsis cumingii. The sequence goes on from CM068833.1 coordinate 31,459,739, forward strand.
CCTCATGTATCTTAGTATCAGAACAATGAACATGTTAATGTGACAATACAGTCGGCATAAACTAGATCATGTTTCTTAGTATCAGAACAATGAATATGTCAATGTGACAATACAGTCGGCATAAACTAGATCATGTATGTTAGTATCAGAGCAATGAATATGTCAATGTGACAATACAGTCGGCATAAACTAGATCATGTATCTTAGTATCAGAACAATGAATATGTCAATGTGACAATACAGTCGGCATAAACTAGATCATGTATGTTAGTATCAGAGCAATGAATATGTCAATGTGACAATACAGTCGGCATAAACTAGATCATGTATGTTAGTATCAGAGCAATGAATATGTCAATGTGACAATACAGTCGGCATAAACTAGATCATGTATCTTAGTATCAGAACAATGAACATTTCAATGTGACCTTACAGTCGGCATAAACTACCTCATGTATTTTAGTATCAGAAAAATAAATATGTCAATGTGACAATACAGTCGGCATAAACTAGATTATGTATGTTAGTATCAGAGCAATGAATATGTCAATGTGACAATACAGTCGGCATAAACTAGATCATGTATGTTAGTATCAGAACAATGAACATTTCAATGTGACCTTACAGTCGGCAGAAACTACCTCATGTATGTTAGTATCAGAACAATGAACATTTCAATGTGACAATACAGTCGGCATAAACTACCTCATGTATCTTAGTATCAGAACAATGAACATGTCAATGTGACAATACAGTCGGTATAAACTAGATCATGTATATTAGTATCAGAACAATGAACATTTCAATGTGACAATACAGTCGGCATAAACTAGATCATGTATCTTAGTATCAGAACAATGAACATTTCAATGTGACAATACAGTCGGCATAAACTACCTCACGTATCTTAGTATCAGAACAATGAACATTTCAATGTGACAATACAGTCGGCATAAACTATATCACGTATACTAGTATCAGAACAATGAATATATCAATGTGACAATACAGTTGGCATAAACTAGATCATGTATGTTAGTATCAGAATGATGAACATTTCAATGTGACAATACAGTCGGCATAAACTACCTCATGTATGTTAGTATCAGAGCAGTGAACATGTCAATGTGACAATACAGTCGGCATAAACTAGATCATGTACCTTAGTATCAGAGCAATGAATATGTCAATGTGACAATACAGTCGGCATAAACTACCTCATGTATGTTAGTATCAGAGCAATGAATATGTCAATGTGTCAATACAGTCGCATAAACTAGATCATGCATGTTAGTATCAGAGCAATGAACATTTAAATGTGACAATACAGTCGGCATAAACTACCTCATGTATGTTAGTATCGGAGCAATGAATATGTCACTGTAACGATACAGTCGGCATAAACTATCTCATGTATGTTAGTATCAGAGCAATGAATATGTCAATGTGACAATACAGTCGGCATAAACTATATCATGTATGTAAGTATCAGAGCAATGAACATTTCAATGTGACAATATAGTCGGTATAAACTAGATCATGTATGTTAGTATCAGAAAAATGAATCTCTCAATTTGACAATACAGTCGGCATAAACTAGATCTTGTATCTTAGTATCAGAACAATGAACATGTCAATGTGACAATAAAGTCAGCATAAACTAGATCATGTATGTTAGTATCAGAACAATGAACATTTCAATGTGACAATACAGTCGGCATAAACTACCTCATGTATGCTAGTATCAGAACAATGAACATGTCGATGTGTCGGCATAAACTAGATCATGTATGTTAGTATCAGAACAATGAATATGTCAATGTGACAATACAGTCGGCATAAACTAGATCATGTACCTTAGTATCAGAACAATGAATATTTCAATGTGACAGTACAGTCGGCATAAACTACCTCATGTATGCTAGTATCAGAACAATGAATATGTCAATGTCACAATTCATTGTGTAGCTTTTATTATAAAGAGAGATGAGATATGATATATCAAGTTACGTATATTGAAGACTTATCGATTAAGACAAGACTGTCGTCCCCATTCATAACAAATACTTGACGATAACATTGTTCACATCTGAAAATCTTCATGCTGAAGTTTTATGTCTAGTCAATGTTATAGTCAGTGCCGGCTTAAACCCTGTTTAGGCTCTTAGGTCCTTAATCAGTCTAAATCTTGGGGCACCCCTCGCAACTTATCTCCTAATACGTTTTATCAATATTATTTTGATCCGTTGTCGCGGGGTCTGCCTATTTGGTAATCCGGCACTGGTTATAGTCATATAAATAACATGCGTGCTTTTTGTCAGTAATTGTTTCATTCAGTAAACACACACACGCACGCACACACTGCTGCTGCTGCTTTGAATTTAAATGGTTTGTTGGCATGCGAGACCCCTTAATTTGCACGGATTACACACTGATTATTTTTTCTGATTATCCGCTTATTATTAATGCAAACCAGGGAAGAAAGGGCGCCAGCATGGCCGACACCCGTCATGCCTCCGGTAGATAAATGAGCCCTAGTTATTTCTCATCCTCCACAAATCCATGTTTTTGTCCTTCCTCCGTCCATCTATCCTCTATTTTGCCTTTAACCTGCTACACGTGTTATGTCGACTCTATGCCCAGTTGTTTATTTATATGGGCGGTCACTACCCTAACGCAGAAAAATGCAATGGTTACATTTCCAGATAAAATAACTAAGTTGCGATTTTTCCTAAAAGGTTGTTTGTTTCGATTCTTGTACAAAGCGTACTTATTGTTTTCCGGAAAGATACCAATGAGGTTGGCTTATGATGACCGTACGATTGTTGTGATCTTCAGTAGTTTTTTTTAGCCATTAGGTGGTCACCAGTAGCATGCCAGTCCGGTTGTTTTTTATGGCCACATAGTTTTCGCCTTAAAGAGGAATTCCTTGAGTCAGAATGACAGCTGTATTTGATAATTGTGTTGTGTTTGCTATATTTTTCTGATTTTTTTTGTGTGTGTGTCGGTGGGGAAGTGCTTTTTGCATGTGTCTGCTATACTGTGTGCTATAGATGTGCATGTCCTTTTTCTGTGTTTTACTCTGTGTGTGCGTGTGCTATATGTCCTTTTACTGATCTTCTGTGCTACGAGTCTTATTCTGTGTGTGCCAAAAATGTACATGTCATTTTTTCTGGATCTTCTACTATGAGTGCTATATTGTGAGTGCTATAGATGTGCATGTCCTTTTCTCGGGCCTTATACTAGGAGTGCTATAATGTGTGTGCTATAGATATGCATGTCCTTTTTTTCGGGCCTTGTACTATGAGTGCTTTACTGTGTACTTCAGATGTGCATGTCCTTCTTCGGGCTTTGTACTATGAGTGATATACTGTGTGTTCTATAGACATGTATGTCCTTTTCTCGGGTCTTGTTGTTGTTGTAGGGTTTAACGCCATTTTTCAGCACACGATACATGGCGGCCAGTATTAATGGTGGAGGAAGAACCCGGGAAAACCCCTGAAAGAACCACAGACCCACGAGAAGCTATCTCGGGTCTTGTACTACAAGTGATATACTGTGTGTGCTACAGATGTGGATGTCCTTTTCCTTGGTCTTATCCTATGAGTTCTATAATGTGACCGCTACAGATATTATCCTATGTGCCAACGTGTGTGGGTCGGGTGGGGTATTTTCCTTGTTTTTTTTGTTTTATTGTTGTTTTGTTTGGTTTTACGTCGATTTAATTTTATTTGGGTTGGCAATTTCTTTCTGTTTTAGTCCGCAGGTGGAATATTGGGCCCTTTCTTGACGTCCTCTTTCCAGATGAATTCGAATTCTTTAATCGTTGTATCATCCCTTTCTATTTTCTGGTGTTTTTCTTTTTACTCCTTCCTTTCTAGCGTCTTCCTTATTCTCTGTCTTCGTGGTGTCTTGTCTTTTCCTTCTTATATTATGATCTTCTTTATTTCTGCTCTTTGTCCACCGTGTTCGTCCCATTTTCCTGCGTTGTTGTTGCCTATGTTGTACATTATGACTAACTGTTCAGACAATAGTCAATTAGACTCTAAAACCAATTTACATTATTCCTAATTGTTCGGTCAAGAGTCCATTACAATCTAAAACCAATTTAAATTATTCCTAATTGAATAGACAAGAGTCCGTATTTACATACTTATTGAAAACTTGTCTTGCTGCGCCTTGATGTAATTAATTCGTCATTCATGGCATTTATGAATTAAAATTCCCTCTGAGTAGTCTGACGAGGAGCCGAAACCTAATGGTGTTTCTCTACCATCATACTCCTAGCAACCACATTGCTGTATTTACTTGCACTTCTGTATAAGAGGTCTAGTAATTTTAATGAGTCTCTAAATATACAAAAGTAGCCATCGTCTCGTGATTTTTTATTTTTATTTTCAATATTATGGTTTCGCATATTTCAAACGAAACAAAATTATTGGACCATTATTGGTACACTTAGAATATTAACGGTAGTTGTTCTTGCTGGATATTTTTTGAGTACACTTTAAAAATATTAGATGCCATAGAAATGGAAGCCAAGTTCCCTTCACAAGAAGTAGCCCACCCGGCCTATCCGAATGAATGCTATATCTATAGATAACGCCATCAACATTATAATGATATAACGCTATCCGCGTTTAGGACATATAGTGAATACTTTTGATTTTCAACTGGACCTAAATGCCTTCTTAACTGAACTGTTTGTGTTATTCTATCCATTGGGATGTAACACAACAACAACAAAAACAACAACAACACAAATAATAATAATAATAATCATAATAATAATAATAATGATGATAATAATAACAATAAAATATACAGATATGTAGGTAGGTATGTCAGTAGATTAGTCTACTTATAAAAAAACGGGTGAGTGTGCCAATAATATAGTAGTGCTATGCGCATTTCATCATGAATAAAATGGTAGTAGCAGTAGCAGTGGCAGTAATAGCAGCAGCACTAATCGTTGCAGTATTAGTAGTAACAGCAGTTTTAGTAGTAGCAGTAGCAGCAGTAGTAGTAGCAATAGTAGTAGCACCAGTAGTAGTAGTAATAGTAGCACCAGTAGTAGTAGCAGTAATAGTAGCACCAGTATTAGCAATAGTAGTAACATTAGTAGTAATAGCAGTAGTAGCACCAGTAGTAGTAGCAATAGTAGTAACAATATTAGTGACAATAGTAGTATCAATAAGAGTAGCACCAGTAGTAGCAATAGTAGTAGCACTAGTAGTAAGAGCACCAGTAGTAGTAGCAATAGTAGTAACAATGATAGTAGCATCACTAGTAGCAATAGTAGTAACATTAGTAGTAGTAGCAGTAGTAGTAGGAATAGTAGCAACAATAGTAATGACAATGGTATTAGCAATAAGAGTAGCACCAGTAGTAGCAATAGTAGTAGCACCAGTAGTAGTAGTAATAGTAGCACCAGTAGTAGTAGCAGTGATAGTAGCACCAGTATTAGCAATAGTAGTAACATCAGTGTAATAGCAGTAGTAGCACCAGTAGTAGTAGCAATAGTAGTAACAATAATAGTAGCACCAGTAGTAGCAATAGTAGTAACATTAGTAGTAGTAGTAGCAATAGTAGCATTAGTGGCAGTAGTATTAGCAGCAGAAGTAGTAGTAACAGTAGTAGTAGCAGCAGCAGGCAGCAGTAGCAGATCTGATAGTTACAGAAGTAGTAGCAGTATTACTAGTTGCAGCAGTAGTACACAAAAAAACACAAAAAGACTCATTCACCCCCAATCATATTAAATTATACAAGAATACCATGAATTACACACTGTATGTCTGTCCATTGTGTAACTGACCTCAGCATGGAAACTGATAGGGTATGGTTCACTTGGGATATTACTATCTGGCATGGCTAACTTGGGAGATTACTGTCTGACCCATGTATAATTGACCTCACTAGGGAAACTGATAGGGCATGACTAACTTGGAATTTTAATGTATGTGCGCCCCATGTTTAATTATCTTCAGCATGGAAACTGACAGGGCATGGTTAACTTGGGGGATTACTATGTCTGTCCCATGTTTAACTGACCTCCACATAGAAACTGATAGGTCATGGCTACCTTGGCAGGTTAATATATGTCTGTCCCATACTTAACTGACCTCAGTGTGGAAACTAATAGGACATGGATAACTTGGGAGATTACTGACCAATGATTATCAATGACCAAGACCTTTTGTCAAGGGATGTAGTCTTGACTTAACGTTTCTGCACAGAAGCAATTTTGTTAGACCTATCATAAGGATGACCTTTGATCTCTAGGCCACAGAATACATATAATGCTATATTACCCTTTAGAACAAGTCATCCACAAAGCCAGGTCAAGTGATATGCTCTTGAATACACCAAGTCTGGTCAAGGGATATGATCTAGAATACACAAAGTCTGGTCAATGGATGTGCTTGAGAATACACAATGTCTGGTCAAGTGATGTGCTCGAGAATCCACTAGTCTGGTCATGGGATGTACTCTAGAATCCTCAAAGTCTTGTCAAGTGATGTGCTATTGGATCCACAAAGTCTGGTCATGGGATGTGCTCTAGAATATTCAAAGTCTGGTCAAGTGATGTGCTCTATAATCCACAAAGTCAGATCATGGGATGTGCTCTAGAATACACAAAGTCTGGTCAAGGGATGTGCTCTAGAATCCACAAGGTCTGGTCAAGGGATGTGCTCTCGAATCCACAAGGTCTGGTCAAGTGATGTGCTCTAGAGTACACAAAGCCTGGTAAAGGGATGTGCTCTAGAATCCACAAGGTCTGGTCAATGGATCTGCTCTAGAATACACAAAGTCTGGTCAAGGGATGTGCTTTAGATTACACAAAGTCTGATCAAGTGATGTGCTCTAGAATACACAAAGTCTGGTCATGGTATGTGATCTAGAATCCTCAAAGTCTGGTGCATTGTTGTGCTCTAGAATCCACAAGGTATGGTCAAGGGATGCGCTCTAGAATCCACAATGTCTGGTCAAGGGATGTGCTCTAGAATCCACAAGGTCTGGTCAATGGATGTGCTCTAGAATACACAAAGTCTGGTCAAGGGATGTGATCTAGAATCCACAAAGTCTGATGAAGTGATGTGCTCTAGAATACACAAAGTCTGGTCAAGGGATGTGCTCTAGCATCTTCAAAGTCTGGTCAAGTGATGTGCTTTAGAGTTAACAATGTCTGGTCAAAGGATGCGCTCTATAATCCACAATGTCTGGTCAAGGGATGTACTCTAGAATCAACAAAGACTGGTCAAGGGATGTGCTACAGAATACACAAAATCTGGTCAAGGGATCTGCACTATAATCCACAAGGACTGGTCAAATGATGTGCTCTAGAATACACAGTCTGGTCATGGAATGTGCTCTAGAATCAACAATGTCTGGTCAAGGGATGTGCTCTAGAATAAAAGATATTCAAATTCTAGTTTTATGTGTCGTACATTAAGAATTTAAAAAACGAACACATTATGCAAATTAAATATACATAACACTTGAATATAGGTTATGTTATACTTGCAGCCTGTTCCATGCTCAAATCTAAGTTATATACAGTAATCACCTTTTCAGTTACTCTTTTCTATTGTGCAATCTAGATTATGCCATACCTGTCATCTACTCTGTTCCATACTGTACTTTAGGTTATGACATACCTGTCATCTACTCTGTTCCATAATGTACTCTAGGTTATGTCATACTTGTCATCTACTCTGTTCCATTCTGTAATCGAGATTATGTCATACATGTCACCTACTCTGTTCAATTCTGTAATCGAGGTTATGTCATATTTGTCATCTACTCTGTTCCATTCTGTAATCTAGACTATGTCATACCTGTCATCTACTTTGTTCCATTCTGTATATAGATTATGTCATACCTGTCATCTACTTTGTTCCACTATGTGATTTACACAGAAACGTTAAGTACGTACTTTGTGAATCAACAGGAAACACGCTTTGGAAAACAGCATGCATACTTTAAAGTCAGTCTACTTGAAACAGCCATTGTGAACATACTATCAGTGGTGAATGTACATGAGCCAAATATTGATTGTGACATGATTATCAGTGGTTAATGTCCATGAGCCAAATATTCATTGTGACCATATTATCAGTGGTTAATGTCCATGAGCCAATCATTCATTGTGACCTTATTATCAGTTGTGAATTATTATCAGTGGTGAATGTGCATGAGCCAATCATTCATTGTGACCATACTGCCAGTGGTGAATGTACATGAGTCAAACATCCATTGTGACCATATTATCAGTGGTGAATGTACATGAGCCCAACATACACTGTAACCATATTATCAGTAGCGAATGTACATGAGCCAAACATTGATTGTTACATTATTATCAGTGGTGAATGTACATGAGCCAAACATCCATTGTGACCTTATTATCAGTGGTGAATGCACAGAAGACAAACATTCACTGTGACCATATTATCAGTGGTGAATGTACATGAGCCAAATATTGATTGTTACATTATTATCAGTGGTGAATGTCCATGAGCCAAACATTCACTGTGACCTTATTATCAGTGGTGAATGCACAGAAGACAAACATTCACTGTGACCATATTATCAGTGGTGAATGTACATGAGCCAAACATCCATTGTGACCATAGTATCAGTGGTGAATGTCCATAAGCCAAACATTCATTGTGACCATATTATCAGTGGTGAATGCACAGAAGACAAACATTCACTGTGACCATATTATTAGTGGTGAATGTACATGAACCAAACATCCATTGTGATGATATTATCAGTGGTGAATGTCCATGAGCCAAACATCCAATGTGACCATATTATCAGTGGTGAATGTGCATGAGCCAGAAAGTGAGGACAGAACTTTCATAAATATTGACAACAAGTATTACATATTACATGGAATGAATTCTCCATAGTCTAACATTGATTTAATAGATTTTAATGGAAACAGAACCAATTAGAAAGACATAAGATATATATCAGGTTCAATGCAAGATGTATGTCTGTCTTCCATCCCAAATAGTTCATATGAACAATTAGAAATACCTAAGACATTTACCAGATTTACTGCCTTCCATGCCAAAGAGTCTATAGGAACAATTAGAAAGACCTAAGACATTTACCAGACTTAATGCCTTCAATGCCAAAGAGTTCGTAGGAACAATTAGAAAGGCCTAAGACATTTACCAGATTTACTGCCTTCCATGTCAAAGAGTTCAATGGAACAATTAGAAATACACAGATATTCACCAGGTTTTCTGTCTTCCACGCCAAAGAGTTCATAGGAAAAATTAAAAAGATCTAGACATTTGCCAGATATACTGCCTTCCATAAGAAAGGGTTCATAGTAACAATTAGATAGACTTAAGACATTTACCAGATTTACTGCCTTCCATGCCAAAGAGTTCATATAAACAATTAGAAAGACCTAAGACCTTTACCATATTTATTGCCTCCCATGTCAGAAAGTTCATATGAACAATTAGAAAGACCTGGAACAAAAACCAGATTTACTGCAAGATATATTTTTGCCTTCAGTGCCAGCATGTTTCTAGGATGAACCAAAGCAGAGATGTAAAAGAGTGAAATGGAAATTTTCGTATGGTGTCCAATCTACAATGTGCTGCAATGTTTAAACACTACAATGTTCTGCAAAGTTAAAAAAAAACCTCTACAACGTTGTGCAAAGTTAGAAAACAATAATGTGCTACAAAGTTAAAAAACAAAACAATGTGCTATATACTTAAAAAAATTCAATGTTCTGCAAAGTAAAAAAATCACTACAATGTTGTGCAAAGTTATAAAAAAAAAACTGTGCTACAATGTTAAAAGACAGAACAATGTGCTAGATAGTTAAAAAAATACAATGTTCTGCAAAGTTTATAAAATACTGCAATGGTGTGCAAAGTTAAAAAACAACAATGTGCTGCAAAGATTAAAAAAAATACAATGTTGTTTAAAGTTAAAAAACAAAACAATGTGCTACAAAAATTTAAAAACTACAGTATTGTGCAAAGTTAAAAAACAATGTGCTACAAAGTATAAAAAACAAAACAATGTGCTAAAAAGTTAAAAAGACATTACAATGCAAAATTAAAAAGCAACAATGTGTTGCAAAGTTTTAAAAAAACTACATTGCTGTGCAAAGTTAAAAATCAAAATAATATGCTGCAAAGCGAAAGAACTACAATGTTCTGCAAAGTTTAAAAACAAAACAATGTGCTGCAAAGTTTAAAAAACTAAAATGTTGTGCAACGTTAAAAAAACACAATGTGCTACAAAGTTTCAAAATACTACAATACTGTGCAAAGTTAAAAAACAACAATGCTGCTGCAAAGTTAAAAAAACAACAATATGCTACAAAGTTAAAAAACTACAATATTGTGCAAAGTTAAAAAACAATGTGCTACAAAGTTAAAAAACAAAAGAAAGTGCTACAAAGTTTATAAAAAATACAATGTTCTGATAAGTTAAAAAAACAGTAAAATGTTGTGCAAAGTTAAAAAAAAATGTGCTGCAAAGTTAAGAAAGTACACTGTTGTGCAAAGTTAAAGAAACAAACAATGTTCTGCAAAGTTAAAAAAAACGAAACAATGTGGTACAAAGTTAAAAAAGCTACAATAGTGTGCAAAGTTAAAAAAAAACAACAATGTGCTACAAAGTTTTAAAAAAAACAATGTGCTACAAAGTTTAAAAATACAGTGCTCTGCAAAGTTAAAAAGAACACTACAATGTTGTGCAAAGTTAAAAAATAATGCAAAGTTAAAAACATACAATGTTGTGCAAAGTTAAAAAACAATACAATGTACTGCAAAGTTAAACCACTACAATGTTGTGCAAAGTTAAAAAATACAATGTTGTGCAAACTTAAAAACAACAATATTGTGCACAGTTAAAAAATAACAATGTGCTACAAAGTATAAGAAACAAAACAATGTGCTACAAAGTTTTAAAAAATAATGTTGTGCAAAGTTAAAGAAACAACGTGTTACAAATTTAAAAACACAAAACAATGTGCTCCAAAGTTTTAAAAAATACCACGTTGTGCAAAGTTAAAAAACAACAATGTGCTACAAAGTTAAAAAACAAAACAACGTGCTTCAAAGTTTTAAAAAAAATACAATATTGTGCAAAGTTAAAAAAAACAATGTGCGCCAAAGTTAAAAAACAAAACAATGTGCTACTTAGTTTCAATAAAACTACAAAATTGTGCAAAGTTAAAAAACCAATAGTTACAAAGTTAAAAAACAACAATGTGGTACAAAGTTAAAAAAAATCAACAATATGCAGCAAAGTTAAAAAACTACAATATTGTGCAAAGTTACAAAAGAATGTGCTACAAAGTTAAAAAAAAACGAATGTGCTACAAAGCTTTAAAATAACACAATGTTCTGAAAAGTAAAATATACACTAAAATGTTGTTCAAAGTTAAAAACAACATTGTGCTGCAAAGTTAAAAAACTACATTGTTGTGCAAAGTTAAAAAACAACAATGTGCTGCAAAGTTAAGAAACTACAATGTTCTACAAAGTAAAAAAGGACATTACAATGTTCTGTAAAGTTAAAAACCAAACAATGGGCTTCAAAGTTATAAAAAAGTATAATAGTGTGCAAAGTTAAAAAACAACAATGTGCTACAAAGTTAAAAAACAAAACAATGTGCTACAAAGTTTAACAAATACAATGTTCTGCAAAGTTAAAAAAGAACACTACAATGTTGTGCAAAGTTAAAAATAATGCAAAGTATAAAACATAACAATGTTGTGCAAACTTAAAGAAACAAAACAATGTGCTGCAAAGTTAAAAAAACGAAACAATGGACTACAAGGTTATAAAAGACTATAATATTGTGCAAAGTTAAAAACAGCAATGTGCTACAAAGTTAAATAAAAACAATGCTACAAAGTTTAACAAATACAATGTTCTGCAAAGTTAAAATAGAACACTACAATGTTGTGCAAAGTTAAAAAATAATGCAATAAAAATAATGCAAAGTTAAAAAATTACAATGTTGTGCAAAGTTAAAAAACAAAATGTGCTGCACAGATAAACAACTACAATGTTGTGCAAAATTTAAAGAAAAATGTGCTGCAAAGTTAAAAACTACAGTGTTGTGCAAAGATAAAAACAAAACAATGTGCAGGAAAGTAAAAAAATCAATGTTGTGCCAAGTTAGAAAACAATGTGCTACAAAGTTAAAAAACTACAATGTTGAGCAAAGTTAAAAAACAATGTGCTGCAAAGTTTAAAAAAAGCTAAAATGTTGTGCAACGTTAAAAAACAAAACAATGTGCTACAAAGTTTTAAAAATACAATGTTGTTCAAAGTTAAAAAAACAATGTGCTACAAAGTTAAAGAAACAAAACAATGTGCTACAAAGTTTTAAAAGATACAATGTTGTGCAAAGTTAAAAAAACAATGTGCTACAAAGTTAAAAAAAATAACAATGTGCTACAAAGTTAAAAAAAATAACAATGTGCTACAAAGTTCCAAGAAGACTACAATATTGTGCAAAGTTAAAAAAAACAATGTGCTACAAAGTTGAAAACACAAAACAATGTGCTAGAAAGTTTTAAAAAATACATTGTTTTGCAAAGATAAAAAAACAATGTGCTACAAAGTTAAAAAAAACAACAATATGCAGCAAAGTTAAAAAACTACAATATTGTGCAAAGTTAAAACTATGTGCTACAAAGTTTAAAGGAAAGAAAAGAATGTGCTACAAAGTTTAAAAAAAATACAATGTTCTGAAAAGTTAAAAAAACACTCAAATGTTGTGCAAAGTTACAAACATCAATGTCCTGCAAAGTTAAAAAACTACATTGTTGTGCAAAGTTACAAAACAACAATGTGCTGCAAAGTTAAGAAAATACAATGTTCTACAAAGTATTAAAAAAACACTACAGTGTTCTGCAAAGTTAAAAAACGAAACAATGGGCTACAAAGTTATAAAAAGTACAATAGTGTGCAAATTTAAAAAGCAACAATGTGCTAGAAATTTGAAAAAACAAAACAATGTGCTTCAAAGATTAACAAATACAATCTTGTGCAAAGTTTAAAAAAAGAACATTACAATGTTGCGCAAAGTTAAAAAATAATGCAAAGTTAAAAAAATACAATGTTGTGCAAAATTAAAGAAACAAAACAATGTACTGCAAATTTAAAAAACTACAATTTTCTGCAAAGTTAAAAAACGAAACAATGGGCTACACAGTTATAAAAAAGTACAATGGTGTGCAAAGTTAAAAATCAACAATATGCTACAAAGTTGAAAAAAAAAACAATGTGCTTCAAAGATTAACAAATACAATGTTGTGCAAAGTTTAAAAAAAGAACATTACAATGTTGCGCAAAGTTAAAAAATAATGCAAAGTTAAAAAAACTACAATGTTGTGCAAAATTAAAGAAACAAAACAATGTGCTGCAAATTTAGAAAACTACAATTTTCTGCAAAGTTAAAAAACGAAACAATGGGCTACAAGGTTATAAAAACTACAATATTGTGCAAAGTTAAAAAGCAACAATGTGCTACAAAAAACAAAACACTGTGCTACAAAGTTTAATATAATGTTCTGCAAAGTTAAAAAAGAACACTACAATGTTCTGCAAAGTTAAAAAATAACACAATGTGCTGCAAAGTTAAAAACTACAGTGATGTGCAAAGTTAAAAAACAAATAAATGTGCTATAAAATTAAAAAAATACAACATTGTGCAAAGTTAAAAAAAAGAATGTGTAAGAAAGTAAAAAAAACAACAAAGTTTAATAATTACAATGGTCTACAAAGTTACAAAACACTACAATGTTGTGCAAAATTAAAAAAACAACAATGTGCTGCAAAGTATAAAAAACACAATGTGCTACAATATTTAAAAAAAAAATGCAATGTTCTGCAAAGTTAAAAAAATACTACAATGCTGTCCTAAAGTTATAAAAAAGGGATGCAAAGTCAAAAAACTACAATGCTGTGCAAAGTTGAGAAACAAAACAATGTGCTACAATGTTTCAAAATACTACAATATTGTGCAAAGTTAAAAAACAACAATGCTGCTGCAAAGTTAAAAAAACAACAATTTGCTACAAAGTTATAAACTACAATATTGTGCAAAGTTAAAAAAACAATGTGCTACAAAGTTTTAAAAAAACAAAAGAATGTGCTACAAAGATTTTAAAAAATACAATGCTCTGAAAATTTAAAAAAACACTAAAATGTTGTACAAATTTAAAAAAAAAACAACAATGCGCTGCAAAGTTAAGAAAGTACAATGTTGTGCAAAGTTAAAGAAACAAAATAATGTGCTGCAAAGTTAAGAAACTACAATGGTGTGCAAAGTTAAAAATCAAAACAATGTGCTGCAAAGTGAAACAATTACGATGTTGTGTAAAGTTAAAAAATAAAACAATGTGCTGCAAATTTCAAAAACTACAATGTTCTGCAAAGTTAAAAAACGAAACAATGTGCTACAAAGTTAAAACAAATACTACAATATTGTGCAAAGTTGAAAAAAACAATGTGCCACAAATTTAAAAAAAAAACAACAATGTGCTACAAAGTTTAATAAATACAATGTTCTGCAAAGTTAAAAAGAACACTACAATGTTGTGCAAAGTTAAAAAATAATGCAAAGTTAAAAAAACTACAATGTTGTGCAAAGTTAAAAACAAAACAATGTGCTGCAAAGTTAAAAAACTACAATGCTGTACAAAGTTAAACACAAAACAATGTGCTGCAAATCTAAAAAAATTACAATGTTGTGGAAAGTAAAAAAACAACAATGTCCTGCAAAGTTAAGAAAGTACAATGTTGTACAAAGTCAAAAAAAAAATAATGTGCTGCAAAGTTGAAAAAATACAATGGTGTGCAAAGTTAAAAAACAAAATGTGCTGCAAAGTGAAACAACTACAATATTGTGCAAAGTTAAAACATAAAACAATGTGCTGCAAATTTAAAAAACTACAATGTTCTGCAAAGTAAAAAAACGAAACAATGTGCTAAAAAGTTTAAAAACTGTAACATTGTGCAAAGTTGAAAAAAAAAACAATGTGCTAGAAATTTAAAAAACAATGTTCTGCAAAGTTAAAAAGAACACTACAATGTTGTGCAAAGTTAAAAAATAATGCAAAGTTAAAAAACTACAATCTTGTGCAAAGTTAAAATGAAATCAATGTGCTGCAAATTTAAAAAACTACAATGCTGTACAAAGTTATAAAAAACAATACAATGTGCTGCAAAGTTAAATAAACTACAATGTTGTCCAAAGGTAGAACAAAAAATACAATGTTGTGCAAAGTTAATAAAATATATATACAATCATTGCGGTAATCCTATTCAGAAAGCAAATAAGCCAATGCTTGCAGATTATATAATAGTATGTTACCACGGCTACTGTAGAAATGTATATTAAGCCCATGTGTTACCATCGCTACTGACGAGACATCTATTAAGCCCATGTGCTACTAGGCTACTGAAGAGATGTCTATTAAGCGTACGTGTTACCATGGCTTCTGAAGACATATTTATTAAGCCAATTTGTTACCATAGCTACTGAAGATCTATGTATTAAGCCCATTTATTTGTGTGCTCAAAACATAACAGTAAGAACTAGTGGAAAAATATTTACTCCTTACAAATGTTCTGTATGTAGTATATGGATGACCGATTACAAATGTTCTGTATGTAGTATATGGATGACTGATTACAAATGTTCTATACTGTATATGGGATAAAGATACCTGATGATATTACTAATGTTCTTCAAGTGGAATAAGGATGACTGATTACATTACAAATGTTCTTAATGTGAAATAAGGATGACTGATTAAAGTATTAATGGTCATTATGTGGAACATAGATGACTGATTACATTACAAATGTTCTGTATGTGGAATAATGATGATTGATTATGTTACAAGTGTTCTGTATGTGAAATATGGATGACTGATTAGATTACTAATGTTCTTTATGTGGAATATGGATGACTGATTACATTACAAATGTTCTTTATGTGGAATATGGATGACTGATTACATTACAAATGTTCTGAATGTGGAATATGGATGACTGATTACATTACAAATATTCTTCATGTGGAATATGGATGACTGATTAGATTACAAATATTCTATATGTTACCAAAGGGTGACTAATATGGATATTATAACAGGTCTATATGTGGAATAATGATGACAGATTCAAGTACAAAAGCTCTTTATGTGGAATAAGGAAGACAGATTCAATTATACAAGTTCTTTATGTGGAATAATGATGACAGATTCAAGTATACAGGGTCTTTATGTGGTATAAGGAAAACAGATTCAAGTATAAAAGTTGTGCATGTAGAATATTATTGACGGATTCAAAAATAAACAAGTTCTTTATGTGGAATAATGATGATTGATTCAATTGTCACAATTTATCCTGCTGTCTGACTTTACTCCTTAAATCAAACACTCAGAATACCATGACAGTACAGACAACACAAGTGTCTGATTTTACTCCTTATATCAAACTCTCTGAATACCATGTCAGTGCAGAAAACACAGCTGTCTGACTTTACTTCTTTTATCAAACTCTCTCTATACCATGACAGTGCAGACAACACATATAACTGAGGCAATCCACAGCAAGTTACAAAGAAACAATCCAAAAATAGCTGCACATTTCAGACAAATTCAAAAACTTAAATACTAGCTACATGTTCCAGACAAATTCAAAAATCCAAACCTAGCTACATGCTGGAGACAAATTCAAACAATCCAAATCTGGCTACATGTTCCAGACAAATTCAAAGAATCCAAAACCTAGCTACATGTTCCAGACAAATTCAAACAATCCAAACCTAGCTACATGAAACAAATAGACAAATTCGAAGAATCCAAAACCTAGCTACGTGTTCCAGACAAATTCAAACAATCCATACCTAGCTACATGAAACAAATAGACAAATTGAAAGAATCCAAAACCTAGCATCATGTTCCAGACAAATGCAAACACTCCAAAACTAGCTACATGTTCCAGACAAATTCAAACACTCCAAAACTAGCTACTTGTTCCAGACAAATTCAAACAATCCAAAACTAGCTACAGGTTGGAGACAATTCGAACAATCCAAAAACTATCTAAATCTTCCAGACAAATTCAAACACTTCAAAACTAGCTACATGTTCGAGAAAAATTCAAACACTTCAAAAATAGCTACATGTTCCAGAAAAATTCAAACACTTCAAAACTAGCTACATGTTCCAGACAAATTCAAACAATCCAAACCTAGCTACATGTTCTAGAAAAATTTCAGAGGAATGCACACTACAGTAATATGTAGAATAATGGCCATGCAAATTATATTCTAAGGCAAACTTGGACTAGTGTAATATAAATATACCAAGGTCATTAAACAGTAACAATACATAGTTAAAAATATTTGTAACAGTGTTATATATATATATATCTATAAGCACTCCATATGAACTATCATCAATCCTTATTGATATTATTATTTGTATTATAATACTGTTTTTAGGAAGCACAAATAAAATACAATTTACCCAGGGAAACAACAAACATAAACTGTCTCCATCCATCTTATCAAAATAACCAGTCTCTGGATCGATCTCCTGCAGCCATACTGTCTCTTGTCAAACTTGACAGAATACCCAGTCTCTAGATGTATATCCAGACTTATTACAAAAACCAGTCTCTGGATGGATCTCCTGCAGGCAGCCTCATACCAAACTTATCACAATAACCAGTCTCTGGATGGACCTACTGCAATCATGCTGTCTCATACCAGACTTATTACAATAACCAGTCACTGGATGGATCTCCTGCAGCCATACTGTCTCATACCAAACTTGTCACAATATCCAGTCTATGGATGCATCTCCTGAAGTCATACTGTCTCATATGAAAATCAAAATCCTATCTGGTTTCTGGGTGGATCTCCTGCAGCCATGCCAAGTTCAACTTCTAAATATATTGTAAAGTGTTTGTAAAACTGCCAAAATATTATAATAGATATGCTATATCTTTTTAAAGTGGATGATGCTCAACTGTTAATATTGTACTTATAACTATGATTAAATGAAGTATATTCAAACACATCTTTATTGTTCTTTAACCTTTGAGATCAAAATATATAAAAATCAGTATACCTTATGTTCCATTTTCTGGACTTCCAATCTCTCAAACTGAGAAGCCATCCTCCATCTCACTACAGATAATGACTACCCTTTAGACTTCTACACCATAGCTGATTGAAATACTACTACAGCATAGCTGACTGAGAAAGACTACTACACCATAGTGAACTGAGAAAGACTACTATACCATAGCTGACAGAGAAAAACTACTACACAATAAATGACTGCCAAAGACTACTATACCATACTTGACTGGGAAAGACTACTGCACCGAAGCTAAGAAAGACTACTACACGGAAGCTGCCTAAGAAAGACTTCTACACCATAGCTCACTGAAAGACAACTTCACCATAGCTGACTAAGAAAGACTACTACACCACATCTGACTAAGAAAGACTACTGCACCATTGTTGACTAAGAATGACTACTACACCACAGCTGACTGGGAAAGACTACTACACCATAACTGACGTGGAAAGATTACTACACCACAGCTGATTAAAAGACTGCTACACCATAGCTGACTAAGAAAGACTACCACACCATAGCTAAGAAAGTCTACTACACCACATCTGACTGGGAAAGATTACTACACCACAGCTGATTAAAAGACTACTACACCACAGCTGATTGAAAGACTACTACACCATAGCTGACTGAGAAAGACTACTACACCACAGTTAAGAAAGACTACTACACCATAGTTGACTGAGAAAGACTACACCACAGCTAAGAAAGACTATACCATAGTTGACTAGGAAAGACTACTACACCACAGCTGACTGAAAAAGACTACTGCACCATACCTGACTGAGAAAGACTACTACAGCACAGCTAAGAAAGGCTTCTACACCCTAGTTGACTAAGAAAGACTACTACACCATAGCTAAGAAAGACTACTACACCGTAGCTGACTGTGAAAGACTACTACATCACAGCTAATACACCATAGTCAACTGATAAAGACTACTACACCATAGATGATTGAATGACTACTACACCATAGCTGACTGAGAAAGACTCTACACCATAGCTGACTAAGAAAGACTACTACACCACATCTGACTAAGAAAGACTACTACACCACATCTGACTAAGAAAGACTACTACACCATTGTTGACTGAGAATGACTACTACACCATAGCTGACTAAGAAAGACTACTACACCATAGCTGACTAAGAAAGACTACTACACTATAGCTGGCTAAGAAAGACTAATACACCATAGTCAACTGATAAAGACTACTACACCATAGATGATTGAATGACTACTACACCATAGCTGACTGAGAAAGACTCTACACCATAGCTGACTAAGAAAGACTCTACACCATAGCTGACTAAGAAAGACTACTACACCACATCTGACTAAGAAAGACTACTACACCATTGTTGACTGAGAATGACTACTACACCATAGCTGACTAAGAAAGACTACTACACCATAGCTGACTAAGAAAGACTACTACACTATAGCTGGCTAAGAAAGACTAATACACCATAGCTGACTGAGAATGACTACTACACCATAGCTGACTAAGAAAGACTTCTACACCATAACTGACTAAGAAAGACTTCTACACCATAGCTGATCTGGCAAGCCTTAAAAACAAAGTTAGTTTCATGTACATTACTGAATATCACTTACAAAAATACACATCGGATACTTGGTAAAGTTACTCAGGAAAACTACTGCTACAGATTTAATCATTAATGACTGCAATTTGATGCAAATCAAGCTATATTGGTTCATAGAGATTTAATCATTAATGACTGCAATTTGATGCAAATCAAGCTATATTGGTTCATAGAGATTTAATCATTAATGACTGCAATTTGATGCAAATCAAGCTATATTGGTTCATAGAGATTTAATCATTAATGACTGCAATTTGATGCAAATCAAGCTATATTGGTTCATAGAGATTTAATCATTAATGACTGCAATTTGATGCAAATCAAGCTATATTGGTTCATAGAGATTTAGTCATTAATGTATGCAATTTGATGCAAATCAAGCTATATTGGTTCATAGAGATTTAATCATTAATGACTGCAATTTGATGCAAATCAAGCTATATTGGTTCATAGAGATTTAATCATTAATGACTGCAATTTGATGCAAATCAAGCTATATTGGTTCATAGAGATTTAGTCATTAATGAATGCAATTTGATGCAAATCAAGCTATATTGGTTTATAGACATTTAGTCATTAATGACTGCAATTTTATGCAAATCGAGCTATATTGGTTCATAGAGATTTAATCATTAATGACTGCAATTTGATGCAAATCAAGCTATATTGGTTCATAGAGATTTAATCATTAATGACTGCAATTTGATGCAAATCAAGCTATATTGGTTCATAGAGATTTAGTCATTAATGTATGCAATTTGATGCAAATCAAGCTATATTGGTTCATAGAGATTTAATCATTAATGACTGCAATTTGATGCAAATCAAGCTATATTGGTTCATAGAGATTTAATCATTAATGACTGCAATTTGATGCAAATCAAGCTATATTGGTTCATAGAGATTTAGTCATTAATGAATGCAATTTGATGCAAATCAAGCTATATTGGTTTATAGACATTTAGTCATTAATGACTGCAATTTTATGCAAATCGAGCTATATTGGTTCATAGAGATTTAATCATTAATGACTACAATTTGATGCAAATCAAGCTATAGTGGTTCATACAGATTTAATCATTAATGACTGCAATTTGATGCAAATCAAGCTATATTGGTTTATAGAGATTTAATCATTAATGACTGCAATTTGATGCAAATCAAGCTATATTGGTTCAGTTCAGTGTTAATACAGGTGACGTTCAATGGCATTTGGGACAAACTGATTTACTCAATTAGTACAATGACACTTTAAGTGTAATTAATTGATATTTGGGACAAGCTAATTAGATCAATTAGTACAGTGATACTTTATGTGTAGTTCATTGGTATTTGGGAGGTGCTGATTGGTTCAATTAGTACAGTGATAATTTAAGTGATGTTAATTGGCATTTGGGACAATCTGACTGACACAGTGATAATTTAAGTGGGGTTCATTGGTATTTGTGAGATGCTGACTGGTTCAATTAGTGCAGTGATAATTTCAGTGGAGTTCATTGGTATTTGGGACATGCTGACTGGTTCAATTAGTGCAATGACACTTTAATTGTATTAATTGACTCTACGGAGAGCTGAAGTTATTACACTGATTCAAAGGGTGTGTCCAAAGCTAGCAGTGAAAGTTAAGTTTAGTTAAATGTCATTATGGACATTTGTACCAACTACACTTGTTCAAAACAGGGTCTCAATGACTTCCAATAAAACAATTATTATTACTATTATATTTATTTGGAAGGTATCAAATCATACATGCATTTGATCCAAATGATCATTAGGAACCAGCTATCAATTAACAGTTGCCTTAATCTCCTTGTCTGCTAAGGTCTAACTTATGTGGCTTTACATAATCCCATTACAATCACTGACACTTTGTTTGGTAGCTTGCACACTATATATGGCTTTACATAATCCCATTCAAAATCACCTACACTTTGTTTGGTAGCTTGCATACTATACATGGCTTTACACAATCCCATTACAATCGCCTACACTTTGTTTGGTAGCTTGCATACTATATATGGCTGATGATAGCTTTGTGAGAAGTGGATCAAATAAAACAGAATTTCACCAACGAAAGAGCTTGTGTACCTAAGATGCAGCTTTTAACATTTTTACATGTCAAAAAATGAACAGTATGTGCACTTTTAAACAGATTTGAGCATCTCGGAGAACCCTGATAAATAGATGTATACTTAATTTAATTTGTCAACCATGAGTAACTTTTGCATGTTCATGCTGACAATGTGTTGATCACAATATTGACACATGACAGATACTGAAACATGTCATAAGTTACCCAGAAAAAGAAGCAATGCCCCAAGCAGACACAGACATCAAACCAAGCCACAAGAACGCACAGACATACTGAACCATGCCACAAGCACATAGACACTGAACCAGGCCACAAGCACATATACATGAAACCAAGCCACAAGCACACAGACATCAAAGCAAGTCACAAGCACATACACACACATTGAACCAAGCCACAAGCACACATAAATATAAAAAAGCCAAAAGCACACATACATCAAAACCAAGCCGTAAGCACACAAACTGAACCATGCCAAAAGCACACATACTGAATTATGTCAAAAGCATTGACAGTTGAAACATGCCATAAGCACACACAGACAATGAACCATGCCATAAGCACACAGACACTGAACCATGCCATAAGTACACAAACACATTGAATCATGCCATAAGTGCACATAGACATTGAACCATGCAATAAGCATGCAAACACTGAACCATGCCATAAGGACACACAGACACTGAACCATGCCATAAGCACACTGACCCTGAACCATGCCATAAGCACACTGACCCTGAACCATGATATAAGGACACACAGACACTGAACCATGCCATAAGCACACAGACACTGAACCATGCCATAATCACACACATTGAACCAAGCCATAAGCACACAAATTGAACTATGCCATAAGCACATACATTGAACCATGCCATAAGCACACACTGAAATTGAACCATGACATAAACACACAATGACAATGAACCATGCCATAACACACACTGACATTGAATCATGTCATAAACACACAATAACACTGAACCATGCCTCAAGCACACACAAATGAACCATGCCTTAAGCACACACATTGAACCATGCCATAAGCACACACTCTGAACCATGCCATAAGCACACACTGCCATTGAATCATGCCATAAACACACAATGACATTGAACCATGCCTCAAACACACACAGACAATGAACCACGCCATAAGCACACACATTGAACCATGCCATAAGCACACACAGACAGTGAACCATGCCACAATCACACATTGAATCATATCATAAGGACATACAGACAAAGATGCACAGACACTTTCAGTATTCTACTCATCTCCCTCTAGTATTATTTACTACATCCAGTAGGTGATTAAGGCACTGGATAAGAAGATAACTGTTAACGTCACTAATTAATCTGTCTTTGCTAAGTGTTTAGTATGTAGTTATGCTATTGCCAATGAATCTGTCTTTGCTAAGTGTCTAGTATGTAGATATGTTATTGCTAATTAATCTGTCTTTGCTAAGTGTTTATTATGTAGTTATGTTATTGCTAATGAATCTGTCTGCTAAATGTTTAGAACAGCTTCCGATTTCACTTGAGTTTTTCCATTTAATCAAATCAGGCCTCTGCTGTGGGCTAAAATCTCTTAACCCAAAGTAGCAAAGGCACATACTGAGAATCTTTGACCAGTATCTGGCCTATAACTATTCAGGAGCTTTACTGTATGTTGGAGGAGCTAGGCTGTACTGAAACTGTACTGCTGATTCAAGTTTGATCATACTTGGCCATTGGGCTTATATAGTCAAGCTTCACAATGATGCTTATTATGAGTGTGATAAAGGTATGGTAATGAAGTGACCTTGCATCTGATTGGCAGAGTTTCTTATGACTTGCACAACAGTGTTTATGATCCAATTTAGATCTGACTTGTTTAATTATTTGCTTGTATGTCTGAGGCTGAAAGCAAAATCTATGCATATAATGTGGTGGTCCTACATCTCACTAGCCATGCTTGCCACTGCTCTTAAAACTATTTTACATTAATTTTATCAGACTTGGTAAATAGGTTTATCTCATCAAGATATAGCAAAAGAACAATTTTGTAAACAATATTCATGCATATTAAACTCAAATTCTGCATCTGATTGGTTGACCTTCCAAATACTATAAGGACTCTATTTCTGACAAAAAGATTATTTTAATCTAATGTAGCAGAAATTTTTACATGATCAAATCATTGAACGTATTTGATAACAAATAAGAAAGAGTTTTTCATGTAAATTTGATAAACATTAATAAATAGGTTCATATCATTAAAAGCTTGGAAGAGTTTGATTACATGCGAGACCTTCACATATTAATCATGCTTCATTTAGAGAATTATTTTTGTCAGCATTTAGTAAAATAGATAAAAACAATATGGACTGGATTTGTTATGGTACAGCAACACTAGTTGTTTACTGAGTACTGAGGGAATTGGAGTAAGGCAAGGGTACACTGCAGTAGGCCACCCAGGTTGATTTGATAACAGGATTTGAACACAAACATTTTTATCAGGAGTCTAGCAAACTAACCATTGATTCACTGCAGATCCTGCCCCCATTAGTTACCTTTTAATACATAAAGCATTTGGGTTTTTATATCACAAATCCCATAGGGATTAAAATTAAAATCATAAAATACACAATTAGAAAATAAAATAAATTTATTCTAGACAGAAATATTGCATGCAACTATGTGACAAATGAAATTAATGAGAAAACACTTAAACAAATGGCTAAAATTACTCATCTGGCTTATATAACGTAACAGATGGCCATTTCACTATGGAGTAGTCAGGTATATCTTGTATTGTAAGAACAGAACCTAAACAATAATCTCCAAACTTTGATCAAATCAATTGCATACTTAGGTTTGGAAAGTATTACATGGGAATTGTGTTAATATTTAAAGATCAAAATGTACCTGCATGTTTTGACCCTACCAGAACCAAACTAAAGCTCACATTTGTGCAGCTGCTTTTGCTCATCACAAATATAATTGGAAGTTTAAATGCTAACCCCACCCTCTAGCACACATTTAAGACTTTTAGAGCTTTTAAATACAGTCTTCTAATTATGTTTCATTACATTGGTCAATAATTTGTCACATGTGATGACACTTGTAACTAATCAAACCTCAGCCACTGACAGCAGACTAAGTACTGATATTTATATGGTACAGTGGCAATATAATCTGCTGCACAGTTAACCTTCCCATTAAACTGACAACATATGAAACAATCTGGACAATTCTGAAAGTCTTGCATTTGCCTTTATTTATCAGTATGGTTGAACAGAACCTGAGTTGAAAAGCTTTTGATGAAAGACCTTGACATCAAACCTAATAATAACTGCAGGAGTTATATTATGGATAATTAACCCTTCTCTCAGTTTCAAACTGGGCATTCCATCCCATGGGGTTCTAAATGTAAACCAAGTGTAACTGATATCCTATTGACCTGTAAAGACCATAGCAGCACAACAGCAGGGGACCAGATATGTCCAGCTCCAGGAATCATAGTCCAGTTTCAAACTGACAATGAACCACATAACAATTACACATCTGCTAGAACTTAAGTGATGAAGATAACTGCATAATTATTAATCATCCTCCTCCACATCATCATCATTATTGAGATGCATCATATATGTTTTATTGTAAAATAGTTTATGCAACATCATTCAGTGACGACCTTTACTGCCAATTTACCAATGA
Source organism: Sinohyriopsis cumingii (assembly GCA_028554795.2). Classification (NCBI taxonomy): domain Eukaryota; kingdom Metazoa; phylum Mollusca; class Bivalvia; order Unionida; family Unionidae; genus Sinohyriopsis; species Sinohyriopsis cumingii. The sequence goes on from CM068833.1 coordinate 31,485,321, forward strand.
ACCATTTGTTTCAATGAACATATTTTATGTTGTAACAAGGAGCATCATTTAAACATTATGATATACTTATGCCTGTGTATGAAATCATAATACTAAGTTAAAACACTTATACTGGCAATACTACTACTAATAAAAACACCTGCATTGATAATTTGATTATGTTCAGTTGGACTTGTATCTAAATGATCACCAGCTGTGTGAAAAGACACATTTTAATATATAGATATTGGACGGAATACTAGTTACCACAATTATACATGATCTATTATTATTTTTAAACAATTTATATTTGCAGTAAAACATACTTTTACATTATCTTCCCTTAAATTTCATTTATAGGGCAGTATACTCTGCGTTCATTAATTACTGAAATGGTTAATAGTACAACAACAAATGCTGCAACTTCCAGAACCACAAAAATGAAAAGCTATAGACAAAAACGTCCCGATATGTATCGGGAATTGTCACTTTATAGACAAAACCTTAAAGTTTTAGGACAGGATGTTAACAAATTAGATATTCAAGTTAAAAAGAAAAAAATACCAAGTAATATTCCTGATAGAAAATCAAACAATAACAGTGAAAAGCATATAGGGTTTTCACTGGGACAGTGGCCATTTGTGGACAGTATCAAGTTTTTAACAGCAGCCTCAACAATATGCTACTAAAAGTGCTACTATCATTGATCATGTCTGTCTAATAAACCTGAAAACATAAGTGAAATTAATGTGCCAGTGTATGCACTGAGTGACCACTACCCACATGCTGAATAACCATGATGGTATTTGAGACTGTCCTGTTATTGGGGACCTACCTTAGGAGGGGATCAAAGTTATAATATACAAATAGTTCAGTTACAATGACATATTTTAGTATTTAACACATTACAAGTTAGAACTCACTGGTCATAGTCCTGAAAGGTAGGGGTCAGGAGGTTTCAGTAATATAACGAAAAAGCACTTGGAGTGTCCATGGTCAGCCATAGAAGTAGCTTCCATTTTCAAATACCAATGGAAGGCTTGGGGAACTTTTGACTTCATTGGATTTAACACTTCCTTAATTGAAGACCACCATTTGACATCTCAAATGAACCGACTGTACAACATTATCATGGTCTCTTCCTGTGATGCTAAAATAGATGTTCAGAAACAATGCTCATGGCAGTTCATGCCTGCATCCTCTGGTATCAGAGGCCAGTGTACTAACCATCTGATCCCCACCATAATAATATAATAGTTAATTTGCTGCATCCACAATTACAAGAAAACAAAAATGCCCTGTGTCTTATAAGATCCTGCTTAAGAGAGATAAACTCATTATGCAGAGAAGCAGTATACAGACTATTCTGTTTTGATTTTGTTTTTGTAAGGGAATTTCATTTATGACTGAATTTACCTTTACATGTCTGGATGACCGTATTATTTTATCATTATTTACACTTTCCTTGGGATAGCTGAATCTATAACTCATTTTATTAACTTTAAGTTCTAGCTTTAGTGTTGTAGTTTGTATGTACAGCCTTAATCTATGTCACATTGGTTGCCTTGGGTTTTCTGGTGGAGCTACCAATATGATTTAGAAATGACTGACTTCAATTAAAAAATGTAATGTTGTTTGGCAACACAATTGTGTTCATAAGCTTGTGTGTTTATTAATTGTGATTTATGTGCTTTCTTATCATTCTATGATTGCAAATGAAAATAACAGTATCACTAGTTGTATGTCAAATACAGTTTATCAATACCCAATACCAATAATAAAAGATTATTTAGTGCTAAGTGTATGACAGAACTTGAATAATAATGATAATAATGATGGTATGATGTGATCCTATACTCTATATTTATTCCTTCACTGTCATCAGCACAAGACTATTCATTTGAGGTACCAACATCATATTTAAGAAATTTGGACATAAAAGTCAATAGACTTTATTTTATGAAAACAGTTGCATCTTTAAAGTAACATTAATCCACGGGGCAAAATGTACAAAAGGTTAATTTGTTAGTAAATAATTTAGTTTCCAGTCCCAACGAGCAAGATGAAAATGATTTGTCAATTATGATTTTCTTTGTAGGTAACCTCTCCAAAAGCTATTGGGCTGGTGTAGTACAATGCTGGTGCAATCTACATGGGACTACTGGAGGGTCAAGAAGGGAAATATTTCAAAAAGACATTTGGGAAACTTGAGAATGGAAATTTTGAATTTCAGTTTGCTGACGGTTTATAAACAACATTAAATATGAAAAATATCCAGAAAATCAACAAAAGTTATTTAATCAACAAGTTTGAACTAGAGGTAGTGAACAACCAAATATCTGTTATGGAAAAGGAATATGAACAAATAAAGGAAGCAGTTGCAATATACATTAAAAGTTAAACAAAGATATGAATTATTGACACTCTCAAGAGTTTCATTGGTTGGATCTCTTAGGTAAGACCTGCCTCCTTACTGCATCCGCTCTCCTTTTAGCTAAAGAGTTTTAATTTGGGTGCACTGGATTTGACTGGTAGTAATAGTTCTCCTAAGTATTATGACTGGGTGATTATTATTGAAGAAACGTTATTCTAGAACTGAATCGTTATTATGGATAAAACAGCATCTCTGTATAGTCACTAGGTCGCATCAATTATATTTTAATTATACTAGAAGACATGTATTTAGAGTGTGTAAAAATTTAAACATTTAACCACTGCCTTTAAATCATGAATGTTGAACCTCAGGCAATCTTTGAAATGGAAGTTTTGATGCTGATAATATATGGAATATATCCTGATAAAACTGTGTTAAGATTTAAATATGTTACAAAATATCACAATTTAGAAGCAAAGTTTTTACATAATTATGAACATACACTTGAAACAAAAATATCATTATGTTTGTGTTTCCTGTTATATTTCAAGCTTGAGTCACATTTCTTATATGATGTCAGATTTAAAAATAAAATTGATTACATACTTGATAATATGCTTCCTTCTTATTACTCTATCTGACCTATATAATATCATCCAATATGTGCCGCCTATCCCTTTTTATGAAATATTCCAATAAAGACATAATATCAATTGAACGTTATTTCCTTCATTCATTTACATTCTTACGGCAAAGACAATTTGTTGGTTGAATACATTATACATGTTAGCTGTACTGTACGTTATATCTGTGCTGCACAGGTTTATGGCTTACAGAAGGTTAATGCCAATTAAGTCATTCCTTACAAAGATTTATATACAGGAACATACTGGTCAAGTGTACTGAATTTTAAATGTGCACAAGTTATGTCATCACATCATTTTATAGCAAACTTAACAAAGCACTACCTAAAATTAAAAAAATTCAGAAAGTTCTAAATGTACAGTTAAAATAAGGATATTTAAAGGCCATATGTTATTATTGTTAAAAATGTGGGTATTTAATAGCAATGTGGCATTATTTTTTTAAATCTCTTATTCATTTCCTATGGATTATAGCTTAGAAAATGTGTATTCACTAGACAGTATTCTGATTACACATTTATGAATGGTAGGGTTGGCACACATTAGAATGTGATGGTGGTGGGTGGAGGTAAAATAAATAATTTACCTCATGAATTTATGCAAAAAAAAATAATCTTATAAAAATCAGAGGGATAGTTTGGTATCTTGTCATTCATTAAGTTCTGTAATATATTATATACATTTTAAAATGTCATGAGTAGTCCAACATACGGATAACATGTGTTCTTTATACGTGGCCTTATATACAAATAAGTGTAATGTGCAAGGATTTAAGAGAAAGGTATGATACAACAGAATAAGAGAGAGAAAGCAAATGAGAGGAAGGCAGCTGAAAGACAGAACGAAAAGAAATAATAGTTGGCCAAGTACATATTAAGTAGATGGATAGGTAGATGGATAGATAACAGATTAGTAAGACATAACACATTGCAAGATTACAATAAATTGAACTGTATATGCAATACATGTAATTAAAGGCAGTTGTTGAAATCAGTCGAGCACTTGAGATTACAAGCAGGTCTTATTAAGTGTGGTTGAAGAGTTTAGGGATGGGAAAAGAATCATGGTCACAGTACACAAAGATCCATGGAAGCAAAAACATCTGCAGGCAAACTTGATAGAAAATTGAAAGGGGAAAGGATGACTTTTTTATAAGCAGGTGGCCACTAAACCAGATTTTGACTACTTATTACCAAACTCGACTTGCAATTAAAAGGGTGCCCTACAGCACGAGTCTACTGTATAAACACTTGTTAAGAAATACAGTAATATTAATTTTTTATCATTCCAAGCTTTTCATTTATAATAATAATAATAATAATAATAATAATGACCTTATTTAAAGAGGGTAACACAATTAGCTAAAAACTAATCTACCTTGAGGCCCTCATACAAAGGAATTTATTTATTTAAGCTGCATCTCTGAAGCCACTGGATATATTGGGTTTGGAAGAAGGAAATAGAGTGGACATTTCTAATCTCAGCTGGAATACTATTCCAGAGCAGAGTTCCAGAGTATTGGAAACTTTTTTTTAAATAACTCCTTATTTGGTTTGGGAATTTTATACTGTTTGGTAGACATGGATCGCAGGTGGGGAGTATTACCAGGTAGCCTATACTGGAATAGTGATTGTAAATATTCAGGTGCACTATTCTGAGATATCCTGTACATTAATTTGGCTTTTCTCAAACAGATTCGGTCTTTAATAGGTAATATTTTTAACCTACCAGCTAAACTTTCCTTGCTTTCTTTCTGGATTGATATTAGCCCAAATGCTCTTTTTTGAAGATGTGCCAGCTTTGCTATGTTTTTGTCATTTGAATTACCCCATACTGTACTACAGAAAATAGTCCTTTTAATTAACACTGGAATAAATCAAAATATTTGAAAAATCATACCACACTGATAAAAGACCTCTGTTGACAACTGCTGACTCATCAAGTCTGAATAATGTATGATGTACTGTCTCAAGGTCACATTTCTCAGAGGTGATAATCAATGCTATCCATTCATTTTAGAATTTGTTATAATAGCACTCAATACTCTCTAGCCCAAAATAAAATCCATATAAAATTAAAAAACTGTAGTAATTGTCTTTTCTTTCATTGCTAATTATACCATGATAATTCCATGACAGTCATAACAATTTATGTAAACACGTCATCAATGTCATTGGTTAATGAATGGGAACTACACCATACAAAATGGTTATTAATGGTTAATGATTGGGACCACATCATCATTATTACTAGTTAATGAATGGGGACTATGGGTCATGTGCCTTTTATACAATGCCTGACCAATTCCTAACATCAGTAAAATAATCATCCAGTCCTATATCTAACCAATTACTAAAATCAGCAAAATAGTTAAACAGTCCTTTTCCTAAATAATTTCTAACATCACCAACATAATTATAAAGCCCTACTCCTAATTCCTAAAATCGGCAAAATAATCATATTGACCCATATCTAAGTAATTTTGAACTTCAGCAAAATAATTATACAGTCCTAGGCCTAAATAATTCCTAACATTAGCAAAATAATCATACTGCCCTATGCCTAAGTACTTTCTAACAGCAGCAAAATAATTATACAGTCCTATGCCTAATTCCTAACATCAGCAAAATAATTATACAGTCCTAGGTCTAATTCCTAACATCAGCTAAATAATTATACAGTCCTAGGTCTAATTCCTAACATCAGCAAAATAATTATACAGTCTATGCCTAACTCCTAACATCAAAAAAGTAATTATACTTTAACTTGTTTATGATTTTAACTGATATATTAAGATAATTCTTACTTTGAGATACCGAGGTTAAAGTCTATTTTTTTAGAAATCAAGTATGTTTTAGAAGCAAGTTATTTATGAATTTGAGGAAAAACTGGCCATCATTCTGGTTTTTTTATTGTGTTTTAGCTTTTTATTAAAAAAAGCTGTTTACTTCAAAATTACTCATTCGATATCTTAATATCAGTATTATTGTAATCAAATTGTGTTCAGCTGAGAGAATTTCGTTTATCTATTTAAATTATTCATTAGAATTACAAAATGATCTCTGACATTAGGACTAAATTACATTCTTCAAATTTATGTCAATTCCTTCACGGACATTTTAGATTTGATCACTGTGATACATCAATACTGTTAGCAAATCAACACTATTCCAGGCTAATGGCACATAACACATACAAGACTGGAATTCATTTGGAACACCGATGAAATTTATTCCGCATAATGTATACTTTTGGACTTGTGATATAACTTATTAGGACTATTTGAGATTTAATTCACAATACTGATATAACTTATTAGGACTATTTGAGATTTAATTCACAATACTGTTAGCTGCATTCTAAAGTTTCACTTTGTATTATATGGAAATAAATCATTTGTTGAAAGTTACAAAACTTGGTGGCTTTTTTCTTTTTCTGTTACTTACCTTAAGACCATAGACTCATAACAGGAGATAGTACCATCACTGACATTTACCACATACTAACTTCTATGCAGTTTGTTGAATGGAGGAGTTACAATATAATTGTGTGATTTGCTAATAATTCTTCTCTTTTAGAATTAATTACCTTCAGCAACAACCTGTGGTGTACTTATATAATGATGTACTTTTAACTAGTATTTACCTCTTGAAATAAACATATTTTTACAAGTCATTATTTTTGTACGCGTCTATTACGCGCAAATCATGAGACAGAAATAGTTTGCATTAATTTCCTTTTCACTGCTATATCATGATAAGAAAATATTACATACTGATCAGTAAAAGATACCAAAAAAAAAATTAAAGGGAGGTGCTTCTTCTTAACTGGAGTGAAGGATTTGCGAGGACATTGCATGCAAAAATGAGAGTAATGAAACAAGCAACTTTTCTAGTCTTTACGGCAATTGCACCATATCAGGACCAAGTTTCTTCGACAATCACTACAATCAACGACTTTCAAGATTACCACACATAACTACGTACAAGATTTTTGGAAATATCGTGAATCCGTCGCCAACCCCGTATAATGCGGTCAGCAAAGTCCGAGTCAACTGATACAGTTGTTGTTGTTGTGTGGTTTAACGCCATTTTTCAGCACACGATAGGCTCGGCCAGTATTAATGGTGGAGGAAAAACCTGGGAAAACCCCGGAAAGAACCACCGACCCACGAGAAGCTACTGGCAAGCTTTCTCACATACCCACATTGGCTGAATCCTAGACTCGAACCGCCGCAGACAGAGGTGAGATGGCAGTGATCCGTAACGGACAGCGCTTTCGACCACTCGGGGCCCCCAAACTGATACAGTAATCATGACTTAATTTGATTTACAATGATTACGTTGATTATTGATATTGATTACAGAATGAAAAGAATCCTATTTCACTGCCGCGTCAGTGGGGATGGCTTAACATATTTTTAAAACGATAAACAATTTTCTGATGGGAAGAAAAGAGTTCAGATTACCCTAATAAAGGTTGCCGGAAGTAAAGATCAGCTGATTATTGATGCGTATACATGTACAGGAATCCGGATGATTTCATTTCGAAAGATACAAAAGTTTGACATCATAAGAAGGCGTATTCTCGATAGCAACCGATTGCGGAGACAATATGTGATCACTAGAGATTATATTTAATAGATGTCACAGCTTCTTATACAACATACTGGGTTTCATCAGATCGATCACTGCATCTATCCTTTCTATGTTGCTTCCATCACTGTTAACCGGTTAATGGGCATGCTCAGGACCGGTCGAGTCTACTACGCCCATACGGAAAGCGATACGAGTTACGAGAGTCTGGTTAAGCAGCGAATTATGGATAAATTGTTAATAAAGTATTTTTCCCTGGTATTAGTTTCACCAAATATATCCCTTTTGTTGAAAATTATTGTCCTGTTTAAATACGTTTATTGTCTTATGATGATTTAGTGTTTGCAATTTTTCTGCTATTGCTTTCAACTCTCATTACAGTGATAACACGACTCCAAATCCAAATTATTCATCACAAATCTAAAATTATTCTTTGGGAATAACATCAAATATTCTACCATTTATTATGGTTTAACAACCTTGGTGGCGGGATTATATGTATGGGGATGTCACTTTGTGACATCCGAAGGGAACCTAACATGAACCTCTCCACTAATTCTATCGAACCCATTATTTTAAAAAATTCGTTTCTATTACCTAAAAGCAGATAAACCCTACTTATCAATCAAACAGTGGCGGAGTGGGAAAAGGGAAAGCCATACTTTGATACCTACAGAGTAACCCAAACCCTGACTCTCCACTTTATTTTAAATTTTCTTTATACATAGAACCAAATATGTATGGATAATAAGGTATCATACAGGCTTGAAAGCTATACTCCATACCGGAAAAAATTAAACAATCAATCAATTAAAGGATTTAAGTCGCCTACGCAACTAGTCCTTTCGCGACTGGTTAAGTCTCGAAGGTCGAGATTTTCAATTGATCGGGACTGTAGGAATGGAGCCACTACAGTCCCGCTTTTATGTGCGAATGTCGCACTTTTTAATTCATGAACATGTCCGGCCGAGGAAAGGAGACAAGTGACCCGCGGGTCTCAAGTCCAGTTGTACTGGCGGACAGAAATCTATTCCAATGGTGTGTAAGCCACTCGTGTAATTTTCTCAATCCCTAATTTCATTACTATTTTTAATTAAAGTTGGAATTTGGTGTACATGGTGTACTTTTGATTTTCCGAAATGTTGTCAATCAGCTGGGTGTCAGGCACCCTATACATGTTTGTGTCACGCTGTGTTTACTTTCGGTTTTCACTTTTGATGGTGGTATACAATGGATCGAGTTAGGGTTGTGGGGATAGAGCTTGTATCGAAAGAGGTCTTCAATAGCCGAAGGAAGAACCTCATATAAATTGGCAATTTGAAAGTCGATGTCTGTTTTCTTCTTTACTCCTTCTTCATTCTGTGATACCCTCTGTCTTTCTTCTTCATGCTGTTGTAGTGTTTTGCAGTTTTGCTAGAGTTTGCTGTTCTGCTTCGACTCGACTTCGTTGCCTTAGATTTTTTATAGTTGTGACTGGTATTTTATCGCCACGATTCTTTGTTTAATAGCTATATAGAATTTGGAAGGTATATTGTGCCCCTTTTTGTTGTATAAATTAGTATGTTTGCTCTGAGTATAAGTGTTGGATTTACATATCGTGTTAAGTATGATGCCACATTGATTGATTAGTTGGATTATAGTGGTGTGCGCACGTTGTATGTGTACCACTGTTAATGGTCGCACAGCGACCTGATAATTGATCCTGGGAGAAGGAAAAAAGAGCCTCATGCCCCAGGCGTTTGTGTGTACAAGGTACACTGGTAATTATAGCCTTCAGCCGCGGGTCCTTTTGGTTCCCATTGCGGTCTGATTGGAGGGCTGTTTCATGAGTGGGAATGGACCCACGCACTCATGATACTAAAATAAATTTTGTTTACCAATCACTGTGATGTCGACAAATGCAGTTGTTACGTCAGTCGCGATTGGTTGGTGACAATGACTTCACACTGGGACACCAATTTTAGGCAGGTGGAAATCGTTCCACATCTCCGCCCTTTTGTACGAATGTCCGGACGTGGGAAGTGTAGGGGAGTTCCGGCATCAGACAACCGGCCCGTACCACAGGGGCTCGTTACAAAGAAAATGTAGGGATGGGGGTTCTAACCTGTAGTAATATAACACAAGGGAAGAGACCGGTCCGCACCCGTCGGTAGTTCCAACACTGCTAGTTTATCCTAATTGCGTCTGCTAATTTCCAACTTAGGCCAGTCGTAATCAAGAATAGTTCAATTTTCAAAACTGCTCGACACACTTCGTTCAGTTTGTGATATAATGGAGAAAATGCAATAATTGTTCGCCGATCTTGATGTTTAGACAACAACCCAACTCACAGTGCAATTTTGCATTCGGACAGTCTTGGATTTCACCATTGACCAAAAGGTAAGATCCTAACAAACTAGAGTGTGTATAAAATATTGAACACAATTTTACATTTAGATAATTAGCAGTATCTACGCTACTAATCTAAATTTACCAATACACAATAAAATTGTCCATTTCTTTCTTTGCTATCGTCTGCTCGTATTTAGCGCTCAACTGCGCACTCGAGTTTGTAAATGGACCCTAACAACCAATAGTATGTGAGCCACCTGTGCAACTGAGTCAAATTGAAGTGAGTCTGATAATGTTCCTAACTCCTAACAATTGAAATAGTACTAGTACATAGTGTGCATAGTGAGATGCCCTAACAATTTTGCTTTTCTAATTGTCTAAGCGACAAATACTAGTTTAGTCACTGTTAGGTAATTGGGTTTAAATTTTGATGCAGGCAACCGAAACGATCAAGTCAGTTTTGTGTGGATTTATCGAATTGGGAAACCAAGCCAAACTGGTCCCCTAAGATAAATGGCAATTTGTAGTCCTAAGAAGGGCTGTTATTTCTCCCCAAGCGAGAAGGTGCCTTGGTTAACTTCTTCCTAGCATATTGCTTCCGCTGTCCGTGTTTCCCTTCGCTTTCTGGCTGGAAAACTTTCGAATCTATGGAACCCGCTTAAAACTTCGGCTGCTTCTATCAGTGTATTCACGGGATGTTGAGTGTAGGCAACGTTGAACCTTTTCTTGAGGATGTGACGTCCTGTGTGCCATTGCTGCGACGTGGGTTTTCTGTCCTTAATTGACCTCCAGCCTAAAAATATAGTTGCTTTCATAAAATCGTGCGCTAACCTGATGTCAGCTGGAGTCATCTGATGTCCCAGTGCATTTAGTCGCTTTATGTTTTGGTCGCTTTCATCCTGTGTTGTTGCTTCCTGTACGGTGACCTTGAAGGTTTTTTCCGGTGGTGGGTCTAATGTGACCTGTGGTGATAGCAGGATTTCTCTGATATCAGTTAGAATTTGTTCTTGTAGCACCTGTTGCATTCTAGAAAATGCAGTTGGAGTGCTTGTTCTAGAAGTGGTCCTGCTCTTCACCGGCAGAGGTGATTGTGGTTATGGTGGTGGAAGTTTTGAGACAATTTTGGCTAATGTCTCTTTTCATTTTATTGTATTTTTATTTATTTTTTGCGGGGCTGGATCGTGGTCCGTCTTTTCCTGGGAAACCTTAGATTTAGTCCTATCCCTAGTTGCTGGTAGTGGTGGTCTATCCGGCTGCTGTAGTTTATTCACTTGTGTGAGTTCAGTGGGTTGGGTGCTGGCTGGCTGGGTCTGCATATATGTATTACGCTCCCTCTGCTGCTACGTTCTTCCACGGCGACCTGATAATTATTCCTGGGAGAAAGAATGAGAGCATCATCCCCCAGGCGTTTATGTGCACACGGTGCACTGATAATTTTAGTCTTCAGACGAGGGACCAATTTTGGACCCATTTCGGTTTGACTGGAGGGCTGATTCATGAGAGGGAATGGACCCACGCACTCATGATACTACTAAAATATTTCTGCTTACCTGTTTGGTTGAGTGGGAATTTACCTGCACTCACTCAGTTTTATGTTAATATATCGGAAATTATTTGTTGGTGTCCGGACGTGGCAAGAGAGGAAAAGCGCAGGGAGGCTATCATCTGCTGTCCTTGGCGGTGTCCACTGGATCCAGGTTGATGATTGCGTCGAATTTTGAATTTAGATAATTATTGTTGCCAGAGATGAAAAGGATAATATCCTGTGCTTCTTTTTAAAATAATAATTAGAAGAGATATATTATCGGGTTAAGAGAGTGTGAATTAGACAATTTTTTATTATTATTTTTTAAAAAAATTTTTATTTATTATTATTTATTTATTTTTATTTATTTATTTATATTCTTCTTCCTAAATTTGAATTTTATTTTTGGTGAACGGCTGTGTTGGTCTGTGAACCCACGAGACCTAGTCGGCCGTCATAATTATTTACCTGAATTTGAATGATTATTTAATTAATCTGTTGATTATTGATTATATCTTATTTTTGAGTCATGTCATTCTTAGAAATCCTAATATATTTTGAGTAGTTAAGTGCTTATTTGGATTAGATGTATATAGGAAGTCTGGGTATTTATAGGGTGATCTGATTTCCTTTTGAGCTTTCTGGAAGTTGTTCCTTGCTTTCCTGTATTTTGTGCAATCGTTGAATATATGGCTTAGGTTTTCTACAGTGTGACAAATATAACAGTTTATGTTAGCTCGTTTGGGTCCGACAAATCTGCCAAAGCTTCCTGCTAACCTAGTTTTTACTGTCATAATTCTGTGAATGAGGTTTTGGTCTACACTGGAGCCCTTAGGTGGTCTGATTGATCGGTCAACTTCTGGTAGGAGAGTGTATAGTTTCCTACCTTTGGTGGAGGTATTCCAATGCTCCTGCCATTTTTGGTTTATATAGTTTACAGCGAAGTTCTGTGCTTCGGTTGTGCTGTATTTTAATGGGATAGGGTTGGGGTCTCCTAACTTGGCTTTTGCGATTTTGTCGGCTCGTTCGTTTCCAGGGATTCCTATATGCGATGGTATCCACATGAAGTCAACTATCTGATTTCTTGTGGATAGTTCTTTGAGCATACAGAAGGCCCTGTCAAGGAAATGCTCTCTGGTCCTAGTGTGGTGATTTTTGATTGACGTGATTACACTAAGAGAGTCGCTTATTATGACCGTATTTGGTATGTTATTATATTTTATCCATCTGAGCGCTTCAATGATTGCCCACAATTCAGTGGTGAAGATTGAGCAATAATCTGGCAATCGGGACTCCATTTGAATGTTGTATTCTGGGATAACTATTGCAGCCGCCGTTCTTGGTGGTTCAGCTGTTTTGGATCCGTCTGTATAGACTTTAGTAAATCCTTCATATGACTGTTGGATGTCATTTGCTATTATTGTTTTAAGTTTGTTTTCTTGTTCGTTTTTGTTCCCGTATTCAGTGGCCTAGGTGTTAACCCTCGTGGTAGTTTGCATCCACGTGGTAAGGTTGGGTGGATTTACGTGTTCTTCTTGTTGCTTTAGGATAGGTAATTTCTCCCTGAGCGAGTTTTCCGCCTAGGATATTTGGTACTAGTTTGTTTTTAATTGTGATGTTAGTTTATAGTTGCGTTTTGGGGAGGCAAACATACCAGCAAAACATTTCTCAGATATGAGTAGCAATATCAACTATTCCAAAAATTTCCAAGACCATAGGCAAGAGATAGAGCTAACACATACTCATCTGTGGGGACTTAAATGTCCACAATGAATTATGGGGAGAGAATAAGAATGAAAAAAGGGGAAAAAACATCGAATAGTGGATAACCAATCACATTCTAGTCATCCTTAACGACGGATACAAAATTAGACTAAATCCCAAGGATGGGTCCCTTTCAGCCATTGATCTTACCATAAGCACCCCCAAATTAGTGCAGATCACTTCGCAATTATTATCACTTATTATCACTATTCAAATAAAAACCCAACACATACCTTGACACAGAATTATGCAAAAAACATAACTTGGTTTTGCCTTAGAACTATTTGACTATTTTTCGTTGTACATGCGTACAACGTTATCTAGGGTGAATAAGTGTTTTTCCAGGTAAGCGACTGTATTAACATGAACCTCGCCGGAAATTACTTGAGACGAAGGGACATTAATAACATGATATGCACGGGTATTTTGCCCTGAGTATTGCTCACTCTCCTATGGATTTTAAGTAAGAATAATTTCTAAACCGACACTGGTCGTCTTGGATCACGTCAAGGAGTGTCTGCTCTCCCTTGTTCTTCAGCCATAGGGGTAAGTGTTAAATGTATATTTCATTTGATATGCGAAGCTTATTCGGTTTGTAATGTCTTATCGCGGAATAATGCATTTTATTCCAACGCATATTTGAACTTTGAATTACAAATCACTATTAGAAGTTAATGTATTAGCATATATCTAGAGATTAAACAGAAACTATTATTATGACCAGTTTGGTTTTATTGTAGCTGATTGTGATTGTAACTGTGAATATGACTAGAGCTGTTTGAAGCTGTCTGAATCTGTCTAAAGTTATTTAGAGCTGTCTGGAGTTTCCCGGGTATTTAAGGCTGCGTACTGTCGATACGTATGCATGTACGTATGTCTGAGCCACGGAAATAGACGTAGCTAATTCAAAAGGGGGCTGTATGCTGTCTGTACGTGTATACGTATACTGTAATCGTGTGACTGTACAAGGGATCTAGAAGCATACGTTTGGTTTAATTGTTGTTCCAATTGGGCGCATTTTTGTGTTCATAAGATTATTTTGAATCTTCTTTGTGTTCGTAAGATTATTTTGAATCTTAGTTGTGTTCGTAGGATTATTTTGAATTTTAGTTGTGTTCCAAGAGATTATGTGAATCTATCTTATTGTTTATAATATTATTTGGAAACACATTTGAATATCATAAGATTATTTTGAATCGTAATCGGAGTTCATACTTGAGATTTTGTGAATCTCTCTTGTAGTGTATAATACTGTTTGAAACGTATCTGCAGTCCATGCGGTTTCTTGGATCTGTACTTCATACTGATTTCATATTTTTGGTTTTTTTTCGATGTGTGAATGTTTGTGCAGAGTGGTTGGGTCAATCGTATGTTGAGAGCGTGAGAATCATTGTATTTTTGCACCAAATAGTTTGCTTTATCAATTCATTTCATAAATTTCCATCTTTCACACATTGTGTTTGTCTTATTCATTTAGTCCCAAAACCCACTCGGTTTCTATTCTGCGACATACCCATTGAAACCCCACCCAGATGGAAGTATAGTCAAGCTAACTCGAATCAATTCCAAATCCTGCTAGATCAAATACATATATTGACAACCTAGAACATCCAAATATTGACAGCCATCACGACAATATAATAACTACCATTTTAAAAGCAGTTAATCAGAGTATCCCAAAAATAACAGACAACAACCAACAAAACCCAAAAGTACCATGGTGGGATGAACTATGCACAACAGCGCATAAGACCAAAAAGAACGCTCTAAATAAGTTCCAAAAAACTAAAACCTCATTAGACTACCTAAACTATAAAGAAAAAGAAAAATTACTAAATAATACAATCAAGACAGCAAAAGATAACACATGGCAAGCCTTCTGCTCTAAACTTAGCCTAAATACTAATTCAAAGCAAGTCTGGGACAAAATTAAAGCAATTAGGGGAAAAACAACATATACAACCTCCAAACTTAAAAGCACTACTACCAATAAAGAAAGGCAAACATACTAGCAAAACATTTCTCAGATATGAGTAACAATATAAACTATTCCAAAAATTTCCAAGACCATAGGCAAGAGATAGAGCTAACACATACTCAGATTTTACAAGACCTAGGAAATCCCGATTCGGACGTAAACTATGAAATCACACTGAGTGAATGGAACAAAGCAATTGCTTCCAAAAAAGAAACATCACCAGCCAAGGATCAAATAGGTTATATAATATACAAAAATTTACCCAATAATATTACCAAAGCAATCCTTAAATTACTAATTATAATCTGGGACACATGACAACTGCCACAAAGTTGGAAGCAAGCCATAGCAATAGCCATCCCCAAACCAGGCAAAGACCCCAAAGATAAAAACTCATAAAGACCAATCTCCCTCACAAACAATGTCTGTAAACTAATGGAAACCATAATATCAAACAAACGGAAACACCATCTCGAAAGCAACTCCTTACTATCTGAAAACCAATGTGGCTTTCGAAACAAGGGCTTCACCATTGACCAATTATTCCGACTAGAAGCAATAAAAAATAGTATTCAACCCAACAAGGAAAACAGATATAAATCTTATAGCAGTTTTTCTCGACTTTGAAAAAGCCTTTGACATGATTTGGACTATGGGTCTGATTGCTAAACTTAACCGCTTCAGAATAACGGGCGACTTTTTAACTCGATAAATAACTTCCTAACTGGTGGCAAAATTATTGCAAGAGTAGGAAACACCCTCCCAGACAAATTTGCCTTAGAAAACGGCACCCCTCAAGGGAGTGTACTCAGCACAATACTCTTCAACTTAATGATAAACGACCTAGACCATAACCTGGCCTCCAACAAAGTCAATCTATCTCAATTTGCCGACGATAGCGGCATCTGGAGAGCCGGAAACCCCGCTAGTAAACCAGTTATAAAAGAATTACAACTTTACAACTTTGTCTAGACAACATAGGGAAATGGGCAATTAGGGATTCAAAATCTCACATGAAAAAAGTAGCAATAATCTGCTCCCCAAAACACAACTATAAACTAGTATACCCGAACTTATATATCCAGGGAAAATTAATTAAATATGTTAAAGGGGCCAAATTCCTAGCCATCTATTTTGATAATTACCTAACTTGGAAACAACACATAGAATACATAATTAAACTGTAATAATGATCTAAACTTATTACCAAACCTGAAAGGAACATGTTGGGGAACAAACCAGGACACTCTACTCACGATATACAAGTCATTAATTAGATGAAAACTAGACTTTGGCTGCCATGTCTATAACTCTGCTAAACTAACATGGTTACAAAAAGCTGGACACAATACAGCGTATAGCATTACTAGTGTGCACCGGAGCACTCTCGTCAACCTCCCTTGACGGGCTACAGATCCTAACCGGGCAATTACCATTATACCTGAGAAGGCAAAAAATGATACTCAGGTACACAATTAGGTTAAATAACCACCCCAACACTCATCCTACCAAAATCGCAACTAATAAATGTAACATCACATTTAAAAACAAACTTGTACCAAATATCCCAGGCGGCAAACTCGCCCTGGAGCTCAGGGGAAAATACATATCCTTGAGCAACAAGAAGAATACGTAAATCCTCCCAACCAAAACCCCTGGATGCAAACTACCACGAGGGTTAACACCTAGGCCACTGAATACGGGAACAAACACGAACAAGAAAACAAACTTAAAACAATAATAGCAAATGACATCCGACAGTCATATGAAGGATTTACTAAAGTCTATACAGACGGATCCAAAACAGCTGAACCACCAAGAACGGCGGCTGCAATAGTTATCCCAGAATACAACATTCAAATGGGGTCCCGATTGCCAGATTATTGCTCAATCTTCACCACTGAATTGTGGGCAATCATTGAAGCGCTCAGATGGATAAAATATAATAACATACCAGATACGGTCATAATAAGCGACTCTCTTAGTGTAATCACATCAATCAATAATCGCCACACTTGGAGCAGAGAGCATTTCCTTGACAGGGCCTTCGGTATGCTCAAACAACTATCCATAGGAAATCAGACAGTTAACTTCATGTGGATACCATCGCAAATAGGGATCCCTGGAAACGAACGAGCCGACAAAATCGCAAAAACCAAATTAGGAGACCCCATCCCTATCCCAGTAAAATATAGCACACCGAAGCACTGAGCTTCGCTTTGAACTATATAAACCAAAAAATGGCAGGAACATTGGAATACCTACACCAAAGGAAGGAAACTATACACTCTCCTACCAGAAGTTGACCGATCAATCAGACCACCTAAGGGTTCCAGTGTAGACCAAAAACTCATTAACAGAATTATGACAGGAAAAACTAGGCTAGCAGGGAGCTTTGTCAAATATACCAGTCCCAAACCAGCAAACATAAGCTGTTATAGCTGTCATACTTTAGAAGATCTAAACCATGTATTCAATAATTACACAAAATACAGGAAAGCAAGGAACAACTTCCTGAAATCTCAAAAGGAAATCAATCACCCTATAAATGCCCAGACTTCCTACAAACATCTAATCTAAATAAGCACCTAACTACTCAAAATATATTAAGATTTATAGGAATAACAGGACTCAAAATTACAATATAATCAATAATCGACAGCTTAATTAAATAATCATTCAAAACCCATATCAAACTCAGGTAAATAATTATGACGGCCGACTAGGTCGCGTGGGTTCACAGACCGACACAGCCGTACACATCACACGGACACCGCTCTTCACATGGGTTCAGCGAAGAGCACTGCACTTCACATCGGTTCATTGAAAAAACCCACCAAAATAAATAATCAAATTTAAGAAGAAGAAAAAAGAGAAGAAAAAAAATAAAAAAAATTAATTTCACAAAACCTAAATAAAAAAAATAATCTCTAATAAACACTCTCTTAACCCCATTATAGATATCCCCTTGTAATTATTAATACAAATAATAAAAAACAGCACAGGATATTATCCTTTTCATATTTGGCAACAATAATTATCTAAATTCAAAATTCGACGCAACCATCAACCTGGATCCATTGGATACCACCAAGAATAACATATGATAGTCTCCGTGCGCTTTTCCTCTCTTGCGTGGTTCGGACACAAAAAATAAATTTCCGATATATTAACATAAAACTGAGTGCAGGTAAATTCCCACTCAACCAAACAGGTAAACATAAATATTTTATTAGTATCATGAGTGCGTGGGTTCATTCCATCTCATGAATCAGCCCTCCAGTCAGACTGCAATGGGTCAAAAAAAGGGTCCCGCGACTGAAGGCTAAAATTATCAGTGTACCGTCTGCACATAAACGCCTGGGTATGAAGTTCTCATTCCTTCTTCCAGGAACAATTATCAGGTCGCCTGCGATCAGAAACCAGTGGCACATGCACATATGTGCGAAAGCCACTTAAATCCAATGTAAGGAAGTAAGTAAGTAAGAAACCAACAAACTAACAATATACATCCATAATAATTTGACAAAACTACCATGTGCTAAGGTATAACCCAATAAAACCAAAAACCTTGATGCTCACCACATTATCTATAATGAGGGAGAACTTCAATACCATGAATGTTAACACATTATGTGCTATGTCACAATCAATCTAAAACTTAAAACAAATAGGATGTTTTCGATCACGTCGGCGTGATGGATGATTTCATTCCCTTTTGTACAACAAGAGTATCCCA
This sequence comes from Sinohyriopsis cumingii, assembly GCA_028554795.2. Lineage (NCBI taxonomy): Eukaryota > Metazoa > Mollusca > Bivalvia > Unionida > Unionidae > Sinohyriopsis > Sinohyriopsis cumingii. The sequence continues at coordinate 31,504,250 of CM068833.1, forward strand.
AAAGGAAGGCCTGCGGCAGCAGTGTGACTGGTTGCATTAAATTACATTTAGCCTTGAGTTTATTCACCAACAAGGTAAGAAGTATAAGCCACCATTATTTCAGGTTTAAACCTACGGGAAATTAATTTGTGCCCCTTTATTCTAATTTAACTACATTTTAAACAACAATATTATCCCAGACTAACATCCTTATAACCTACGCTAGCAAAACAACTAGCTACACCAATACTAACTACAAAACTCTCTTAATATAATCATCATAAAATAACTACGCTGCATAACTATCATTTATACGGTAGAATTAAACATATTAAGGCAACTTAGACAACTATAACATGACGTCACTGACCGGAGAGGCCCTAAAATAGGTGCTAGGTAAAACAGACTAGCCAATGCCTGGGTGAAATCCTTAAAAATAACAAGCCCATGTTGTTAAAAGACTTTTCACCAAAGGCTGTTCCTGACAACGACAACAAAATAAAAACCTGACAAAAGTACAAAAGTAAAGATAATCTCTATATAACAAATTACAACCCGCACTGGTATTAAAGATAAACCTGTAAACACCTATGTTTTAAACACGCTAAAATACTAATATTGATGCTGTAGGCGATTAAAAACTTCACATTAAAATTCGCTTATCAGTGAATAAAATTAAAACATTTAAGTAAAACCCCAAAACCATGCCACCCATATAGATCTACCATAAATAATTAATTAAACAGTAAAACGCTAATAACCAACTACCAATCCGATTTGACATTCTCTAACTGTATAACACGAACTTAAAATTCTCCCAAAATAACCAACTCCAAGTAAGAATTAGTTTTCCAAAACTGAACTCACTCCGTTAGAAAACAGACCAAAGAATTCATCTCCCAGTCAGATCTGGCCTTATATAACTAAGAAGCAAAATTACAGAGCCAACCAGGAATTTCAACTCTTAATCAGATTCGGCCTTAGATAAACAAATTAGGAACATACAAAATCGACCGAAGTATTGAAACATCAATCAGAATTGAGCTTTTATAACTAAATCCATAACACTAGGAAACCTACCAAGGAATTCAACTCACAATCAGATTTGATTTTACATCATAGACACAAGCAGGCTTAAAGACCGTCATTCTAGGACTCCTTCACTAATTACGACATTACAAAACGCACCAGAGCAGACCTTAAACAGGTGCTAGGCAACATAAAATAACAATACTTGGGTGAAATCCTGAAAAGCAACATGCCAGTATTGATACAGATTTTTCACTTAAGGCTGTTCATGACAATTGACTTATATTTACAATAAAAACAAAGAACTGTCAAAACACCAAAGTAAAGTTATATCATTACTTAACGGACCCAATTGCATCACACAACACACAACAGCCCTGATTTAACAAATCTAACTAAAACCTTTACTATTGTAAAGTTTGTTATCTAGCCTTATTTACCAAATATTATATATATTTTATAACATCATCCAACCATAGCATCAAATCAAGACAGGTACAGTATATAGCCATGTCACAAGGCGCCATAAACAAAATTGCCCTACTCAACAAAACGAGATTGGAAACTACTAAGTAGACTAACTAGAAAAATGGAAAAAATTAACCAGCAGAAGATTAACGACACAAAAGAAGAAACCAGTAATGCAATACGGAAGGAACCCCCCAGTGAGCTTGTTCAAGGTTACTTTCTAACCTCTCCAACATCAAAGGAAGTCACGCAAAGGAAATTAGAAGTCCAAAAGCACTCAACCAGAACCACTAGAGCCTCCACACGAAAGACAAATACCGAAATAACAAACTTTGATGATGCTATAAAAACTAAAAACACCAATAAACGGATTACCATACAACTGCAAGTAGATCATAGAACTGAAACTGAAACAAAAAGAACCAAGACCCTGATCACAACAACATAACTGCAGCAAACAACAACACAACAGAAAACAAAGAAACCGACAACAGGGTAACGACAGCAACACCAACAACACCCATAGTGGAAGAGAAAACCAACTATGATGAAACAACAACCGCAAAAGCCCCAATAGCACCAACTAACGAATACACAACTTACACACCACAACACCACCAGCAGACCCCGGAAGACAACACAACTGAAAACAGAAAGACTAACAACAGAGTAACAGCAGAGTTACCAACAATACCTACTGACAATATAGTTGCGACAGTGATACCAACGATAACCACACAACTACTTCTAATCAACTGCGTGGGTTCGAGTCTCGGGCTCGGCAAATGTGGATATGTGAGAAAGCTTGCCGGTAGCTTCTCGTGGGTCGGTGGTTCTTTACGGGGTTTTCCCGGTTCTTCCTCCACCATTAATACTGGCCGCCATGTATAGCCTATCTTGTGCTGAAAAATGGCGTTAAACCCTATAACAACAACAACAACAACAACTTCTAATCAAACAACTTACATCTCACAACAAAAAAAAAAAACAAACCCAAAAGGAATCACCACTGAAAAGGGGACCGACAAAAAAATAGCAACAATACCACCAGCCACCAGCTTCCCTTGCAAAAGGATGTTAAGCTTGACAACAAGACAACAGCAACTGACACAAATACAACAACAACCACAACATACAATACACACCAACACCAGGAGATACAAGATGGACCAGACACAACGGCGAGCAACAATCAAATGATGAGAGACAACAAACTAACAACAATGACACAATCAACAACGCCTACACAAACAACACCTAGCACTCTACATCATCAAGATATAACGGTAGTACATGAACAAAAAACTGTCAACAATACCACATCAGCCACAGCAACAACAACAACAATCACTAGCACAACACACAAAACCTCACGCCCGTCCAATATCCCAAAATACACCATACATAACAGTCAGTAAGCGGGTCCATCGGAGCACATAACGGTCAGGGAAAAGACGGAAATAGAAAAAGCCCTCCAGTAAGAAAACCAAGAACTACAAGAAACAACACAACATACCCACAATGATATACCAGAATACGAACAACAAGCATCAGAGGGAAGGGGGAAAAACCAATCAAAAGAACTCAACATATAAAAAACAATCACAACCAACACAGAGCCAACATGCGAGAAACAACAACAGGTCAAAAAGCAACATGGCAGCAATAAAACCAACATGGTTACAAGAAACAAGAATAACAGCAACATCAGTCACCTAAGATCAAAGGGAAATAACAACACAACATATGGAGAATACCAACCTAAGGAAAAATCTAAACCCGCGAAATACCACTAGCACTCACCAGAGCTAACAATATATATATATCAGTGGCACCAATTAAAGATTTCTACGAATAAGTAGTAAGAGTTTAGCAGAAACATTAACACAACACCACAGCGGTACCTTCCAAATTATTGGACCAGAGGCCAACTACATAATTATTTGGTGTAACTCTGCACGGCAGCTCGCCAAATACCTGGAAAAAACAAACATAGCGGACATCAGTAGTATATGGGGGCGACTTGGCGTCAATGGGACTTTAATGTTAAAATAGGGTCCCGGCACTTTGGCGTCAAGGGAAATTTAACATGGGAAATTGAACATGGGAAATACAGGACCGGTACTTTAGCGTCAATGGGACTTTAACGTTAAAATATGGGCTTTGCACTTTGGCGTCAATGGGAATTGAACATTGGAAGGTCACCTGGGGATCAATGGGAATTAAACATTGGTGACGTCATGGGTTTATAGGGTCAAAACCTCTTATAGGGTGAAATGTATTTGTAGGGACAAAGGGTTGATAGGGACAAACATAGACATGCAGAAACAAACAAATACAAATCCAAACACACAGAAAAGAGGACAAAAATATTCTAAAGAAGGACTCACAGATAGAATAGAGACTCGAAAAAGAAAAGTCTGTTGTATGGGTTCAAAACATTTATTCAAGCATATACATGGGCTCTCTGGCCTGTGCTTTGGTCTAAGCACTATCCATTTAATACATAAACATTTGGACATAAAATAAACCTATTTACGAGTTGTTTAGTTATTGACTCTAGTAAACTAATGTTTAAAATTAACGTTCACTCCTTTCTAAATACACTTTATGCAATGAATTTACATTTAATGTTCGTTTATAAGAAAAAGCTAAAACAAAACAAGTAACAACTAATCAAATAAGAGAAAGTTCAAGTTTGTCTCTCTATCCGTCACACACGTTGTTTAAAATCTGGTCAGCTACCACTTGTGTCCCAGCATAGATATTTCCCATCACGTACTCCCTTTCAGACGTAAATCTGCTGTTACGTCCATCGTGTTAGGTACATTTATCGGTAAGCAGATCAAGAGCAGTTATCATCTTCTTCCCATGGAGGTACAACATATGCCATATGAATAGTCACTTTTCCATCGGTGATGTCAAATTTTTCTCTAATCGACTGCACGTCTTCAATAGCCCTCAAAAGTTTGGAAAAAGTTATTTCTGCAGGTGTGCTAAATCCGAGACATACAGGTGAGTTCAAACTGTCGTGATACATAGATAGGCTCAAACGACCTCGATCTTTGACTTGGCAATGACATTTGCGTTCCTGTAATAGTGAGTCAAGTAGATCCGTAGTGAAACCTGATACTTCCTCGGCTGGAACGTCAGATGCGAAGTCTTTAAATTTCACCGTGTAGGTGTAAGTTGTCGTTCTAAATTTTCTCGAGGTTGCTGTCTGAGTCATTTGGATGCTAAAATACTCCTTTAGGTCTATTGAATCCTTTCCCTTCTTGAACTCACAGTAGTGAATGGGGTCACCCTACGGACAATGGGAATTAGCATTACAGGGACCCCTGGGTCACTCTACGGACAATGGAAATTTAACATGGCGAAAAATCGTGGGTCACTCTACGGACAAGGGGAATTTAACATGGCAATAAATCGTGGGTCACTCTACGGACAAGGGGAATTTAACATGGGGAATAGAGTTTGGGGTTGTTTAGGGACAAAGGGAATGGAACATGGGATTTTTTTTTTTTTAAATTTAAAAATTTAAAAAAAGGGTAGGCAATGGAAAGGCTATCTCTTTTCGAGATATATGGCTGGCCCTGAAAAGGGCCTTTGGGTTTTCTTGTAATTTCTTCTTTTTCTCCACCAACTTCTTATTTTATCTCCAACACTCTTTCTCTTCTTTTTTTTCTCCTCCTCTTCTTTCTTCTCTTCCTTCTCCTCTTCTTTCTTCCTCTTCTCATTTTCCTCTTCTTTTTCAATTTTTTCGTTCCATGTTCTTATTCTTATCTTTTCCTCTTCATCCTCCTTCTCCTCCTTTATTTCCTTCATCACACCACTAATCTTGTCCTTTGCTTTTCTTAAATTGTTAATTTCCATCTTTACACGATGGGGACTATAGGAATAATGGTCTTCAACGAGTCTTATTAGCATCTGTTCCATTATTCCTAAGTTGTCTAAAACGTCTTGCAAGGTTTGTATTTTGTCCATTTGGTTTGACGCCATCTTCTTTTTATTCTTTGCAGAATGGTTTGAACGACGAATACTGTGGGTTCTTATACGAAAAGCGCGTACGTGAAGGAAAACATCCCCCTGAAACATAAAATGGATCTTACCTAGATGATGACCAAACATCGCGCGGACGTGAAGGAAAACATCCCCCTACTTTCTCATTTCATATAATATAACCCTAGCTATACTCTCCACATTTGCTAAGAAACCCATAATCTACTATTCACACAAACATACCTGAGCTCTTACAAACACACAAACACACAAACACATACACTTCCACTATTAATAAAGAGTTAGTGTTTATTTTCACACTACTCTACCTACACACATTGGCAAATTAATAGTTATTTCTTTTCTAGAGTATTGGGTAGCCCTGAAAAGGGCTGTTTTTTGAACTCCTGATGCACCTATCTAATGGTTGCACCGTCCTGGCCTGGCGCCACACACGCATCTTCTTCCCCAGTCTTCTTTCACCTTTCTTTTGGGGAGCGCAGAGGGAGGATGATTCGCTTCAACACCCCAATCCTCTGTCTCGGGAATATTGAACGACATCCTCTCTTTTCTTTTCTTTTCCTCTTCTTCCCTCTCTCTTCTCTCCTCCTCCTCTTCCTTCTTTACTCTTGCTTCTTCTACTATAGCCTCTGCTGATAGTTCGTTTACTATCCGCCTGGCATATTCCAGGTGCATCTGGAGTTCTAACAGTTTCACTATTCTGCTAGTCATTCTTCTGGCTGTGTTGATCAATCAACAAGGGTAGCTAGACTACCCAGCGAGTTTCAATTTATAGTGAAAGCGCGTACGTGAAGGAAAACATCCCCCTAATAACATAAAATTGATCTTACCTAGATCATGACCAAAAAAACAACAACAACGCGCGGACCTAAAAGAAACACTCGCTCACTTTTTTATGCTACCCATCACTTCAATAGACTATCCACATACGCAAAGCAATCCAATCTAACCCAAAATATACACCTCAAACAGCCCAAATAACAAACATCATTTTAATCTACTATCCACACCAACCTACTTTATCACTTACAAACACAATCACACAAACACACAAACACATACCCTCACATTTTTTAAGAAAGAGTTAGTGTTTATTTTCACACTACTCTACCTACACACATTGGCAAATGGATCGTTATTTCTTTTCTAGAGTATTGGGTAGCCCTGAAAAGGGCTGTTTTTTTGTTTTGCTATGGCATTCTTTTTTTAGTTTCTAAGAATGCGATGTCCTCTGAGGATAGACTTTCTGGCGATAGGTCTATCGACAAAGCCTCTGTCAGCTTCAGGTTGCTGCTGCTGCTGCTGCTGCTGCTGTTGCTGCTGTTGCTGCTGTCTCTGAAGTCTGTACTTCTCTGTCCATTCTTCTTTCTCCCTGTTCATTTATTCTCTGAAGAGCTCTTCTATCAGGTCTTCAGTGATTTTTAACATTCTCACATTCTCTATTTCTTCTGGCTTCGGTATCAGACTGTGTCTGACCCTATGCAAATTCACGTAGGCTTCGTTGAGCTTAGCTAGTTTGGAGCACATCTTCTTAGGAGGATGAGTCGACAATGGATGGCTAGACTGGGAACAACCCGGTTCTTAAAGTTAAAGCGCGGACGTGAAGGAAAACATCCCCACACGGTTTTCGAGCCGCAACGTTCATGAGAGGGATAGTAAGACATGAAAGAGCATCAATCCAACATTCTTATAGCTAAACAAACCACAAAGGCATTTTTTTTCAAAACACAACATTTTTTATTCAAAAATCACTTAACACTAACTAACAACAACTCTAACAATAATCCAACATGATAACATCAAACAATTTTTTTTCAAATGACAAACATTTTTTTCTTCAATTACTAACTACTTTGAACAGGGCTGACAACGTTGTGAATGAAATTGTGATTTCCACTGTTGGAAATCATTAGGCCATTGATGGACACTACGTTTCCTAGCTTGAGACAAAAGATAAGCATAATGGTCACAAAACCATCGATCTACTTTCACATCGTTTCTAGCAGAAGAACGAGGATCGAAATGAGTCACTAAATGTTCTAAGGAATAGCCCAGGCTGCGATGATGCAGAAAATACACACAGTACTGTCCACACACCAAGGAATCTGTGCCTTGTAATTTCACATTATTGAATCGGGTGGTTTGAGCATTTCTTCTCATAAAGTCGATGATATCGTTTTCCAAAGGGGGCAATCCGTACGAATCGAAATATTCCACACATCCTTCTTGAGGAAAGTAGACGGCTACCCAGTGGGTTCCTGGGAGATGACTGTCGTCCGTGTTGATCACGTAAGCTTGATGGTCTTTAGGTTTGCGATGAGGGAGTTCATCTTTAGCACAGACGACAGGATTCCAAGAAGACGTATACGAACTGTGGTTCAAAAGGTAATAAAGTTCCCAGGTATCCATTGATTTGTGTTTTTTCTTCTTCTTCACCACAGGTAATAATAAGTCGTCAATTCGATCCTGACTTTTTGCTTGAAAATGTCTGACGAATAAACGGTTATTCGTTCTGTTTCCTCACTCTGATTCAGGAGAGCTTCGATACGATGGATCTCTTGAGTAGTTAATGGTGGACAAGAATGTTCACGCAAGTCTTTATACCACTGGTGCAACACGTCTTTGTTCGAGATGAGACTCCAAGCTTCGTCCAGATACTCGTCCAATTTTTCTTCTTGACTCAACATTAGGCATTTATCGTGTTGAATTTGACTGGGATGATCGTTTTAACATCCATAGCAGTTTTTCTTGATCAGTTCTGTTATTTTGTCGACCAAGTGTTTGGCAAAACAGGAGACTAAATGGGCTTCTTGTTCTGGCCATCTCGACTTCATTATGATATCTTCTTTGTCTTGAGATTCTTCTCCTTCCACGGTCTCCTTACATTCCATCTCCAAAGTTTCTCCACTAGGTAAAGAGGGATAACAGTCTTCCATGGCTTTCTAATAATCTAGAATGACTTCTCTCAAACTGTTGATTTCTATGGTATTATCGAATTCTGCATACAGGATGACGTTCACTGTCGTTGGTAGTTTATCTGCAAACTGAAGTTCCACACGAATCTGGCCAGATTTTATAGGGTGGAAATGTCCCTCGTCGCTGCCTTGGTCTGGAGTGAAATCGAAAGCCCACAAAGCATAGCCTCCTGCATATTCGTCGTAATCAATGCCGTGACTGGTGTTGGTTCCTAACTGGCCGGTGGCCTCGTACAGGGACAAGTACGATCTCAAGTAATTCATCTTTGTGGGATCAAAGTCAGGTTCGAAAGGTCGGGTACACAAGGTTTTGCCATCGCGACTGACTTCGATTTTCTTCACGTTGAAGTGTTGAAAGTTGAAAGGATTTTCAGGGAAGGCTCCGTTAAAGGCTGCATTCGAGACCATACCAAGGATTAAACGCTTGGGTAACTGTCCTTGAAACAGATGATCTTCGGTTATGGATTGAAGGTTAGCGGGAATGGTGAACGTTTTCACTTCCACGCGTCGGATGGGATACTTGGCGGTCGTTCTGCTCAACGTTTGACTGATGTCGTTTCCCACTTTAGGTAACACTTCCACGCGCCGTACGTAGAGTCTGGCCACTTCGATTTGGCTTTTAGGATTGCCACCCTTAGTAGCAGTTTCATCAGCCAACAAATGGAAAGTGGCACTGCTGCGATTCAGTCTCAGGCGCACATTGACCCCGTTCAGCAAATATTTCTCTTGCAACCACATGTCCAAATGCAAACGATCCATCAGTTCTAAACTCTTTTTACCTGTGATTCTGCTTCGTCTTGCCACAAAGCCGTCATTGTCATCTGCGTCAGTTATCTTAAACTTGCCCGCTTCGTCATCTACCCACAGCACACAGGCATTGAGATGACTTGTCTTGGCATCTGGTCCGTACGTCAAGAGATTTTCCAGGTAGGCACGGTAAGGGTAAGTATCCATGCTGCTGCTAACCAGTTTGTTGTTCAAGTACAAGTCCACTGAGCTGAACAAGGAATGCATGAAATTGTTGACGGGAGCTATAATCTCAGCGGGATCTACTCCACCATCATCCTTATCTAGAACTTGGACTTTCAAGTACAAGTAACTGCTATTCAGATCGATGTAATCTTCGGGCTGTCCTTTGATTTCAAACTCGATGGGAGCTGAGGCTGTCAATGAGGAGACGGGATGAAATTCCACCCATTGGGATTCTTGCATCGTCATCATGGTGGGGGGCATGGCAAACAGATCCAGTTCCGTCTTGGAACAGGCGCAAGACTCTCGGTGCATCATTTTTTGTTGTTGCTGTGTCTCAATAATCGAAAACGTCTAAGTCTCGAACGGTTCTTCTTTTTTTGGCCTTTCTCGCTTGAAGTCTGGTGAAAGGGTGTTTTCTTCTTCGTCGTCTCTTTCTGCCTTGTCCTTGCTGAATGCTTGACTCGGTAGCGTGCAGGGCATTTATAGGTGTGTCTCGTCGGCCTAAAATGTCTTTGCCCGTTTGCAGCAAGACATTTTTGCCTGCCCTCATGAAGGCTTCTTTAGGGTTTTGTTTGTCGATGATGACATTTTGGAGAAATTCTATGCCTTGTGTCAGTGCCGCATCTTTCAAGGCGTGCAATCCTCGTGTCACCATCGGTTTCAAAACTGGAGCCACCGAACGAAAGGCCGATTTTAACATGTCTCCTAAACCGTGTCCTCGCTGTCGAGCAACCCCTCGGTACACTGGATACATGACTTACTTACTTACGAGTCGTGAGAGAACCGTTTTCGAAAATGGAGTTTCACCGTGACTTTTCCTTTGGTGAATGGAATATTTTGTCCCAAATCTCCTTTTATAGTAATGTTGACCGTGTCCAAATACGACTTGCTGACCGGCAAATAGTGAGGATGGACAAATTCGCGGTGGACGTGGTAAGTGTTTCCACCTTCCTCGTTAGCGATTGTGGCAGAGTCCACTTTGAAAGGAATGACACGCAGTAACGGCACGGAGGTGTGTCCCACCACGTTGTATTCCACCACATCGGAATACACAAAGATCAAATTCAGTCCTTGGTTCAGTTCTACCGGGGTACGAAAATACTGGCCAAAAGACTCGTTGCTGTAAATGACAACTTTTTCTTTTAGTGTTTGTTCTACTTTCTTCCTCATCTTTATGTCACCACCCAACATGTCAAACAATTCATCATTAAAATAGAAACCCATGATTTTTTCCCCCTCAGGAAATTTCATCAGGAAGCGACGAGCTGTTTTGTGGTATTCCAGGGTGACAGCTTTGGACTTGAAAGTCTTAAAAGCTTCCCCAAACACGCCATTAAACTTGGAGACTATGGCGCTGACCAAATGTTGACCACTAAAATAATAGCCTGAGGGAATGGACAACTCATAGTCGGTCCAATTTGGATTGACTTTGTTTTTTGTTTTATGGGGATATTTGCTATTGTCATTCATCCACTTTTGCAATGGTTCGTCATAAACTTCCACCGTAAAAAAATTTTGATGGGTAAGGACATTGAGGACTTGGGTTGGGTGAATCATTTCTACCAAAGCCACTTCCCAATGGGCTTCGTGATCTAAGGGGATGGCTTGAGGTAATTTGGCCGTGTAACAGCACAACGTGTTATTGGGAAACACCTCCATGGAACTGTCACTGGGTAAGGTTAAGTAAAATTGGTTTTGGTGACTCATAATTCCAGAGTTCTGTGGCTGTCCGAGGGGTTAGTGGATGTCAGAGGCGTGTCTCCGCCCAAAATGGGGTTTTGGTTGTGGTTGTTGTTGGAGTGGTGACTGGCACTGGCACTGGACACAACGTTCCCGTTCGAGGAGAATTTCAGGGAGGGATTGGGAAGCAGGTAACCGATGCAACTGCTCAATAAAATGGTCCACAATTGTTTGTCTCCTTGTTGCAAACTCAAATTGGCGATGGCTGCCCCGATGACACAATACACCACGAAGATTTGGCAGAAAAAGACGATTTGCGTTTTAGGCACACGTTCTCCACACCACACCCACAAGGGTTGTTTTTGTAAATCTTGCACAGAAGAACTAGGGGAAGAAGGACTGGTCGACGTAGCTGCGTCTGCTGCTGTGTGAAAGGACATGATGGTCACTTCTTCTTTTTATAGTCGATGACTTGCGAAGCGTCGATCCAAGAATCGAAACTGGGTGGATATCCTTTCCAACGTACTTTGACTTCTTTGACACGTCGTTTGCCCACTTTACGGGTTCTGCGTTCGAGAATGCTTTCGATGTCGTACACGTCGTCTTCTTTTTTGGTGACACGTTGTAACTCGGGCAAATAAAACGTTCCTTTGAGTACTTCTCCGTTCATGTCTTCCAATTTATAGACGGCAGGATGACGGCCATGTACTCGTCCAGTGACGCGAAACAGTTCGGTCGTCCAGTTAGGTAAGTAACCTTTGTCGAAAGTGCGTTTGGTTTTGCCAATGCGCACCCAATCTCCTACGGTCAACTCTCCACTTTTCTTGGGGACAGCCCTCGTCGGGGACGTACCGAACAGGCGCTCGAACACCAGCACTTCGTTGTCGGGAGTCACGTCTTGCGGGGCACGTCCGATGCTTCGATGGTAAGATTGGTTGTACGCTTGCACCAGGTGCGGTAAGATGTCGATGTACTTCAGAGTGTGGTGATGCGTAAAATATTTCCACATGCGTTCTTTCAAAGTGCGTTGAAAACGTTCCACGATGCTGGCTTTGGTTTCGGGATTCTCGGTGGTAAAAAAATGAATGTCACGTTTCTTTAATTCTTTTTGGAAAGCTTGGTTCAGAAATTCGGTGCCTTTGTCCGTTTGCCATCGAAGAGGGCGACGACCGCTTTGTTTCAACACCCGTTGCAGGGCTCGCACTAACTCGCTGCTCGATTTGGAAGTCAAAGGCACGACCCAGGCAAATTTGGAAAAGACGTCGATGACACAAAACAAATATTTGTAACCACGATTGTAGCTGGCCAAATGAGAGACATCGGCTAAATCGGCTTGCCATTGATGATCGATGCCTTCCACTCGGGTGCGACTTCTGGCAAACTTGCGTCGAATGGGTTTGTGTAAAGTGTAGGTAGCTTGTTCTTGTAACCATCGTTGCACTTGAGGTAAACGGAGACTTTTCAGTCGCGTTTTGGCAGCACGATACAATTTTTGAACTCCTGCGTAACCTGCAGGATGCGAGGGATCGTAGTAAATGCTGGCTAAGACTTTTTCCATTTTTTGTGTTTGTGTGTTAATAAGGCACCCACTCTTGGAAGAGGCTACTCTTTTTCTCTTGGGGTATTTTCTTGGATTGCAAGGCTTTGCGTGTGCGACCGGCGATAGGTGTCGAAGAGGAGGAGGATGTCTGAGCGGGGGATATCGGTTCTTGTTTCACTTCTGTCTTCACTTCTGTCTTCACTTTCTTTTTCTCTTGTGAGGAAGAAGGGGTGGCCATCATCTTTTTAATCCATCCAATTCTGGAGGTAGGTGGTGTTGTTAACTTGCGTACTTTTTCTGGTGGAGTTTGAAACCCTTCTTCTTCTTCTTCTTTTCCTTTTTCTGTCTTGGTCACGGGTACTGGTGGTACTGGTACTGGTACTGGTACTGGTGATGGTGCTGGACTTTTCATCAAGGTCTTAAAATCTTTCAGAGTGGGTAGAGCTGTTTCGTCTAAAGCTTTCTGGTGAAAGAGTTGTAGTCGTTGCAAGAGTTGACCGTACTTTTGCGATTTTTCTGTTTCGGACAAATCTTGGCGATCCATCAAGGATTGCAATTCGTGTTGTAACTGGGACATCTCGCTCAAATTGGGATTGGGAGGTAAATGCGGGGTGCGTTGTTCTTGCCACCGATGGTATTCCATCCATCGTTTGTAAGGCACTAAAGCTAGTTTTCGTCCTTCCATGGGGTTGTCAGGGGTGAATTCTGAGAACTTGGGACTTCCGAAGGCCTTTTTATCTTGCTCCCACCAGTCCTCCCAACATGGTTCCCAAGACTCCTTTCAGTATGGGGCCTAACAAGAGAGGTAAAATGCCTCCACGTTGGACCAACATCTTCTTTTTTTGACGAATGGGAATTTTCTTTTGAACCATTTTCCGAAGAACGTGACGATGTTTGCCTAAGCATTGTTTCTGGTGTTTGGACAAAGGGATCGTGCCTTTCAAAACGTTCAAACAACATTCGCACACGGTATCGATGACCTCTTTGGAGGCCGTTTGAATGAGTTTTTTTCGTAGGGGTGGAGAAGCTTTGGACAGGACAGATAACAGGTCCCCATGTTTGGCTAAACGTGGTGGCAGTCCTTTCCTTTTCTTTCCTTGGGGTTTTCTGGAGGGTGACATCTTTGAGTCTTTAGGAGCACCTAAAAACACTGATACCCTACTCGGTCACAGGCCTTTTTTATACTGGAACGCGTCGCCACTGATTGTCTTTACGTTTTATCAGTTTGAGGACAGGCATGACACGTCGTGCAGGGGTACGTAACGGACTAAATCGAGCCAGTTCTTGCTTGGACAAATCCAGTAAACTTTGTAACATGCCCGATCTTTCTTGAACTTTGATTTTGGGAGAAGGTACTTTGTGAGCAGCAGCCACTGCCGCTAAATTGGAAGGTCCTGCCACTGGGGAAGTTCTTTTGGGGGTCATCAACGGAGAAGTTCTTGGTGTAATCAACGTCTCCAAGTACTCTTCAGTTCCTGGTGACATCAACGGAGAAGTGGACAAACGTGAGGCTGCCGGAGACGCTGTGGCAGGTCGTGGCTTGCGAGTGTAAGGTTGCGTCCTGGCCGAAGTGCCTCTCTTGCGACTAGTTTTCTTCTGTGGACTTTTCTTTTTCTGAAGACTTTTTCTCTGTTTCTTTTTCTGGGGGCTTCTTTTCTTTTTCCGGGGTGATGGTGGTGGTGTCTGGTAAGAGGAGGGTCCTGTCACTGGAGAAGTTATTCTTCTTGGGGACCTGGTCTTTTTCTTTTTCTTCTTGGGGCTTCGTTGGACTTTTGTCTTGGGGATAACTTTGGGGGCATTAGGATCCCATCTTAAGAGTGAGCGAATGATGACCCCTCCTAGAGTACCGCTCCCTCCAGGTTTCAAAATGATTTGTTTTTTGGTTTGAGTGTCGATGCGGGGATCGGCCAGTTGGACCAAAGCGACTTTGTTTCGATCGAAAAAGCGTTGGGTTTGATGAGGAATCTGAATGATTCCTTGGAGTAATTGACGTGCCGTCACCGTGAACCATCGTAAGACTTCTTTGAGACTAGCTTCTAAGACACGGGCTCGTGTTTGTGGATCTTTTTCTCGACTGATGCCATACAAGGCACGAATCAATTTGACGGGAAGATGCGACTGAAGGGACGTCTTGTTCACACTGTGTGAGACAGACGAAAAAGGGTCTGAGGTTTTTATAGATTTTTTTATGGGGAGTGAAATGAAGTCGAGGACGGAAACGTGTACAGGACAGGCCCTCCGTCTTGGCACCAGTGGTGAAACAAGTGGGTACGAAATCGCAAATCCTCGGGGGTTGTAGGTTTCAAATCGACGAGTAAATAGGCGTGTGGTGTTTGAGTGGCATCGTCGTACGCCTGAGTCAGCCAAGGCGTTCCTAACTGTTTGGCTAAGACTTGCACTTGCAATTTATCTTGAGGACTTTTAAACAAGACCACGTAATGCGCATTGAGACTGATGGTGCGATGGGCTTTACTTTGTTGAAACAAATTTTGGGTGATGTAAACGACACTGGCATTACGGTGATGCCCTTTGCGCGTAAACCACAATTTAATTTCTTCTTCGTCTTCTCCTAACATGTCGTCGAAAATGACCAAATGGGTTAGACGGGAGTCAGAGACGATGCCATCGTCTTCTTTAGGAATGCCTTCCACGAACACGATGGAATCGCCTTGACTTTCTCGCAAGAGGCTGTACGCCGATTGCCACTCTTTGTAACACCACACGATCCGTTGAGGGGGTCGATCGATCAAATGATGTTTATGTTCGATCAAACGTTTGACGAATTCGGTTTTGCCTGAACCGCTAGGTCCAGCAATGAGCATGTTAAAGGGATGGCGAAGATACAAAGCCTCCCAACTGGCACGATCTAAGTGTTCATCGATGACTTTGACAGTAGAGGAAGAGGGAGCAGAGGTAGCCATGGTGTGAGAAATGTCACTTGTGACACGAAAAACAAACAAGACAAGAGTTTATATACTTTTTCAGAACACGTTTATTGAATGTTTTTTTTTTCAAACATGAATACGAAAGACAAAAATACATAAAAGCCAAAGGCTTAAGTACAAGAATAAAAGGCACATGATAACGATGAATGTGGAATAAACACAAGTGTCTGTACAACAACCACATGTTTTGGGTAATGTTCTAACCAGTTCAACAGGGGGTAAGGTCACACAAGTGTCCTCCCGAAAGGGTCTTTCAGGCCTGTCCACGACAGTCCTGTCCTGGGTGACGGGTTCTTCTTCTGGCACCGTCACTAACACGGGATGAAAAGTAACTTTTTTCCTTGAACAACTCTCGTGCATACTGGGCCACTTCTTGGGTCCAAGCCTCAAAATCCCATTCTTTCCAGGCATGGACATCTGTCCAATGGGGATGTAAGTCATAAGCTACACACACATCGTCATACACGTCTTGGGTAGCTAAAAGTTGACGAATCTTTTTTTCCCGTTGAGGTCGAGAAGTATCCAGATGAAATCGCAAGGCTTTGAGCAAAAGGAGTTTTTCGTGACCATTTAAGGCCATGGAGGTGGTAAATACTGATCGTAAAGAGTCCACAAAGAATCGGCTGGTAAACGAAATCCCAGAAAACAAGTCACTAAGACACACACCACTTGTCGTCCCAAATTGAATGGATACAGTTGTTGTAATAATCGATGGTAATGATCCACGGTTTGAATATGGTCATTGAGTTCCTTCCACGGAATCTGTTGGATGACATGTGACATAAGTCGTGGCATGGCAGCCTGTTTTTATAGTCTCTTTGTTTCGGAAACAATACACGTACTTTCTAGCCAGAGATCTTCGTTCTCCAGTAGGGAACCTAAATCTTGCATACTGTAACC
Organism: Sinohyriopsis cumingii; assembly: GCA_028554795.2. Lineage (NCBI taxonomy): Eukaryota > Metazoa > Mollusca > Bivalvia > Unionida > Unionidae > Sinohyriopsis > Sinohyriopsis cumingii. Next base: position 31,520,758 of record CM068833.1, read on the forward strand.
GAAACTTCAGAGTTCGTTTAGAAGTTTCCTCTTCCTCTAAGTAGATTCCACGTAAAATATGTTGATAATCCTTTAACTTGTCTTCCTCAATGTATTGCTGTAGGTGAATCTCGAAGTAACCAAACTAATGAACATTTCGATCATTCACTAACTCAAAGTGTTGAACAAGGTCTGACCACTGAAACAATTTCTGACGAATCAGTTCTCTTATACCATTCAGGTACCAGTGGTTAAAGATCTGGTGACGTAACGGATGCAATTGTTCTTTACGTTTCACTTGTATTTTGACCAACTCTCGGTAAATGCGTTCTCTCAACTCCACAGGCAAAGCACGAATGTTCTCTTGTAAAGTATCCATGAATAGGTCATACTAAATCCTCTTTGGTCTGACACAAGAAATGTACTCTTTGCACAAACATGGTTTCACTTCAGTGTCGAATTTAAATCGTTGAGTCACTAATCTACACATTACAATTCGTTCAGAAGTTTCCTCTTTCACCAAGTTGACATTGTGTGAAAGATGTTGGTAATTCGTTAACTCTTCCTCTGGAATTCGATGCAGTACGTTTACAATGATGTAACTACAATCGTCCATACCAAACCAATCCTTTTTAAAACTAGAGGATCGTTGATCAATGTCTGTCCAATGGAACACTTTCAATTGAATCAGTCCTTGTATAGCCTTCAGGTACCAGTGGTTCAAACACCGGTGACGTAACGGATGCAATTGTTCTTTACGTTTCACTTGTATTTTGACCAGCTCTCGGTAAATGCGTTCTCTCAATTCCACAGGCAAAGCACGAATGTTCTCTTGTAAAGTATCCATGAACAGATTATTATGGTAAGAAGTTACTTCAATGTCTCGGTCCCACTAAAGGTAAGTAATGACAATTCGGTGACCATCGAGCATGTTCTACGTAGGCCGAATCTTGCGGTTCCCAGTGGTGAAGTGACACACCGCAACTGAAGCACTTGACTTTATCTCCTTCGCCCAAGTAGAAAAATCCGGCTCTGGCTAATTCTTCGGGGGTCGGTCCTCCCAGATACTTTGGCCATTTTCCTTTGAACGATTGAAGACGATTTTCAAAGTCGCAGTATTCCGACAAACGCACAGGAAACGAATATTCGTTTTTCACAGGTTCGTTTCGATGAGGGTTGGGTGACAGGAACAGGAGTTTGCTCAGGGCTGGATGACATCCGTAGGGGGGTAGACGTGAAGGTGAACATTCCCCTTTAAACCCGGTAAAATGTCTAAGAGGACGAGCGGCATCGCTTTCGCATCCCTCAGGTTTGACACGCACAGCATCACTTTCCATGACAGGGGCAGTGAGAACAAAGTTCCCATGATGCTTTACGGCATCGCTCAGGTCACAACGTACAGCATCGGTCCCATCGCAAGGCTCACAATCGCACTCGTCTGCAAACTCCGTTACGCAATTACAATGGTAACCACATGGACAATCGCAGTTTCCTTCCGGACATTTTCCGTCGCAATGCCTGGGTCTTATCCATCCAATATTAGTCACACTAGAGGAAGATACAACTTTTTTACAATCCCCAAACTGAAACGATGTCTTTTTCAAAGTATTCATCTTGTTCGCTCGGTCTTGGTAGTCACAATGAACTATCGATCTTGACCATAGCCCCCTTTTTATACTAGTCTCAATGCAGTCTCCAGCTTGTACATCTTTCCTTTTTTACGTTTTTTATGTCTTGTTTCGGAAGGTACCGTCTCTAAGGTACCGTCAACATTGTACCGTAGTGTAATGGGTGGAAAGGCCATAGAAAGGTAAGGGCAGTGCGGAGACCATCGAGTATGTTCCAGAATAGCTGAATCTTTATAGATACATAGATCCATTCGTAACTTCAGTCCGCAAGCGAAACACTGTACCTCGTATCCCAATCCTGACTCAGGTCCCAAGTAGACAAATCCTGTTCTAGCTAAAACATGCGAAGAAGGTAATCCTTCCCTATCCGTAGGCCATTTCTGAAACGTGTCCAATCGACGGGCACAATCACAATAGTCAGGTAAGAAGACTGGAAAATGGTAGGGTTTGAACTTGGAGTTCTCATCGGGTTTCTCACTCGATTCTTGCTGTGGCGAAGTCATCTTTCTGGTGGGTGGCTATCCTCTTACAACCAATGTTTTATACCAACGTGTCCATACGGTAAGGTGAAATGATTGGGAAGTCGAACTCGCTTCTGGTACACGATTTGATAGACTTTTTCCAAGGGTCGACTGACGATGTGGTGAGTGGGTAAACGTACAATTTTGTTCGGTTGGTAGGTGGTCACTTTAAAGTTTCCATCCTCTCCCGATTGCAAGGCTTCTTTCAATACCCCAAAGTTGACCACTCGACTGGTACGATAATTCAGAGTCAGTCTTTTCACTTTGCACGTCGTGTGCACTTCTCCTTGTTTGTCACGGTATTCGTAGCCGTAATTTTTGGGACCGCCACTGACGAAACTTAGAATCTTGTCGTCGGGATGCTCGTCTGTCCAGGCTCCTAAACGGTCTCCTTCGATGATAGGGTGATGTTGAATCGGGTGATGGATGTAAATGCAACTGTCTGTGTCAAAGTACAGGACGCGTTCTTCTAACAGTTCTAAAGCTTCGTACAATTTTAGGCGAGCATGGGCTGTCACGTAAGCCGCAATGATGACATTTCCAAAAGGGTCGTCTTGTACAAAGTCCAGATCTTCTTCGTAATTGACCAAGATCAAATTCTCTTGAACGACGTCCACGTGTTTCATGTATTTGGTTTTGTCGTGAATCATCTGGAAGTAGCGGGAAGGTTCTGTCAAATATTCCGTCTTGGGTAAACACGGTCGTTGTGCCATTTTACCCCACAAGCAATTTAACATCACTTTGGCAAACGATCTCCTGCCTTCGTTTTTCTCGATGTGGTCTAAAGTGATGCCTTCTTGTTCGTAGTATTTCTCTTTGAATTGTATTTGGTCTTCGGGAGTGTGACACCAGGAAGGATAGCCGCTGGCTTCTTGCTTCAGTTTCAAAAAGGCATCCACGTAGTCTGCGAAAATGCCTTTCTGACTGGGATCACCCTTGTGGTATTGTTGTGTCTTGGGAAAGTGACAAATTTCGTACACTTCTAACAGTTGGTATCCCATGTCCAGAGCTTTGAACAATTCTACGCTGACCCAGGTTCCCGTCAAGGCACGTTCTTCCTGGGTGTGCTGACAAGGCTGGTCTTGGTTGCACGTTTCGGCACAAGTACGGCACAAGGGAAACATCAGTTTGCCTTGACAATGGTGAGGTAAGACGGGATGGTATAGGTTCGTGGGAGGCAAAACTTTACACTTGATCAAGCCTTCGTATTGTCGAATGTTTTTCAGGTCGATGTGTTCCGTTAACAATTGCGGGTGCCCTACAGGAAAGCGACAATATTTGCACACGTAGGAATACAGCGAACACACGTCCAAGTATTTGATTTCTTCTCCTTTCTCTTCGTCGGCTTGGTACAGCAAACAGGTGGCATTGGTCCTTCCTCCGTACAAACTATCCCTCGGGTTCAGCGGGTCCATGAACTGGTAACTTTCCACGAGACGTTTAAACTCGGGATCGGTTTTCATACGGTGATCGTACTCGTGTTCCCACATTTCCACCACTTGGTATCCTTCCTGTTCTAACTTTAGGCGACGCTGACAAGTGTCCTGGTACAAGTCTTCCATGGTTCGTTGCAAAAACTGATTTTTAGTGCCACGGTCAGGGTAACAGACGGGACATCCGTGAAATAAGCAACCGTTAAACTCGTACACGATCTTGGGGTTTTCTAAGTCCCAGCCATCGACCGAACACGTTCCGATGCTCTTTTCGCCCCCTCCGTTGCGGGCTTGCTGAATCCACTTGTCTTCCTTGTCGCACAAGTAATGTAACCAACGTAGGGCTTTGACCGAGTATTGACGTTTGACAAAGTGGGTCGTTTGAGGACTGATGACAGCCACGGTCTTTTCAGGCATGAATCGTTGTCGATACACTAAGGAACACGCTTTGGCAATGGTGCAAGCTTCTTTCAAAGGATCGACCCCTCCGTGTTCCATGAACAGTTCTCGAAATTTTCCACAGCAACGCCGTAAAATGTCCACGTCGGAACGACAATACTTTAGCATTTCTTCCTGAAAGTCGAAAGGGTCCGAGGCGTGAATCTGGTACCAAGCGTAGAAAGCTTCTCGTTGTTCGGTACGCATGTTGTCGGGGTCGTAATAGTGAGCCTCAGGTAAATGGGGTAGAACGGCGTGTTGATTGGCTTCCGTATTGAAAAAGTGTGGAAAGTACCCTTTAGCCATTTCTGTCATTCCAAACGTTTTAGGCATTCGACTCAAAGGCATGGCCAAATAGCTCATCGAATCTTTAAACTGTACTTGTCCCACTTGCATGAAAATGATTTTGGCTCCGTTCAAAGTCACTTTAGGACGCTCGGTGCCTTGCTCCGTATAGTATCTGAGAAGAAACTGTCCATCGTATCCGGAGAAATTGTGAGCCATCACCGTGGCATGACGATGACAATCTCCGTAACGTTCGATGTCCTCTTGGCTCCACGTCTTGTCGACGGGGTCTAAGACCCATTGGGCAAAATCGGCTAGTGTTGTTGGTAACAGGTAGGGCTGACAAACGTGCGCAGACAAGTGGAACAAGGCACTGGTTCTTCGCTCAGACAGGGTGGAGAGGCCAAACATCCTGAGCATTTCCGTCCACAATGTTTGTGTTGCTCTCGATTATTATAACCATAGTCACATTTCTCACAATAATAAACATATGCCAGGAATCCAGTGATACTGGTAATGGTATCGAAATGGTCATCGTGATGATAAAGGTGAATGTATTTTCCGTCCTTAAAATCTTGGCCTCGAAACAATAGAGACCCGCGCATTTCTTGAGGGTGCACTTTCAAGGTGTAGCGTGGAGCTAGGACATCTTGCAATTTTTGCATCTCGGGAATGTCACAGGGTGTGTCTTTGGACAGTCCGGCTTGTTGTAACAGGAGTTCTGCTTCGTTTCGTTGTTTGGCTCGGTCGGAACGTTGAATAGTGTCCCAGGTTCTTTTCCATTCTACCGTGTCGTTCTTGTTGGCATAGGTTCGTCCCACCACGATGGCACGGGCTAAACACATCTGGTCATGAGGGTTGTTAATTCGGACGAGACTCGTTTTGGTGTTGCGAAGGTCGTCCACCAATAACATCTTTTTGCGTCCTGTCCCTTGAGGAGGAGAGACGTGGGTCATGTCCAGTGTGGCTTTACCATCGGTGATGTCAAACTGGTCATTGGATTGTTGTACGTGTTGAATCTTGTCCATGACTTTGGAAGCAGTTAATTCTGCAGGGGTGCTAAACTCGATCCAAACAGGGGATTTCAAACCGTCGTGTTGTATGGAAAGTCTCAAGCGATCGTCTTCTTTGGGTTGACATTGTCGCTTGAGTGCAGTGAGCAAAGAATCCCACACCTCAGTGATGAACACTTCTGCTTTCTCTAACGGCACTTCAGCCTTGAAATCTTTAAACTTCACCGTGTATTTGTAAGCCGTGGTTCTAAATTTTCTAGAGGAGCGCTTTTCCGTCTCTCGAATGGAATAGTAATTTTCAGGGTTAACTAAGGGTGATGAACTTGGTTTAGAGGGTTGGATTTCTGGTTCACTCATGTCCTCTTCAAAATCACTGGCATGAATTTGTGCCAAGATTTCAGCCCTGGTACGAGGCGATAGATCACGTTTCTGCCTCTTACATTCTTCTTCTTCTTTCTTCTCGAATGAATGGGATCGTTTCATCTTGAAAGCAAAAAGTCAAATGACTCAAGTTCAAACACCATAAACTACTTTATAGTCATGGCAGACCAGCGTATATAAAAGGGTGTGTGTCTTGTCCTTTCACTATTCATTTCACTCTCAAGCCGAGCACAACGATGGAAGAGACTAACCAGATGGAACGTTTCGTCAGAGCTTTGCGAGGGGTCATTAGAAAATTCTCTTCAGACCAGCCTACGGACTACTCTCCTTCCTTTCGAGATAAAAGTCAAGATACTTGCTATATCTGTCAGAAGAAAGGGCATTGGTCTTCAGAGTGTCCAGACCGTCAAAAAAGAAAAAAAACAGGGGATAAAAAAGACAAAAGTCAAGATACCTGTTATTATTGTCAAGAAAAATGACATTGGTCTCCAGATTGCCCAAAAAAGAAACAAGAGGAGTCAGAAGAAAAGAGGAATTCTTCAGAAGAAGAGAGGGATTCTTCGGAGGAAGAGAGGGATTCTTCTGAGGAAGAAAGAAGACAGGTGAAGAAAAAGAAACAGGAGAAAAAAAGAAGAAGGGAAGAAAGCGAGGAGGAAGAAGAAGAGGAAAAGAGTGTGACGGTGAAGAAATTCAAAAAACAGAGAGAGTAAACAAGGAGAAAGAAGAAGTCAATGAACTTTTTATTAAAGTGTTGTGTTGTGAATTGGATTGTAAAAAAATGGAGAAAAGAATAAATGAATGATAAAAGGTAAGTGTCTTTGAGTTGTGATTTTAAAATAAGAAGCTACACTCACGCACTCATACACAAACACGTACTATAAGGGTAAAAATGGGTGGGTTTTTTTGAGTTATTGGCAAATTGAAATTGTATTTCTTTTCGAGAAATGTGGGTGGCCCTGAAAAGGGCCTTTTTCTTCATGGTGAAGGGGTGAGTTTAAGCAATCAACTTTAACTGCCTTATGCCTTTGCCACGGCCAAGGCCTACTTCTGGACTGCGTAATGTTGATGATGATTGGGTTGAAATCACTAAGGGTGGTACGGTAGGCTTAGTCACAGGGTTGACGTGTTTAGCTCGGGAAGGTCGTATTCTCTTCGGTCGTGATAAAGAAGTCTGATACATTTGTTTCAGACTTCTTAACTCCGCTAAAATGTCCAACAGTACCGTGACCGTTTGATTTTCACCCTCTTGTTTCTTTGCTGCTACTTCTTCTTGCTGTTGTTTTTTTCTTACCTCTTCTTCTTGTTGCTGTTGCTGTAGGAGAAAAGCCTGTTCCGCTTCCTTTTGTCGTTGTATAAATTTCTCCAATTCTTCTTTCTGTCTCTGTCTAAAATTCTCCACTTGCGGTAATGAAGAAGGTAACGAAGGTTCCGGAACAAATTCTTGCGAGGAGAGAAAATCCACAAAATCCCAATTCACATCTTCTGAAAGTAAGTCCGGGTTCCCTTGGGCGGTCTCCCCTGCTGGTGCACACCACTGGATCGTTTTCTGAGTTTCCGTCATGTTGAATCACTGTCGCATAGATTGACTGCACACAAGCGCTAGCGAATCTATATTGACTACGTGACGTCACAGACTGCTCTCTTCGGATTGGATGTGGGCTGACTGAATTCTGTAACGCGTGTTCGGATTGGTGAATGAACTCAATCCGTTTCAATCCTTTCTGTCCCTATAAATAAGCGCAGTTCACTGCATTGATTCACTTATTCTCGGAGCCTCAACATGTGGACCGACGTTGAATCTTCAACCCTTGTGTCAACAATGATGTTCAGGACGGACATGCTCATGTATGTCCGATCCAAGTGGACCGTTGTCCACAGGACCAACAGCAACCTGTGGATAAGAAGAGTCTATATAGAGAGACAAGGTTGCCTCAAGAGGACTCTGATGTATGGCCCTGCTGTAAGACGAAGTTTGAGGAAAAGAAGATGTCGCAAATGCCCTTTATGCTAAGGGCATATTAACATAAACCAAAGGCCCTTTTCAGGGCCAGCCATATATCTCGAAAAGAGATAGCCTTTCCATTGCCTACCCTTTTTTTAAATTTTTAAATTTAAAAAAAAATCCCATGTTCCATTCCCTTTGTCCCTAAACAACCCCAAACTATATTCCCCATGTTAAATTCCCCTTGTCCGTAGAGTGACCCACGATTTTTCGCCATGTTAAATTCCCCTTGTCCGTAGAGTGACCCACGATTTTTCGCCATGTTAAATTTCCATTGTCCGTAGAGTGACCCAGGGGTCCCTGTAATGCTAATTCCCATTGTCCGTAGGGTGACCCCATTCACTACTACTCACTTTCCTGTGACGGAATGGTGGTGAAAGAGGTCAATGATGTTTGTTCCTTCTCTTTTTTCTTCTGCGTAGAGTTATTCATCTTTCTCGTCGCTTGTCCTCGCAATGAAGTGTCGTTCTTGGAAGTATTCCCTTTTTATACTGGGTGATAACAGCATGTCCATAAGGTAAAGTTTTGTGGTCTGGAATATTCACTGGTTGCACGTAGTTTCTCGTGGCATTAGTATATAAACAACTAAGATGTGGTACTGCATTGATGATGTGATCGTGAGGTATAGAATCACACCCGAGTTTCTCTTTGGACTTGAGTCTTACGCTCTATACTTGCTGTTTGAAAGGATTCATTTTTCTCGATTGGTCTTGGTAGTGGCAATGAACTATTGGTCTTGGACGTTGTACCTTTTTATATGCTGACCAATATCGACGTGACCGTACGGCAACGTGAAGTGATTGGGAAGTCTCACTCGCTTCTGGTGCACCATTTGATAGACTTTTTCCAAGGGTCGACTGACGATTTGGTGAGTGGGTAAACGTACAACCTTATGCGGTTCACAGGTGGTAACTTTAACGTTTTCATCCTCTCCAGAGTGCAAGGCTTCTTTCAATACCCTAAAGTTGACCACTCGACTGGTGCGATAATTCAGAGTCAATCCTTTCACTTTACACTCGGTGTGCACTTCTCCTTGTGGGACCCGGTAAAATTCGTAGCCGTAATTTTTAGGACCGCCACTCTCGAAACTTAGAATCTTGTCGTCGGGGTGCTCGTCTGTCCAGGCACCTTAACGGTCTCCTTCGATTTAGGGTGATGTTGATCCGGGCGATCGATGCAGGTGCAACTGTCCGTGTCAAAGTACAGGATGCGATCACCAAACAGTTCTAAAGCTTCGTACAATTTTAAGTGAGCATGGGCTGTCACGTAAGCCGCAATGATGACATTTCCAAATTAGTCGGCTTGTACAAAGTCCAGATCTTCTTCGTAATTGACTAAAATCAAATCCACACGAACGACGTCTACGTGTTTCATGTATTTGGTTTTGTCGTGAATCATCTGGAAGTAGCGGGAAGGTTCTGTCATATATTCCGTCTTGGGTAAACACGGTCGTTGTACCATTTTGCCCTACAAACAATTTAACATCACTTTGCAAACGATCGCTTGCCTTCGTTTTTCTCGATGTGGTCTAAAGGGATACCTTCTTGTTCCCAGTATTTCTCTTTGAATGTATTTTGGTCTTCGGGAGTGTGACACCAAGAAGGATAACCACTGGCTTCTTGTTTCAGTTTCAAAAAGGCATCCACGTAGTCTGCGAAAATGCCTTTCTGACTTGGGTCACCCTTGTGGTATTGTTGTGACTTGGGAAAGTGGCAAATTTCGTACACTTCTAACAGTTGGTATCCCATGTCCAGAACTTTGAATAATTCCACACTAACCCATGTCCCCGTCAAGGCACGTTCTTCCTTGGTGTGCTGAAAAGGCTGATCTTGGTTGCACGTTTCCGCACAAGTACGGCACAAGGGAAACATCAGTTTGCCTTGACAATGGTAAGGTAACACGGGATGGTAGAAGTCATTGGGAGTCAATACTTTACATTTAATCAAGCCTTCGTATTGTTGAATGTGGTTCAGGTCGATGTGTTCCGTTAGCAATTGCGGATGCCCTGCAGGAAGGTGACAATGTTTGCACACGTAAGGATACAGCGAACACACGTCCAAGTATTTGATTTCTCCTCTTTTCTCTTCGTCGGCTTGGTACAGCAAACAGGTGGCATTGGTCCTTCTTCCGTACAAACTATCCATCGGGTTCATGGGGTCCACTCCCTGGTAACTTTCCACGATGCGTTTAAACTCGGGATTGATTTTCAAACGGTGATCTTACTCGTGTTCCCACATTTCCATCACTTGGTATCCTTGCTGTTCTAAGTTCAAGCGTCGCTGACAAGTGTCTTGGTACAAGTCTTACATGGTTCGTTGTAAAAACTGATTTTTAGTGTTACGTTCAGGGTATCAGACGGGACATCCGTGAAATAAGCAACCGTTAATCTCGTACACGATCTTGGGGTTTTCTAAGTCCCAGCCATCTGCCGAATGCTCTCCGATGGTCTTCCCCCCCCCCCCCCTCCGTTGCGGGCATGCTGAATCCATTTGTCTTCGTTGTCGCACAAGTAATGTAACCAACGTAGGGCTTTGACTGAGTATTGACGTTAGACAAAGTTGGTCGTTTGAGGGGTGATGACAGCCAGGGTGTTTTCAGGCATGAAAAGTTGTCTGTACACTAAGGAACACGCACTGGCAATGGTGCAAGCTTCTTTCAAAGGATCGACCCCTCCGTGTTCCATGAACAGTTCTCGAAATTTCCACAGCAACGCCGTAAAATATCCACGTCGGAACGACATTACTTCTTCCTGAAAGTCAAAAGGGTCCGAGGCATGGGTCTGGTACCAAGCGTAGAAAGCTTCTCATTGTTCGGTACGCATGTTGTCGGGGTCGTAGTCTTTATCCTCAAGCAAATGGGGTAGAACAGCATGTTGATTGGCTTCGGTATTGAAAAAGTGAGGAAAATAACCTTTAGCCATTTCTGTCATTCCAAACGTTTTAGGCATTCGACTCAAAGGCATGGCCAAGTAACTCACTGAATCTTTAAACTGTACTTGTCCCACTTGCATGAATATGATTTGGCTCCCTTCAAAGTGACTTTAGGACGCTCGGTGCCTTGTTCCGTATAGTATCTGAGAAGAAACTGTCCATCGTATCCCGAGAATTTGTGGGCTATTACCGTGGCATGGCGATGACAATCTCCGTAACGTTCGATGTCCTCTTGGCTCCATGTTTCGTCGATGGGGTCTAAGATCCATTGAGCGAAATCGGCTACCGTGTGCGGTCCTCGAAAGACTTTTTCACGCCCTCCAGGAATTTTACTGCAGTGAGGGCAATGACTAAAGACAGGTTCATGGATGCACTTTTCACACGCTTGGAGAGCCACGCAGAAATTAGAAATGTGAATGCCGGTCTCTTGCATGCATTGAAAATCGAAAAAGATGAAATTCCCTTTCTTCTTGTGGTCCTCATTTTCCTCTTCTTGTGGTTGGTATTTTTGCATGTAGCATTCGTGTTCCAAGTCCACGATTTGGTGAAAAGTGTGACATCGTTTCTTTCCTAGACATACGTGAAACTTGGTACTATTGGTATGTATGCCTTGTCCACACGTAGGGCACAATCTCAGGAGTTGACAAGCACTTTTCTGCTGTAAACCTCGCGTCTTCAGATGTTGTTGGTAACAGGCTGGACTGACAAAAGTGCGCTGACAAGTAAGGTAATGCACTCGTTCTTGTCCTTCGTCCAGACAGGGTTGAGAGGCCAAACATCCTGAGCATTTCGATCCACAATACTTGTGTTGCTCTCGATTGTTATAGCCATAGTCACATTTCTCACAATAATAACGGTATCCCAGGAATGCGGTGATACTGGCAATGGTATCGAAATGTTCATTGTGATGATAGACATGAATGTATTTTCCATCCTTAAAGTCTTTCCCTCGAAACAACAGAGGTCCGCGCACTTCTTGAGGGTGCACTTTAAAGGTGTAGCGTGGAGCTAGGACATCTTGCAATTTTTGCATTTCAGGAATGCCACAGGGTGTGTCTTTGGACAGGCCAGCTTGTTGTAACAGGAGTTCTGCTTCTTTTTGTTGTTTGGCTCGATGATGTCAACCGGTCATTGGATTGTTGCACATGTTGAATCTTGTCCATGACTTTGGAAGGGGTCAATTCTGCGGGACTGCTAACCTCAATCCAAACAGGAGATTTCAAACCGTCGTGTTGTATGGAAAGTCTCAAGCGATCGTCTTCTTTGGCTTCACATTGTTGTTTCAGTGTGGTTAACAAAGAATCCCAGACTTCGGTGATGAACTCTTCTGCTTTCTCCAGCGGTACGTCGGACTTGAAATCCTTAAACTTCACCCTGTAAGTGTAAGCCGTAGTTCTAAATTTTTTAGAGGAGCGCTTTTCCGTCTCTCGAATGTGGTAATACTTTGCGGGTGATACTGCTGGACTTTGGTTTGGAGTAGGCTCTTTTTGTCTGGTCGCAGACGTAGAAGGTATTGGTTCATGTCTTCTATTTGTGTGAACACTTCTTTTCGTGTGTGAGGCGATACGTCACTTCGCTGCCTCATACGTTCTTCTTCTCTCTCATCGAAATCGTGCGATCGTTTCATCTCGATTGCTGATTCAGAAATGATTTAACCAAGTTCATTCTCTCCATATATACCCTCTCTACCTCTTATTGTCACAATGACTTGGTATATTTTACAAGGGCAAGTGAAAGCCAAGCATATAGGAACCCAACGACACCGGTGCGTCTTAAACACCTCATGCATCTTGACGACCCTTCGATTCAAACCCTACCACGAAAGAAAAACGTTGCAAGAATAAAAGCAGACAGCTGGTGTCTTCAAGAGAGCTAGAGATGGGGCACTGTGTCGCTGGGACACGTACGTACTCCAGAAAACTACGCCACTCGACAACGATGTCTCCTTCTCTCAGTCACTTCTACTTTGTCTCTGACTACGATTCTACCAACCCTTTTTAAAAACAGGAAAAACCTTACTCCGAAACGACTTTGGGAAACATCTTAGGAAGGAACTGAATCAAACTACTAACTGTCCACATTGCCCTGCTGCAGAAACACTGGACCACTTATTCAACACCGGTCCCAGTTACCACAATCAACGAGTCGGTTTCCAAGATTACCAAAAGAAAATTAATTCCCCTACAACATACCCTGATTTTTTGGACAAGGTACGCATCAAAAACATCGATACCACATACATGAACATAATAAGGTACCTCAAACAAATTAACAAACATGGCAACAGATAAATACAACCACAAGTAATTATAATAACACTTAATAGAAGAGCTTAAGCAATAAGGTAAGAATGCTAGCTGAAGGGCACGCCCATGGTTGTTGTTGTGTGTTTTTTATGTTTTTATATTTTTTCTGCTCATGTATACATGCAGCTAACACAATACTTACCATCATGGTCTGGGAAAAACAACACATATATTCTCATAATTATGTATACGTATTATAAAGGTGGCAAAACCCCGCCATCAGGCCCAGATACACACGACAACAAGAGTGGTAGGATATAAACAAAAAATCATTAGGCCCCAACGATCTTAACACTATAAGGTGACCTAAGCCAAGTCAAAAGGCCCCCCCCCCCGACACGCACACAATGCGGAACTAAATAAACAACAACAACAACAATACAGTGCCCAATTATTAACACGACATTTAAATCCAACACTGATACTGAGACCAAACATACTAATTTATACAACAAAAATGGACACAATATACCGCCCTAATTCAGTATAGCTATTAAATAAAGAATCGTGGCGATAAAAGACCAGTCGCAAAATCAAGATCTAAGGCAATGGAAGTCGATTTGAAACAGAACAGCAAACTCTAGCAAAACAGCAAAACACTACAACAGCACGAAGAAGAAAGAAAGAGGGTATCAGAGAATGAAGAAGGAGTAAAGAAGAAAACGGACATCGGCTTTCAAATTGCCAATTTATTTGAGGTTCATCCTTCGGCTATTGAAGACCTCTTTCAATAAAAGCTCTATCCCCACAACCCTAACTCGATCCTTTGTATACCACCATCAAAAATGAAAACCGAAAGTAAACACAGCGTGACCCAAACATATATAGGGTGCCTGACACCCAGCTGATTGACAACATTTCGGAAAATCAAAAGTACACCATGTACACCAAATTCCAACTTTAATTAAAAAATTGTAATGAAATTAGACAACTCAAAGGATTAGAAAAATTACAAGAGTGGCTTACACACCATTGGGATATATTTTTTTCCACTAGTACAACTGGACTTCTGGACTTGATTTGATCTTACACGATTTGCCGTTTCTGGGCGTGATGCTTTCCTGTGGCGTTTCGCATCCCGCGGGTCCCTTTCCTCCTTTCCTCGGCCGGACATGTTCATGGATTAAAAATTGCGACATTCGCACATAAAAGCGGGACTGTAGTAGTTCCATTCCTACAGTCCCGATCAATTGAAAATCTCGACCTTCGAGACTTAACCGGTCGGGAAAGCACTAGTTGCGTAGGCGACTTAAATCCTTTAATTGATTGATTGACAAGAGTATTCAAAGCCCACCCCGTATGCTAAGGCCTATATTTTCTACAGACACTCAACACACACCCATTTACAAAACAAACAGGTAGACACCTTATTATTTAATAAGTTTTTTTTTTTTAAAAGATAAGGATAAATAAGGACTAAAACTCTCATGAATTTGGCCAAAAGGCTGTCCAAACACAAACATAGACAACAACAACAAAAGCACCAAATACTTACACACATGGAGATTTGACTCTGGCAGAGTCACTGAATACAACAACAAACTATAGAGAAATGAAGGAATTTATTCCATAACCATACCTAGCACATTGATTAATAGTTCAACCCTAAATCTAAGCTACTAGGATGGAAATTAGGCCCAATGTAAGCACTGACATATGGAAGATAGTACATCACGTAACTATAAGGGATAATAAAGCTGAATAACTTGATAGATAAAAAAATAAAGCAACCCTGCAAAATTTTACCGCTTTATTGATTTTTTACACAATAATACTTACACACAAACGGGAGGACATGGGAAACCCACTCCAAAAACACTTTTTGACAAACAGGGTGTCACTTCTAAGTTCTAACCAGCCATATATGCTGGGATGGAGCTAGGAGGTGTCAACAACACGAGTTACGAGAGTCTAGTTAAGCAGCGAATTGTGGATAAATTGTGAATAAAGTATTTTCCCTGGTATTAGTTTCACCAAATATATTACTTTTGTAGAAAATAATTATCCTGTTTACATACGTTTATTGTCTTATGATGATTTAGTATTTGCAATTTTTTTAAAAACCAAATTGTCCAATATTCTACACTTATTCCCAAAAAATTCCAAATTCCAAAGGCTAGCTAAATTCTGAGTATAAAATATTTATGACCTGGGGATTTTCGGTTGTGAATCAAACAAGCCGATTCACAAAGGACGAGACCCCTAAGTTGCCTTCGCAAGAAGATGTAATCCACCCGATGTGAAGGGCTGTTTTATCGGCCTAGGCTTTTCCTAGTCGGTAATAACGTAACTAACCTTCGATTACGAATCCGAATCAATGCTGTATATAAAGATAACCTCGCAAACCGTCGATTACAAATCCGAATAAATGCTTTATTTAATGATAACGCCATCAAAATTAGGATGACATAACACTGTCAGCGTTTATAACAGAATGGATAACAAAAATTTCCTTAAAATTACAGCGTAATGTCATCATTTATTATTTTTTGCTTTCTCGACCCATCAGGATATACCATCATTTACCCAGTAGGGAAGGCCATATTGCCTTTTTATATGGATATCAGGCTGTAGGAACCATTTTTATGAATTTTTGCGTCTTTCGACCCATCAGTATATACCATCATTTACCCAGTAGGGAAGGCTATATTGCCTTTTTATATGGATATGAGGCTGTAGACGTCGCCAAATAATTGGAACCATTTTTGTGGAGTAACGCTGGAACAGTAAGTCCCGACAGAATAATGATAGTAATAATAATAATAATGATAATAATAATAAATCCATGTCTGTCGGTCTCTGTGGATGAATGTGTTGGTAACTGCTATATGTAATTGTACGTCATGTCGTCATGATATTCCACCCTTTCTCTTTATTAGTATTAAAATAGAATAAGTATAGAACTAGTATGCATGTACCAGTTGGTAATTTCTATATGTAACAAGCAGTGGTAACAGTATGCATGTACCAGTAGGTAATTTCTATATGTAACAAGCAGTGGTAACATTATGCATACACTAGTTGGTAATTTCTATATGTAACAAGCAGTGGTAACAGTATGCATGTACCAGTTGGTAATTTCTATATGTAACCATCAGTGGTAACAGCTGCAACAGCATCACATTATCAATAAAGTAGTAGTAGTTCAGACGTAGGGATAGCAATACGGTAATAGTAGTAATAGTAGTAGCAGCAGTAAGATAGTAGTAATAGTAAGATATATAAGTAATACAGCAGTACGGTACTAGTAGTAGTAGTGTAGTAGCTGAAGTAGAAATAGTAGTAGTAGCCGCAGCAGCAATAAGACAGTAGTAGTAGTAGTAGCAGCAGTCAGATAGAAATTGTAGTAGTAGTAGTAGTAGTAAGAGTATATACGTAGGAATAGCAGTACGGTAGTTGTAGTAGTAGTGGTGGTGGTAGCAGTAATAGTAAATATAATGATTGTGAGCTAGCTAGACGGCTCCAGTGCCTCGATGCCGGTGGTCGCGGGTTCGAACCCCAGCAAAATCAAACCATATGGTTATAGCAAGGTACTTAGCAGCTGCCTCTCACTAGCAGCTGCTATATGTATGTGGCATGATGTCCCAGTGCTAGACATCACTATACACTGCCATACTGCATGATGCCCCAATATAGACTTCACTATAAATTGCCATACTGCATGATACCCCAGTGCTAGACATCACTATAAACTGCCATACTGCAGACATCCTATCGATATAAAGCTACGTTAAAATTCCATACCCCAAAACACACTCCCCTGAGTTACCTATCCAGGTAACCAACTTGACAGATACATAGACCAATGGACTTAGGTAACTACTATTACACAGGGATACTTGCATGCCAGTACTACACATTTCCGTTATTATTTGAATTTATTTTTCAGATTTATTCTCTATATCAGCCATATTGTTTGCTCATGTAAATATGAAGAACAAGATATTCATGTCGTAACTACAGCCGTTTGAATATCCATTGTAGTATTTGTCTGTACGCGCCAATAGCTTGCTAGGTAAGGTCAACACTTAATATCATAGCTTGTTGTCATGCAATGATTGGTTGGTTTTGTATATGATAACAAGACTTTGCTTGGAGACAGTAAAATCGTTACAGTGAATACAGTCTGGTTAACTTGGAAAACTTGCATTTTAAGGGATTTATAGATATTCTGTAAGTATCCGTCTTCCATTTACTTTTATGAAACATGAATTCTTATTGAGTCAATATATGAAAATGGAATAACGCTGTACTGAATGTGCAGTCCTACATTTACCCAAATCAAGATCACAAAGCACTTTCTGAGAGTTGTACAGTTGATGATACATCGGTAATTAAATTCACAGAGTTTGTAAATATTCAAAGATACCTTATTGATGATGCAGAGAGTTGTACAGTCTCAGTGAGTCAGACGTTCACATATTAAATCAGTTAACTCACACCTAAGTCATATAATGCACAGAAAGTTATTTATTTTTAGCGAGTACAATTATAAGGTAAAATGATCATGTGCACGTCATTTCCTGTGACCGTGAGGTCAATAAGAGTAGACGAAGATTCTTAAGCAGGAATCATGTGTGTGTGTGATTTTGGATTTTGTACATAGCTTTAACAATGTTTCAGTCATATCGCTACGATGTCTGCGGTGTGGCAGTTCATAGTGATGTCTAGCACGGGGGCATCATGCCGCAGACATGTAACATGTTGTCCCACCCAGTCACATTATCCTGACACCAGGCCGACAAGTCCTAACACTAACCTCTTAATGCTGAGCGCCTAGCGAGGGAGCTGTTAGTACCATTTGTGTAAGTCTTCGGCTTGACTTGGCTGGGGTTCGAACCCACGACCTCCCGCTTCAGAGGCGGAAGCTCTAACCACTAGGCCACCGGAGCGGTACTCATTACTGGTATTTACACGGATTGCTAACCTCCACTATCATTATACTCACTACTAACACCCCATCTACATTATTTACACACACCACTAACTCCCATCTATAGGTTTTAAACCCACCACTAACTTTCCATTTACAATATTTACAACCACTACTAAATCCCCATCCACAGTATTTACACCCACCATTAACTCCATATTCATTGTATTTACACATTCCACTAACTCCTCATCTACATTAGTTACACCCACCACTAACTCCATGTTCAATGTATTTACACATCCCACTAACTCCTCATCTATATTATTTTCACCTACCACTAATTAACTCATATAATTTAGCATTTACCCTTAAAACTGATCTTCCCATCCACATCATTTACACCCACTAACTCCAAATCTATAGTAATTTCCCACCTCTAACTCCCCATCTACAGTATTTATACCCACCACTAACTCCACACCTACATTATTATCACTAACCAATCACTCCCCAAACACAAAAGCACAATGCTTCTTCCAATCATTGTAATCATCAGCAACTCTATTATGCACAATATCACTAAGATCACACATCACCTCTAAGATCACACAAAATCACTAAGATCAGACACCACCTCTAAGACCACATAAAACTACTAAGATCACATAAAATCACTAAGATCACAGAACACTTCTACGATGGTACAATACCTCTAAGAGCACACAAAACTACTAAGATCACACTACACCTCTAAGATCACACAAAAGCACTAAGATTACACAACACCTCTAAGATGAACAAGATCAATAAGATGACACAACACCTCTAAGATCACACAAAGCCAATAAGATCACACAATACCTCTAAGATCAAAAAGTACCTAAAAGATCACACAAAACCACTAAGATCACACTTCACCTCTACGATCACACAGCACCTCTAAGATCACACAAAACCACTAAGGTCACACTACACTACTAAGATCACACAACACCTCTAAGATCACACAAAACTACTAAGATCACACAACACCTCTAAGATCACACAAAACTACTAAGATCACACAGCACCTCTAAGATCACAAAATCCACTAAGATCACACAATACGTCTAAGATCACACAAAACCACTAAGATTACACAACACCTCTAAGATGGCACAATATCACTAATATCACACAGCACTAAGATACTAGGAAATTTGAAGATGATTACATTTTGCGTGCAAAACAGTGTATGGAACTGCAGCATATAAGCTCTTCACTCACCAAAATCTTTATGCGATTTTATATGTATAGATATTTTATTTTACAAGCAAGCTGATATCTGTACAATAATTCATTAACTAAAAATTAGTTAAGTATATTACATGGATACGACTAGAATATTTCTTTCTATATGTTGCAGCCCTGTCCTCGTGTCAGCATTGTGTTAGGCTGAAAAACTCATTTCACTTGGAGTCATACCCTGAAGCACAATCATATAAAAATATAAAATGGCCACAGGAGGAGAGGGAAAAGCTGGTTACAGTCTTGCCAAGGATGGGACTCTGACACTAGAAAACAGTAAGTGATCCATAAGTTACATTAAGTTACATATAAAAATCCAGTGGAGTTTGTCAATGAATATTTTCAAACGGTGCATACTGATACATGTACTATATTCATTACATGGTGGAAAATGGCAGTGTCTATTTTATATTCTTTGTTTCCTAAGGTCTGACATACCTAATGTAATATTTTAATAGACTTTGTTACATAATTCTGGCATATTTATTCTAATATTTCAGTGAATATTTTGAATTTCGATCTTATTTTCATACTCTTTTGTTACCTAACGTAGGCCATACTTAATGAAATCTGTCAGTAAATATTTTCATACCCTGCATACATATGCTTTCAATGCATATATTAGAAAGGAAAGACAGGAAAGACAGTGTGTAATAGCAATACAACAGCCAGTGGGAAACGCATCAAATTTGGCTAAGCCTAAATATGGAATTACTAAGTAACCTTAAAACTGTAATGTAAAACCATAGGCTCAGGTTTTGGTAATTTGTTATTCCAACTGGCTGCAATGCAAGTCTTTTCATTGGTTATGCGTGTAAGCTTCCACTATGACAGCTAGTGTTCTGGCTTTCTGTAAGATTACATAGTCCAATGGTTATGCACAGAACTTGTATTTAGAATTAATTTCGCTTTAAAGCGTCAAGACCTGTAGTGTATCAAACAAACGTACAAATATAGTATATACAAAGAACGAACCCAAAGACAGAGTCCGCGTCATAACAAATGCATGCATTCTTTTTCTCTCTTATAAAAAAAGATTAATAACTGACCCCACTCTTTGTTCAGTGTAGTGTGTGGCTACATAAGCATATTCATATGCAATATGAACCGCCCGATAGCGATTGTGACTGCGTGGTGACAGGTATGAACATGCTCTTGTCACTGTTGGAGAGGTATTAGATTTTTGTAAGAAAAGGGTCAAATATCTATGTATTCTTTTTCTCGCACGGACGATGTTCATACTACCTTTCTTGGGATGATCTCGATCTAGAAGCTGTTCTTACGGAGTATAGATATTATGAACACAAAGAAGGCTGGTAACGATGACGACGATTTTGCTTATGATAGAGCATCTCCAGACAGATGTGTTGTTTGTCTCTGGCACAAAGTAGATTCAATAAAACATCGTTTCTTTTAATACAGATGTTATGCATGCGCATTCTTAAAAGATTGGAAATTAGACGGCACAAGAATAAAACTTTCTATTTGTATGTTTTCAACTGACGAACATCTAAACCGAAAAGTCTCATTTTGTTCGCATTTGAGCAGAATTACGTTCAGGAATAATGTAGCCTTCTAGTTAAAGTCTACAAGAACATGTTTCGCAAGATCATGCGTAAAAGAAATTCTGTCTTCCAAATCCCGTATAATTATGTCTATAGTCAACTTTGTACGCATAAATCTGGAACTTTTATTTTTATTAATATTTTTATTTATCACAAGCACATGTCAGCAAGAGGGCAACACAAGACTACATTGATCGTGTAATCATATGAGGTGCCGTTTTATTATCGTATGCTACTTGATACATTCAGTGTATGATATACGTAGTCTCAGTGCATGATAGCATAACTTCACATTCATTATATTATTATTTCTTTCAATTTATTGTTTTGTAAAATTAAATGTATGATATCTTAAATTTGTCTAATGAATGATTTACATTCCGTAGGAACTGAGTGAAATGTGTTGGATATAGGCGATATTTCCCAATATGAAAAAAAGAATTAAAGTGTGAAGAAAAAACTCGCGACTGAAACTTAAATTTAGGAATTTTCTGTACACTAATTAATTAAGATTTTATATTCGTCAAATATTAACTACAAATTCAGTTAATTGATATAATAAAATAAAATTATATGACGAGATAAACATAATATCATAAAATAAGGGAAAAAAGGTAAAATGGCGCCTCTTATTGCCAGGTCTAATAAGGTTCGATGACCAAACTATTTAGATTTGTATATGAACAATATAAACACGCTATTATTTTGACATGCGTTGAAACTAAAGGTTCAATAATCGCCCTACCCACCCCACCGTCAACCAGGGTTATTATCCAGTACAAGAATATGTCATTATTTTGACACGTGTAGAGCTAGAGGTTGAATAATCTCCCACCCATCAAACCGTCCACCATGATAGTACATGTTATTATTTTGACATTTGTAGGAGTTAGAGATTTAATACTCTCTTCACTCGTGCGACCATCAACCAGGGTTACAAACCATTAATGTGGACTGGTCTAACACACTCTTGAGTCTTGCAATCCGAGGTTCATAAACGCATTTAACACCTTGACCTCCAGCCAGTTCGATGTCGGCTGGACCACAGGAGTCTGACCTTTTATCTTCAGGACGTCAGACTCCTGTGGTTGGACCATATCACACACACACACACACACACACAAACACACACACACACACGCGTTATTGGTTTATTAAATTGTGATCCGCCCATGGCATTTATAAACATTGTTTCAAATCTATGTCATCAATTCTATAGATCAGTCAAGAATTTCCACTGATTAATCACTAGCGACGTAAGGAAATAACGATACAAACATTAAGAATTCCGACTCCCACCACCTCTCATTCATAAAGGACAGAATACTGAGGAATCTGGAGTGAGAGAGAAAACTTAATTGGGCTTGATGGAACCCTTGAAACTGACACTTACACCAAGTAGCCTACTATAACCTGGATCGTTATAACGGCATGTGTACACTTTCCATGTGATTTATCTAGTTTTCATAATATCAGTGATACAAATTCGCAATAATCTGTCGAAATTATAAGGTAATTTTCTTGTTTATGAGGCACACACACTGTGATCTACTGAATGCTTGTATTTGTTGCTGTTGTTTTTCTTAAACCTATAATTAGATTGTAAAACAAGATTATTGCTAAATATCAAAATATCCGAAAGATGCCCCTCACCACTGTCTCTGTGTTGGTTGGTCAGGCAGCAGACAAATCCACCTACAGAGAAACATATGGATTGCCAATAACAGAAATGCCCTTTGGTAATTTTCCCTTAACCATCCATCCCCTTCTCTCTCTCTCTCTCTCTCTCTCTCTCTGGACCACCGTAGCACGCTATATTTTTAGACTGTCATGGGACCATGTCTCGTCCTATGAAAGACGGTAAAAGTTCAATCAAACAGACCAACGGAAAGGGTAAAAAGAGCTATTGATGCAGGATAAGCCTCATTTCCCTGATGTATAAATTTTCCAATAAAGGACTCACGGTACTAATTCAACTCCTATAGTAAACATATGGAACCACCATCATATTCAAACTTCAATAACTTAAAATTTCTGGACGCTGATGATCAGACTTATATTTATCCATGCACAACTATCATTGGTGCAAGCTTCTGTGTGGAGAAGTCCAGATGACCCGCGGCATGTTTTTAATCTACATGTGCATGAAACACATGTTATTGATTCTTCACCAAATGAATCAGGTGCTACTTTCATTATTGAGTACTCATAAGTCAAGCCTGTAAAAGTACTAAAATTGCATCAATATAATTTTGGCTATATTTTTTTAAATTACAGATAGGACAAGCTCTCAAAAGATACTTTTACTAAAATTTTAATTTTCATTATTAACCAATTATAGATCGCCAAACCCGTATAAACTCTATTATTTGTTAACCAATTATGGACCAGCAAACCCGTATATACTCTATTATTTGTTAACCCATTTCTAGACTGGTTCACAGTTCTTCCGTATAAGTAGTACCGTGTGTACTATAGGACACACGGTACTAATGGTATGGAAAAATGTGAACCAGCCTGGAAAAGGGTGAAAATAGAATATATATGGGTTTGGCTGACCAGGATTGGTTAATAATGTAAGTTATGTTTTAGAAAAAAGAATCTTTTGAGAGCTTATCCTAGCTGTAAGTGAATTTTTTTTAGAGACATTGTATTATTGATGGAATTTCAGTCCTTTAACACTCATTACTAACATTAGCACCTGGCTCTTAGGTGGGGAATTGAAAGCACATGTTTCAAACACATGCAGGTCCAGAACATTCCGCAGCTCATATCCGTTCCTTAATACAGAAGCTGACATTCAGGTTTCATCTATACTGATAAATATAGGTTTGATCATGAGCATTCAAAAATTTTAAGTTATTGAATTTTTAATATAGTGTTTGCATAGCTTTACTATGGGAACTGAATCAGTACCGTGTGACATCTCGTGGTATATCAGTAGTAAAGCGTACACACAATCTATCTCTATCTAGGTCTGTATGTCTGTCTCTTTGTCTATGTATGTATGTATGCTTTACTTACTATTGTTAATCACATTCAGACTGCTTCCTCCTCCTCTCTCTCTCTCTCTCTCTGCTGGTCGGTTTGTTGGTCAGTTTCATCATCAGAGGTCCACATACATCATAGCATGTCACTGGGGAAAATCTGCTATGTTCCATTTTATGGAATTTTGTTTCTGTGATTTGCGACTGTTCTCGATCAATCGAGAGAACTATTGAATGTAAACGAATGTGCGTGTAAACAAACCAAGGTTGGTGTGTTGGTTGGGAACTGACTGTAAGATTGGTTCGTTGTCCATTTCGGTTTTTTTATTGGTGGAATATTTCTTTTTATCGCGAGAGAGAGAGAGAGAGAGATAGAGAGAGAAAAGAGTACAGTAGTATGTGTATCACAGAGTGATAGACTGATTTAAGAGATTGTGTTTGCCTGAAATTAGTGAATACGGGATATATTTCGTCGAGTGGAAGAAAAACTCTGGATTAACACCTACCAGAATAAAATATATCCGTTACTCAATCGCTTCAACAAATTTCCGTCTTAGTATATGCTCAAATCTATTAGTTAAAAATTTGTATCACAGACTGATATCGTATTGTATCCATGGCAACAATTTCAGCGGTTTACAGTTTAAAATCTACTGTTTCCTGCATATTTCTACAGGAAATACAAGTATAGATCTAATTCTCCTTCCTAATTCAAGGCAAAATAACACAGCAAAAAAAATGAAGAAAAAATGTATGCATATTCATTTTCATTTGAATTTGGTTCTTCTGTTTGTTGTTCGTGCATGCTTACTGCTGCATTATGCAAGGACCGCTCCGGTGGCCTAGTGCGTCTGCCTAGGATGCGGGAGGTCGCGGGTTGGAACCCTGGCCGAGTTCTACCAAAGACTTACAAAAAATGGTACTAGCAACTGCCTGTTAGGCGCTCTGCATTAAGAGGTTATTGTAGGGTCTGGTCAGCCTGGTGGCAGGATAATATCACTGGGTGGGACATCGTGCTTCATGTCTGCGGCATGATGCCTCAGTGCTAGACATCACTATAAACTGTCACACTGCAGACATCGTAGCGATATGACTGGAAAATTGTTAAAGCTACGTTAAAAATCCAAATCACACACACACACACGCGTAAAATATGATCGACGCGGTGTGTATATATATATATATATATATATATATATATATATATATATATATATATATATATATATATATTCATAAAGTACAAAAATACCCCACATTTGGACTCAAAATGCACATGAAAATGTGATTTCAAATGGCAACGTGATGACCCACTCCATGACCTTCTTGAACCTGTAACCAAGAAAATTCGATTTACTATGCATCTTTTAGAATCATGCAAATAAATACATTATATAAAAGATGGAAATGTGTACCTTAAAACAAAACTGTATTTTAATCCAAGTTTCCAATTTTGCAAGAAGTTGTCCCACACGTACAAAATCGTCTGCTACCCAACGTGTCTACTTGCCGCTAGAACATAAATTCTCAACAAATTCCCCGGCGTATAGTCTGTTTCTAAATTCTGTAGTAATTTCTCCCCATTGACAAGACGTTGTAAACACATTACATCCTATTCATCGTTGTTTCTCTTCCACATAATAGCTTATTTTTCATAAAATGTTGAACTTTACTGACTTTTTTACAAGATCGGTTTAGTTTGCTTAATATCTCTTGCCATTTATTGGAATTTTTACGTTGAATTTTGTAAAACTAGCTATAAACCTGACCTAATTACTCGACTTAACAGCTGACAGAAACAGTCCAAAGTAATATATTTCATTTTTATAAACATTACATCTTTTCAAAGCTATGCACAGAATAGGCCGACATATCCAGAGTCAGGAAAACAGGGGGGTGGTATCCCCTGTGTCCAAAATTAGTATTATTTTGAACAGACTATTCTGGTGACAATTGCATCTTTTCAAATGGTAAGCATTGCTGTATTTTATTTTTGTCAATCGCTCGAATTAGGTATGCGTTTTGCTTCAGTATTGGAGATGGAAAACTTAGGCGTGCAGAAATGCCCGACAGCAGTGTAAATGTTGAGTATGACAGAAAAATGTTAGATAAATCATTTATTATTATAATTTTTAAAAAAACAAATTTGTTCATCTTCCCCTCCTCCTCGTTTGCATGACTAACACTAATAATATGATTAAACAACATTAAAAAGAATGAGTGAAATGACATTCATCAGGTTAAATGCTTTATATTTTCGAGAATTTTTCTCCGGCCTTTATTGGAATTTGAAACAAAATTGAAATGTTTAAGTGATACTGTTATAATTGTAAATTAGCGAAGTGTTTCTAATTTTGTTATGGTTTTTTAAGCAATGGAAGTTAAGTTGACTGTGTTTGATTTAGTGAGCGATTATGTTTTATTTATAGTTGTGCTCGTTAAAATCGACAGCCATTAAAGGCATTATTCAGCTGCAAAACCGGTATTCCATCCACCATTTACTCGTTTTGACTCAAATCCCATTTTTCTTAAATATAAAAAAAATGTTTTTCCCCCTCATTTTTGTGCAGTCCCGTTTTGTCTACAGTTGTTACGCGTTAGTGGGATGAAGACCGTTGCTCTGTAACTTTCAAGCAATGACACAGAGACTGAGTTCCTTAATGCAAGGATGTACCCCATGTCTTAATTTGTCTTGTAAATTTTTGGAGGAGTATACACACGCACGAATGCACGTGCGTAACATGATTAAAACTGAGAGACAATAGCAGTGTCCACACAGAACCTGTTAACACACTATTGTTGGATCTTCAATTTACCAAAATACTGTACAGAACTATAATAGTGTGATTACTGGATCTGTGTGATGTCTGCTGTAAATCTCTCTTATAATAATAACAAAATGATGAAGATTGTCATGGTCAATTATTTAGTATTTAAATTATACATATATAGTATTTTTATGTAGACGTGATAACGTTTATATTATGCATCATTTTAATGTTTCTATCACATAAATGTACAAGTTATTTTAGTATTTTAATATAACTATACGTATGCAAATTTAGTAATATATACGACGACAACCGTTACGATCATTGCAATTTATTTTGACAGTTAAATTCAGAAGAATAGAATAAGCATAACAAATTTAACAGGAATTAATTTTTAAAGTCATAAATATAATTAATTAAATTATTATTAATGCAATAATAGTTACACATTGCAAATGTTCATGTTATTTCATATTTTAATATAATTATATATGTATAATATTTTTGTGTATTAATGTTTATATCACTTTATTTCCACAGCCAACGAGTCCCCCTGGTACATCTCTACTGTCGTCTGCCAAGACAAGATAGTCGTCCTAGACGACAAGACGTATAAAGTCCAGATCCATCGTCTCCATGACGGAAAATTCCTGGCCACGTCAGACATACTGGAGTCAGGACCACGTGACATGTGTCTGATGGATGCCATGACAATTTGTGTGCTTCATGTCAACGGTCTGACAAAAATGATGTCCCTTGATTCTACAGACATATCACGTGTTTTTAGAACGACCAGGAGTTTGCGCCTGCTGAGAGTATTGGATAGATATCATAGTGTTGTCAGATTCAAGGATAATCTTGTTGTCAGTGGTGAAAAACAGGGCATGATGTACTGGTGCATCGTGTCACTTGACGACGGACATGCCGAAATGATTCACCAGATCTGTAAAGGGGACAAATCGAGTAGAGTGACAACAAAAGACAACATGATTTATATCTCGTGCTATGCTGGTGATGAATCCGCTGATACTGGTGTATATGGATTCGACATTTTGAATCCCAGCCAATGTAAATATACATACAAACATCAACGTCTACGAAATCCGACATCAATCGTTATAAATGAAGACGGGAATATTTTCGTATGTAACTTTGTAGTCCCTGATGACTGTATTCATCAACTTACAGCTTCATGTCAACTTGTCGCCATTTTCACACAGGGAATTCCATGGGGTGTCTATTCCATATTCTGGGACAATGGACGTATGTATGCCACACGCTTTGGGAGTAATGACTTTACTATATTCCAACCCGTGTATCCAGGTAATTCATATTTCTTATATTTTATCTACATACATTTTTTAATGACGTCGTAAATAAAATTACAAACTTCATTTATTGACAATTCTTAAAGATTTCATTTTAAAAATGTCGAAAACAAAATGTCAACATGACAGGTTCGTCGTGCAGAGCTGTCATGCTGACATGAAGTTAGATATACACAAATAGGATTTGCTGTTATAAAATTTAAATCATGTTCAGTCCCAGATTGTTAAGTGATCTACATTTATTTATACTATTTATACACACACACACACACACACACACACACACACACACACACATATATATATATATACATATACATACATATATATATATATATATATATATATATATATATATATATATATATATATATATATATATATATATATATATATAATCCACAATTTGTATAGATAAAATTTATCAACTGCTGAAGGACGACGACAATTTGTACACAGTTTATAAACCAGGCGTAACTTTCATTCCAAGCGCTTGCCATTCAATCATTTTAATCTGGATTACAAAGATGGTGGTTGGATGTCTTCACTTGTTCTGTAGAGGTATCACGGCACCAAGTGTTTTTCCATATACCTCAATGCTAATGTTTTGTGATATAAATATACTTTCTATCCTACCTCAGCATGCATGTCACACACTGTGATAGAGGACTGTACTAAGTGCTTCAAGTGCTATTAAAAAACCGGTTCAGTTAGATGCACAAATCAAATTTCGGGAATATTTAAAATTTCTTTTAAAACATTTTTTAATTTATTTTAAGCATTGCATATATTATAATTTAGAATTATACATGTATAGTATTTTTATGCTTAGTCTTAAAACTTTATTTGGACTTGGGATATATTTGGATATATTTTAACGTTGCATTAAGTGTTTGTTTTTTGTTTATAAACAAGAGCATATTTTGGAGCTAGAATTGAAATAAAATACCCTGCATGCACTAAAATTTAATGATGGGTTCCCACAATTAGAGGTTGTCAATTTGACAATGACATAACCAAGTACTCCACTGCATTTAAGAAAGATAACTCTACTGGATCTAGACATGGGTTACAGTTATCTAGTCACAACATGCACATTTTCAGCCATGTTTTACAATATTTTAAAAAAATCATGTACAAAATATAATCTAGATAGAAATTAACATAAACTCACATTTTGCCAAGAGGCACCAACTTGGTAGTAAGCCTAACAGAAAGTACAACTCTTTCATAATGCACCAATTACAGCTAGTGTTGTTGTTTATTTCTGAATGCAATATTCCTACACCTTAAGCCCCGCCCACCTGGACTTGCGCAATTGGTACCGTTATACCTAGACCGTCTTTCTTCACACGGTTATATAATCATTTACCCCTCCAAAAAAGGTATCGTTTAACCATATCTACAAATGTTTCATTGCTTTAACAATGAATTTTAAAGTTAAACATGGCCATTCAAATCGAATTGAACTGGACCATACCTGTAGGCAGACTTCTGTGGAACTGGTTGTGATTACAATTTACCTGTCATACGCGCACTATACAATAACTATATTTAGTGCATATATGTCCGGTGAACTGTAAGCAACGATACGAGCCCCTGTGGTACTGTATGGATAAGGCAAACAATAAAAATGCTTGATGTCAGTCGACCGTCCTTGTCTTTAGGTGCCAACTTTACTCCCCTCCTATTAAAAACTATAAATTTCAACAAATAATATAATAAAGGACAATTCTTTTTTTAAATTCCGAAATTGATTTGTGTATTTAATTGAGCCTGTTTTGCTCAATACTCGAATCACTTAGTAAATTACATAATAATGTTTAAATTATAATATATGCAATGTTTAAAAAAAATTAAAAAATGTTTTAAAAGAAATTTTAAATATTCCCGAAATTTGATTTGTGCATCTAACTGAACCGGTTTTTTAATAGTACTTGAAGCACTTAGTACATTATATATACTCATCTTCATAATGTAAAGTGATGTTTAAAAGCAGGTGGAAAAAAATCTACCTACCCTAATTTTAAAATCAGTGAAATAGAAAATACATTTTTGTGTGCCTAGTGGACCGTATTGCTTTACAGAGTTTTAGATTAATATTGCAAAATATATGTTGCATAACTATGTTTGCAGATCTCTGCTTGCTTTAAAAAAAAAAAGATCTGAAAACGAATTAAAACTGAATAATCGCCATTAAAAAGCCAATGTAGAGAAAACTACATCCGCAACTTAGAGGATATAGCATGCATACAAAGGGGCAGACCAGCACACAAACGGGCAGACCATTGTGTTTGGGAGGGGTTGGTAGCTTAGTCTTAATACTTTATTTGGACTTGGGATATATTTGGATATATTTTAACTATGCATTAAGTGTTTGTTTTTTGTTTATAAACAAGAGCATATTTTGGAGCTAGAATTGAAATAAAATACCCTGCATGCACTAAAATTTAATGATCGGTTCCCACAATTATAAAAATACTTCTCTTTGTCAAGTGGAGTTGCATGGAAAATAGGATAATCATTTTTACAATAAAATAATCTCGGTTAGCAACTGGAAATATTTAAGATTTATGATTTTTTGTGCAAAGTTTATGTTTTATTAAATTGTGGGTTTTTTAATATTCCTGTTTTTTTCCCTCCATTATTTTATGTCAGTTTTAGAGCCTGTTTGATTGTTTGATTACTTGTTGAGGGCATCTAGGACTTATTTATGAAACTAAGTATTCTTCATCAATGACATAATGACTGTCAACATAAACAAATAATTTCACCAATGGTATCCAATCTTCTGGAAGGTTTTGACCAATCCACAGCATAGTTTTATTTTGTTGTTGTTGTTGTTGTTGTAGGGTTTAATGCCATTCTTCAGCACAAGATAGGCTATACATGATAGCCAGTAGATATGGTGGAAAAGAACCCACTCATCGTTACAGATCATTGCCATCTCACCTCTGTCTGCGTGGGTTCGAGTCTTAGGTTCAGCCAAATTTTAAGCAATTATATGCACCACTATTGTCTTCAAACGTAGGACATGGTCAGGGGCGCACAACCCATGGTCCATGAGCTGGATCTGGCCCACAAACGCTTTCTGTCCGGCCCTCAGGGCAAATTAAATCTGGCATGTGAACAATAATTATACAGTGGTCCCCCTCTTTCATGGCCCCCCTTTCTGCAAGGGAAAGTGGCCTTATAAGATGGGTGGCCTTTCCAGATGGGGTCTATATTTGTGAGATGTGTATGTATATGTGTATATAGTAGGAAAGCTACATATAACTTAAAGCAGCTAATATCTTCATTTTAAAGTAGCATTAATTATTAAAATGTTCTTCTTGTCTTAAAAATAGTTATTTTAAGTAACATAAATTAATAGTTTTTATTCTTATGCGTGAAATTTGAGTGGGATACTGTTGGTATGCGCATTACAAAACCATTGAAAAACGCTATTTAAATCTTGGTAAATACGTTGTTTCATATTTAAAATTATTATCTTCCCATTTGCACCCTTTTCTCACTACTTGAAAATATTCTTATGTTTTACTATTTTGTTTATTTGAGTATTCCCAACATAAAATCTTTCGGCAAGCGAACTGTCCCAATTATCGTCAAGCTGAATAGCCTATCTGACCAAGCTATGATCTTGACGATTACATCGGTTGTAATCATCAATTTTTGAGAGAAAATATTTATGTGTGAAGCCCAAAGCTCTATCAAAACATTGCTGGCCCCATTTCTTGCAAACGTAAGCATTCATGATATAATGTTAATTTTAGATTGTACTTTAGCTAATACTTCTTTCAGTAACGAAAACCTGATATCCGGAGACCGACATCGGGAAAGATAATCGGATTACTTACCTTACCGCAATTAAATATTGGTTCTGGACATACAGTAATAATAAAATGTGTCTGCTTGTCAAGGGTAAATTGTACATTTGTGCACAAATATGTTGGCCACTGGTTGTGGTAGAGGGGTGGCCTTTCTTGACGTGTACTTATGAACACAAATTCGTCTGTGCCAAGGATTCTGGCCATAAAGAGTGGGTGGCCACTGGTCGGGGGGGGGGGAGGGATTCATGAGGGGATAACCGTATTAAAGAAATGTGTTTGCGGCCCTCAAGTGGTCTTAGAAAATGCAATATGTCCCTTGGCCAAAAAAGGTTGTGTACCCCTGGACAATGGGCTGAAGTGTTATATAGTCAGTTTTTGCCTCCCCTCCCCACCACATTTACTGCGTGTGTTTTTTTATTTGCAACAAACCCCAGTGAAAGTGTTGTGGACCCAATTATTTTCTTGGTAGGTTTTGAGTTTCTCCAATTCTTGAGTTTTACAGATTCAAGTTGTTTTGGTTTCTTGTCATCCTACCTATTTGATAGATTTAAATCTATTTGATGGGCTGCCTACTGTTACAATGGCTGGCAACTAAATATTAGCTGGTTTGTTAGAAAGAAGATAACTCAGCTTGTGAATTATCACTCACTTCAGAAAGCCCATCAGATGTGTTCAGTATCTTCATATATAGGGAAAACATTATGCACTGCAGAACATGTGTAATAACAGATTCTAGCATTTTCAGATTTTGATTATGATATTTATGCAATTTTTTTATAATAAGATGCTACGTCTGCAATGATACAACGAAACATGATATAATGTAGTGATATGCAAACATAGTAGAAAAGGAAGATAGTCTGGGTTTTCTCTGACCCCTGACCAACAGGTTTACTTTTTGGTTAATTTACTTTTTCTTGGGGGGAGGTACCAGACAGATGCACCCCCCCTTCTTATCCAAAACAAATAAGAGGCGTTTTATGTGTAAGTGTTACCCCCACATATATGTTGTTTGTTTTATTGTAAGATAGAATTTAGATAAAAAATGTATTAATATTAAATTTTGGACCGGGTATTTTTTAAAATCCCTAGTGTTATCTATAGGGTTGTTCTTCCGAGTGAGTTTCTATCACCTAACTCGAAATCCCTTCCCTAGATTCCAAGCAGACCTTGGCTAAAGGTCGCCTATATCCCGTGTGTGCTATATGAGTATATGCTATATTGTATTTTTGCTATATATATATATATATATATATATATATATATATATATATATATATATATATAGTTTTTATGTAGGGATAGCCAGTCATTGTCAAATCGTCCCCATTTGTCTTGCGATCCAGATGATAATTGGATCAAAACTTTACTTTTATATTAATTCATTTAATTTTGAATTTCGGCGAAATAACGGTGTAATACTGGTTTGATTGAAGAAAGAAAAAAAAATTCCCAATTGTTTCATGTGATTGTTAATCTGTATCGTTCTTCGCATAATTGATTTATTGGTTGAGGTCGGCTGTAATCGAGTTGAGGTCCACACATTCTTTCTTTATTCATTTGTATTTCTCTCAACTCGAGTTAGGCCGCCTCTAATTATTTATTGGATTATTGCCAAAGTTCCATGATGGTTTAAGTTTCCCCATACAAAGGGGATTAACTGTACAATACGGGAGCTGTACGGTTGAAGGGAAGAAATAGAATAGAAAATTACACGAGAGTTTTTATTTTTATGTTATGCATGTAAGTTTTCCTACCAGGGGTAGTTTTCCAAAACTCTTTCATAGGCCTGTTCACGTCGCGTGGCGCCATGTGACATAACCCCATGACGTCCCAATCTCGTACTTACCCCATTACGGTTCCCTGTCCCTCCCTGTTTATATTTTTTTTAGAGTATTTAAAACTTTCCCTAATCTAAAAAGATAGCTTTTAATGTACACACAGTGTCTACGTTTAAATTAAATTTTTGATTTATTTGTAGAATTGTTACATATATTATAATCTTAAAACTAATCTAGAGATTCCTGTTGCCTCACGGCCCAGAGAACCTCAGAGTCAGGGAGCGAGATTGGGATCTCCGGTCCATTTCAAGGTGACGTCCATAAGGGGCGCCCTCCGAAGCACCCCCTCCCGACCCCCTTCTCCTCACCCCTAGTCCAAAGGCCCCAAAACTCTTTAAACGAACCTTAATTTATTTATTATAATTTATTATTTTTTAATTGTTATGACTTGGCCACATGCCATCATTGTTTTAGTTATATAATCCGTAATCTTCCTTATTAAATTTTTATCGAAGTTGCCGTCTAAATATAGGATTTGATTTATTCGGTATTTCTCCTTCTTATAGATTTCAATTATCAATTGAATTCTTATAATAATAATAATAATAATAATAATAATAATGAGGACTTTGTATAACGCCTAATCTTTAGAAGCTATAAGCCCTTTACAACATTAGACAACACCTATAAGATAAAAAAACATAATAATATTATTACAAAACCATGAAATTAGAAAAACATTAAAAAATAAAAACATGCTGAGAATATTTAAGGTAGGAAATATTATTAGTCTTTAAGTTTGTTCTTGCAGTCTAAATAAGTGAGTTTTGAGATCCCTCTTGAATGTGATCACTGTGTCTTTTTGTCTAAGTTCAGTGGGCAATTCATTCCACGTTGCTGGGCCCTGTATGCAAAAGAACGCTGTCCATATGACTTTGTTTTCATAGTGGGAATAATGTGTATACGATTATCAGAAGAGGGGCGTAAATATCTTGCTGGTGTGTACACATGGATGAGATCGGATAGGTATGGTGGACTTGAGTCCGACAGTGAAACGTAGCACAGAGAACAAATTTTGTGTTTGATTCTGGATCGAATGGATAGCCAGTGCAGGGTACAGACCAGCGGGTAAGTGTGCTCTGATCGCGGTACTCTAAGTATGATCCGAGCAGCTGTGTTTTTAACCTTTTGAAATTTCTGGAGTAGATATTGAGATGAACCAGACAGAATTGAGTTACAATAGTCCAGTCTTGAAAGTACTAATAAACACACAAGTGTTTTAGTGGCATCAACTGAAAGATATTTGCGAATTGAGCTGATCCGTCTCAGCTCAAGATATGGAGCCTTGCATATGTTGATGACATGTTGGTGCAATGTGAGAGTACTGTCCAGAGTAACACCTAGGTTTCGTACTGATTGTGTGAATTTAATGTTGGCGTTGCTGATATTTATTGTTTGAGGTAAAGGATGTGAATGAGAAAGTCTTTGTTGTTGTGATCAGAATGACCTCAGTTTTATCATCATTCATCTGCAACTTGTTACATGTCATCCATGATTTCACATCAGAGGTGCACCTCTCTACACCTTGGATGGTAGCATCAACTTCAGTTGGGTGGCTAGATTTGTATATTTGGGTGTCATCAGCGTACAATTGGTGAGACACTGGATGGTGATCTATGACACATGAGAGTGCGAATTCTTTCATTTTTCCTTCTTCGCACTGTGCTATAGCATGATATTTCGTAAAATTTGCTGCTTTTTTGCACATGGGGCATTTATCAATTGTTCTAATCATTCTTCTTTGTAGTGCGACTTATCCAGTTAACCATGCGTTATGTAAGTATTTGAATATTAGACTTTGAATGTTGGGTGAGCCGATGTTGGCCCAGTGCCTCCAAACTCTATCCCAATTAACGGAGATATTTTCTTCTTCTACTTTATTTTTTATTCTAAGGGTTAAATTTTCACTTATCAAATTATCAGTTTTCTTCCTGTCAATTCCCCATAGTTCATCGATATCCCAAACATACAAGTTCTTTTATTTTCCTAAATTTCCTTGGTACTTCCAGTTTTTTGACTAACTTATTATTTTTGTATATATCACTTCTATTCCTAAAGGTAAAACCAAACCAATAAATAACACTTGCCAAGGAGGGTTTGGTTGGTTATGTAGCTTTTTAAATCTATTTAATATTTTGGAACATTTAATTAAAATTGGGCTTGGTAGGGTCAGCCCTCCACTATTCATGGCCCTCTATAGTGTAGATAATTTTAACATAATGTGTTTTAAAATTCCAAATATATTTTATAATGTCATGATAAGTTTTGTTAAGTTCATTGTTCCCTACATCTTCAGAATTTAAAAGTTAATTTATATCAAAATATAAATACGTTTCTGCAACTTGTGTTCGCACCATTATTCATAATGGCATAAGTGCCCAGATTTTGATATTTTCATTTATTTTCATTTTTACATTTTTGCAGTTTTCCTTTCCTTCATTTTTTCCACAAAACAATTCCTAGGACTTTAGCCCTGTCTTTAATTAAGTGTGGCAAACCCGGGTGATTTCCCCTCCAGTTCCCTATTTTTAGCATATCAATTTTGTCATGATTGATTTTTGACTCCGACGCTTTTCCGAAAGATTCGTATTCCTTTTCCATGTGTTTAAAGGTACTGGAGTCTTTAATAAAGTTTGTACAATCATCAGCATGTTGGAGCATTTTAAACTCTTCTTTTAAATTTGGAATTTTGATACCTTCTATTCCTTTGTTGGTTCTGATTTTAA
This sequence comes from Sinohyriopsis cumingii, assembly GCA_028554795.2. Taxonomy (NCBI): domain Eukaryota; kingdom Metazoa; phylum Mollusca; class Bivalvia; order Unionida; family Unionidae; genus Sinohyriopsis; species Sinohyriopsis cumingii. The sequence goes on from CM068833.1 coordinate 31,556,885, forward strand.
TACTTAGAATTTCTATTGCTATTACATATAATGACAGTAGGCAACCTTGCCTCACTGATCTATGTCAAATGTTTCCGTTACAGCTCCATTGACCTGTACACTTGCAGTTATTTTGTTCCAAAACAAAATTTTTCTAATACTTTTTGTGTAGTTATGTTCCAATCTGTCGAAAACTTTTTCTTGGTCAAAAAGTACCATAGCACTTTCGATCCTGTTGCATTTATAAAATCAGTTATAGTTCATATATTTAAAATATTACTTTGAATGTTTCTACCTTTCCCATCACAAGTTTGATTTATATTTATTATTTCATTCATTCCTTTTTTTGACTTTATTTGATAAAATTCTACTTAATATTTTATAGTCTGTATTTAGGAGGGAGATGGGCCTCAACTTTTAAGTTCTTCCCTGTCGCCCTTCCCTTTGTATTTAATTGTTATTAACCCTTCCCTCATGGATTTAGACATTGTATCATTTTTAAAAGTATATTATTATATAAACATTCAAGAATCGGCGCTAACTCACTTTGGAATTTTTTTGGTAGAATTCCGCAGTGAGTCCATCTCTCTCTGGGGATTTACCTTTTTCTAGTTCTTTACTGGTGGATGTTGTGTCTTCATTTATGATGAAATCGTCACAAAGGTTTCTGTGTTCTAACGATATCATTTCACATGGTACTACTTCTAAATAATCTAATATTACCCGTGTATCTATGTTTTGAGGCGTATATAAGTTAGTGTAGTATTATCTTATTTTCTCCATTATTTCTTTTTTATCCCTAATTTCTATCCCATTATCTTTTAATTTATCTATTGTTTTCTCTCCTCCTCTCCTCATTTCCCCCCTTTTATACAGACCTTCTGCCTTTTTATAAATTTTATTAAATTTTCCTGCTGTTATCTCTATACTTTTTATTTCTTCCTCTGCTATTTGATTCAACTTATCCATATATGTTTTCCTATTCTCATTTGTTAATGTTTTAATTTTAAATTTTAGTTTTAATTTTTCTTTTTCCATTTATTGTATTTTTCTACGCTTCTTTGAATGATAAATTGCTATTTTTTAAATTGTATCTTTTAGTACGTCCCAATCTGATAATATATTACTTATAATGCCCCCTTTTTCATTATTTATTTTGATTAATTCATCTTTAACTTCTCCTACAAAAGCCTCTTCTTCTAGTATTCTATTATTTAGCTTCCAGATCCCTTTCCTCCATTTTTTCCTGTTATTTAAATTCATTTCTAAATTTACTAATTTGTGACCTGAAATTTTGAAATCAATAATTTCTGCTTTTTCGTGTATTGTTTCCTCAAATTTAATATAATAAAATTTATCCAATCTACTACCCCCCTTTTTTTTGCATTCATGTGTGTATTCTGTATTTAATAAATTTAATCTTCTATATATATCCACTAGATTGTGGTCTTTCAACAGTTTTTCCATTATTTCCCTTTAACTGTAGTCATTTGTTGATAGTCCCCCTGTTCTGTCTACACTCTCCCTCACCCAGTTAAAATCACCTCCTATAACTAATTGTTCCATTGTGTAATCATTGATATGTTTACTTAAATTTTGGATGAATTCATGTCTCTTGCATCTGGTGGCTGGACAATATATCAAATGTAATTTATTTAAAGGTATATGAATTGCCCTTCCCTTTAAACTGAAACCAGTTTTGTTCTTAATAATTGTGGCTACCCCTGCTCGTATATCATCTTGGTTAAAATTATTTAAAATTCCAATTACATTCATTTCTTCTTCTATCATGGCTATAAATTCTTTGGTAAAATTATTATGAGTCTCATGTAAAATGATTACATCATACTCAGTTAAGCTTATTAATTTATTGACTTTATCTTTATCTAAACCATTAGTGTTGATTGAGGCAATTCGGAAGTTTGTTCCTTTCATTTTTGTTTCCTCCTGGTGGCCGCATTCTTCTAGTTATTACACTATGTATATGAGTTATTTGTTTATTTTGTTATTAGTGGTTGTTTAAAGATAAAATGTTTAGTTAGTTGGGGGCACTGGCCTCCCATCGGCTTCCGATACATCAGTCGCTTTGTTTTCTGTAAGGTCAGTTTCATTTTCCTGTTCGGTTTCGATGTCCGTTTCTTTCATTTTCAGGGTCACTTTTTCCGTCCTTTGTTCGTTCATTCTCGTTTTCTGTTATGTCTTTTAATTTTTGTTCTCTCATTTTTGGGGGGGATATTCTCATTCACTTCTTTTACTGTTGATGTTTCTTCTGTCGATATATCATCACTTGGTGACGACATCGACAGGGATTTCCTTAATTTTCTGGGCTCTATGTCAGTAATTCTTACTTTCAACCTTTTGATCTATATTTCCCTTTTTTAATTAGAGGGTTGTTGTTCTTAGGGTACAATATGTATTTATTTTTACCCCCATTCTGTAGGACCTCTATATCCCGAATTTGCAGACCTTGGACTTTCAATGCCGTCAAAATTTTCGCCTGCCTGGGGCAGTTTTCAATCTGCCCAAAATCTAAAGTCTGACATCCTTCTAGGTGAAAGGCTACTAGTTTTTGGCATCCTTTCTCACCTTTAATCATTGTATTGAAGCATGTTCTAAGCTTGGTGCCTGCTGGGCGTATTGCCACATGCTCACGCTCTATAACGTCTACTTCATGTACTGCCATTGCACTGAGTGGTGAATTGTCTTCACTCATAACTATCAGTGAGTGGATCTCACTCTTCTGTCAATGTCAAAAATGAAAATCATAATTTATAAGGAGAAAACATCCCCTTCATTACACAAAAAGAAAAAATGGAAAAGATGTTTAAAAAATATTAAAAGAAAAAAGGAAAATGAAAATAAAGGTGTAAGAGCTGAAAAGAATGCTTACTTAACCGGTGGATTTCCTAGATGTTCGCTCGGTACGTGCCATTTGGTTAAGAGCACACCCAAAACACGTCTGCTCTCCTCGACATACTCATATCATTTCAATTTGGTTAATTTACTTGCTGTCCCAGTTTTGATATTTAGGCATTTATGTTGGGGTGTAGGTTCAGAGCCATTTTCCTGTCAAGACCTTGGTTAGCCGCTTACTAGTTGGCCTGGCAAGCTTGATTGGCCTTAAAGTGAGTACATTTTAGTGTGGTAGTCACACGATAATCACATGATACCAACTTTAACATCGCTGGCATGTGCTCAATGATTGATGGATTTCTCCAGGTTGCTGCGATGCCAACAGGTTATTGGTCATTGTTCTCGGAATAAATGTATTCAGAATTAAGTGTGCACTCATTCATTTTACATATCATGCCATTATCATGTGACTATTGGACCTCTTACGTCATGGACAGGTGGGTTGCAAAACTTGGAAAGCAATGTGACTAGCAATGCAAATCGTAAATTCCAGGTTAAATTTCATCAATGCTGTATTTTTGTTTTGCCTGTCAGCAGATTACAGACAATGAATGTTGTCTTCACAGTTTCAGAAAAAAAGAAATCATCTTCCTGTTGAGTCATGCAGATGTGGCTCGATGTATGGTCTTTTTTGCAAGGCTAGCTAGTAATTATTTACCCTATGCCAACACTGCATAGTATTGGTTAATTCCAACATTTCGATAGGCACTTGACTCTGATCCTGCATCCCAACAAGGCAACATTAATGTCCAAATATCAAAATGGGGTGGCAAGTGTTATGTATATTTGATTCAATTATATCTGATTTAATATATATTTATTTAAATTTAATTGTTTGTCAGTCTTAATGTTTTATATTTTTCATTACATTATATTGTAATGTAAATTTATTCGCTAGAGCTGATACTTTATTTTCTTCAGAAATAGTTTGACCTTGACTGTTAGTTTATAAACACCAGGTGTTGATCTAAATCCTGACCTTGTTTCAAAATTTGTGGCAATCCACATAAACAAGTTAAATTTTATTTTAAAATGATTGGTTGTTGTCGAGGTTATGATGGGATTTCATACTTAAGATGTAAACAATATTTTTTTTATTTTTTATTTTTTTAGAATAAATTGATTGGTTTTCCTCAGGGTCACTCTGGGTGTACGTGACCTTTAACAAGTACGTAGTTTCTATAAACTTCTAGAAGATGATCACGTGACCGCTTATTTACGTTTAGAGTACGATATAGACTATGTTTTGTAGAATTATTCCCTGTTGCAGCTGGGCTTTTTCTTATACTAGAAGTTCTATCTTGTGCTGTTTGGAATTATTTCGAATTAATTGGATTGAAAATGATTAATTCTGTTATTTTTCTGGAAAATACACGTGCTCATGTGAAATTCTTAATCAAAGACAGTTCTTTCCAGAAATTTATTTTAGTTTCCAAAACTGGAGTGATAATTCTTGTTTCTACAAGGAACTGTATACTTCAACAATACAGATTGCAGCATACGTCATTGTCTTCTATCTTGGATTCTTTGTCGGAATTCAAACTTGAAATCAATAGTACATTTTGCTATTAGGACTTCAAGAATTTTATTCTTGGATCATTTTGGATTTGATTCTATGAAACCGTAAGTTTATATTTTTTTCATTTTTACAGAATTTTTCCAGGGAAATAAATTATTGTATTTTCAAAGCTTGTTGTTTTTTCTCTTTCTTGTGTTACTGTTTATTCGAGCCTAAATACGTGACACAAGGGTCAGAGGAAACTTGGACTAAAAGGAAGGAAGAAAGAAAGAAATGCAAGAGAAGAGTATGAAAGAATAAGTAAATAATATGGAAATACAGAAAAAAAGAAGACATATAGGATCAGTTGTCTCTTTTGCATTTATTACCATTTTATGACACCACCTGGATGGAAATATATGCAAGATTTTTGTGGGAAAACTCTGTGCTAATTGTAACACCATCATTTATCAGACACTATGGAACCTAATTGTTTAGTTGTGCAACTGACTCAGCTAAGATCTTTCACATGTGATCCCACACACTGTACATAGCAGACCTGCCAACCATTAAAATTTGGCCATAAGTTTTACAAAAATGATCCTTAAAATATGAACTTATGGAACAAAAGCAAAAACTACAGAAATAAGAATCTTAATTTTAGTTGACTCGTCGTCACCCTACAGTTGGGATACAGAATTTGAGCTGCAACCATTAGCAGCATTTGAACCTGTCTCTATGGATTTTATACGTACAATCGTGATGAAGAGTGCACCAAAGACATGTGAACTTGATCCAATTCCAACATCACTGCTGCTTGAGTGCTTAAATCCAGTATTGCCTTCATTAACTGATGTTATTAATACCTCTCTCTCATCTGGGGAATTCCCATCATTTTTCAAACTGCCATTGTAAAGCCTCTGCTGAAGAAACCAACATTAGACCATAACGATTTAAAGAACTACCGCCCAGTTTCTAATCTCCCATTCATATAAAAAATCTTAGAAAAGGTTGTTCTATCCCAGCTTGTATCTAAATTCAAACAGTATTTTCAGCAATGTACAATATGCATATCGCCCTTGCCACAGTACTGAAACTACTCTTCTAAAAGTAGTTAATGACATTCTCTCTGCATTGGATAGCGGAAAGATCCCAGTCCTCACCCTCCTTGATTTGTCTGCAGCATTTGACACAATAGACCATGATATATTATTTCACCGTCTCCTGCATGTATTTGGCATTCATGATACAGCCTTACTGTGGTTCAAGTCCTACTTGGTCAACAGGACACAAATTAATGTGAAATCATGGATGACATGTAACATGCTGCAGATGAATGATGATAAAACTGGGGCCATTCTGATCAAAACACAAAGACCTTCTTATTCACATCCTTTAACTCAAACAATAAATATAGGCATCAGCTCAATTTGCAAATATCTTTCAGTTGATGCCACTAAAACACTTGTATGTTCATTAGTACTTTCAAGACTGGACTATTGTAACTCAGTTCTGTCTGGTTCATCTCAATATCTACTCCAGAAGCTTCAAAAAGTTCAAAACACAGCTGCTCGGATCATACTTAGAGAACCACGATCAGAGCAAACCTCCCCACTGTTCTGTACCCTACACTGGCTATCCATTCGATCCAGAATCAAACACAAAATTTGTTCTCTGAACTAGGTTTCACTCTCGGACTCTAGTCCAACATACCTATCTGATCTATCCCATGTGTATACACCAGCAAGAAACTTACGCTCCTCTTCTGACAATCTTATACTCATTATTCCCCCTATGAAAACAAAGTCATATTGACAGCGTTCTTTTGCATACCAGGGCCCAGCAACGTGGGATGAATTTCCCACTGAACTTAGGCACAAAGACAGTGATCACATTCAAGAGGGCTCTCAAAACTCACTTATTTCGACTGCAAGAACAAACTTAAAGACCTAATAATGTTTCTTACCTTAAATAGTAGTCTCGAATCTTGTTGAGCAAGACACTCAAGTTATTTCTTACATTCAGACATACCCCATCATTCTATGGTAGTTTCAGTACTGAGGAGGTTGAACAAGAAAGGAGGGTCTTATTTTGCATTGTTGGAAATTATTTTGTATAATAGAGGCACAGCTTTAGATGAACTCCTATTTTCAGATACTAAAAGTAAGTTTAGTGCTTCAATTAGTTTTGATTTTTGGGGTTCAGTTTAGGGTTCAGTGATGTGGGACTAATGGTCCCATTAAATTTTCAAAAGTGTCAAGGACTGATAGATCAGTATTTCATATTGTATTTATTGTCTGTTTTGTAAAGAAAAAAAATAAGCTTAATTTCACAATACATGTACTGAAATTACACTCACATTAGAATTTCTTTCTTCATTTGAGTGAAATCATTGCATGATACCGTCTGTACCTGTCCCTTGTAGAAAAATTGCCTGATCTCATCTGCAGTCCTCTTTTAATTATCCCAAGATGGATCTGTATATGAAACTTTGTTTGGGAAAGATCAAAGACAATCAGATTAACTCTTCTCAAGTTTAGTGATGGAAACTGTCCACCAATATTTTGTATTTCACAACAGTCTGAAGTTTTTCATGAAAAGTTCATCTCCACATTTTATACCTTACATGCTTTACTTTGTACAGTGATTTGTTCTTTTATTTACATAGTCAGTTCAAATCTATTCTACTGTACAATATGGGGACTGTTTACCACTCACAAATTTGTCTAGAGCTTTCATTAGGTTCCTGTGGTGGATTGGGTGAAAAGAGTGAAGCATGGCCAGATAATTTTAGTTGGATAAATCTATTATCACTTTTTTATATGCTGATAAAATTTTCAGTGATTCCTTATTTGATTTCACTGGTTTCATGTCATTTAAGATACAGGCAGATTTTTTAATGCAGGTACAATTTAAATATGTTAGCTTATGGAAAGTTAGTATTATGATTATTATCAATTTAGATGATGCTATTATTATTACAGGATTATTATTAGTATTGTTAGTATTCATAGTCCTCCATTTCTGACTGTTGACCCTAACTCTTTCATCCCCACGATAAAAAAATAAAAAAATAAAAAATCACATTAAATGCATATAATGTTTAATAAAAGACCTGCCTACCATAAGTTTAAATCCATTTAAATAGAAACCGCACATATTTTGGGGAAAGGGGCCATCTTGGGCACAAAATAATGTGTTTTTCCAATCAGCCAACCAACCCTGTTTTTCGTTGGTGACCCTAAGACTATTTTCCCCTGGGCCCAGGATTGAAATTTAAAAGAAAGAATAAAAAATGGTTTAATTGATTTGTTCATCTAAATGAGTCAGTTTTTTGCTCAGTACTTTAAGCACTTTGTATATTATACTAATCTTTTCTATATATATATATATATATATATATATATATATATATATATATATATATATATATATATATATATATATATAAACTAATCACCCATTCTCTGCACAGGTGTCCCAATAGAAATTCTGAAAATGGATGACAGATCTATCCAACTTTATGAAGAGGCGTTGAAAGCTGGAAAGGAGAAAGTGTACAACATAAGGGTCATGGTTGTCGGACACGTTGGTGTAGGTAAGACGACCTTGATCAAGCGTCTTCTTGGAGAGGAGGTTGACATTTCTGAGAGACAAAGTACTGAGGGTGTAGATGTCCATGTCAATTGCTGTGATGTTTCTTTATCATCCCTTAAATGGATACAAAGGAAAAAAGGTGTGTGACTTTTAATTTTAAAATATATAGATCTAAGGTGATGCATATCATGTTACAGGGTTCGTTCAGTCTTGGATATTCCTTGCATTAGTGGCACATTTTTTCATCAATGGCACAGGTACAATGTGAAATAAAAAAGCCTTGATTTGTACAGAGTACATCGTTATTGTGCGTTCTTCATCAAGTACTTTGACCAGACTTGTGGATGCCTTGCATTTTATACATAGTAGACATGTTTTCATTTTGGAGTCAGAGGGCAAGATCACAGTCACTAAGGGAAAAAGTGTTCATGTTCTGTATCACATGCCTTGGTTAATCCGTGTAGATTAAATGCATGTGAGACAAGGACACCGACTATTATTAGGTTTCAAAGGTCACTGTAAGAGTTACTTGAAGGGAAAAGCAGATTCCACTGAATAATGTAGGTCTTATGCCACAAACGCTGTTCAGGCTTTGTGAATTGCATGTATTTGAGCCAGTAAATGCAAGTCAGTTTTGGACTTTACTATTCAAACTCAATGTCATTGTGACTGAAAAAATGGTTTGTACAATAGTTTGAGTTGTATGTGTGCTACCCTAAACAGATTTTGAAATGGCACTCATTTAAGACAAAAAAGGTGCTTATTTCTTTTTGGCTTGAAAAAGTCAAGTTTCAAACCAATGTAAAAGAGGTTTACACAGTTGACTATTTAGCTCATGGGAGGCATATAATGTAGTGTTTACAGCTAGTTAGTTACCTCGGATTCTCTGATTCCTCCTCCTGTGCCGGACGTTTCTTCTCTGTGCTATTTTGGCACCTTAATCATTTTACATTTTCTTTGCATCTATAAAGGAAAATGAGATGTTGCAGAGCTGTCATTGGCTTCTAAGTGTCAGGAGTAACATCATTTTCATGGTGCTGTAACTCCATGGTTGTAGATCTGGAGTGAAGCCTCTGTTTTTGTCTGTGCACATGCGTGTGTCTGTGTGTGTGTTTATGTGTGTGCACATGTCTGTGAGCTGTGTGTGAGTGTGTGTGTTTACTGCAGAGATTCAGAAAACAATGAAATCGTTAGACTGTTATTACTCCTGTCATTTGCAAATGTATAAGTTAAAGCAGGTCTTCTTATTTCCATTATCTGTTTCCAAATGCAAGAGTACATTGTTAGGTAGTTATGCAAATATCCTGATGTAGATTACCCAAGAGGAACTATAAAATCTGATATCAACTGTTTGATAGCTTCCCATCTCTAGAATGGTGATATAATTTTGTTATGAAACAGTTGATTTTATACTATTGTTTTTAACTGTTTTGGTAACTTTCCAAGGAGCCCTTAGATGATTTTATCGGATATTTTCAGGTGCCTCTGCCTATTATTTCATCATTTACTATGAATATCACCTGATTCCTACAGCACCACTATTTTAATTTTAATGTTGAGTTAGACTTTCACCTCAGTGCTAAATTATTCCTAAATCTTCTAATATTTTTATTCAAGATAAGAATGCCAATGGATTACATAGTTCTCAGTAGGATATAAGTCCAGGTTTGGAAGGTTTGGTCACATTTCTTTAGTATGTGAGAGTCCAGTACATAGAACACTGTAGATCCAAGTTTAGAAACTAAAACACCAGGGCTAGAAACTGAAGGTCCAGGAAGCAGGGACTCTATAGAAAGCCCTGTCTTTGCATTTAAATGACCAGTGCCATAACAAACCTCCATCACAAGTTGAATATTTTTTTAATGAAATATCTTGCAAGTGTGCTTAGGCAGCGACAGTAACAAGTTCACCGGGCAAATAGTCATTGGAAATTTGTATGTTTCTGTTTGCAGGAAAATTTCGAAACAAGTTTTAGAGCCTGGAATGCATGTATGCATTGATACAGATTCATTTAAGCTCGATTACTTTCATACCTAAGGTCAATTTAAGAGTAGTCTCATTCAGTCTGATGGGGATGGGCCAAGTAGCTAACTTTGTATTTATAAATAAATCCACCATTGGTTCAGTTTTTGGCCCATGACTGTAAAGATTTTGGCATCTTAATTTCTGCTGCCCAGAAACACAAAATTAGGTCCAGCAATGCATCTTACTAAAACTACACCATGTTTGTAGATGTAGGTCACTGGCAACTATGTTTAACTCTTCACTCAGTTGGGTTAAATTTTGTATTTGTTCATTATTGAATCTAGTAAACATACTAAGATGATTCAGTCATGAACAAACATTTTATAAGGGACACATTAAATTAATATATCAGTAGCCATATTTTGTGCAATGAGCTTTAGCAACCTGTAATTTTTTATATAAGGTTAACCAGTATTTATTTTTATACATTACTGATCTGAGTTTAAAGTATTCCATTTTACACAGTTTTATTACGAAATATACATAACACTTCTGGGAATGTCTATAGATGGTATATTCCATTTTACACTGTTTTATTATGAAATGTAACACTTGTGGGAATGTATATAGATGGCATGGTAAAATAACTGCTTCTGATAAAAAAGTCTTTCACAAGAGCTACAAGCCCATTTTGTTTCATGCTTTTATAATTTTATTTAATAATGTGGTTACCTGCTGCTCAGTCATGATCATTATCTAGACTTGCTGTTACTCATAAACCAACTGCTAGCAATTTATAGAATATTTCATTGATATTGTTTGATAAGATCTCTAAAAGAAAAAACATAAAAGCAATTAACATTAATCCTCATAATGTATTAGCAAAACAGGTTAAAGTAATTAAAATTTTAAATAAATAAAGGACTAAATAAATACATGCATAAATAGTAATCAGTTAGAGATAAGTCTGCATCCCATTAGCCCCAGTAGTAAATGGGGATAGATTAGCGACAATGGGAATTAGCATTACAGAGACCCCTGGGTCAGATTAGCGACAATGGAAATTTAACATGGCGAAAAATCGTGGGTCAGATTAGCGACAAGGGAAATTAACATGGGAATAAATCATGGGTCACTCTAGCGACAAGGGGAATTTAACATGGAACTATAGTGTGGGTCTGTCTAGCAACAAGGGGAAATTAACATGGGAATAGAGTTTGGGTTTGTCTAGGGACAAGGGGAATTGAATATGGGATTTTTTTTTTTAAATTTAAATTTAAATTTAAAAAAAGGGTAGGCAATTGAAAGGCTATCTCTTTTCGAGAAATATGGCTGGCCCTGAAAAGGGCCTTTGGGTTTATGTTAATGTATTCATTAACATAAATGGTACCGCATTGGTCTTCTTCTTGTCCTTAGGCTACGTCTCACTGTTGGTCCGTAAATCAGCACTCTTTTCAGGCATCCTTGTCTTTCAACGTAGATCCTACGTATCCACAGGCTGGTGTTTGTCCTGTGGACAACGGTCCACTTGGATCGGACATACATGAGCATGTCCGTCCGGAACATCATGGAAGACACAAGCGTAGAAGATTGCACATAGGTCCACATCTTGAAGCGACGAGAACAAGTGAATCAATGCAGTGAACTGCGCTTATTTATAGGTACAGGAAGGATTGAATCGGATTGAATTCATTCACCAATCCGAACACGCGTTACAAAATTCAGTCAGCTCTCATCCAATCCGAAGAGAGCAGTCTGTGACGTCACGTGGTCTATATAGATTCGTTAGCGCTTGTGTGCAGTCAATCTATGCGACAGTGATTCAACATGACGGAAACTCAGAAAACGATCCATTGGGGTGCACCAGCAGGGGAGACTGCCCAAGGGAACCCGGACTTACTTTCAGAAGAGGTACATTGGGATTTTGTGGATTTTCTTACCTCGCAAGAATTTGTTCCGGAACCTTCGTTACCTTCTTCATTACCGCAAGTGGAGAATTTTAGACAGAGACAGAAAGAAGAATTGGAGAAATTTATGCAACGACAAAAGGAAGCGGAACAAGCTTTTCTCCTACAGCAACAGCAACAGCAACAAGAAGAGGTAAGAAAAAAACAACAGCAACAACAGCAAGAAGAAGTAGCAGCAAAGAAACAAGAGGGTGAAAATCAAACGGCTACGGTACTGTAGGGCATTTTAGCGGAGTTAAGAAGTCTGAAACAAATGTATCAGACTTCTTTATCACGACCGAAGAGAATACGACCTTCCCGAGCTAAACACGCCAACCCTGTGACTAAGCCTGTCGTACCACCCTTAGTGATTTCAACCCAATCATCAGAAGTAGGCCTTGGCCGTGGCAAAGGCTTAAGGCAGTTAAAGTTGATTGGTTAAACTCACCCCTACACCAAAATAAAAAGGCCCTTTTCAGGGCCACCCACATTTCTCGAAAAGAAATACAATTTCAATTTGCCAATAACTCAAAAATAGACCCCACCCATTTTACCCTTATAGCACGTGTCTGTGTATGAGTGCTTGAGTGTAGCTTCTTATTTTAAAATCAAAACTCAAAGACACTTACCTTATATCATTCATGTATTCTTTTATCCATTTTTTACAATCCAATTCACAATTCACCACAGAACACTTTAATTAAAAGTTCATTGACTTCTTCTTTCTCCTTGTTTAGTCTCTCTGTTTTTTGAATTTCTTCACCGTTTTTTCCTCATTTTCTTCTCTTCTTCTTATTTTCTCCTGTTTCTTTGCTTCTTTTAAATAGAATTGTCTTCTTTCTTCCTCTTCTTCCTCTGAAGAATCCCTCTCTTCTTCCGAAGAATCCCTCTCTTCTTCTGAAGAATCCTTCTTTTCTTCTGACTCCTCTTGTTTCTTTTTTGGGCAATCTGGAGACCAATGTCATTTTTCTTTACAATAATAACAGGTATCTTGACTTTTGTCTTTTTTAGCCCCTGTTTTTTTTCTTTTTTGACGGTCTGGACACTCTGAAGACCAATGCCTTTCTTCTGACAGATATAGCAAGTATCTTGACTTTTATCTCGAAAGGAAGGAGAGTAGTCCGTCGGCTGGTCTGAAGATAATTTTCTAATGACCCCTCGCAAAGCTCTGACGAAACGTTCCATCTGGGTAGTCTCTCCCATCGTTGTGCTCGGCTTGAGAGTGAAATGAATAGTGAAAGGACAAGACACACACCCTTTTTATATACGCTGGTTTGCCATGACTATAAATTAGTCTATGGCGTTTGAACTTGAGTCATTTGACGTTTTTCACTCAAGATGAAACGATCCTATTCATTTGAGAAGAAAGAAGAAGAAAGTAAGAGGCAGAAACGTGATCTATCGCCTCGTACCAGGGCTGAAATCTTGGCACAAATTCATGCCAGTGATTTTGAAGAGGACATGAGTGAACCAGAATTTGAAACCTCTAAACCAAGTTCACCACCCTTAGTCAATCCTGAAAAATACTATTCCATTCGAGAGACGGAAAAGCGCTCCTCTAGAAAATTTAGAACCACGGCTTACACCTACACGGTGAAGTTTAAAGATTTCAAGTCCGACGTACCCTTGGAGAAAGCAGAAGGGTTTATCACCGAGATGTGGAATTCTTTGCTCACCGCACTCAAGCGACAATGTCAAGCCAAAGAAGACGATCGCTTGACACTATCCATAGATTACGACGGTTTGAAATCCCCTGTTTGGATCGAGTTTAGCAGACCCGCAGAACTAACCCCTTCCAAAGTCATGGACAGGATTCAACACGTACAACAATCTAATGACCAGTTTGACATCACCGATGGTAAAGCCACACTTAAAATGGCCCACGTCTCTCCTCCTCAAGGAACTGGATGCAAAAAGATGTTATTGGTGGACGACCTTCGCAACACTAAAACGAGTCTCGTCCGAATTAACAACCCTCAAGACCAGATGTGTTTAGCCCGTGCCATCGTGGTGGGACGAACCTATGCCAACAAGAACGACACGGTAGAATGGAAAAGAACCTGGAAAACTATTCAACGATGCGATCGAGCCAAACAACGAAACGAAGCAGAACTCCTGTTACGACAAGCCGGACTGTCCAAAGACACACCCTGTGGCATTCCTGAGATGCAAAAATTGCAAGATGCCCTAGCTCCACGCTACACCTTGAAAGTGCACCCTCAAGAAATGCGTGGAACTCTGTTGTTTCGAGGCCAAGATTTTAAGGACGGAAAATACATTCATGTTTATCATCACGATGAACATTTCGATACCATTACCAGTATCACTGGATTCCTGGGATACGGTTATTATTATGAGAAATGTGACTATGGTTATAACAATCGAGAGCAACACAAGCATTATGGAATGAAATGCCCAGGATGTTTGGCCTCTCCACCCTGTCTGAGCGAAGGACCAGTGCCTTGTTCGACTTGTTTGCGCACGTTTGTCAGTCCTACCTGTTACCAACAACATCTGAAGACGCAAGGTTCACAGCAGAAATGTGCTTGTCAGCTCTTGAGATTGTGCCCTACGTGTAGACAAGGCATACGTACCAATAGTACCAAGGCACACGTATGTTCAGGAAAAAAAAAATGTCACATTTGTCACCACATCGTGGACTTGGAACACCAATAATACGTGCAAAAATACCAACCCCCACCAGAGAAAGAGGACGTTCACAAGAAGAAAGGCAATTTCATCTTTTTCGATTTCGAATGCATGCAAGAGACCGGCATTCACATTCCTAATTTCTGCGTGGCTCATCGAGCGTGCGAGAAGTGCATTCAAGAACCTATCTTCAGTCATTGCCCTCACTGCAGCAAGATTCCTGGAGGACGTGAAAAAATCTTTCGGGGACCGAACACGTTAGCCGATTTTGCCCAATGGGTCTTAGACCCCGTCGACAAGACGTGGAGCCAAGAGGACATCGAACGTTACGGAGATTGTCATCGTCATGCCACGGTGATGGCTCACAATTTCTCCGGATACGATGGACAGTTTCTTTTGAGATACTATACGGAACAAGGCACCGAACGTCCTAAAGTGACTTTGAACGGAGCCAAAATCATTTTCATGCAAGTGGGACAAGTGCAGTTTAGAGATTCGATGAGTTACTTGGCAATGCCTTTGAGTCGAATGCCTAAAACGTTTGGAATGACAGAAATGGCTAAAGGGTACTTTCCTCACTTTTTCAATACTGAAGCCAATCAACATGCCGTTCTACCCCATTTACCTGAGGCTCACTATTACGACCCCGACAACATGCGTACCGAACAACGAGAAGCTTTCTACGCTTGGTACCAAGCTCACGCCTCGGACCCTTTCGACTTTCAGGAAGAAATGCTAAAGTATTGTCGTTCCGACGTGGACATTTTACGGCGTTGCTGTGGAAAATTTCGAGAACTGTTCATGGAACACGGAGGGGTCGATCCTTTGAAAGAAGCTTGCACCATTGCCAAAGCGTGTTCCTTAGTGTACCGCCAACGATTCATGCCTGAAAACACCGTGGCTGTCATCAGTCCTCAAACGACCCACTATGTCAAGCGTCAATACTCGGTCAAAGCTCTACGTTGGTTACATTACTTGTGCGACAAAGAAGATAAATGGATTCAGCATGCCCGCAACGGAGGAGGCGAAAAGACCATCGGAACGTATTCGGTCGATGGCTGGGACTTAGAAAACCCCAAGATCATGTACGAGTTTAACGGTTGCTTATTTCACGGATGTTCCGTCTGTTACCCTGACCGTGACACTAAAAATCAGTTTTTGCAACGAACCATGGAAGACTTGTACCAGGACACTTGTCAGCGACGCCTAAAGTTAGAACAGTAAGGATACCAAGTGGTGGAAATCTGGGAACACTTGTACGATCACCGTTTGAAAACCGATCCCGAGTTTAAACGCCTCGTGGAAAGTTACCAGTTCATGGACCCGCTGAACCCGAGGGATAGTTTGTACGGAGGAAGGACCAATGCCACCTGTTTGCTGTACCAAGCCGACGAAGAGAAAGGAGAAGAAATCAAATACTTGGACGTGTGTTCGTTGTATCTCTACGTGTGCAAATATTGTCGCTTTCCTGTAGGGCAAGTGTTGACGGAACACATCGACCTGAAAAACATTCGACAATACGAAGGCTTGATCAAGTGTAAAGTTTTGCCTCCAACGAACCTATACCATCCCATCTTACCTCACCATTGTCAAGGCAAACTGATGTTTCCATTGTGCCGTACTTGTGCCGAAACGTGCAACCAGGACCAACCTTGCCATCACAGCCAGGAAGAACGTGCCTTGACGGGAACCTGGGTCAGCGTGGAATTGTTCAAAGCTCTGGACATGGGATACCAACTGTTAGAAGTGTACGAAATTTGCCACTTTCCCAAGACACAACAGTACCACAAGGGTGACCCTACTCAGAAAGGCATTTTCGCCGACTACGTGGATGCCTTTTTGAAACTGAAACAAGAAGCCAGCGGCTATCCTTCCTGGTGTCACACTCACGAAGACCAAATACAATTCAAAGAGAAATACTACGAACAAGAAGGCATCTCTTTAGACCACATCGAAAAAAACGAAGGCAGGCGATCGTTTGCCAAAGTAATGTTAAATTGCTTGTGGGGTAAAATGGCACAACGACCGTGTTTACCCAAGACGGAATATTTGACAGAACCTTTCCGCTACTTCCAGATGATTCACGACAAAACCAAATACATGAAACACGTGGACGTCGTTCGCGAGGATTTGATCTTGGTCAATTACGAAGAAGATCTGGACTTTGTACAAGACGACCCTTTTGGAAATGTCATCATTGCGGCTTACGTGACAGCTCATGCTCGCTTAAAATTGTACGAAGCTTTAGAACTGTTAGAAGAACGCGTCCTGTACTTTGACACGGACAGTTGCATTTACATCCATCACCCGATTCAACAGCACCCTGACATCGAAGGAGACCGTTTAGGAGCCTGGACAGACGAGCATCCCGACGACAAGATTCTAAGTTTCGTCAGTGGTGGTCCCAAAAATTACGGCTACGAATACCGTGACAAACAAGGAGAAGTGCACACGACGTGCAAAGTGAAAGGACTGACTCTGAATCATCGTACCAGTCGAGTGGTCAACTTTGGGGTATTGAAAGAAGCCTTGCAATCGGGAGAGGATGGAAACTTTAAAGTGACCACTTATCAACCGAACAAGATTGTACGTTTACCCACTCACCACATCGTCAGTCGGCCCCTAGAAAAAGTCTATCAAATCGTGTACCAGAAGCGAGTGAGACTTTCCAATCACTTTACGTTGCCGTACGGTCACGTCGCTATTGGTCTGTATATAAAAAGGAACCCTAGGCAAGATCGATAGTTCATTGTTCATTGAAGTAACTTACCATGTCGTTGACGAAGAAGAAACCAGATTGGTTAGGAGTCAAATGTTGGACATCACCGAGACCAGGGTTTTGAGGCTTGGACACAAGAGGTGGCCCAGTATGCACGAGAGTTATTCAAGGAAAAAAGTTACTTTTCAACCCGTGTTAGTGACGGTGCCAGAAGAACCCGTCACCCAGGACAGGACTGTCGTGGACAGGCCTGAAAGACCCTTTCGGGAGGACACTTGTGTGACCTTACCCCCTACTATAGAACTGGTTAGAACTTTACCCAAAACATGTGGTTGTTGTACAGACACTTGTTTTTTATTCCACGTTCATGGTTATCATGTGCCTTTTATTCTTGTACTTAAGCCTTTAGCTTTTATGTATTTTTGTCTTTCGTATTCATGTTTGAAAAAAAACATTCAATAAACGTGTTCTGAAAAAAGTATATAAACTCTTGTCTTGTTTGTTTTTCGTGTCACAAGTGACATTCCTCACACCATGGCTACCTCTACTGTCTCTGCTCCCTCTTCCTCTACTGTCAAAGTCATCGACGAACACTTAGATCGTGCCAGTTGGGAGGCTTTGTATCTTCGCCATCCCTTTAACATGCTCATTGCTGGACCTAGCGGTTCTGGCAAAACCGAATTCGTCAAACGTTTGATCGAACATAAACATCATTTGATCGATCGACCCCCTCAACGGATCGTGTGGTGTTACAAAGAGTGGCAATCGGCGTACAGCCTCTTGCGAGAAAGTCAAGGCGATTCCATCGTGTTTGTGGAAGGAATTCCTAAAGAAGACGACGGCATCGTCTCTGACTCCCGTCAAACCCATTTGGTCATTTTCGACGACATGTTAGGAGAAGACGAAGAAGAAATTAAACTGTGGTTCACGCGCAAAGGGCATCACCGTAATGCCAGTGTCGTTTACATCACCCAAAATTTGTTTCAACAAAGTAAAGCCCATCGCACCATCAGTCTCAATGCGCATTACGTGGTCTTGTTTAAAAGCCCTCGAGATAAATCGCAAGTGCAAGTCTTAGCCAAACAGTTAGGAACGCCTTGGCTGACTCAGGCGTACGACGATGCCACTCAAACGCCACACGCCTATTTACTCGTCGATTTGAAACCTACGACTCCCGAGGATTTGCGATTTCGTACCCACTTGTTTCACCACTGGTGCCAAGACGGAGGGCCTGTCCTGTACACGTCTCCGTCCTCGACTTCATTTCACTCCCCATCAAAAAATCTATAAAAACCTCAGACCCTTTTTCGTCTGTCTCACACAGTGCGAACATGACGTCCCTTCAGTCGCATCTTCCCGTCAAATTGATTCGTGCCTTGTATGGCATCAGTCGAGAAAAAGATCCACAAACACGAGCTCGTGTCTTAGAAGCTAGTCTCAAAGAAGTCTTACGATGGTTCACGGTGACGGCACGTCAATTACTCCAAGGAATCATTCAGATTCCTCATCAAACCAAACGCTTTCTCGATCGAAACAAAGTCGCTTTGGTCCAACTGGCCGATCCCCGCATCGGCACTCAAACCAAAAAACAAATCATTTTGAAACCTGGAGGGAGCGGTACTCTAGGAGGGGTCATCATTCGCTCACTCTTAAGATGGGATCCTAATGCCCCCAAAGTTATCCCCAAGACAAAAGTCCAACGATGCCCCAAGAAGAAAAAGACCAGGTCCCCAAGGAGAACTTCTCCAGTGGCAGGACCCTCCTCTGACCAGACACCACCACCACCCCGGAAAAAGAAAAGAAGCCCCCAGAAAAAGAAACAGAGAAAAAGTCCCCAGGAAAAAAAAAGTTCACAGAAGAAAACTAGTTGCAAGAGAGGCACTTCGGCCAGGACGCAACCTTACACTCGCAAACCACGATCTGCCACGGCAGTGACTGCGTCTCCGGCATCCTCACGTTTGTCCACTTCTCCGTTGATGACACCAGGAACTGAAGAGTACTTGGAGACGTTGATCACACCAAGAACTTCTCCATTGATGACCCCCAAAAGAACTTCCCCAGTGGCAGGACCCTCCAATTTAGTGGCAGTGGCTGCTGCTCACAAAGTACCTTCTCCCAAAATCAAAGTTCAAGAAAGATCGGGCATGTTACAGAGTTTACTGGATTTGTCCAAGCAAGAACTGGCTCGATTTAGTCCGTTGCGTACCCCTGCACGACGTGTCATGCCTGTCCTCAAACTGATACGACGTAAAGACAATCAGTGGCGACGCGTTCCAGTATAAAAAAGGCCTGTGACCAAGTCGGGTATCAGTGTTTTTTTTTTTTGGTGCTCCTGAAGACTCAAAGATGTCACCCTCCAGAAAACCCCAAGGAAAGAAAAGGAAAGGACTGCCACCACGTTTAGCCAAACATGGGGACATGTTATCTGTCCTGTCCAAAGCTTCTCCACCCCTACGAAAAAAACTCATTCAAACAGCCTCCAAAGAGGTCATCGATACCGTGTGCGAATGTTGTTTGAACGTTTTGAAAGGCACGATCCCTTTGTCCAAACACCAGAAACAATGCTTAGGCAAACATCGTCACGTTCTTCGCCAAATGGTTCAAAAGAAAATTCCCATTCGTCAAAAAAAGAAGATGTTAGTGCAACGTGGAGGTATTTTACCTCTCTTGTTAGGCCCCATACTGAAAGGAGTCTTGGGAACCATGTTGGGAGGACTGGTGGGAGCAAGATAAAAAGGCCTCGGAAGTTCCAAGATCTCAGAATCGACCCCTGACAACCCCATGGAAGGACGAAAACTAGCTTTAGTGCCTTACAAACGATGGATGGAATACCATCGGTGGCAAGAACAACACACCCCGCATTTACCTTCCAATCCCAATTTGAGCGAGATGTCCCAGTTACAACACGAATTGCAGTCCTTGATGGATCGCCAAGATTTGTCCGAAACAGAAAAATCGCAAAAGTACGGTCAACTCTTGCAACGACTGCAACTCTTTCACCAGAAAGCTTTAGACGAAACAGCTCTACCCACTCTGAAAGATTTTAAGACCTTGATGAAAAGTCCAGCACCATCACCAGTACCAGTACCAGTACCAGTACCACCAGTACCCGTGACCAAGACAGAAAAAGGAGAAGAAGAAGAGGAAGGGTTTCAAACTCCACCAGAAAAAGTACGCAAGTTAACAACACCACCTACCTCCAGAATTGGATGGATTAAAAAGATGATGGCCACCCCTTCTTCATCACAAGAGAAAAAGAAAGTGAAGACAGAAGTGAAGACAGAAGTAAAACAAGAACCGATATCCCCCTCTCAGACATCCTTCTCCTCTTCGACACCTATTGCTGGCCGCACACGCAAAGCATTGCAATCCAAGAAAATACCCCAAGAGAAAAAGAGTAGCATCCTCCAAGAGTGGGTGTCTTATTAACACACCAACCAACACAAAAAAATGGAAAAAGTCTTAGCCAGCATTTACTACGATCCCTCCCATCCTGCAGGTTACGCAGGAGTTCAAAAATTGTATCGTGCTGCCAAAACGCGACTGAAAAGTCTCCGTTTACCTCAAGTGCAACGATGGTTACAAGAACAAGCTACCTACACTTTACACAAACCCATTCGACGCAAGTTTGCCAGAAGTCGCACCCGAGTGGAAGGCATCGATCATCAATGGCAAGCCGATTTAGCCGATGTCTCTCATTTGGCCAGCTACAATCGTGGCTACAAATATTTGTTTTGTGTCATCGACGTCTTTTCCAAATTTGCTTGGGTCGTACCCTTGACTTCCAAATCGAGCAGCGAGTTAGTGCGAGCCCTGCAACGGGTGTTGAAACAAAGCGGTCGTCACCCTCTTCGATGGCAAACGGACAAAGGCACCGAATTTCTGAACCAAGCTTTCCAAAAAGAATTAAAGAAACGTGACATTCATTTTTTTACCACCGAGAATCCCGAAACCAAAGCCAGCATCGTGGAACGTTTTCAACGCACTTTGAAAGAACGCATGTGGAAATATTTTACGCATCACCACACTCTGAAGTACATCGACATCTTACCGCACCTGGTGCAAGCGTACAACCAATCTTACCATCGAAGCATCGGACGTGCCCCGCAAGACGTGACTCCCGACAACGAAGTGTTGGTGTTTGAGCGTCTGTTTGGTACGTCCCCGACGAGGGCTGTCCCCGAGAAAAGTGGAATGTTGGCCGTAGGAGATTGGGTGCGCATTGGCAAAACCAAACGCACTTTCGACAAAGGTTACTTACCTAACTGGACGACCGAATTGTTTCGCATCACTGGACGAGTGCATGGCCGTCATCCTGCCGTCTATAAATTGGAAGACATGAACGGAGAAGTGCTCAAAGGAACGTTTTATTTGCCCGAGTTACAACGTGTCACCAAAAAAGAAGACGACGTGTACGACATCGAAAGCATTCTCGAACGTAGAACCCGTAAAGTGGGCAAACGACGTGTCAAATAAGTCAAAGTACGTTGAAAAGGATATCCACGCAGTTTCGATTCTTGGATCGACGCTTCGCAAGTCATCGAGTATAAAAAGAAGTGACCATCATGCCCTTTCACACAGCAGACGCAGCTACGTCGACCACTCCTTCTTCAACTAGTTCTTCTCTGCAAGATTTACAAAAACAACCCTTGTGGGTGTGGTGTGGAGAACGTGTGCCTAAAACGCAAATCGTCTTTTTCTGCCAAATCTTCGTGGTGTATTGTGTCATCGGGGCAGCCATTGCCAATTTGAGTTTGCAACAAGGAGACAAACAATTGTGGACCATTTTATTGAGCAGTTGCATCGGTTACCTGCTTCCTAATCCCTCCCTGAAATTCTCCTCGAACGGGAACCCCGGGAACCTTGTGTCCAGTGCCAGTGCCAGTCACCTCTTCAACCACAATCAGAACCCCATTTTAGACGGAGACACGCCTCTGACGTCCAGTAATATCCCCTTGGACAGCCACAGAACTCTGGAATTATGAGTCACCAAAACCAATTTTACTTAACCTTACCCAGTGACAGTTCCATGGAGGTGTTTCCCCACAACACGTTGTGCTGTTACACGGCCAAATTACCTCAGGCCATCCCTTTAGATCACGAAGCCCATTGGGAAGTGGCTTTGGTAGAAATGATTCACCCTACACAAATCCAAAACATCACCGAAAAGCAAAACACTTTTGAGGTGGAAATCATCAACCAACAATTACAAGAAGCCATGAATGACATCGGGTTTTCAGGGGACACAAGACCATCCAACAATACACCCTTCAATATCTACACCTTGAAAATTCCGGCAGGGTTTTATTTTAGCGGCCAACATTTGGTGGACACCATTGCTTCCAGGTTCGAGTTAGCTTGTGGCAAAGCCCTGAACAGAATCAAAAAAAGTGTCACCCTGGAGTACCATAAAGTGGCTCGTCGCTTACTGATGAAATTTCAGGATAGCCAAACGTTGTCCATCAGTTTTAATCGTGACTTGTTTGATATTTTAGGTGGAGACACAAAAATGGCTCCAAATTTTAAACCAAAGATCAACAGCAATACGGAATTTTACAAGTTTTTTCGATTTTCTGTAGAACTGAACCAAGGACTGAATTTGATGTTTGTGTACTCCGATGTGGTGGAGTACAACGTGGTGGGACACACCTCCGTACCGTTACTGCGTGTCATTCCTTTCAAAGTGGATAGTACCACGATCAGTGACCAGGAAGGTGGAAACACCTATCACGTCCACCGGGAATTTGTCCATCCTCACTATTTGCCTGTCAGCAAGTCGTATTTGGACACGATCAACATTGCTATAAAAGGAGATCTGGGACAAAATATTCCATTCACCAAAGGAAAAGTCACGGTGAAACTCCATTTTCGAAAACGGTTCTCTCACGACTCGTAAGTCATGTATCCAGTGTACCGAGGGGTTGCTCGACAGCGAGGACACGGCTTAGGAGATATGTTAAAATCGGCCTTTCGTTCGGTGGCTCCAGTATTGAAACCGATGGTGACACGCGGATTGCACGCCTTGAAAGATGCGGCACTGACGCAAGGCAAAGAATTTCTCCAAAATGTCATCATCGACAAACAAAGCCCTAAAGAAGCCTTCAAGAGGGCAGGCAAAAATGTCTTGCTGCAAACGGGCAAAGACCTTTTGGGCCGACAAGACACACCTATAAATGCCCTGCACGCTACCGAGTCAGGCATTCAGCAAGGACAAGGCAGAAAGAGACGACGAAGAAAACACCCTTTCACCAGACTTCAAGCTAGAAAGGCCAAGAAAAGAAGAACCGTTCGAGACTTAGACGTTTTCGATTATTGAGAAAGAACAAAAAAAAATGATGCACCGAGAGTCTTGCGCTTGTTCCAAGTCGGAACTGGATCTGTTTGCCATGCCCCCCACCATGATGACTATGCAAGAATCCCAATGGGTGGAATTTCATCCCGTCTCCTCACTGGCCGATTCCGCTCCCATCGAGTTTGAAATCAAAGTACAGCCCGAAGATTACATCGATCTGAATAGCAGTTACTTGTACCTGAAAGTCAAAATTCTAGATAAGACTGGAGGTCCTATAGACGATGAAGCAGTAGCTCCCGTCAACTATTTCATGCATTCCTTGTTCAGTGGAGTGGACTTGTACTTGAATAACAAACTGGTCAGTAGCAGCATGGATACTTACCCTTATCGTGCCTACCTGGAAAATCTCTTGACGTACGGAATAGATGCCAAGAACACTCATCTCAATGCCTGTGTGCTATGGGAAGCTGACGAACCTACTAAGTTTGAAAATTTGGAAACTGATGAAAAGAAAGACAACAATGACGGATTTCTAGAACGAAGAAAGAGAATTACGGGAGTCAACACAAGTTTAGAACTGATGGATCGTTTGCATTTGGACATGTGGTTGCAAGAAAAGTATTTGCTGAACGGGGTGGATGTCCGCCTGAAACTGAATCGTAGCAGTGCCGCTTTCCATTTGATGGCTGATAGTGACGGTTACAAAACCAAAATCCTAGAAGCCAGACTCTACGTACGCCGTGTGGAAGTGTTACCTAAAGTGGGAAACGACATCAGTCAGACGTTGAGCAGAACGACCGCCAAGTATCCCATACGACGCGTGGAAGTGAAAACCTTCACCATTCCCAAGGGACAGCGATCCATGATCGAAGATCATCTGTTCCAAGGACAGTTACCCAAACGTTTGATCGTTGGTATCGTCGAGAATACAGCCTTCAACGGAGCTGCCGAAAAAAATCCTTTCTACTTTCAACACTTTGGCGTGTCCAAGATCGAAGTCAGTCGCGATGGCAAGACCTTGTGTACCAGACCTTTCGAACCTGACTTTGCCAAGAAGAATTACTTGAGATCGTACTTGTCCCTGTACGAAGCCACCGGACAGTTAGGAACCAACACCAGTCACGGCATTACGTACGAGGATTATGCAGGAGGCTATGCTTTGTGGGGTTTCGATTTCACTCCTGACCAAGGCAGCGACGAGGGACATTTCCACCCTATAAAATCCGGCCAGATTCGTGTGGAAATTCAGTTTAAAGACCGAAACCCTGATGAAACGGTGAACGTCATCCTGTATGCAGAATTCGATAATACGATAGAAATCAACAATTTGAGAGAAGTCATCCTAGATTATTAGAAACCATGGAAGACTGTTGTCCCTCTTTACCTAGTGGAGAAACTTTAAAGATGGAATGTGAGGAGACTGTGGAAAAATTGTTGTGTTTTGAAAAAAATTGTTTGATGTTATCATGTTGGATTATTGTTAAAAATGTTAGAGTTGTTGTTTAGTGTTAAGTGATTTTTGAATAAAAAATGTTGTGTTTTGAAAAAAAATGCCTTTGTCTTTTGTTTAGCTATAAGAATGTTGGATTGATGCTCTTTCATTTCTTACTATCCATCTCATGACACTCACTGTACATTGCGACTCGAAAAACCGTGTGGGGGATGTTTTCCTTCACGTCCGCGCTTTGACTTTAAGAACCGGTTTGTTTCCAGTCTAACCATCCATTGTCGACTCATCCTCCTAAGAAGATGTGTTCCAAACTAGCTAAGCTCAACGAAGCCTACGTGAATTTGCATAGGGTCAGACACAGTCTGATACCGAAGCCAGAAGAAATAGAGAATGCGAGAATGTTAAAAATCACTGAAGACCTGATAGAAGAGCTTTTCAGAGAAGAAATGAACAGGGAGAAAGAAGAATGGACAGAGAAGTACAGACTTCAGAGACAGCAGCAACAGCAGCAACAACAACAACAGCAGCAACAAGAACCTGAAGCTGACAGAGGCTTTGTCGATTGTCGTATCGACACCAAAGAGTTCTTCTTCTCTTTCCGAAGAAGCAGACCTATCGCCAGAAAGTCTATCCTCAGAGGAAATCGCATTCTTAGAAACTAAAAAAGAATGCCATAGCAAAACACAAAAAACAGCCCTTTTCAGGGCTACCCAATACTCTAGAAAAGAAATAACGATCGATTTGCCAATGTGTGTAGGTAGAGTAGTGTGAAAATAAACATTAACTCTTTTTAAAAAAAATGTGAGGGTATGTGTTTGTGAGTTTGTGTGTTTGTAAGTGATCAAGTAAGTTGGTGTGGATAGTAGATTAAAATGATGTCTTTATTTGGTGTTTGAGGTGTATATTTGGAGTTAGATTGGATTGCTTTGCGTATGTGGATAGTCTATTGAAGTGATTTATAAAAAATTTTAAAATAGTGATGGGTAGCATAAAAAAGTGAGTGAGTGTTTCTTTTAGGTCCGCGCGTTGTTGTTTTTTTTTTTTTGGTCATGATCTAGGTAAGATCAATTTTATATTTTTAGGGGGATGTTTTCCTTCACGTACGCGCTTTCACTATAAATTGAAACTCGTTCGGCAGTCTAGCTACCCTTGTTGATTGATCAACACAAGAATGAATAGTAGCAGAATAAGCAAACTTCTTGAACTACAGATACATCTGGAATATGTCAGGCGCCTGGTAAATGAACTGGCTGCGGAGGCTATAACAGAAGAAGAAAGAATAAAGAAGGAAGAGGAGGAGAGAAGACAGAGGGAAGAGGAGGAAAAGAAAAGAGAAGAGAGGATGTCGTTCAATATTCCCGAGACAGAGGATTGGGGTGCTGAAGCGAATCATCTTCCCTCTTCGCTCCCCAGAAGAAAGGTGAAAGGAGACTGGGGAAGAAGATGCGTGTGTGGCGCCAGGCCAGGAAGGTGCAATCATTAGATAGTTGCATCTGGAGTTAAAAAAAACAGCCCTTTTCAGGGCTACCCAATAATCTAGAAAAGAAATAACTATCGATTTGCCAATGTGTGTGTAGGTAGAGTAGTGTGAAAATAAACACTAACTCTTTTTTAAGATAGTGTGAGGGTATGTGTTTGTGTGTTTGTGCTTGTAAGAGCTAAGGTATGTTTGTGTGAATAGTAGATTATGGGTTACTTTATTGTTTCTTAGCGTATGTGAAGAGCATAGTTAGGGTTTTGTAAGCGCTCACGTACGATTGTGTGGATAGTAGATTATGGATTTTGTTTATTGTTTCTTAGCGTATGTGGAGAGTATAGTTTGGGTTTTGTAAGCGCTCACGTAAGATTGTGTGGATAGTAGATTATGGATTTGTTTATTGTTTCTTAGCGTATGTGTTTGTGTGTTTGTGTTTGTACCCGCTCACGTACGATTGTGTGAATAGTAGATTATGGATTTGTTTATTGTTCTTAGCGTATGTGGAGAGTATAGTTTGGGTTTTGTAACCGCTCACGTACGATTGTGTGGATAGTAGATTATGGATTTGTTTATTGTTTCTTAGCGTGTGTGTTTGTGTTTGTGTGTTTGTGTTTGTACCCGCTCACGTACGATTGTGTGAATAGTAGATTATGGATTTGTTTATTGTTCTTAGCGTATGTGGAGAGTATAGTTTGGGTTTTTATTATATGAAATGAGAAAGTATAGTTTGGGTTTTATTATATGAAATGAAAAGGCAGGGGGATGTTTTCCTTCACGTCCGCGCGTTGTTTGGTCATGATCTAGGTAAGATCAATTTTACGTTTTAGGGGGATGTTTTCCTTCACGTACGCGCTTTAAGTATAAGAACCCACAGTATTCGTCGTTCAAACCATTCTGCAAAGAATAAAAAAAGAAGATGGCTTCTAACCAAATGGACAAAATACAAACATTACAAGACGTTTTAGACAACTTAGGAATGATGGAGCAAATGTTAATAAGACTGGTTGAAGAGCATTATTCCTATAGTCCCCATCGTGTAAAGATGGAAATTAATAACTTAAAAAAGGTAAAGGACAAGATTAGTGGTGTCATGAAAGAGATAAAGGAGGAGAAGGAGGATGAAGAGGAAAGAATAAGAATAAGCAAATGGAACGAAAAGATTGAAAAAGAAGAAGAAAATGAGAAGAGGAAGAAAGAAGAGGAGGAAGAGAAGAAGAAAGAAGAGCAGGAGAAAAAGAAAGAGAAGAAGAGAAAGAGTGTTGGAGATAAAATAAGAACTTGGTGGAGAAAAAGAAGAAATTAGAAGCAGAAGAAGAAGAAAACCCAAAGGCCCTTTTCAGGGCCAGCCATATTTCTCGAAAAGAGATAGCCTTTCAATTGCCTACCCTTTTTTTTAAATTTAAATTTAAATTTAAATTTAAATTTAAAAAAAAAAATCCCATATTCAATTCCCCTTGTCCCTAGACAAACCCAAACTCTATTCCCATGTTAATTTCCCCTTGTCGCTAGACAGACCCACACTATAGTTCCATGTTAAATTCCCCTTGTCGCTAGAGTGACCCATGATTTATTCCCATGTTAATTTCCCTTGTCGCTAATCTGACCCACGATTTTTCGCCATGTTAAATTTCCATTGTCGCTAATCTGACCCAGGGGTCTCTGTAATGCTAATTCCCATTGTCGCTAATATATCCCCATTTACTACTAGCCCCTATTTTCATTTGCAACTACAGAATTTCTATTTTGCAATCTTTCAGTTCCTACATCATTGCATTAAAAAATCTTACATGCCTGCTCTTTCATTTCATTTGTACTCTTATCTTGTGTAGCTGTATTGGAATCACAGACTTATCTCTTTCATTAATGCCTTTGATCTTAATCATGCAAAAGATTTACTTTGCTTTTGTTTTTTCTTCACATTTATTAATTACTTCCAAAATAGTGACTAGTATAAGATGATGCTACTTGCATTTGCAACAAGCAAGATGGAGAGAATGTTGGCGTATTTCTATGTAACTTTCATTTAACAGTGACTGAAATGTCTTAATATATTGTATTAGAGATACATCATGCTGTCTAATGGTGCTGATGGAAAATTTAATATGGCAGTCATGGCAGCCATATTGAAAATCTTATGTATGGTCATATTCACATGTTGCTTCCATTAATTCATAACTGGCTGGTGTAAATGAAAATGATGGCACTCTTACATCCATAATGGCTGCCACAGCACTTGATTTCAAATTATTTTTATTTATAGAAGAAAAAATATTATCTATCTATCTATCTATCTATCTATCTATCTATCTATCTATCTATCTATCTATCTATCTATCTATCTATCTATCTATCTATCTATCTATCTATATATCTATCTATCTATCTATCTATCTATCTATCCTGCATTTGTCCTGTATGCACCCTTTGGATTTTAGTGACCCTCTGTTGCATGCTAACCTACTTGGTAACATAACTTCATGGTGAGTGGTATCTGTACTAACATCATATAAGCCATTATCCAGGTAACCTAATACTGAAGGTTCCTGGGGGTTCAGGTTAGAAGGAGAAGAGTTTTAAACTAGTTACTTCATACTCCTCTTGCAAGCAGTTTTTATTTATTTATTGCAGACTTTTGTGTTTAAACTGACCATTAAAGTTCTACTGAGTTTTAATTGGATTCATTGTCAAACATCTCAGTGAGACTGATTTCCTTGTCTATACCACATATTATAGTGGTATATATAGATTATTTTTGAGCAACATTCTACTTCAACCTATTTTCTGTATTTATTATTGTATCCTTAAGCACTGCAATTTGCTGTTTTATGCTTAACCACTTTTAATTATCTGTCTTTTTAGCCTTGGCATTAATACACATTTTCCAAGAGCTGTTTAAAGTGACTAAAATAACCTCATTTGAAAAAAGAAAATGGCAGAATTGACCCTGATAAGAATAGATCTCACTCCTATCGTGTCAACTCATCTGTAAAGATATTTAGACTACACAATGGTGGTAAATCATGCTTTGGAGAAAATATGCATGTAAAAGAGCCCTTGTTGACCATATTAATAATTGTGTAAAATGTACTGATACTAATAGTATAGCAGCAGAGAGACTGAGCCCACCAAGTATTTCGTCCAACAGAGCCCTCTATCAAAACCCTTTGATAGAAGGTCTTATTTCGAAAAATAAACCCTCTATTCAGAAACTATGATGACTAAATCCTCTTTTCTGGCTAGAAAGAGTTATTTCGACAAAGATAACTCTCTATAAAGATATTTTTTGACTCTGGGACAGTCGACGAACTCCTCGTGGGGCTCAGTCTCTCTGCTGCTAGCGATGTAAAATATTTTTAATCTTAAAATTTCTGCTGTGAATAAAAAATTTAAGTTATCAAATAATGGTCAATATTGGAGAAGCACATTCCGCTAGACTAGCTCGAGAGCGACTTGAAGCAATAAAAAAATTTCTTCCTCTACGAGATTCTGTAAGACAAAAATTACAAGCAGCAAGCACAAGTTGAATTTGCAACAGGTACAGAACAGTTATTTAAACCCGTCACAACAGTCACTGAAAAAGCTGCTGAAAAAGTTACAACAGCTACTGAAAAAGCTGCGATGGATACTGAAAGAGCTTTACTGGGAGAACCTAAGGAGGATATCGCAGAGGAAAGGGAAGGAAAAAGGGGTATTCTTCTAGTGCTACAAAGAACCGCCGAAAGGACTGAAAAGATTGCAAAGCGAATTAAACAAACAAAAAAGATTTTACGAGATCTTCCAGCTGATATAGCTGCGGCAGTACCGCCCGAAGAAGAAGAAGAAGAAGCTGCTCCAGAAGTAGTACCAGAAACAGCTTCAGCTAAGGCTAAGGCTAAGGTTGATTTGGTTGATACATTTATGACTGGTGCTGTTGATGGTTTAAAAAAAATGCCAGGAAATCTGTTAGGTCCAATGGCTTATGTGCTTTTTACTAAGCGAAATAAATTTTTAAAACCGAGCACGTGAAGAAAATGGGTCGTGAAGAATGGTATAAAGGTATATTTCGTGGGTATTATGATATTCCTCAGGTTAGACAAGACAATCCTAGATGGGCTGATTTTATTGGCGGTATTAACAATTATCTTAAGAAACCTAAACAAACAACAACAAAAACAAGAGAGCGATATTCTCGTGGATCTTGGGTTTATTGATCCTCCTAAAAGTTTAACACCATTAGAAACACAACCAACTAAAACAAACATCCGGCAAAGGTTTGGGGGGTGATTTTATTTCCTGCCCTGATAATATCATCAATGATGTATCACGGCTAGAAGTTCTCTTAGGATGAAAACGAGCTGGAAATAACTCACCAGAAATAATTAATGAAGCGGCTGATATCTGTCAGCGACTATTTCGAGGCGGCATCATGGATACTCACATCTATCGGGAACTTATTGATGAACTTGTCGACAGCGATTAGAGAAATAACAATTAAATAGCATGATAGTACACAATTCTCATCGTAGACCAGTCATGGTCAGGGTGGTAAATTCACGAGTACCTGTATACAGGATGACTTATGGAAACGGATTAGGCGATGTTGTTCAAGGTTTATTTGCGAGGATGGCACCTAAAGCAATACCGATCGCAAAACAATTATTGATGAAAGCCATTGATGTTATTAAAGATAAAGCTATTGGCGCTGCTGGTAGCGCTGCCAATAAAGCATTCACGGCAATCAAGGACAGACTAGCACGACTGATACGTAGAAAACCACCGCCGGTAAAATTACCAGCCACCGCAGACATGCCAGCAAATGTTAGTAAAGTAATAAATGAAGCCGCAAATCAAAAACTAGCAGCGCTGATAAATCCTGAACAAATAAATACAAATTTGATTGCGGGAAGTGGTCTTCGTTTTAGACGATAACTTCTATAATAAAATGTTTAAACGGGAATCCGACCCAGCATTCGACATAAACGAACCGGTGCTTAAAAATGAATCAGTGCGTGATTATCAGTGTTACTCTTATGACGCACGAGAACCAAATAAACGAGGACGAATTGAACTTCAGGTTCAAGATACAAGTAGATATTTCCTGCCCACTGAAGCATTTATTGAGGTAGAAGGTGAAATTATAAAAACCGATGACACAGAATACGGACCCAATGTTAAAATCGGTTTTGTCAATAACGGAATTATGGCCTTGTTTGATAGTGCTATCTACATGATTGATGGAAAAAATATTGAATCAATTCAGAAGGATGTCGATGTTGCTACAACAATAATTGGTCTAGCGAGATATTCTGATGATTATACAAGATCAGCTGGTCCATCAATGATGTTTGCCAAGGACACTTCTAATTTTCCTAACAGTGATCAGTACGATATTAGACGACCAAGAAACTTTGCCGATAACGCTGACGCTGATGTGTGGCCGGTGGTTCGTGGTGCTAATGCAGAATTTAATTTAGGTTTCGCTGCCCGTAGACAAATGCTAAAAGGTAATCGTAGAAATGTTTCATGTGCCATTTCGCTGTCGCACATCTTTGGATTTTGCAGAGATGTCAGAAAGGTGATTTTTGGAGCAAAACATACAGTCGTGCTTGTTAGAAAAGCCGACGACAATGATGCGCTATGGCGACCTCTAGGTGACGCTGGTAAGGTAAACATAACAAAACTATCACTGTGGATGCCGGTAATGACTCCTGCAATTACTGAAGAAAAGCGACTGCTTTCTTTTATGGATCAAGGTGGCAAAACGCTGCTATCGTGGCTTACAACAACCACAGATAGTATTCAAAGTGCCATCAATGGTTTATTCACGTGGCATATAGCATCACAGCAGGGGGTTGCCGCGCCGCGACATATTTTCATTGCTCTTCAGGATGTTGCACGGGTGGGTAATGAAACACGTTCGCATATGATATTTGATCAACTTGGTATCACTGACGTTTCTCTGAGAATAAACGGGCATCAAGAACCATCTGAGAACATACTGTTAAATTTTCGTAATAATCATGTTGCACGTGCATATCAACGATTGACAGAATATCTAGCGCGTGATCTAAATATCGACACTGGTTTGCAAATATCACAATTGGATTTTATATCTCATTATACAATCTATTACTTCTCGCTGGAGCATCTTGATTTAACCAGACAGTCTGTCGTTGATATTCACTTTCGGGCTACCGTGAATAGAGACGCAGGAGTTATAGCTAATTACAGAGCAATCGCGGTTATACTTTCCGATAAAGCAATGTTGCTTGAAGGTGCTGGCGGCCGAATGATACTCGTTGATGCCCCAGTGGAAAACCTGTAGTTTTCCGAAGATACGTAACAATTAGATCAATCTCGTATTAAATAAAATGTCATACAGTCATGTTAATGTCACTCTGACTCCTGGTCAGGTGAAGAAATTACAATCGAAGAACGCGAGCACATGTGGGACAACAATAACACTAAAACACGATCAGCTAGCGGGCGGTCCAAACAAACTCTCATTAACTAAAACCCAACTAAAACATTTCAATAAAGCAGCGCAGGCAACGACTGGAGTTCGACTTGATCTCTCTCCAGCCGCGGTCAAAGATATGGTTAAAACAGGAGGTATATTTCCTCTTCTAGCCGCGATACCAGCACTGATAGCTGCTGCTGCTCCCGCAGTAGCAAAAGCTGCAGCACTTGGTGCAGTTGGAACCGCTGCTGGAATGGCACTAAAGAAAGCCGCAGGGCTACCGGGAACTCCGGCGTCATGGTACCCAAAAAGGTTCTGAACACCGCAGATTTTCTACCGATGTCAAATTTTGATTTGCTTGATGCTGTTAAACAATTGCGTATAAAGAATTTCAGAGTCGTCTTTATGCGAGATCAATTACCAGCACGACCGAATAATACAGAAACCGGTATTATTAATCTCGACAACAGCGAAGGTCCAGGAACACACTGGGTTGCTTACGCGATCGATCCACGTGGAATTATCTATTTCGATTCGTACGGGCTAGCACCGCCAGTTGAATTCCTCAGATACACATAAAACATCCCCCTGACAAAGTCAGGGTCAGGTAAGGTTTGGTACTCAACGCTGCCAACACAAACACTAACCGATCCTCCGATATGCGGTCGTGAAGTATTAAATGTTCTTGATGCAATTTCAAAATCAGCGAGTTCTCCTCACAAAGTCGTGCATGAATACACCACAGATGTGATTTCCAAATTTAAACAACCCCATAACTAATAATGGTTGATATTTACGGAAGATCAAGCAGAACCAAGGAAGAAAAAAAAGATATCGATTTATCAAAGTATGCGACCAAAGATGAAATTGATAATCTTTTAACGTTAACCGGAATAGACCCAGATGAGGTTGTTATTTTTCAAGACCGACACGGAAAATTAAGAACCAGCAACGTTACGTTCAATGACATAATTCGCAGAGTTATTGGAGCTACCACGGACAACATCGTTGTATTCACTGACAGCGGCAGAATCAGAGATTCGTTGATATCAATTGCGATGCTGCGAGATGATGCACAGAAAGCTGCAGAAGGACGTGTAGCGAAGACCGGTGATACAATGACAGGTGAACTCAGCATGAACGGTAACAAAATAACCGTTTTAGCGGATCCAACATCGGCGGAAGATGCCGCAAACAAACAATATGTAGACACCATTGACGGTAAACTAACTACGTTGCGGGCAGAGTATGATGTTCACGTGAGCGCGTTTACAAGACTTCGAAGAAACTTCGCAAAAGCTGATGAGTCCATTGATAAGTTCTTTGGGGCTCCTCCAGTCATCGATATAAAACTTTCTGAAATCAAAGAAAAACTTACTGGTAACGCCAGAGAAGTCAACAAGATTAATACCCGGTTAGGTGTAGTCAGAACAGATAAAAGTTTTTCAGATCAAATCCAGATAATAGAAAATAACATTGGCACGATCAAACAAACACAGCAGGATATCGTATCGGGAATTCCTGACATCGTTAACAAAACCAGTTTGATTAAAGTCCCCACTGGAGTTACCCCGGGGCATATCACCAACATCGTATACACGGTATCATCGGGATTCGCAACATGGTCCCGACAAAATAACACTATCAAATATACAGCAACAGCCACTGGCGTGTACAGGTTGTCTGTGTTTACCGCCGCTAAGTTTGAAATATTCACAACATATCCCTGGAGACATTCCACTGACAAATATTCCGGGGTTGTGTCTGTAATATTAAACAGCGGAACCGAAGAAATATTTTTACTGGAAGCCGCAGACAAGAAATTAACCTCAACATCTTACTGGTGGTGTTTGGAATTCGTCGCAGAAACGCCTCAATTGGTTACCGCGTAAAATAATAAAATGAAATCAGCATCAACGACAACATTAAATGCTCAGCAATATAGATATGATCAAGTACGCGAATGGCAGTCAGAGTTAAAAACCACTATTGACAATTGTGCAACAAAGATAAAAAAATACAAACGGCGTGTAACTGTATTAGACACAATAGTGTGTTCGGTATCCGCGGTAGTTGCATCCACGGGTGTGTTATTATCAGCGCTGACACCAGTGACAACTGCAATCGCGATTACAATTACAGTTTCAACATCAACGACAATTGCAGGGGTTGCTAATATAATTGCAAAAAAAATATCCTCGTGCGCGCTAATAAAATTACGCGAATATGAAAAGTTAAACAGCGCGGCCACGAGCACCTACTCGAAATTGTCCTCGTTGATATCATCCAGCCTTGACGATACAACAATATCCGATGCCGAATTCGCGCAGATCGCAGCCGCATATAACGATTACAAAAACACAAAGTACTTTGATTTGAAACGACAGCAAATAAATAATGACGGAGATACGTCAAGAGATAGCCGCAAACACAACTCCGGTAAAAACATCAATGATAACAATATCTTCGACGCAACCAGAGTTTAATATTAATTTTCCAACTGCAATTCCAGTAAAAGAAATCGCGTTGGCACAATTACGAGTATATCACAGTTGGCCCAACATCAGGTCGACATCATTTCACGGACAGTTGCCAGATAACTCATTTGTATTTTCGTATCAGAATAAACCTGACGGCACACCAGATTGGAATACTATCACACTTCCCACTCGGAGTTATCAGATAGAAGAAATCAACAAAGAAATACAGCGTCAAATGAAGCGTATCACCGGAAAAGAAGCAAAAATATCAATAATCGCACACGAGCCAACGTTGTCAACGATTATCGAAGTTGCTACACCGGGTTACCACGTAGACATTTATAACAGTTCAATCAGAACAGTATTAGGATGGCCTGAAAATCCACCACCGGCACCACCGACACCACCAACACCAACGAAGTCTGATTATATCACTGACGCGCAGTCATATCATGAAACTACACCGTCATACAAACAACATCTCGTCAATATAAAAATTGCAACATTGGGCAACTTGATTAACTTCTATGAAGATGGCAGCGTTATTGTGTGGGTTTTTATTTATGCAGCAGATAGAGTTTTTAATATCCGCGGGAGTGAAATTACTGAATATTTTAAAATTATTAATAAATTACATAAAACACATCTAGTGCATCTACGGCAACGCTTCCAAGAACATCTTGGAAACATTTCCGATATAAATTCACGCAGCGAAATTATTAAACGAATTGAGATATTAAATCAACTTGCCGCGGATATGACATATATTAAACAGCGAGCAATTAAAACAGTAATTGACAGTAAACCCGGTGATAAACAAAAATTTCTAAATAAGTACTCGCTGAGCGAAGCTGGACTACCGAATTTTAAATTACCAGGATACATTTCCCCGGTCATCTTACGAAAATACGTCACTGATGTCATCGATGAATACTTCGATGACATACTTGACCAGTACAAGCGAATATTGCCATCACCAACTATCCTCAGCGCTGACAATTCACAGCGGGCGATGCCAGACATATTTCTCCGGGAATCGTAAATATCACTGATGTCGTCGCGGTCAATCTTGTATGTGACGCAATTGATGGCAGTTACAACATAGACACAACAATATTAAATCAAGCCCAGCAAGGGTTTATACTATACTCATTTACTCCTAAAGAACCACCTGGCTTTTTGATTGTACAAGAGCCAATCAATCCAGTATTTCTGCAGTGTTTGAATCCAACGCTGACAAGGATGAATTTTAAAGTCACTGACCAACAGGGTAGAATTTTGGACCTACGAAATGGAACTATTAGAATTAATTTGCTGGTGAAGTCGTAAAAAATCTTCGATTTTTTTCAAGGACTTTCAAGTCCCAGGACTTTCAATTAATAATATCATATCATAATAATGTCCCAAAAATCTTCGAATTTCCGGAAGTACGATGATGATGCTGAAGATCTCTCTGACAGTGATTTTATTGTTAGTGACAGTGAAACACAAAGTGTTTCCACTGACAGTGATTTTGTTGTCAGTGATGAAGATGAAGATGTCTCTGACAGTGACAACGACGACGATGATGGCACTGTTGGTAACATCATCATCAATGACAGCACTGTCACAATACATTATATTAAATGAACGCGAATAACATAGCAAATGTATCAGCACGTGAAATGTTCCATCGTTGACAAAAGCGCGCTTGAAGAATTCATCCGAAAATTATTTACCGGAAACCATTTACCGGGTTATGTTAAAATAATCATCGATAAGTACGGCAATGATGATTTTTTACTGACAGAATTTCAGCTGAAGCAATTCCGCGAAAACAATATCACGATGATTAATTGTGACGCAGACCAAATCCTCAATTATGTTCACTCGTGCATTTCACGGGATCATCTCGATAAAATACTGCAGTGAAAATTCCTTGAAAATATTTTACTTTATATATATTTTTTTTACCACTGACAATTTCGCTGATTCCGTAGGGGTATTTTGCTATGAAAATCAACAAAATTGTCCAAGTTGCTGATTCGTAGGGGTATTTTGCTATGAAACCCAACGAAATCGGACAATTGCATAATTTACACAGTAAAAAAAAATATTACTTTTTGTTTTACTTCCTTGACAGCGTCAAGGATTTCACTTCCAAGTAAAATACAATCGAGGTGAGGTATTTACTTCTGAAAATCCTAAAGGATTTTCGTGACTGACTTCGTCATTGGTGACAAAGTCATCCTTGATTTCATCAGCGGACATACAATGCTTTAATTTCCTGACCCGATTATTTATTATCTTCTTTGTTTCATACTCGGCTGCCAGTGCCAGCCTGATCTTTTCGATTGCACGAGACAGTGGAACAAATTCATTTATTTGTGTCTCCGCTACGCTGGCCAGTGATTTATACAAATTATTTTGGATCATCTTTATGAATCGATATTGAGCAGGAAGAATATAACGCCCTGCGCAATTAGCTTCGTATAATGATTCAAAATCTGACAGAATAGTTTCAACATTTAGTAATATATTAAATCCTTGTTTTTCTAATTTTTTAATAGCATCAATCACATTATTGATATTTTCTCGATTCATATTTATATATATTTTTATATATTTAAAATAAAAAAACATCACATCTTCTTGAGCTTCTAGCTTATCATATGATAACCTACCAAACTCAGGAGCGGAAACACTACCCCCATACGAGCTCCTAAACTGCCAAATAACAGTCTAGAAAGCCCAGAGGGTGTGTTTGCGAACGACGAGACATTCCCCATTTGTGAACCTCCTAGCTTACCATTTGATATGCTAGCAAGGTTCATACGGGGACAACACATGACATGTAGTATTTACATCTGTAAAGCTTCTAAATTGCCGCCGCATTCTTACACAGTAGTATAACTTAACTCAATCCAGTATTTCTGCAGTGTTTGAATCCAACGCTGACAAGGATGAATTTTAAAGTCACTGACCAACAGGGTAGACTTATCTTAAGACGGCACAAACACATAGTATTTACAATATTTACAGTAGAAGCATATTTACAGCAGTTGTATTTACAGTAGAAGCATATTTACATCAGTTCTATTTACAATTATTTAACTTATCCTAGGACGGTACAAAGATATAACTTAATTCTAACTTATCCTAGGACGGTACAAACATATAGACAACACAGACAGATGCGGGGTTATATTCTACGTCCAACAAAGTTGCACACCCACCCCCGAAAATCAATCCCTTTTTGGGGTAAAAGGTCACCCCGGAACGGGGCGATAACGGAGAAAGTTGTGTAACTTCGTTGGGTTTCGAAACCCCAATATAGTATTAGGACGATATCGTATATAAACCGA
The DNA here is from genome assembly GCA_028554795.2 of Sinohyriopsis cumingii. Classification (NCBI taxonomy): domain Eukaryota; kingdom Metazoa; phylum Mollusca; class Bivalvia; order Unionida; family Unionidae; genus Sinohyriopsis; species Sinohyriopsis cumingii. The sequence continues at coordinate 31,595,633 of CM068833.1, forward strand.
CTGATACCTGAAAGTTCAGAAATGGCTCAGCGTGATTTGTTTAAAACGTATTTTCTTAAATATGATCGTGTGAAAAATACAGATGAACCATAAACCCGAACAAGTGTAATAAAATAGTGATATTGTCTGTGAAAAAAAGATAAATACAAGTTTGTCCCTGACAGCGTCAAGGATAAAATCATTCTTGCGCTGTCACCTTGATAGCGTCAAGGGAAGTTATTTACTTCCTTGTGCAGAAAATCGTCTGCTGTTACCTGTCAAGGTGACAACGGGGAAATAATTGTATCATTGACTTCAAAAATCGAAGGATTTTCACGCAGTCACTGCAGAGTTATCTCCGTTTGGAAAATTCTCGGATTACAGTAAATTACCTAACAATAACGAAATATAATTTTCTGATTATTATACTTTTTTTGACAACGCGGATTTGGTAATATTTTCTGCAACTTTTTGTACTGAAGCCGCACAAATACCAAAATACTTGCCAGCTGAGGTCATTGAGCAAAATATTATTTCTTCATTTGTATTTAAATTTATAGATACAACTGCCCTAGACTCTCTCCCCCCCCCCCCCCGTATTACCAGCCCTACAATTTTCGCTCTGCGTCACAGCTCTCAGATTAGATAAATTATTATTAAGTTTCTGTCCATCAATGTGATCAATTACAAGACCTTTTTTGATCTCTCCGCGGAAACACTCGAACACAATCCTGTGATTATAATAACGTTTCTTTCCAAATCTTAGATAACCAGATTTTTCAACAACACCAACTGGTTTTTTAAATTTACGATGTCTCACTATTCCCTCGCGAGATGCTTCATAATTTTTAATGGTTGGATGTCGAACAAATTCTTGATTCATTTATATAATAATATATTTGTCTAATTTATAATTTGTCTGAAAACCTAGTTATATAATCACTTTCGGATTTTAGCGCGTCTCCGTTATTTTTTTTATTGTAATATCGCTTGAGTTCACGGTATCGTTTCCCCCCGCACCCCGCACATAATTGTGTTTTACCCCTGACACCAATGCCACATCGCAGGCAGGGTATGGGTCCTGTGCTTCCTCGTTTGATGCTCTGTATGTGTTCACCGCAGAATTCCCTTCTGCAGGACTTCCCACAGACTGTTACGGATCCAACTTTTAACCACTTGCAGTTATTCATTTATATATAATATTTCTTATTTAAATATTTGTCTTAAATATAATATGAAGGGTTTAATTGGCGCCGGGAGATTCGATCTTGACAGACTAAACAGAGACTCACGGCGGCGGAATCTAACTAATCTAGTTAATATTATCAACGAGGGCAAAAAAGAATTCCACGACGACGGCGCTTCTCACGTATGGTCGTCATTTAAAATTATCCGCGACACTGACTCAGTCAATATCATTGACGAACTCTTCCTCGGTGATGAGGTCATCATCGATGCTACAATGACTGATGCCCGAGCAAAAACAATTATTGATTATCTATTTGATATTCATCAAAGCGATGAACACAGTAAGAAATATTTTTTCAGAATAAAATTGATCGTCAACGTTGAAGGCGATGAATGGATTATCCGTGACAAACTCGACCCTGTCCTTGCTAACGGAAAGACCATTCTGTTAAGTAAAGATTCCAAACCAGGAATGCTGACCGGGATTGATAAATCATATTACGCTCGAGCGTATCGTGTAACCGCAGTCGTTTATGGAATCTATCTGGTAAAAAAAACAAAAATTGATAAACTCGCCCCGATGAAGACGTCATTTGTGCTGAATTGTGTGGCCGAGCGAGTAATGGAACACTTTAAAAACGCAAAACGAGGGAACGGTTTAACCGATCTGCGACGTGAAAAAATAACATCGTGGGCCGAATCGGTTAAAGATACTGGGGCAACAATAAATGATGTTGCTGTGCTATCAAGTAAATTAAAATGTTCAATAACAGTAAAAACACTAACCGGAGAAATATTATATAGCTCGAGGCATTATAAAAAGTCAGGATCACCGATTGAAATTATTGATCATAACTCTCATGCCTGGACTGATGCAGTTACAATATTTCCACGAGATCGTGTTGTCAAATTTTATCGCGGAAATATATTTGATGCTATTTACACGTTGAGTAAAACTGACCCTGTGTCGGTGTGGTTATTTAGGAGTTCCGAAGATTCCGAGTATGATCAATTTGTAAAACCCAACGGGGAATTATACCGGACGGAATCGTTGCAACAACAAATGAAAAAACTCGCAGAGAAATATGTGAGAAATGCTAGCATTTCCGAAGACATTCAGCAGTTATTGGTTAATTGTTTTACAGTTCCAAGTGTTGCCGCTCACGCCGCCAGAGAAAGAAATTCGTGGAGACCAACCCGAAGTCAGTTTCTTTCAGATATACAATTAAGTTGTGTCGAGTATGGTCATGGCGGGTTGTGGAATACCCGATATGACTACCGGGATATGATTTCCGTGGATATGATTGCTTGCTACCCAGGAAGCTTTCTCGGAAACGGCGAGTGCCACGAATACTTTAAGCGATTCGGACATCCCACGAACTCGATGAAACGAGTCGCCGTAAACGGCGTTTTACCCGATTTTGATTTGATAGGATTTGCTCGTGTGACTTCGTTTAAATTCGCTGAAGGACTTCATCTGATCAATTATGTATGGTTCGGTAGACACTTCGTCGAAAAGCGCTGGGTACCAATAGTGTTATTGCGATATATGCTTGACAGCGGAATACTGTTGTCGCTGACTGTCAGTGAAGCAATCATATCATATCAACCGCAGACCTCAGGTTGGTTACCAACACCGGAGCGTATTACTCTCGATGAAGTTATCGAAGAATGGACACGAGCACGTCCAGAAACTTCTCTTGATGCTATCCGCGAAGGAGCTCCTGATGTACTTAAGATTTGACTCAAAAACAGTGAAAGCACAGCGAAAGATCTTGGACGAAGAATAATCGGTAAATTTACTCAGGATGCAGCATTTGATCATAAAATGCATCACTCGCGGTTGATTATCGATGATGCTGAATTGGATTTTATAATCGCCGACGCTGTTGCAAGAAATATATTTTGTAACAGGGAGGATGTGTTCTTGTCCGACGGGAAAAAGTTGGGCACAATTGTAAGTTATATCGACGGAGAATCGCCTCAGTACACACATCCAAGATCTTCAATGCTGGCTCATGTTTCTATAAATTTGTTATCGATGGTAAATCGATTTCCTGACACCGCAGTGAGAGTTGCCACGGACTCATTTTATATCGATAAAAAATATTCAGAATCACTGACCGATATAATGAAATTCTGCGGCGGAGATGAATGGGGTTCGTGGAGAATAAAAGCCGAGATGTTACACGAGTATTGTGAATCCGCTGATGTTGCAATCGAGGATAATTATTATAAATCCGAGATGCCAGAAATATCTTCCGCACCATCTGTGGATGATCCAATCACTAGACACAAAACTGTTTATTTAAACGGGCCGGGAGGGTCTGGTAAAACAACTCGAGCGATTGAATTATTTGGAAAATTGGATATGATTGTGCTAACACCCACACACAGGCTTGCCAGGGAAATGAAACAACGAGGAGTCAATTCTTGTACTTATCACAGCTTTTTCAAGTACAGCGGCGGTGTGTGGACGCCTGAGCGAATGGGAACAAAATATATCAATGATATAATAATTTGGGATGAGATATGTACGGTACCGCTGGAAACGTTAAAAACATTTCTTGATTGGCTGCTAACGAAAAATACTGCAGTGATTATATGCGGCGATCACGGTCAACCACCTCCGTTTGTCGGCGCATCTCCTCATGATTGGCTGAGGAATTTTGTTGATTATTACGAAGAAGTGTCTGATGATTACCGAGCACTTGATGCAACGTTGAAAGAATTTAAAACACTAATCAGGCTACAACCGAATAAAATTCAATGTGAAATTATACGCGAGATGATTCCTGAAACTTCGATGAGCGACTTTTTACGCGTGTGGAAACCAGACGATTTGATAGTGACAAGTAGAAAGATAGTCAGAGACACACTTCAACAACAGCTATTTCGGTTGCAACAAAAAAAGTTTCCAATGTTGCCAACGCCGTTATGTTATAGACCAGCTGATACGCGGTTACAGAATATAGATGTTGATATTCCAGGAAAGACAGAGAAACAGAATTTAGTACTGAATGATATTGTGCTAGTTGACATCGATGCTGTCAAAGACGCACTAAAAATGAATAAATCCATGTGGACGCTAGGATACGCAATGACAATTCATTCATCTCAAGGACTGACTATTTCAGATACAATTGTCTGGATCGTTGATGATCGAATCGAATGGTCAAACTTAGTCTACTTAGCTGTGTCCAGAGTCAGAAGAATATCTCAACTGCGAAGAATTGTCTTGAATGAATCAAACCCTGATAAAATTAATAATGAAAACAAAGCGATGATGATGTAATAAGAAAAAATCTTGATGTTGAATTTATTAACGCGTTGAAACAACAGCAGAATAATCACTGTGCGAGTTGTAACTGCATAATGCTATGGCAGTATTCGAATAAAAATTCAAGATAATTTACCGTAGACAGAAAAGATAACAATCGCGGTCATACACGTGATAATATCATGTTGACCCGTCTTGAGTGTAATCGACGTAGAGGCGCCAGCGCTAGTTAAGTGATCGAAATCACTTCAGTGATTTGGGTGGTAATTGTGTGTCCTCAGGAATTACCTGAAGGTGTTCACGTGTGAATCCGCGTTGAGGAGCAGTTGAATCTAATCTATAGATTGCTGGTCTGCCAGTGGATCTTGTCACGGTGGATATCTTGTGTGTGGTAACACTCCAGATGGGATCAGTTGCTCTTAGTTTACCACCTTCAAGTTCGCTTGGTTCATATAAATATCTAACTGTGACATTACCCAGTATCGGCAGTGCTGAAGAATCACGTCGTACGGGTATATTTTTTTTCGTGATCGCGATGGCAGGTTTCATGTTGGTTGTTCGAGTTATTTCATTATTTAGCGCAGTTATCACACTTGGTAATCTTGCAACCCATTCGCGCGATCTCGTATCTTGAATAAATTCCTTCGCGTATTGATATCCAAATAACCGCTCAGCAAGTGTTCGATTGAATTGCTCAACAATTGCCTGATCACGATGAATTTCAGTGTGTCCTCGTCTGACAGTGACGTTATGTTGCTTCATCAACGATGATACTGCACCTTGAAATTCTTAGCCAGGATCAACTTGTAATAAATTTGGCCATCGCAGACCACGTTGATAAATTCTTTCAAACGCAGAAGCAACCTCAGTTGCTGTTTTAGTCGTTAACGGTTCAGCATCTTTGTATCTACTGGCAACATCAACTATGGTTAACGCGTACTTGTATGTACGTCTTCGGATAGTATCATGTGGCAGAAATAAGATATCAGCTTGATGAACCTCGTTTGGTACACTAACATCGAAATGCGCGAAGTGAATTTGTTTAGGACGCGGTAGATAAATTTGCCATATTGCCTGTCGGGATAACCAATTTTTAGCAGTAACTTTTGCAACTTTTGCTGCTTCAGCGAGTTTGCTAATTGCCGCGTTACCTCTCCAGTATCCTCTTGGGGAATAATAAATCGACTCCATTATAATTAATTACCAGCGCGGAAAGCTAGCTTTCAAATACAAGCTTATTTTTCATTGCGGATTTTATTAACCAGGATGCTAACCTCTCCTTGAACGATTTATCAGGATTGCATTTAACGCGTGAATTAATTTCACATCCGCGAGATGGCGCTGTTGTAAATCCTTGCTTCGGTAAGCTACATCATGAGCATGACACGCCTTATCAATAGCGTTTATCGGATACTCACCTGGGTTTGGTTGATCCTGAGCATCAAGTCTGATGTCAAGTCGGGTTCCTGGACCACAGTAATTATATCCTGGAAGATGTTTTTCCCCTGGGTATTTAGCCCACGGTGTTCCTGGTAACTTTGTTAACTTGGCTGCGATATCACCTCCGCTTTTTTTAAAATAAATCTAAATTTTTTTGTGCCTCATTTTTCACACTTTCCTGTAAGCGCTTGTTGATTATTTTTTGTTGTAATTGTTGTCATATCCGCAGTTGGGGTATGTGCTCGGCATTTCACACAATATAAATTCATATTTATTTTATGATATATAAAATGTCAAAGACATTTCAAATGGAGATCACTGACTTTTCTGCGTCAAAGCGACGAGAGCCAATCAAACATAACTCAGTGCTACCAAATTCAATTCGAATGATTATTATAGGCCCACCTGGGTCGGGTAAGACGCAGTTGTTACTTAATTTAATAATGAAGTGGATGAAGTGGGATAAATTATATTTGATAGCTCCATCAGTGGACGATCAGCGGTGTTATCAAGTGCTAAAAGATTTTAACGAAAGTGCAGCGTCGATAAGTGACGAAGATGTTATTGAATTTATAACTGATATCAATGAAGCACCGAGTATCGATGATATTGATGGGAGTATTAATAATTTAGTCGTGTATGACGATATCATGCTGGACAAACAATCAAATCCTGCCAGGATATTTTCCCGCGGTAGGCACAAAAACGTTGATGTGATTTATGTAACTCAACGTTAAACACAAATTCCGAAAGTGATCAGAGATAAATGTAACGTTCTTGCGGTATTTAACGGTGTTGACACACACACGTTACAAAATATTCATCGGACTTGGTGCGGCGGTGACATGGACATAAATAAATTCATACGGATTTGTGACGATAAATTTACATGATCCTAGGACACGGTATCGAGTTGGGTTGGATACAATTTTTAACTAGAAATCCTAAAATATTTTACATGCTAGCAGCAGAGAGACTGAGCCCCACGAGGAGTTCGTCGACTGTCCCAGAGTCAAAAAAATATCTTTATAGAGAGTTATCTTTGTCGAAATAACTCTTTCTAGCCAGAAAAGAGGATTTAGTCATCATAGTTTCTGAATAGAGGGTTTATTTTTCGAAATAAGACCTTCTATCAAAGGGTTTTGATAGAGGGCTGTGTTGGACGAAATACTTGGTGGGCTCAGTCTCTCTGCTGCATACTATAGATGATATTGGATATTGGATATTGTAGGGTTTAACGCCATTTTTCAGCACACGATAGGCTATGCATGGCGGCCAGTATTATTGGTGGAGGAAGAACCCGGGAAAACCCCGGAAAGAACCACCGACCCACGAGAAGCTACTGGCAAGCTTTCTCACATACCCACATTAGCCGAATCCGAGACTCGAACCCACGCAGACAGAGGTGAGATGGCAGTGATCCGTAACGGAGAGCGCTTTAGACCACTCGGCCACTCGGGGCCCCCACTATAGATGATACTTTCCTTTTGATCACACATTTCAATTATGTAATTTTTCATCTTTGAGCCCATCTTCGATAATCAAAGTTCCGATAACCCTATTTACATCTTAGTCAATCGAAAAGCTATATTGGCGCTTTGTCCAAGTGACATCTATTGGATTTCATGTGTTGCCTCCCTTAGCATGTAATGCCAACTAACCAATATATTGGTGCATTGTAGATCAGGTAAAAACTGTAGTGGTAATTGACCTAAAAAGTGTACTTTGTAAGTTTAACATCGAAAGTATGACTATGTACAAGAGCAAAGCCATTACAGGTGTATTTGAGTGAAAGATATTTGTGCAAACATGGACTGGCACTGGACAATTGCTTTTTTATCAGTCCATTCAAGTTATGTGCTCTCCTTGTCTCGATCACCTATGAACAGCGTTAATATTTGAACAACTTAATTTTCATTGAATGCAGCAGCAAGCCACCACATCCAATGAAATTCACAGATATGAAGCACATAAATATTTGATCGGTATGCCTCAGTGTAGATATGGTAATCGGAATCTTCACTAGTGAAGATGCTTTGAGCCTAAATGGTTACATTGAACTTTATAAAATACTCTTCTCCAGAGTCATTTCAAAACTGTGCTATATTGCCACAGGATTCTATCCTGAGTCTTCTTTTGTTTATAATATATATCACCTTCCATTATATATAAATAATACAGATAAATATGCTGATGACACTGTGATGTATTCAAGAGGAAATACACTTACAAAAACAGAACATCAAAACAACATAGTGAAGAAAAACATGAAAAATACTTGCATGTTATTTGGTAGAAGACAAAGGTAACAAAAGCTTAATTAAGGTCACTCAAATTCTTTCCATTGATAATTATAAAAATATTTTTTTTAAATGCGCTGAAATCACACAAAGTATTAAGTGTATATGCGGATGAATTCTTGAACTGGGCTAAAAAAGACCCAGTTTGTGATGTTTGTTCGAAACTGGTCTCAGCAGCTGCTTTACTGAGAAGATATAACAAGTGTCTTTTTGACAACCAGAGAAAGGCTTTTCCATGTTTATTTTACCATTCTTGGTTATGGTGCACTTTGACCTTTATGATGACTTCATTGAAACAATCATAACCAATCCAAAGTGAAATAACTTTCCATAGTGATTCTGACACATGGTTGGAAGTAGAGAACATTGTACCAAGAGGAATGTATATAGCTTTTTATCTCACCTATTTATATTCCAAGTAAGGAAAAGCAACTTACATAGAAGGAACAAGCCTGTAATTGGTAAGACTGTTTGCATAATCTTGCAGTTAAATATTTTCTATAATGAAATGGGGTTCATATTACTGCAGTTTGCTGATAATGCTTTTCTGTTATTAGATTGCTCTCCTTTGTCCTTGAAGCAGATTTGCCCTTGTATTTGGTTTGTACTGAAATGTTTTTAATCATAATCTCTTTGGATTGGAATACATTATTTTCTAGTGAAAAAAATATATCCGGAAATTGATATTAACTGGTCAATATCCATTTTTAGGTTACTAGGAGTAGATTTCTCTTTAAATTTGAAGGATATAGTAAGACCTAGTTATATGACAAAGTTGGAAAAAGAAAAAAAACCTGCTTGGCTGGTGGTGCAGAAGAAATTTATCCCATATTGGAAAAATTAACTTGATAAAATCCTTAAATTTGCCAAAATTTATTTATCTTTTTGCAGCTTTATCATGTCCGCCACCCCATTTAGAAAATGAACAGAATACATTTTTTCCCCAGTAAATTTGTGATGGAAAAGCTGAGAGGGTATGAAAGACACTTGTATAGCTTATTTCAATGATTCACTTGCACTTATTTTGTTTGCTATATATAACTGTCCTGAATTTGGCATCTTTTACTAAATGTCAAAAACTGGTTTCTGAACAAATATTTTGGAAAATTTAGAGGTGCACAGGCACTAAAAAATAATTATAGAAATTTCTAAATCAATTAAAAATATTTGTTGGTGTGATGTTATTTATGCTTTATCACACTGGAAAAATGAACCATTGACTTTTAAAAAATACTTGTCTCAAGATATTTATTTAATATAAATAATGTTAAATCCTATACAAGATGTAGAACAACAGTGTACTTGTTAACACAAGGATGTCTGTTAAGTTTTGTTGAAACAATACAAACAACAAAAACTAGTAATTTCATACAGTATGTTGTTGTTGTTGTTGTTGTTGGGTTTAACACCATTTTTAGCACATGATAGGCTATACATGGCTGCCAGTATTAATGGTGGAGGAAGAACCTGGGAAATCCCTGGAAAGAACCACCGACCCTTGAGAAGCTACTTGCAAGCTTTCTCACATACCCACATTGGCTGAATCCAAGACTCGAACCTACTCAGACAGAGGTGAGATGGCAGTGATCCGTAACGGAGAGTGCGTTAGACCACTCAGCCACTTGGGGCCCCACAGTATGTTGCTCTTATCTCCAAGATGTCACTGAAGTGAAAAAATTAAGCCTTTTGAAAAGTAGAAATAGTTTTCATATAGATTTTGACCAAACTTGTATTTACAGGGTGTTGATAGCATGCTTGTATCATCATAAGTGGTGATATCTTCAAAAGAATAGCTCGTAGACGAAAACACAAGTCACGTGTTTAATCAACACACACGAAGGTAACTCCTTCAAGACCACTACAGAATAGAGAGTAACAGTTGTCTTTCTTAGATCATATCAACATCCTTTTTTCTCTAACGAAACTAATTGAGATCTAAACAAAACATCAATTTATGAACAAGTTAACAGGTTATAAAATTTACAGTTACAAAAAGTACTGGCTTTGGATTTTTTGACTTAGATAAAAATTATTGACTAGACTTTAACTGAAAATGATTTAAAGAAGACAGGATTTTATACTATGCAGTCATCAAAATGCAATGCAAATAAATTCAACTAATTTAGCTAACAATAACTGTAACACTTGAAAACATTTCTAGATCACTACAGGGGATTATTATGTCCCTCACAACTGCATAAAACTGACTCAAAACCTCACATAGTCTTTGAGATAGGTTGGCGTCTTCACTTCGCGCCTGGGTCTTATAACTGGTGTAGTCGCTGATTCCAGGCATGTCGACTCTGGTACGGGACGCCTCTGATCAGGTTCCTTTACATGCGTGTCAGCCGTTTGCTCCTGTACAGTTGTTCTTTCCGGTGATTTATCGCGGATTTGTACTGGGATTGATGTCGGTCTTATGTGTTCACTATTTCTCTTGTACTGAACACCATCCGTTGAAGTTACAATACAGTTTCGGTCGTTTGATTCTGCAATAATACCTTTTCTCCAGGGTTTATCTGGTTTGTGTCGGAAATATACAGGCTGACTGTTTTCAAGTTTTAGTTTAATTCTAGCACTGCGGTCAAAACTTTTCTTGATACAGTCCTTCCTAGCATCTCGCTTCTTGTTTCTGGGCGACTTCTTTTGAACCAAAGGTAGCATTGATCTTGTTTCTCTCCCAAACATCATTTGGGCCGGACTTAGACCAGTGTCCTGTCTTGGAGTATTCCTTAGTTCTAGCAGTGCTTCGTACTGATCAGTCCTAGAGTTCAGGCATTTAACCATCATGCCTTTTATAATCTTCACACCGGCTTCGGCTTTGCCATTTGACTTTGGGTGATGAGGAGAAGTCACGTGATGTTGAATGCCCCACTGTTTCGTGAACTGACTGAATTCGTCAGACGTAAATTGTGGTCCACCATTGCTGATGATTATTCTAGGTATTCCAAATTGCGCAAACTGCTTCTTGAGTTTGATAATGACTTGACTTGATGATGTTGTGGTGAGTAAATCAACGTCTATAAAATTTGAGTAATAATCAATCGCCAGCAAATAGTTTCTACCCTGTATTTCAAACAAGTCTAACCCAATTTTCTCCCATGGGTAGTTGCCGTCATCATGTTGCCGCAGGGGCTCTTTCTGGAGTTTTGGCTTTCTCTCCATGCAGTGTTCACAACTGTCTGCTAATTGTCTTATTTCTTGATTCATTCCCAGCCAGAAAACGGTTCCTCGTGCTCTCCTAACCATACTGTCAAAGCCAAGGTGGGCACTATGTAAACGTTCTTTAATTTGTCCTCTCCAAGCTTTTGGAATTAAAACAGCTTCCCCTTTCAGTATTATACCGTCATAAAAGCTCAGTGTGTCTCTGATAGAGAAATAAGGTCTCACTTCAGGCTTTAGGTCATTTTTGTTTATGGGCCATCCTTCTATAATACGGTCAATCAACAACTGACAAGTTGTGTCTTTGGCAGTTTCTCTCCTCATTTCTGTAATTCGCGCATCCGGAATTTTATCAAACATTTCGACCTCACATACTTTCAGCCTAGTCAGTTCAGTGTCATCTGACAAACTATAAGCACGACTTAGTGTGTCCGCAATGATTAATTCAGATCCTTTGACGTACCGAAACGTAACATTGTATCTAAACATCTTCATTAGAATATCTTGTAGCCGCTTTGGTGCTTGACTGAGTGGTTTCTTCAGGATGGTTTCCAGAGGTTTATGGTCGTTTTCAACAATCACTGGGAGACCATATGTGTACTGATCGAACCTCTCTAGCCCATACAATACTGCAAGCGCTTCTTTTTCTATTTGTGCCCAGTTCCTTTCAGCTGGTTTCAAAGATCTTGATGCAAACTCAAGTGGGTGTCCATCTTGCAGCAGAGCAGCTCCTAGGCCATCTTTACTACTATCAACTTGTAGTACCAAGTCCTTATTTGGATCATAGATTGCTAACACATCTGTTTGCTTTAACAGTTGTTTCACTCTTTCAAAAGCTTCCGTGCATTGTTTTGTCCATTTCCACGGTGTGTTCTTTCTAGTCAGGTTTCTCAATGGTTCAAGAGTCTCAGACAGATTTGGCACAAATTTAGCCATATACTGTACCAATCCACAAAATCGTTTGATTTCAGTAACGTCCGTCGGAGCATTCATTTCAAGAACAGCTTTGATTTTATCGTTATCTGGCTTGATACCTTGTGGTGTGATTCTGTGTCCATGGAAAGTGATTTCAGGGCCCATATCCTTCTTTCCTTCATTCAAAACAATGTGCCTCTCTTCACAGCGTTTGTAAAGCTTTGCCAGCTTTTCATCATTGTCTTTCTGAGCTGCTATTTCATTATCACCACAACCAACGATGATAATATCATCCGCAATTGTAAATATGCCTTCAAGGTCGCTAAGAGCTTCATTCAGTTTCCGCTGAAATATTTCACTGGATACATTCAGTCCGAACGGTAGTCGAGCCCATCTGTATCTTCCAAACGGTGTTATCATAGTAGTAAGTAGACTGGATTTTTCATCAAGTCTAATATGCCAATATGCTTCTTGCACATCGAGTTTCGTGAATACTTTGGCATTATGTAATCCTGGAACTACGTCATCAAAAGTTGGAAGTCTATATCGTTCTCTCACTAGCACTTTGTTCAGCGGTTGAGGATCTAAACATATCCTCCACGATCCATTGCTCTTCTTTGTAATTGCCATCTGGCTAACCCATTCAGTTGGTTCTGTAACTGGTATTAAAATGCCGCGTTCTGTCAGTAGGTCAATTTGTTCTTTCACCTCAGTTCTCACTGCCAGCGGTATGTTGCGAGCTGGCAATGCCCTGGGTTTTGCATCATCTGTGAGTCTGAGGTTCACTTCACCAAGATCTCCGAGGTGGCGTTTGACGCTTCCGATAAAATTATCGGTGTTAATTGTGACCAGTTTCAGTTCTTGAACCGCTTTCAAACCTAGCAAGCAATCTAGCTCATTTGGCACAATTACAAAAGTTACGTTATAAGTTTCATTGTTCACTGGGTTTGTCGCTGTCAGAGTTGCCTCCCCTAAGGATTTCGCTGTTGACTTGTTCCACATTCTGAGATGTGACACTTTCTGTATTCTCTGAGATTTTCGGACAAATCTCTGTTGGATTGTATTTACCTGGGCCCCAGTGTCAATGTGAAATGTTACATCACAGTCATTTACAATCATTTTGGCTTTTGCCTTTGAATTGATCGAACTGTCAATGTAGTTAAGCCAGAATTCTTCTTCTGTAGCTTCTTCGGGCTTGTCATTTTGGTCAACTGTTTGCACTTTCTTGCAGCATGATTTGAAATGGTTCTTTACACCACAGTTGTTACATCTCTTTCCCCAGGCTGGACATTTTTCTTTGCTTCGTTCATGAAACAGTCCACAGAAACCGCACTTAAGTTTCGGTCTTACCAATCCAGTACCAGATACACCTGCTTGTGATCGTGGTTTCGCGTTATCAACTTTGTTCACCGAATCATGTACTTTGTCTTGTCTGATTTCTTGCACATGTCTATTTGACTGTTCAAATGATCGGCAAGTTTGAAGACACTTGTCAAGTTCAAGTTTTTCTTCTCTCAACAACAATTCTTGGAGCTTACCACTTGTGCTGAGTACAATTTTATCTCTTATCATTCTGTCTTTTTCTTTGAAATTGCACGACTCTGCTCTTCTCCTAACTTCGGTAAGGAAATGTTCGAACGATGTAAAGTCATCATATTTCACACACCAGAACCTGTGGGTTTCAAGAACTTCATTCCTCCGTGGATTACAGTAGGCTTCAATCTGTTGCAGAACTTTGTCTGGATCGTTTTTGTCATCTTGATTTGCCCATACAAACTGGTCATAAATGTCAATTACCTTCGGTCCTGCACAGTGTAAAATGATGCTGGTTCGAACTGTCTTGTCTTTGTTTTGGGAACCACTAGCGGTCAAATATATTTCTATCTGTCGCTTCCATCTCTTGAAGTTTTCACTTATGTTTCCTTCAGTAATATCTAAAGTCCCAGGTGGCTTTAACGAGTCCGCCATGTCGAACGAATCAAATCGGGACGAATGTTCAACTAAATGTGATCTATTTTCGCGACCTGGCTTGGTCAAATTTTCGGAGTTTCTTCAACTCTTTCCTTTTATCCAGCGAAAATCAACGTTGCAGACGTTATCAGGATATGCGTTCACCGCTGCCACCATGTTGATAGCATGCTTGTATCATCATAAGTGGTGATATCTTCAAAAGAATAGCTCGTAGACGAAAACACAAGTCACGTGTTTAATCAACACACACGAAGGTAACTCCTTCAAGACCACTACAGAATAGAGAGTAACAGTTGTCTTTCTTAGATCATATCAACACAGGGCAAGAGCAACAAGATCGTGTATGTGTGTGTGTGTATGTGTGATTTGGATTTTAACGTAGCTTTAACAATTTTCAGTCATATCGCTATGGTGTCTGCAGTGTGGCAGTTTTATAGTGATTTCTAGCATGGGGGCATCATACTGCAGACATGTAGCATGATGTCCCACCCAGTCACATTATCCTGACACCAGGCCGACCAGTCCTAACACTAACCTCTTAATGCTGAGGCCAAGCGAGGCAGCTGTTAGTACCATTTTTAAAAGTCTTTGGTATGACTCGGCTGGGGATTGAACCCACAATCTCCCGCATCCAAGGCAGATGCTCTAACTACTAGGCCACCGGAGTGGTGTCAGGGCAACTAAAGTGTGCAGTTGTTGCACATAAATGAACCATATTTTTTGTTTTGGTCAAACTTTGTACATCAAATGATACAAAACTGGTTAGATTTAATTTTAGATTTCTTCACAGAAATATTATCACAAACCAGTTTTTTGAAAATGATAAATTTAAGTGATAATGATAAATGTGCCTTTTGCAAGGAGGGACTAGAACAAAGTGAACATTTCTTCTATGACTGTTCAGTTACTGAGTACATTTGGATATTTTTTGTTGAATTTATCCAGACTTAGGGTACAAATTGTAGACTGTACGAACAGATGTCTTTGGAGCACATAACAACTTTGATGCTCTTATTAACTTCCTAATTTTGCTTGCATCTCTAAGATGCTAGTATAGTTTAAGGCCATTCTTGAAAAAAGAAATAATTTTGCCCTGGCCAAATTCAAAATGTAAACAAAATCATTCAGATACTATAGTGTCCAAATCTGGGAAGGCCATTCTACAAGAAAGGAGAATAATGTTAACTATAGAAGTTTCAAGGCAAATATTAAAGAAATTTGTGATTACAACTTATTTAAATAGCAGTCAATAATTCAATCATGACTTTCTCCATTTGCTACTATTGTATCATTAGCTTCTCATGGCATCATTTCTGCCTGCGTTTTATTTGTATTTATGAGATAGAAGTATTTAATAACTTTTAGATGTTTGGCATAGATATTTTAAATTTACGTACATTTTGAGAGTAAAACTGTTTAAAATTGTTTTGTCATGTTTTAATGCAATACAGTTATGCTATCTTGATTTCTGACATTTTAGAAATAAATAACTTCTGTCTTGGGCATCCAGTTCACTTAATCCACTTACTTAACTTTACACATTGACCATAACATACCTCTTATTTGAACTGAATTTATATAAATGGCATTAAACTGAGTGCCAAGCTGGTGAAGATGCCACTCACAATGCTTTTGACTAGTAAATTATGAAAAACTCAATAAATTATGTTTTTGGAGTGTTAGATTAATCAGTATTGAGTTGAATTGAGAATGTCAAATCAGGTAGGATAGTGATCACAATGATGTGGACATCCTAGCTTCTTATTACAATTTTTGGGATTATTTTCATGAATTTTTAGATCAGGCAATTACTGAATTGAACTGAGAATATCTGATTGTCAAGAACACTTGCATGGACTTGGGCATTCTAAGTTATTTTGAACATTCTTTTTATCTATAATTTAAGTAAATAGGTGTTTTGCCTGCACCTAAATAGATTACTGCATCAATTTGCAGCATAATGAAAATAATCAGGGATGGAATTAATAAAGACTCATCTATTGCAGTATAGAAGAACATCATAAAGATGTGTTAGTTTCATTAAAATAATTATAACAGAAATGAATATATCAATAAAATTATCAATCAGTGAGGACAATATTTACATGGCCTATTTAATTAAATTGTTATAACAGATAAATAGTATGCTTATAAAATAAGCTAGAAATTAATAGAAATCATTTATTTGGTCAGAAAGATGAACACGAAAATTTTTAAAAATATTTTATACTTAAATAAACTCAAAGCATTACTTTCTGAAAATGTTGCTTAAAGTTTGAAAACAGTAATGAACTGAATAATAATAATAATAATAATAATGCTATCACTACTACTACTACTACTAATAATAATAATACTATTACTACTACCACAAATAATAATAATAATGATAATAATAATAATAATAATAACAAAAATAAAAAAAACAAATCTGATTGTGATGTGACTAGTGAGAAAGCTGCTTAGCAAATTGTCTACAAGCAGCCAAAAAATGTATTATATATATATATATATATATATATATATATATATATATATATATATATATATAGATATATATATATATATATATATATATATATGACAAAACTCAAAATCCACAAACCAAAATGCCCAGGAAACTAAAAATGTTTGATGAATCATCCAACAAGCATGAACTACTATGACGACAGTGCTGTCTGGTTAGTAAATTTCCAGATAGATTATTATTGTAGATATAATTAGTTAATTTTTCCAGGTACTTACCGTGTTTACCACTGTCGCTACTGGTGATAGTTCGGACCATGTTTTATGTCATGCCTTCTTTCAATATTGCCAAGGTGGACCGCATGACAAGGGAAGCATGCAAAATAAATAAGAGAAAATCACAGTTTAGGTACGGTGTCATTCACAACTGAACAATAGAAGCTGAGAGTGTATAGATTAGGTATAATACAGTATAAAGTGGTTAAATAAAGGTAGGTACTTATGCATTTATCAAGAATGGCACTCGCTGGCTTCACTACTCCCTATGTTTGATAACTCAAAACTGTAGACAACACCAACTAACAGTAATTCAAAGTATAGTCTTTATACATGTATGTTTGACTCAGAAAAGGAGGCTATTGGGACATTATGCACATGCGCAAGCTGGTACAACCTCTAACAATTATTCCCTCCAAAAATAATAGTAACGAGGAAAATAATAATGTATGTTGTGCTCATTTTCCATCATGTTTGCCAAGTAGTAATACTATATGAATCATTGTGCTGCAGTAAGAGCAGGGAAGTGTTTGTTAACTGATGCTAACTTTGATTAAGAATAATAGATCACTGTGATCTTGTCAGCCTGAGATTCTTCTTTGCTGTCCCACCCAGTGTTAGAAATTTGGACATTAATATTGGGGTAGGAGGTCAGAATGTATCAATTATTAAAAGCACAGAATTCACCAAAGCTACGTAGTAGCAGTAGTAGCATTATCCAGGCGCCAGCAATATTATGCAACTTTATATCAGATGCTGCTGTCCTGAATTTGAGTGTGTGTGTGACTGTTTTTGGCCTTAACATATCTGTAACAATTTTTCAGTCATATCACTATGTTGTATGCATTGTAGAGGTTTATAATGATGTCTAGCATGCAGGCATCATGCTGCAGACATATAGCATCATGTCCCACCTTGTCACATTATCCTGACACTAGGTTGACCTGTCCTAACACTAACTTCTTAATGCTCAGCGCCAAGCGAGGCATCTGCTAGTACCATTTGTATATGTCTTTGGTATGACTTTTCACAGGTTTGAACCCACAACTCCTCACATATGAGGTGGCTGCTCAGACTAATTAGGCCAACAGAGACGTTTCTGAATTTGATAAGTATTTGTAATCTTTTCCATTGAAACCTATTTTATTCTTTTAATAAGCTGACTCAAGGGTCAATATATGAATCTTCATAAAATGGACCTACTACAAGGATGTTGCTCATCTTGCTTTTTCAAACAATTATGTGACTGCCAGCATATGTTATATCAGTTGAAAAATATCATGAAGTAATGAAAAAAATTTGCTTTGATATATAGATCAAGGCCTCCTTATTCTCTCCCTCCCATAGACTAACAAGTAGATCTCCATTTTTATCTGACATATATGGTAGTGGAGAAAAACCATGCCTGGATGTATTTTGGAATAGATCTTTCTGTAAAAATACTGTCAGACTATCGACAGCTTACTAGTAAGTAATGTATATATTTTGACTGACCGCTTTATTTGGACATGAAGTAAAGTCCCTCTTCTTTTGACCGCACAGCAAGATGTGATGGCACGTCTTAACTGCAGCTCTGTCCCAGGCATTAGTCAATTCCTAGTGACCAATTCCTCACTAGATGGTCTCCAAGTATTACTTTTTTCTTGGGGTGATGCTGTGCCTTGAATCCATGCATCAACAATTTAATAAAAGGTCAACAGATGATTGATACACAGGTATTCAGTTCTGACAAGGATTACTATGAAAAAAGTACACTAGACGAGTCACATAAGTTTAACACTAATTGTACACTTCCAGATTAGTCATATGAGGGTAACACTAATGTAGAAGAATCGCACAAGAGTAACAGTAATTGTACACTTCTAGATGAGGGTCACATTAATTGTACACTTCTAGACCAGACAGAAGATGGTTATTTTAATTCTATACTTCAGAGGAGTGGAATTCTATGCTGATATAAGGTTCTTTACCCTGTTCTCTTCTTTGTGATGATGCATCATTTTCATTGTGTCATTGACAATAAAAGCTGATGAATATGTTGATAGCATGGTAGGAGTTTTTACTGAGACAAATGTGAAGAAAACACTGTCAGCGGGAATTAACTGCTGATCTGACTAAGGAATCAAATATGGCAAGTGTCCATTCTTGTCTTTGTTCGCTACTTAATGTAAGACTCCTGTTTCCCAAACATAGTAAATATCTCGGTGGGATGCTTGAATTATTTTCAAATGTGTTATGTGTAGGAATGTTTTGTTTGTTGTCTTCATGGATTTTCTGTAGTCACTGTTGAGAGTGCACTAGGTTTCAAGTATCCAATCCCTAGTATATTTAAAAGTCAAGTTTTGTCTAATTACTTTTTAATCTGTGTTTGTAAACATTTTTATTTGGACATTCTACGATCAACCTGATTTCTGATTTGTTGGCTGTTAAAACTGCAGTGAAGAACCTGACCTTGTTTACAAATAAGATTGATCTGGAAATGTACTTATGTCCCTCATCCTGATTATGTTATTGTGTCATAGTTTTATTTATATCAGGGTTATTTACATTAGAATTACTAATTCCTATCTTAAACATCAGGATTGAAATTAGTCTTTTATTTGTGTTCAAGTATTATTTGAGTGGATGTGTTTATTTCAATCATTGATTGAAATTACAAAGTGGTCATTGACTGTAAGATGCAATCACCATGTGGGAATTACTGTAAACTCATTTGAAGACATTTTTGATTATACTGTATGATTGTGACATATCAAGACAGCACATCAGCATGGTACCAAGCTATTGGCACATCAGCACATTCAAGCCAACTTAATTTTAAACACCAATCAAATTCATTTGGCATACTCTATACCTTTGGACTTGTAGTAGACCTTTTAGGACTATCTGGGATTTAATGATAGTTGTATTTAAATTTTGACTTTGCATACTTTGTCAGGCACTATCTTGGATACAATATACAATAAATAAGCACATGTTACTATTTGTGGTGGGACCCCAAGTGGCTGAGTGGTCTAAAGCACTCACCGTTCAAGATCACTGCCATGTCACCTGTATCTACATGGGTTTGAATCTCAGGCTTGGCTATACGAGAAAGCCTGCCAGTAGCTTCTCATGGGTCAGTGGTTCTTCCCAGGGTTTTCCAGGGTTCTTCCTCCACCAGTTATACTGGCCACCATGTATAGCCTATCTTGTGCTGAAAAATGGCATTAAACCCTACAAGAACAACAACTATATGTGGCATATTTTGGAAGGAAGGTGTAGTGCTACTGAACTCTCAGCAAGTGGTGTAATCATGTCTAGTTGCTATTATCCTGTGCTAAAGCCAAGAGACTAAACACACATTTTATTTTCTGTTTAGACTTTAACACACATTTCTGCCAAATGCAATTTTTTTTACTGGTTAGCAAAATGCCAGGAAAACCCCTCGACAAAGAACATTTTATTTTTTGTTTAGGCTTTAATACAGCAGACACTTTCAGTTGAATACAAGTAACAGTCTTCACTGGTTAGCAAATCTTCAGGAAAAAATATTAATGACTTGGAGATAGAATGACAGATCATTTGCCTGATTACTGCAGTGTTTGTTACCTTACAGACTGGGGAAAGGGAAAGGAGCAAACATTGAAACTTACTGTAGTGTTACATATCATATTGGGGAAAGAGAAACGAACACATTAAAAATAAATATAGTGCTACCAAACAGCTTGGGGAAAGAGAAAGGAACAAACATGAAAAATTACTATAGTGTTACCTAACAGCTTGGGGTAAAGAAAGGAACAAACACTGAAAGGTTCTTTTTGAAAGGAGTAACAATTAAATGATACATTATATATTTAAAATGTATCTGAGACATATTAATCATAAATCTGCATTTTATGATGGCCTAATGTTTTGGACAGCTTTTATTTTCTTCTAGAATTATACAAAATCTAGACTTTTTTTTCACTTTGAGATGCTCAGTCAATAAAATATGTTGATGCAATAAATATGACTCAGTGAAAAGACTAAGTTTTGACCAGGTTTAAAAAAAAGAAAATTTAACACTTACTTCAGCTGCAACTAACTAATAATAATAATAATAACAATAACAGCTTTAAGAAAACAATGACTGTGATTATAATATCTGGCAAGACCTGGTATAGACTGGCAAATTTCAAATATTGTTGGACTGAATATACATAAAGAGGTATAAGCTAATTTTCAAGACTTGGTCACTCAGATCTCTCATTCACAGCTTATTTCATCAAAGTTATTTTCCCACCTGGCATTATACTGGTCATGAAACATTTCAGTGCATCTCTGTAGGTACTACATTCTTCCCTCAAGTGTATGTCACTGATATTTCTTTGTAGCTTACTTATATGGATCAATTTCTGTTTATTGGGCGATTTCATGGGCAGTGCTCATACTGAATTTAATTGATTGTATTGCTGATATGTATAAAAAGTACTCCTCCACTATAAGACCCTTCATTATAATACCATTCATGTTGTAAGGCATTTATAGCCATGGATCACTTTCATCATGTAGCAATGAAGTTATATGTATAATGTATTTCTTTATATGGTAGTCTCAGTACAAAGCATTATACTTTATGGTTCCCATGGACATTGTTACAAAGCTGTATACTCTGTGGTTTTCATGTTCATTGTTACAAAGTGGTATACTTTATGGCATCCATAGACAGTGTTACAAAGCAGTATAATCTATGGCTTCCGTGGACACTGTTACACAGCAGTAGCTCTATGGCAAGCAAGATACTCTATGGCTTACAGAGACAGTGTTACAAAGCAATGTTCTGTACGGCTTCCTTGTTCAGTGCTACAAAGCAGTTAGTTGTGATTTCCCATGGACAGTGTTACAAAGCAGTATAGTCTGTGGCTTCCATGGACATTGTTACAAAGTGGAATACTCCATGGCTTCCATGGGCAAATTACAGAATTAACAAACCTGTATACTCCGTGTTTTCCATGCACACTGTTACAAAGCTGTATACTCTGTGGCTTCCCTGGACATTGCTACAAAGTGGAATACTCTGTGGCTTCCATGGACAAATTACAAAATTAACAAAGCTGTATACACTGTGTTTTCCATGGACACTGTTACAAATCAGTACATGTATATTCTATGGCTTCCATGGACATTTTTACAAAGTGGAATACTCTATGGCTTCCATGGACATTGCTACAAAGCTGTATACTCTGTGGCTTCCATGGAAACTGTTACAAAGCAGTATACTTGATGGCTTCCATGGACATTGTTACAAAGTGTTACACTCTATGGGTTCCATGGACATTGTTACAAAGCAGTTACTCTGCGACTTCCATGGTCAGTGGTACAAAGCAATTGCTTTATGACTTACATGGACACTGTTACAAAGCAGTATACTCTATGGCTTCCATGGACATTGTTACAAAGCAGTATACTCTATGACTTCCATGGACTGTGTTAAAAAACAGTTGCTCTATGACTTCCTTGGACAGGGGCCCTGAGTGGCCGAATGGTCTGAAGTGATCTCCATTATGGATCACTGCCATCTCACCTCTGTCTGCATGAGTTCAAGTCTCCGATTCGGCCAATATGGGTATGTGAGAAAGCATGCCAGTGGCTTCTCATGGGTTGGTGGTTTTTTCTGATATTTTCCTGAGTTCTTCATCCACCATTAATACTAGCCGCCATGTATAGCCTATCATGTGCTAAAAAATGGCATTAAACCCAACAACAACAACTTGCTTGGACAGTGTTATAAAAGCAGTAATGCTATATCTATAATGTAGTACATGATTATAAGTTGATCTTACCTTAAGTGAAATATATACATGCACTTCATAGCTTCCATGGACAGCATTATAATGAGGGAATACTATTGTGTATTTTATTGCAAGGCAGCCTCACTATAGGATGGTCTACTGTATGCCTCCTATGGACAGCATTATAAAGAGGGAACACTATTGTGTAAGCCAGTCTCACTTTGTCAGTATACTGTATGCCTCCTATGGACAGCATTATAAAGAGGGAATACTACTGTGGACTTCATTGCAGGGCAGTCTCCCTAAATGGAGGTCTTTACTCTCAATGGACAGCTTTATAAGGTCGTACTATGTGTGTGATGAATTTTATTTTAAGTTGATATACTCTATGTCATCTATGTATTGTGTGATAATGAGGGAGTAGTATTTGCAGTATTTCTTGCATGTTAAAACCAAGGGCAAGTGTACAAAGAAATTGTCCAAATATATGGGTTGGTATTATTTCAGATTATGATATTCATATATTTATGGCACATATTTGAAAAAATAATCCAGAGCTGTTTTTCTTTTCTTTTAAAGTTTAATTATAGTTATTTCTATTTTTATTCTACTATTATTTGATAACTGTGCTGTTTTATTTTTAGAAGTCTGGCTTGTGTTATTTGGTCCTAAATTAAAATTATGTTGATCAGATAATTTAATATTATTTTAATTTTAAAAATGTTATTTCCACTCCTGAAGAATATAGAAGACTTATTATGATTATTAGTTAGTACGTAATGAAAATGGTGCCAGTCTAGCATCCAATATAGATGCCAACATATCCATGTGGAAAATCTTGTTCTGCTGTCCTTTTTGAATGGATGGTCATATTGATGCAGAGTTTTCACCAAAAGACTTCAATGTTGTTTTCCTGGTCATAAAAAATGGTGGTGATTTTGCATCCATTATGGCCAAAACAGTTACTAGTTTGAAAATATTATCATTGAAAAAGAATAGTGAAATGGGGGTTTCACTTAAATACTTCTTATGCCATCGAGCTGGTCCTAAATGAAAATGATGATGATCTGATATACAATCTGGCCACCATGAAAATCGTATCACTCCAACTGGCTGGATGGTCTTATTTTTTTTCTTTTTCAAAAAGATTTCTAGTGGTGTCTTGTTGACCTTGAATGAAAATGGTGCTGATCTGACATCCGATAGATTGAAAATCATATTATTGATACTCTTGAATAAAAGGTTATATCAACATCAGGTTTTCATTAAAAGACTTTTTATGAGTTTCACTTGGCCCTAAATATAAATGATATCATGGTCACTATAATGTCCATCTTGGAAATATTTGTACAAGTGCTTCTGTTGAATGGACGGTCATATCAACATACATGTTGTTAATAAAATAATATCAGAGATGGTTTCCACACTCACAGTATAGGCCATCAGTCTCAACAAGGGACTCTTACTACTGAGACTGTTTCTTTGCCACTGTACATGCTAAAGTCATGAAACATGGAGATTGTACATAGCTACATGATATTAATGTTACTGGTATATTTCAAGCTTCGTGGGTTTGTTTCACTTACGTTCATGTCAAACCACTGATTGGGAAGCACATCACTAAAGGAGGTTGGTTGCATCAGCTTGGATGCCGTTGTACCCTCCTAGAATTAGGAGGTCCTGTGATTGAGCCCCAGTGTTGCCATGATATTTTCCGTGTGAATTGTGTGGCAGTAGCTGGTTTCTGATGATAAAGGCTTGTCATATTTAAAGGGAAACTTTATTTTCAGTCTTATTAGGCAGGTCCATGAGATCACAGGTAATGAAGACAGAAGGACATGTCTTAGAAAAACAGGGCAAAATGTAAAAACTTAGGTGCATTATGTGCGACAGATAGTTATTGGAGTGCCTGTCTAGAATTACAGAAGTCCTAAATTCAAACCTAGTATGGACATGATTCCTGTGTCATAGACAGTGTCAAAAATCCCTTCTCTGCTGTGTAGGCTTTATTGTCTCATATATGTACAGCATTTATATCTAAATTTATATGGAATTCTCCATTCTTGCTGTTGTTTTATTACTTTTTCTTATATTTATAGGTTACTGCATTTGTATGGGAAAATATGAACAGGTTTTTCGGATGGAAATACTGCATGACCTTGGGATTTCATATTTTCCCATACAAATGCAGTAACCTTTTTATTATATGCTCATTTTCTTATTCTACCCAATTCTGACAATCTAAAGTAAACATAGAAAAATTGAGCATATAATATTTTGTGCTATTTTCACTTTTATTACAAGAATATCAGCATCCTAGTTTGCATACAGACTTCACCTTGGTTAAATCCAAGATAAATCATGCTTGAAAAGTGGATCCTTGTCAAAGTCAGTGAACAGCTGGTCAAAAGTTGTGATAGAGAGTCAGTATACGGGTAAGATGGTGACTGTACCTATTTTTGTAAAGTTTAAAGACTAATCTAATTACATGATACAATGCATAATTCATTTGCATTCACTGTTCCTTGTGTTTTCAGATTCAGAACAGGATCGTAGACTGTGTCGCCTTGCCAAGGTCCTGATTGAGCAACATTCAACCAGCGATAAGGCCATTGCTGAGGAACAGGCTGCAGTACCTCAACAAGGAGTGAGAACTGATAACTCTGCAAATATTACAGACGAAGAGGAGGTTGTGGTCCCTCCTGAAGGAGATGAAATTATTAACAGTCATACAGGAGCTCATGTTTCTGTTGAAGATAAGGAGACAGAAGCACTATCCACTGGTCGCCATTCTCCTCATGAAGACTTTGGCCAAAATATTGTATCTACTGCTAGTCAAGAAAAAGAATTCCCCGCTGCTGTAGCTCAGCCGACACTCACCCAGTCTGAAACAAGCACCATGGCCATGCTAAAATTGTTGAAAGAAAATCCTGATAAATTGAGACGTAATGCTGTCAAATATGCACCAATGACAATATGGGACTTCGCAGGGCAGTACGCATTTTATACAACACACCAGACATTCCTGACAAGACGAGCCATATATCTTCTTGTTTCAGATGTCAGTGGGCAGGTCACTGATCTTGTAGACGATGAATGCTATTTTGATAGTGAAGGAACAATGAAGTGCAGAGTGCATGGTGAGTTTTTACCTGTTAGCCCACCCCCAAATAATAAACTGATTATTCTTAGTTTCTTTATGGAGCTTTATTCCCCAGACAAAAAAGGATAAAGAAGATTATTTAAGAACAAACATTTTTGACAGCCCCACATTCGCAGAACCTTGACATTGCGATTACTTTGGCATCCATATGCATGTCCTTGCAAACAGTTATACCATAAATTAACTTCAGTGTTAAAGTTTTTACTTTTCTTTTATTTCAGTACCATTTAGCCCCACCCTCTTTGTTTGTTTTGTTGATTTTAATGTTACTTTTAACACATTATGCTAGGAATTATTGAAAGGTAATGACATATTTCAAAAGGATAATGCACTGTTGTAATAACTGCCACCCTTTTGACTAAATGTATTATGGAAATCTTAAAAACATCTTTTTATGATTATTTTCAGATCTGACTGAGGTGTGGATAAACTCCATACATTCATGTGCACCATCTTCTGAAGCTGGCATCCCCCCAGTGATTTTAGTTGGAACACATGTGGATAAAATTTCACAGGTACAAATTAAGGTCATTTATGTAAGAGATGTTACAAATATTTTCATTTCCTTCTTATTTTATTATGTCAATCCTTGCTTTATAGTTTATGTGATATATATATATATATATATATATATATATATATATATATATATATATATATATATATATATATATATATATATAGTACACAAAAGGCCAGATTGTTTTTGTTTTGGTAATATCACACAACAAAACAAATACATTTTTGAATAAGACAAGGTGAACTAGGAACTGAGATAATTTTGCCAAAACTTTCGTTGAGAATACTGAAAATTGAATGATTAGCTATTTTTTTTTTATATCACGTTGAGCACATTATTAGCTTTGTCATGCCAATAAATGGAAGATAAGTCCCTTTTGTAAGGACAAGCCATGGTAGCTACCCTGGAGTGCTAAATATGGTGGACAGTCACTGATATAAGAACAGTGTGGCAGCGACTGAATATTTTCTGGAAGTTTGAAAACTTTGTGTGATTTTGATACTTTTACTGTGTGCTGTGCTTTATATTGGTACATATTCTTTCTACTAAGTAAAATGCGCTGTGTTTTATATTGGTACATAATCTTTCTACTAAGTAAAATATGCTGAGATTTATATTGGAAATCTATGGATATATCACAGAATCACAATTACTTGGTGAGTTTTTCCTGTATAATCACTGTGATAATAGGGCCATCAGTTGCTGTTCACAATTGTTTGTATGGCCCTGAAACTCAAGTATACTCAATTACACAATCATTAAATATAGGTTGATTTCATTATACGGATGCACCATGCTTCTACATATGTTTTCTAACATTTGTATTAACTAACATCACCATAAGGTCAAGGCTAAGGTTAGAGTATGTCCCTGCATGCACTGTCTATCATCCATTATCAGTCATCTATCTGTTGTTTGCCTGTCCATCAATAATTTATTGTGACATTACTGGATTCCATATTTCTGATCATGTTTCTATCATACATTGAATATAGATTTTATGAAATCAAAATCACAGACAAGGTTGAGCTTGTTATCACTCAAAAGGCCGTATTTCTGATCTGATTTTGATCGGACTTGTAATTTATGCTTATATCATTAATGTCTTGGACGTGTTTGTTAATGAGTGAGATACATACAAGCTAATGAGATGACCTTGCATCTGATTATCTGAACCTTATTTCTGAGACCTTTTCATTCAAATGTAGAATATGGGTTTATATCCTCAAAATTTCTGACAAGTTTGATACTGACCAGGACCATGCATATGTATGAGATGATCTTGTACCTGATTGGCTGACCTTGATACTACTCTGGAGGTCAAATTTCTGTTCCAATTTTGATCAAACTTAGTAGCTATTATGCATATCTAATTAAGATCTTAGATGGTTTCAATAATGAAAGAGATCCATGTCTGTTAACGAGGTGAACTTGAATAGACTGGCTGAGCTAGCAAAAATACTGTATATTTTATACAGCTGATATGATTTTGATCAAGATTAGAACATAAGCTTACATCATCAAGATATTACATGGATTTAATACTGAGTGAGAACCATGCATACTAATGAGGCAATCCTACATCTCATTGACTTTATTCCAACTCTGGAGGCCACATTATTTCTGATCCAGTTTTGTTCAAACTTGTAATATTTGCCTGTATCATAAGGATCTTGGATGGGTTCAGTTATGGGTAAAATACATGCATACTCATGAGTTCATCTTGCAGCTGATTGGTTGTGCCTGTAACCACTTGGGAAGACATGTTTCGGATCTGATTTTCCTGAAATCCAAAATATTTCCAGATGGGGACAAATATTGCAGAGGGATCTATCTTTAAGATTTTGTTTGCCATTTTTGTCTTAGTTAAGCATAATGAAATCAAAAGATTTTCTTTACTGACATTATATCTACAACTATCTTTCATACTTGAATTTATAATAAAAATATATATGTTACAAATAACTGACTGCTCATTTTGCATAACAGTAGCTGACTAAAATGTGGTTCTCATGTTTCTCGTGTTTCTTCCTTGAGACTTGTTGTCATTCCTGCTGAGTAGGTGACGCAGTCAACTACTTCAAGTACTAGGTAAATTATGTACCAAATACTACAAAAGGAAGTTTTTTAAACACAACAAACCCAGATTCACTTATATTTGAAGTCCATTGTTTGAATGCTGTTGTAATGACAGAATTACATGACTTTAAACAGCTAGAACTGGCATGATCTTGTAAGAATTGTATGATAATGATTCGTAAGATATTTAATGTACACTGGGAATGTTGAAAGGTAAATGTATGCTCCCTGCAGCTCATATCCATTTGTTGTAATCATGTCATGTGATTAGGTCACTTCCATGAGGGTGGGAGGACTGATAATGAGCATTATATAGTGTAATCACTGTAGCGGCAAAATTCAACTGGCGTAGTCATACGTTTTGGGCTATTGTTTATATTTTGTGCAAGGGAGTATGTCCAATCTTATTTAATCTTTTGGATCAGAAACAATCACCAGCAGAAGGAATCGAGTCAGAGACACACACCATGATGTCTGATACTGTAGAGTTAACCTTGCCCACTACATTACCACCTGCTGCTGCCAGCAAAGAACAGGCTACTGTGTCTTCCACCATTTTGCCTATGCAGAGCAATGCAGGTAAGTCTAGGGAATGCAAGAATTTTATGAATCATTATCTGTGATATGAGAGATGTACTTGTTTCTCTTTCATATATGTTCTTGGTTGCATTAACATTAGGAAACTAAGCTCCTCTACCTCTGATTACAGCTCTCCCCAATGATAACACTTGTCTTTTTTGTCAATACTATATATAGACCAAGGGCAGTAACTCTTGCCCATTACATCCCCTTGCAAGTGCCAAGCCCTTCCAAAATTCTTTTGATTATCTCTTTTGTTTTCATTCATTCATGAAGAAATTGTGTATAGTGAGGACTATATTACAGGTGGTCTTCAAAATTGATTTTGAACAAGATTTATGTATATTGTGTTCCATTCATGGGCTTTGTTTATTTTGACTTCATACTCTAACATGGTATCATAGATGCATTTTGTTGTTTATGTTTTTGTAGTAGAACATGTTGTGTGGCCTATTAACAAATTTGAAGTTTTTAATTTAATATTATTTTTACCTTGTTGTCTTTAAGCTGAACAATGACAGTGGTATGTACCCAAATGTAAAAGGTTCAAGACCAATGAGGACACACATGACATGTCTCACCTGCACCAAATGTACATTATCTGGAACATGCAGTGTCTGCCCCTTTGGACAGAGGATATTTGCTACATTGACTTAAGAAAGAGTGTGAAGAACAGAGGGAATTGAAGCAAGACTCCAACTGAACAGTCTTGATGTATTGGACATCCATTCTAAGACAGAGTCAATTGCAAGCTTACAACCTGCTACCACTACTTCAGCCATATTGGAGGAGCAAGAGCCTGCTGTTTGCAGTATGAAAGATCTATCCTATGCATGTGGCTGACCATTATTCATGGCATACTTATTGGCATGATACCATGATGCATGCAGAGACAATGGTACTGCCTCTTCCTTGCCTCCATGTATGTTCTACCCTGACCTGTAGAAATTGTTGAGGATAACTCAAATATAATGTGAAGACAAACTAGAAAATGTAATACACTCAGCTCTAACAGTGGACGGAACTGAGTGA
The DNA here is from genome assembly GCA_028554795.2 of Sinohyriopsis cumingii. Classification (NCBI taxonomy): domain Eukaryota; kingdom Metazoa; phylum Mollusca; class Bivalvia; order Unionida; family Unionidae; genus Sinohyriopsis; species Sinohyriopsis cumingii. Next base: position 31,625,736 of record CM068833.1, read on the forward strand.
ATGAAATTTGTCATATGTTGCCACTTTCTGAATGGCCTTGATTTCCTATGGCCAGTCAGGCCTATAAGGTCAAGACATCCTAAGACTTATATAAGAGAAGAATGTTTCCTTCCTTCTTCATCCACAGTCCTCAAACAAAATGGAATGTTGACTATCTGTCCAATAAGATAAGAGATCTGGGCATTTTGAAGGCATTCTTATTAGAGTAACAATTACAAGTGACCTTTTCCTCTTCCTGATATAGAACTCATTTAGAATGCCTTTAATACTGAACATCCAGCTCTAGATGAGAATAGTCTGGCTGTAAATATGACTACTGCTGTGTTCAGTCAAGTTTACAGAAATGTTTACTATACCACATCAAAACTGGTATGTAACATTGTGGCCATGTTATCAATGTTGGACCTAACATCATTATCTGTTTTTCCTTTTGGCAAAAAATAAGCTAATGAGCATGCCTGGAAGTTGATGGCTCAAAATGCAAAAGTCATCAACTGAACAGAGCATATTTCCATGGTGAATTCTTTGAGTATCTGCTAACTTGCTTGGTGTGATAAAAAGCATGTCTTCATTTGACGTCATATAAACCACATTATGCTCTGACGCGTTGTAATAATACCTTTTCTGGAGACATACAGTTCAGGAACTGCCTTTATGACTCTTTGTTCAGCCTTAAGGATTGGGTTGGGTGGCTAAAAATTGGGTTTCTCATCCCAGAAACCTCCTAACTCCAGCTGTTAACTCACTAAACCAACCGCCTGCGGACAGCCTATCAGTGGATGCCAGACACCTACATTTCCATGACCGTTGGATTATTCTGTTTCCGTAGAATGAGTAGGTAATTCAAGTTATTTCATACAAGTTTTGGATTTTATTTATCTATCCCCTTCCTCTTTCATGCTCAACACTCATGACATATTTACTGTCAGATAGAGATGAGAAAATTATGCAGCATTGGATCTGGTCATTATTTGTCAAGGGGTCGGTGAATAATTTTATAAAACTACAATCTCTGGGGTCTTTTTCCATGCTTTTCCTTGTACGAAAGGTGAATGGCAAGCTCAGATTGATCATTGACCAAGGCCACCGCAGACACTTATTTTCTCAGAAATTGTGAGTATTAAAATCGTTATGTCTTTAATCTGCAGAAATACAAGATAAAACTACAGAATTGATGAAATGTTACCTGGTACTTGCGATTTGCACTGCTAATTGCATGAATGCACAAATCTAAAAACCCACATTTTCAAATGTTGTAGAGAAAGAAAAAAAAATATTAAATGAAAGTCGTATGCTGGTTGTACTAAAAATACAAAAACAAAAGAACACAATATTCTCCATATTTATATACCCTGAGAACAACTTCAGGAGTTTTATTGTATCACGTAACTACCACGTTGACATGTGCTCTCTGCTTGATAAATCAGACTGGACAGATTGCTAGTTTTTACAAAAGCTATCTGACTTTCATTTAATTTAATTAAATTTCTGTACAACAGCATTAAAAAAGAGTTTGTTGTTGATGTCATGTGACTATTGGACTTTCAAAGTCGTCATTTGAGATTTGTGAAGTCATGTGACTAGTAATGCATATGGCAAGTACAGGGTCAGGTTTCATCTATGCCGTAATTTTGTCTAGTCTGTTAGCAGATTAAAGATATAACGTTTATGATACTTGCCATTTATGAGAAAATAAATAATTTCATATCGATTTCGTGCAGGTATGAGTCGATATAACATAAGTTTAAATTTGCTAGGCCCACTGTAAGCGACTAATATATGTTGCTATGTATGGTGGCGGCAAATTCCAAATTTTCGATATGCAATTGCACTGACCCCACACCACAACCTAAATGTCCAAATATGAAAAATGGGGTGGGAATATTCAGAGGAGACCTGGATGAGAAAACGGGCTGCTATTCGTTTTAAGCCAAATTTATAGTCCAAAATGTTGAATCTCAGAGCTGAAATGAGAAATTGTCATTCCTTGTATTATATATAAGAAAATGATACAAGCCCTTCTATCAATAGAGCCCTGGGGACTGGTTTAACAAATCACAAGAAGACAAGTTGATTTTATGGAAAGGTCAGTTCTTGTTTATACAACAGTATATAATTTTGAAGGTCTTTTGGCAAAATTTAATTCAAACCTTTTGAAAATGTTTTTTAAATGATGGAGTTTTAACCATATCGTCTTAAGGAGGTTGGGTTGTTTGAAAAATCTTGTTTGGGATTGTATTGGCACACATAAATTTAGGGTTAAACTCTTTTCTTTACAAGACAAGATTTTAATTATTTGCATTTATTTTTTATACTGTAATAGGAAATGTTCGCTTTTTATAAGATGCGTATATACATGTGTATATATGTATATGTGTATATATATATATATATATATATATATATATATATATATATATATGTTTAGTTATATATAGTATTCTTTAGAATTAAAGGTTTGAAAGGAAACAAAACTAACTTATGTTCATTTTGTTGTTCCCACTTGGCAACATAATGCAAGTCAGCAAAATAATGATATAATTTTTATTCTGTACATTGAAATGGCTTTACATTTCAATTAATAGGAATATAATCAAACTTGTTTTGTGTGATACATTTTGTGGTTTTGTACATGGTCATCTTTTCTGACTTAGATGTTTTGGCGAGTCTTGAAAGAGAAACTTCTTTAGATTTAGAAAATCCATGTTTTAGAATCTAAAGTGATCTTTAATTCCATTTAGTAATGGTCTTATGTGAACCTTGAAAAAAATAATTTCATCCTTGAAAAACCATGGAAATGACCTGGAAATTTATCGTTAGAAAAGCGTGGGAACGATGCACCTGGCACATAAGACACCATGGCAGAGGACACCATCACACCATGCTTCTGTCAGGAAGGACATATTTAAACATCTGATTCTGGAGAGAATGTTATGAGCAAGAGCATCCTCCATTTTAAAGACATGTACATAAAAGTGGCATGTATTCAGTGACTAGTGCAAAGTCAACAACAGCATCCTTCTGAGTGCCTCAATCCCACAATTGGCTGCTTGCGGCAATGCTGGCCCCACTTCATCCTCAAAGACCACCATTTAATAATATCCAGTACCTTCAGGCTTCGTGGCAGAGTGCATTGGCTGGCAGAGTGCGTTGGCTGGACAGTTGTTACATGAATAGGCCAAAATTTCTCACACTCTTTCAAAAGTTGAATCACTCTTGAGTTTTTACATCATGAGATTCAGATAAATTAATTTTATCTTTGGCTAGCAGTGTAATTTAAATGTCCTCTCAATGGACGAATACTAGCCACAGATAAGATCAACTTGTTCTTAGGTCCTAATAACACAACAGTGCTTTGTAACCTAGAATAGTTTGCCATCAGCGGTCAGTCAGAAAGTTATTATATGCACTTTTTCATAGGTAAATCATGAGAGACATCCTAACAAGATTCTGCCATTTTCTGAAGTACTTCTTGAAATGCAGAAAGAATATTTTGTCAAATTTGAACGTGTTTTTTACTTCCAGTCAAGCTGGTAAAAGAGGATATAACCCCTAAAATGATGGCATTGAGGTTGAAGTTGATGATGCACTCAACATTTTATAACGTTTTGCTAGAGGAGAGTTGACCTTTGATCTCAGCTGATGAGATCAGAGCAATCTGCAAGCTAAATTCTTTGCTGGTATGCATATGCAAACTTTTGGACTTTTTTATTTCTGGGAATTGAAATCCGGTTTGTCCAGTAACCATTGGGGAAATGATCACAAGACGCAGTTGATATCATAACAACCTACTCACTGGCACTTTATATACTTTCACTAGATCTACCTGGACTGTTTTAATCGGTAAGACGAGTTCATTAATTCTTAACCATATATACATATATATATATATATATATATATATATATATATATATATATATATATATATATATATATATATATATATATATATATATTGGCCACTGGTCATGTGACCATCAATGGTGCTGCTCTCAGGATGGGAGAGCAGCGTATCATTCATATAGGGAATCCAACCTTTCTTCCCTCGAAGGATGACCAGGGTGTATAGGTAGGATGATCATCATCCCTTACTCCTATAACATATTATCCATATACAATCATCATTGATGAAAGTATTTAATGGAGAAAGCAATTTTTTTCAGCAAATCTTTTTCCGCCAATAACACCAACCTAATTACATTATATTTTTAAAAGATGGAAAAAAACCCACATCTCTACAGATGCACACATTCTCGTCAATGCATCATTCACCTTAAAACTAGAGTTACTGCCCTTGGTCTATATAGTACAGACAGAAAAGATGATTTTCATCCTTTGGAAAGACCATTCTAGTGGCCTAGTGTTTAGAGCGTCGCCTTGGATGCAGGAGGTCATGGGTTCGATGCCCGGCTGAGTCATAGCGAAGACTTACAAAAATAGTACTAACAGCTGCCTCGCTTGGTACTCAGCATTAAGAGGTTAGTGTTAGGACTGGTCGGCCTGGTGTCAGGATAATGTGACTGGGTGGGACATCATATTACATGTATGTGGCATGACGCCCCAGTGCTAACATCACTATAAACTGCCGCATGGCAGACATCGTAACGATATGTTTGAAAAATTGTTAAAGCTTCATTAAAAATCCAATTCACACACACACACACATCCTTTGGAAAGGTAGCAGAGCTTAGTTTCATAATGGAAATGTAATCAGGTAAGCATTTTTGGAAATACAGTTTACTCAGAAATTTTCAACCACTCACCCTAGTTAGGTTAGTTCAGTTTAGTCGTTCATGTCAGTCAAAATTGGGATAAATTACATTTTTAGACACATAGTTGCTTAATAGTGGTTAATTAATGCAACTATTCTGTTTAAGTAACACTAAAATGTTTCTGTTTTTGGCAGTTATTTGCTTAATACAGGCATAATTTCTACAAATACATTTCTGTTTAAGGCAAATAATCAATTTTACATTTGTACTTTTAGGAGTAAATTTATGTCTAGGTTCTACAATAATTATATTTAAAGGTCCAGCAGCAAATTTCATGAAAATATTTAAACTCTTGTTAGTCTGGTTCAGGAATAGTATTATGTTAACTATTGCAAACCCTGTTGGAATTATCTGTTGGATGTCAATGGTACAAGTCCATGAAAATATTTAAACTTTTGTTAGTCTGATTCAGGAATATTATTATGTTAAAGATTGCAATTATGTGTTGGATGTCAAGTCCATTCCTCTTGTTTTTGCAGGCTGAAATATGAAATATTAAATTTGTTCACTTTAACTTTAAATTGCATGGAATCTTACTGCCTTAGATAAAGCTAACACCTAAACCACAGCAAATTCAGAAATGAGAATCAAACATTTTATATTACGGGTACATTAAAAAAATTAGGTATATCCAAATTTTGTAGTTTTTGACATTTTTTTTATATTTCCTTTGACAACTATATGGTCACCTCATTTTTGGTTTAAAAACATCCAACTAGATTCATTTAAATGTTATGATCTCTGATACATATATGCATATAGAAAGTAAAAGAAGGCATATATACATATAGGAGACTATTTGCCAAATCGTGGCACGTAAACACTTCTCCATTTTAGCTTTTTGATGGACATGTGACCTATATTTTTTATTGTGATCTAGCTTGTGCCATGTTCCATTCTGTAAAGCTCATTTAGCGCTTGTATCATGGACTAGCTTGGCACAGGAAATACCACATAACATTCATAGTGCTGGAAATATTTTACATATTTTAGAGGAAATACAATATCTTAAGTCCAACTTGATACATCAAGAAGTTTTCATGGATAAAGCTACCATATCAGCAAATTAAAAATATTTGTTATTGCTCAGAAATATCATACTGTAATATCATCAGTTTTCATGGGGGACCAATTTTCGTGGTTTTCGTTGTTGTCCTGAACCACGAATTTAAATCCCCAATGAAAAATAAGCCACGAAGGATGATGTTCCCCGCTTTTCTTTCACTTTTTTATTCCTAGAGATTAACACAACTACTAGTATTTGATAAATCAATGTCAGTACTGTGATCTGGTAATTAAATATTAGCTTTACCATGTGTTTGTTTTATATTTTAATTTAACCTTTTGAAACAAGAATTATAAATCATTTTATGTTGTTTCAATGCACACGTTCGATAAGGTATCCGATAGCCATACTTTTACACTATTTGCCTTAAATCGATATGTGAATTAAGTAACAACAGAGAGAAAAAGCATAAGGTATTCAAACAGTAGTCATACTGAAAATGAAAGAAAAAATAATACAAAATAACAGAATATGAAAATTAAGTTTAATACTTATTCAAATCGATCCTTCATTCCAGTACAACTGTTGTTGGAACATTTAAATCATTTGAAAGCACATTTCATTTTGTCCATGCATTTTTAATCCAAAAGAACAACAATCCTGTAAAATACTATAACTATTTCTTGAAACACTACTATTAATGAAACACTATGTATATACACTAATTACAGCAGAGTACTAAAGCTGACACTACACATATGTTTGGACAAAGCCACTGTATCAACATCATGTCAATCAAGTCTCATGGTACTCACTAATGTGTCTCAGATAAATAATCCCCCAAATTGCTGAATTAAACAAGTCCAGCTTTCTCAAAACCACTGATAATTAGGTCCGATCTTTCATTCATTGTTGCATGAGCTGCAATTTATCCATTCAGAGTGTGTGTGGGGGGTCTATGTTGAAGCTTACCACTCTTAAGCCACTGTGTTAACGCTATGATTGTCAGAAAGTATTGATGGTGCAACTTCATAGACATTGGTTTAAGAGATCATTCATATGTACTTTTATAACCGATTGGCCAAGTGTTGTTGGCTGCATCAGCTTCCTTTGATGTTGAGCACTCAAAAGAAAACATGGCAAAAATGATCAATTTTGACAGGTGTTTTATTTCTGCTCATAGAGATGGAAGTGTTGATTTAGTGTTATTGGCTGCATTGGCTTTGACTGATGTTATTTACTTGGTTAAAAACACGGTGTAAGTATTGAACTTGCCAGGTCTTTAATTTGTGCTCATACAGTTGGTAGTATTGTTTTAAACATTAAAGTGACAGTCATTTGCATTGGCATAGTTTTATTCTTTTGTATTCTTTATTTTAGGTATTTGTAGAAGTTAAACCATGAAATTGAATACCTACTAATATGCAGACTTTGACAGACATAACCACGAATTTAAGAACCCACAAAAATGCCTTTGTTTTACAAAACCACAAAAATTGAGCCCAGGATAACTACAGTATATGGTTTCAGCACTCAGCTGTTAAAACTGCTAGACATGGTCTTTTCTTGAATATCTGAAATTCTTTTCAGTCAGTAGAACATTAATTCATTCAAGGGACTTTGAGCTCCAGTGGTCAAAGACCAGAGGAGCTCTTTGGAGGTCTGTTGTTTGCTAGCTGAAGATTGTTTGCTATTGCTACATGGAGGATTGCCATGAAACTTTTGTCTAACTGGTCCTAGATATAAAATAGTGAGATATCCAACGTAGAGATAAGCATGAAAATAAATCTTGTTATCCCTACCTCTCCTTAACAGAAACATATGTCATTTTCACCAAATTACTGCTTATGATGTCAAGCTGGGTCTAATTGAAAATGGTGCCAATCTGACATCCAACATAGCCACCGTTAAAGTATCACTATTCATTCTGAATGGGAAATCATATTAACATGGGGTTTCAAGGCAAGAAATTTTTTTCAGAAGAATTTGTCATTTATCATCATTTCTTTAAACACAGTACACATTTCCATTTAACTTATTTCTATTTAAAAGAGAACCTCTATATAAAAGGGAACACGGATACTTTTTCACATGTTTGGTACTAAAATGTGGTTTTCAGAATTGTGCCAATATTCTGTTCAGAGTGAAGACGGTGAGTTTTAAGACCCTTGTAATATATGGCCCATTGTAAAATATATACTAAGAGAAATTGTTGTGTCAAACCTCACCTGTGATTTCTTGGTGGAATTTGCATTTATGAATATTTTTGTTTTCAACTTTACTGCTCATACACCATAAGAAATTATTGAATGGTCTGCTGTTGACCTTCATCCATCAGCACAAGTTTACTATCAATTTTATGACTTTGACTGTTACCATGATACTTTACATCATTTTCATCCAATTGTCTAGAAGATCCATCATGGAAATTTTGCCACTTGTGCATCCAGAATGGCCACAACAATGGTTATCTTGAAAATCTAATTATTGCAAATCCTTCTGAATGAACGATCATGTCAACATGGGATTTCCACTAAAAGTATTTTAATGATGTCTAGTTTTCCTTAGATGAAAATGGTGCCATCAGATATCCAATATTATTATTGCTACTCCTCTGGAATGGAAAGTCATATTGACACAGGGTTTTCATCAGAAAACTTCTTTTGATGTCTTGATGGTACTAAGTCAATGTGGTGTCGTTTTATGTTCATTATTGCCAACACAGTGGCAGTCTTGACCATTTATCTCTGCTTCTCCAAAATGAATGGTCTAAAGAGCATTGCTTTTTCACTAGAAGACTGAATATGCTAATTGTTCCTAAATGAAAATAGCAGTAGTGCAGATTAGAAGTCTATTGATGGGTATCATAGCAGCCATCTTGAAAATCGTGTTATTGCTACTCTTCCTGCCTGAATGGAAAGATGACTGAGTTCAGATATTCACCAGAAGATTTATTTTAATGTCTGTTTGGTTTGTAGTGAAAAAGATGCTGATCTACCACATCAACCATTTTGACAATCTTTCAATACATCTCCTAAATGCAAAGTAATATTGACATGAGATTTTCACCAAAAACTTTATATGGTGTATAGTTAGTAACTAATGAAAATGGTTTGGATCTGATGTCCAATATGGTCTTGACATTATGTGCTTTTTAAGTAGATTGGAATGACTTGATCTTGTGTGAAAATTAGTGGGAACCAGCAGCAACCCTTAAAATGATTCTTTTGAATGTAAGCTATACTGTATCTACATTTTTCTTTGGTGCAGAGTCATTACATACTTACAGAAAGTCTGGATAGATATTGTTCTGTCTGTGTGGGTTCGAGTCCTGGATTTGGCCATGAGGGTATGTGAGAAAGCTTGCCAGTAACTCTTTGTGGGTCAGAGGTTCTTTGCGGGGTTTTCCTGGGTTCTTCCTCCACCAGTAATACTGGTCACCATGTATAGCCTATCTTGTGCCGAAAATGGCATTAAATCCTACAACAACAACAGATGTTGTTTTCTTGAGTTTAACACCATTTTTGATTGCATGATAGTATGTACATGACAGCCAGTATAACAGTGGTGGAAGAACATGGGAAAACCTTGGTAAGAATCACTGTCCCGTGGGAAGCTACTGGCAAGCTTTCTCACCTACTCACATTGGCTGAGCCTGAAACTCAAATCCTTGAAGACATAAGTAAGATGGCAGTGATTGGTAAAGGTGATTGCTTTAATCCACTCAGCCACGGAGGCCCCAAGTGATAAAAGCATTAGATATATTCTCTAGGCTCTTCAAGACATGTGATGGAAAGTGATAAAAACTGTATTCTCTTTGCTCTACAAGACATGTGTTAAGGAGCTTTCATAGACACATATACAGTTACCAGCTGAAATTGATGCATAGACAAACTATGTAAATTTATCATAATGTTGGAAACTGAATAGTATGTGCATTCACCATCTGATTGCATCGTGTCCATAATAGTATTTTTATCGAAAATATGCACAAAATTTATAGAATTTCTTTGCCAGATTCCATTCAAATCCAAATATTGAATTCTCACTAATATACTATACTATACTATATTATTTAAATCTTATTGCTTCACAGTCCTCTGTGGGCAAACTTTAGTGAATGTATGAAAAGAAAACTAACTATTGGTTATAATAATAGTCTTCTTTTTCTGTTAAGCTTTCAAAGATGGAACAATGCCTCCAACATGTTTGGAATTTATGACGTATTCAGTTTTGAAGTAATAAGAAAGTATGTGTTCTCAATGATGACAAGAATATCTAATAGTTCGAACTGTACCTAGAAATCTCTGTGGAACTATGACATTCATTTAAATTCTCATATAATAATTAGATGGAACAAATTACTCTTTACATGTGCTACATAATTTTATTCCTAACAATGCCATTGGTGCAGATGTGTCTGTATACTTGTACATAAGATATGTGATCTTTAATGTTTAAAATAATTTTACTTTATATTTTAATTTAGATGTATGGACTATGTAGTCTGAAATAAGAAATTCTTTTTTATATCTTATTTATAGTAACTTAGGAAGTACTATAGTTTGAGAAACATTCATATATGATCATTATGATAGAGATGTTCAAGGGATTTGATTTCTGACTCGCAATAAATGTTCAAATCAGATATTGGGAGCTTCTGATATGAAACTGAAATTTATGTTGGATGTTGACCTGATAAATTATTTGAGATGAACGATGAAACAGGTTTGTAACTGCCTGTATAAAGTGCTATCTAAAAAAATCACTGGTGAATCATTTTCTAAAGGATAGAGAAAGAAAAACATAAGCAGTGTGTATTGATCTGAATAATTTGTTAATAACTATGACTACACTAATGAAAAAAAGAGTACAATGAAACACCAATATAACATATTTTGTTACCACATGAATTTGTATACAACATGATTGAGCCATCATTTCTGAAATTTTACAGTAATTGTGCCAGTTTCTTAGTATATTACAAACCTTTAAGTGTAAAATTAAATATTAAGCATTTTATTTAATACACGTAGGGGTGTCAATTGTATCAGGTATCTGTCCATTGATAATAACCCAGGTAATAAAATGAGCCATTGGGTACCCATTTACCGCATTCAGTTCTCAAGGTACTAATTTAGATATTCAAACTTCAGTAATTTAAAATTTTTGAATGTTCATGATCAAACCTATATTTAATGGTATAGACATATCCTTGATGCAAATTTCAGAAGACAAGAAAACCTTATAAGCTATGTCATTTGTTTAATCGACTGGTACATGTGCTTCAGGCATGCTCTGAATTGAGCACAAATAGACAAATTGTAATTTCCGTTATGAGTTTGCCAAAACCAGGTTTGTAAAAGTATTGAAATTCCATCAGTAAACATTGGATCTATTTATTCTCAGTTACATCTAGCATAAAAGTTTTATATATTCTTTTTCATTAAAATTGAACTTTCGTTATCATCCAGTCCTTGCCAGCCTAACCCATATATGCTGTATTTTATGTTCACTCATTTCTAGACTCGTTTGACTGCACTGGTGGCCAAGTGGTTGGAGCGTTCGCTTTAGATGCAGGATGTCATGGGTTTGATCCCCGGCCGAGTCATACCAAAGACTTTAAAAAATGGTACTAATAGCTGCCTCATTTAGCGCTCAGCATTAAGAGGCTAGTTTTAGGACTGGTGTCAGGATAACGCGCCTAGGTGGGACATGATGCTACATGATGCCCCAGTGCTATACATCACTATAAACTGCCACACTGCAGACATCATAGCGATAATGACTGCAAAATTGTTAAAGCTACGTAAAAAAATCCAAATCACACAAATCAAAATCACACTAGACTGGTTCCCATTCTTCCATATCATTAGCAAGTCCTTTGTGCACTCACATGACCAATTGGTCAGGTAGACAGGTTACCTTTCACACCACTCCATATTGTGTTTTCTCTTATGTTGAAGATAAGAAGACCATTATAGCATAGTTAATATAAATTCTTGTCTAAAATAGTAAGAGAAGAAAATTGAGAAAACATTATAAAGATTATTTAGAATTTATTTTATAATAGTATACCGCTCCGGTGGCCTAGTGGTTAGAGTGTCCATCTTGGATGCGGGAGGTCATGGGTTCGATTCCCTGGCCAAGTCATACCAAAGACTTAAAAAGTGGTACTAACAGCTGCCTCACTTGGCGCTCAGCATTAAGAGGTTAGTGTTAGGACTAGTCGGCCTGGAGTCAGGATAATGTGACTGGGTGGGACAACATGCTACATGTCTGCGGCATGATGCCTCAGTGCTAGACATCACTATAAACTGCCACACTGCAGACATTGTAGTGATATGACTGAAAAATTGTTAAAGCTACGTTAAAAATCCAAATCACACACACATTATAATAGTAAAATGCAAAATGAATGGCAGTTTCAATCAAACTGTTATTTGGTCTGTTCTTTTACAAATTAGCAGAACACTATGGTGGCTTAAGTGATTAGAGCATCCACTTTGGATGTGGGAGTTCGTGGATTTGAACCCTGGCCGAGTCATACCAGAGTCTTATAAAAATGGTACTAACAGGTTTTAGTTAGTTGCATTCGAAAGACGCTTTATTTTGCAAGATTTTTACGTTAAAAGGAAAAATGGTGAAATTAATTAATAAATAATATTCCAAATTAAAACTTTTGGCTTGTGCTCAACATCACGCGAGTTTGGCTTGCAAAGCTCTTTATGACAGTGATTCAATCAATGCCACTATTGTACAACATACCAGCTATTTTAATTTGCTAAGCCTTTCATGACTATGACTCAGTCTGTGCAACCATATTATTTCTGTTAATGTTTTATTTAGTACAATTTGCTTCTTTTGTCATTTTGCAAGACTATCCCTACAATAAAGTACAAAAATAATATATTTCTTAGTGCAGTCAGATCTATCTAAATGATCACCAGTATATTATAGCAGTCAAACAGTCTCAATAGGCATTCTAATTTCCTTTATGATTCATATATATAATGGTTACTTATTTTTGGCAGTGAGTGGCCAGTCGATTCCTGATGACAAAATAGTTTATTCATTAAATACATTCCCACAATCACATTAACATTAGGAATATAAGCCTGTCACCTCCTGAATCCATATCCACCAAAGGATGAGGATTACTCTATTTTGTTTAAATCAATAATTACAAAGGACAGTAACTCTTGCACATTACCTGCCCTTGCCACTGTTAGGTGTTGCAGCTTTTAAGCTTTGCTTCCTTTCACAGCATCATACAAGATAAGCCCCCCCCCCATTAATCCAAGTCTATGTGTATGAAATTCAAGCCATCCATTGCAGATTTTGGATTTGGACTCGTTTTAGACCACAAGAACTTGGGCATACTGTCTTCAGTTTGCACGCTGTCATGGGTGTTATTATGTGAAATATTTATTGCATTATTAACACACTAAATGCAGAAGATGCAAGAAATGCAAAGTGAGAGAAGACAGACAAGTTTTGACTGGCATGTTCAAAATGTTACCCTCTACTACCCATTCTGCACATGCTATTCATGATGTGAAGAAACCTGGTTCATCATTCTGCAAAAATCAGCAAAAGGCAAAGAAAGGGGGGGGGGTGATGTAAAACCAGAACAAATGGATGTACTAAGTATACATCCAAATGCAGCATTAGTTGTAAATCTTGTCAGGAGTGCAACTGGGATCATCCCCACCTAAAATCAGGACAATTCTTTCCATTATGAAATCAGCAGGTTTATGGTAGAGGAATGCAAATTTCTTGCAGTCACTATTGGATATGCCAGCTTTTTCAAGATGGAGACAGTGAGATCTGTCCAACTCTCCATCCAAAGTCACTGTTGGATATGCTAGCTTTTCAAGATGTAGACAGTGAGATCTGTCCAACTCTACATCCAAAGTCACTGTTGGATATGCCAGCTTTTCAAGATGGAGACAGTGAGATCTGTCCAACTCTACATCCAAAGTCACTGTTGGATATGCCAGCTTTTCAAGATGGAGACAGTGAGATCTGTCCAACTCTCCATCCAAAGGGATGAGTATGCAGTCAGTCTCATATTTGCTTCACATCTCGGCTGACGAAGTTAGGACAGTTGCAATAAACATTGCATGTTAGTGAACCTTGGATGGTGATCCGAGTACAGTTCTCTAGCTTTGTCTCACAGACCTCTCATCCTAAATAGCTCAGCTTTATGTCCATTACCTATTTAACTTTTTCCAAAGCCACCTAGCTCAAGAAGTTAATTTCAACAAAAATATATAAATACATTATTCATTTTAATTTTCATTTTATAAATATTTTATTTTTTGGTTAAATAAAGCAAGTAAAAGAAGTGAAAAAATATATGCATCTACAAAGTTTTCTTTTTCCATTTTATTTATTTTTGGTTACTTATACAAGTTAGCCTGCACTGCCAACTTGTATTATTTTAATGCCATAAAGCTTGGTACATACTGAAATAAGTGGAGTGTGTGGACACATTAAAAATTTATTTATGGAGAACTTGAGTCACATGTCTTCAATTTATTCAACAGTTAATAATGTGTGAGACTAAATGCCATTACGTCATTAAATTTTTTTAAATAAAATTTGTTTCGGAGATAAGGCTTTTTTTATGAAGTATTATCTCGTCTCATAATTAAACTATCAACAAATATGTTGTATTGTGGCCTGAGTGGTGAGGTCAGTATACATCATGACAACTATATCATTGGATCACCAATATGGACATGTGTATACATACACACAAACATACAAAGACATTCATTTACATGGGAAGAGATGCAAACTTTGGAAATGAAGAGTTATGATTAAATGCAAGTAAATGATGATAAGGGACAATAATAAATGTACATGCAGTATTATATTGACTGATGACAAGGGACAATAATACATGTACATACAGTATTATAGTGACTGATGACAAGGGACAATAATACATGTACATACAGTATTATTGTGAATGATGACATGGGACAATAATACATGTACACACAGTATTATAGTAAATGATGATAAGGGACTATAATACATGCACATACAGTATTATAGTGAATGATGACATGGGACAATAATACATGTACATACAGTATTATAGTGAATGATGACATGGGACAATAATACATGCACATACAGTATTATAGTGAATGATGACATGGGACAATAATACATGCACATACAGTAGTATAGTGAATGATGACATGGGACAATAATACATGTACATACAGTATAATAGTGAATGATGACATGGGACAATAATACATGTGCATACAGTATTATAGTGACTGATGACAAGGGACAATAGTACATGTACATACAGTATTATAGTGAATGATGACATGGGACAAAAATACATGTGCATACAGTATTATAGTGAATGATGACATGGGACAATAATACATGCACATACAATAGTATAGTGAATGATGCCATGGGACAATAATACATGTACATACAGTATTATAGTGAATGATGACAAGGGACAATAATACATGTACATACAGTATTATAGTGACTGATGACAAGGGACAATAGTACATGTACATACAGTACTATACTGAATGATGACATGGGACAATAATACATGTGCATACAGTATTATAGTGAATGATGACATGGGACAATAATACATGTACATACAGTATTATAGTGAATGATGACATGGGACAATAATACATGTACATACAATATTATAGTGAATGATGACATGGGACAATAATACATGTACATACAGTATTATAGTGAATGATGACATGGGACAATAATACATGCACATACAGTATTACAGTGAATGATGACATGGGAAAATAATACATGTACATACAATATTATAGTGACTGATGACAAGGGACAATAGTACATGTACATACAGTATTATAGTGAATGATGACATGGGACAATAATACATGTGCATACAGTATTATAGTGACTGATGAAATGGGACAATAATACATGTACATGCAGTATTATAGTGATTGATGAGAAGGAACAATAATACATGTACATACAGTATTACAGTGACTGATGAGAAGGAACAATAATACATGTATATACAGTATTATAGTGAATAATGACAAGGAACAATAATACATGTGCATGTATATTATGGTGAATGATGACAGGGATCAATAATACATGTACATGCAGTATTACAGTGAATGAAGACAGGGAACATACAGGATTTTAGTGAATGATGACAAGGAACAATAATACATGTACATACAGTATTATAGTGAATGATGACAGGTAACAATAATACATGTACGTGCAGTATTACAGTAAATGATGACATGGAACAATAATATACATACAGTATTGTAGTGAATGATGACAAGGAGGAACAATAACACATGTACATGCAGTATTTTAGTGAATGATGATAATAGTCAATAATACATGTACTTGCAGTATTGTAGTGAATGATGACAGGGAACAATAGCACATGTAAGTGCATATTATAGTGATTGATGACGGACAATAATACAGACAAGTATTACAGAGCATGATGACAGAGAACAATTTTTAAATACATATACATGTGGTATAATGTGTATTGCACTGTTTTGCATGCATTGCAGACTGTACATTACTGCACAGTGTATCAGAACTGAATCACACTTTTCGATAAATGTATCAGAACTGGATCATACGTCCTGAAAGAAGAGGTGTGAAAGCAAGTAGCCATAACAGGCAGGAAGAGTGAATCCAGAATAATTATCATTTGGGCAAAAGGGACTTTAACATCATTTGGGTGTGAGAGAAGGGGATAATATGAGGACTCTAATATCATTTGGGTGTGAGAGGAGGGGATAATATGAGGACTCTAACATCATTTGGGTGTGAGAGGAGGGGATAATATGAGGACTCTAACATCATTTGGGTGTGAGAGGAGGGGATAATATGAGGACTCTAACATCATTTGGGTGTGAGAGGAGGGGATAATATGGGGACTTTAACATATTTGGGTGTGAGAGGATATGAGGACTCTAACATCATTTGGGTGTGAAAGGAGGGCATAATATGAGGACTCTAACATATTTGGGTGTGAGAGGAGGGGATAATATGGGGACTCTAACATCATTTGGGTGTGAGAGGAGGGGATAATATGAGGACTCTAACATCATTTGGGTGTGAGAGGAGGGGATAATATGAGGACTCTAACATCATTTGGGTGTGAGAGGAGGGGATAATATGAGGACTCTAACATCATTTGGGTGTGAGAGGAGGGGATAATATGAGGACTCTAACATCATTTGGGTGTGAGAGGAGGGGATAATATGAGGACTCTAACATATTTGGGTGTGAGAGGAGGGGATAATATGAGGACTCTAACATCATTTGGGTGTGAGAGGAGAGGATAATATGAGGACTCTAACATCATTTGGGTGTGAGAGGAGGGGATAATATGAGGACTCTAACATCATTTGGGTGTGAGAGGAGGGGATAATATGAGGACTTTAGCATTATTTGGGTGTTAGAGGAGGGGATAATATGGGGACTTTAGCATCATTTGGGTGTGAGAGGAGGGGATAATACAAGGACTCTAACATCATTTTGGTGTGAAAGGAGGGGATAATATGAGGACTAACATCATTTGGGTGTGAGAGGAGGGGATAATATGAGGACTCTAACATCATTTGGGTGTGAGAGGAAGGGATAATATGAGGACTCTAACATCATTTGGGTGTGAGAGGAGGGGATGATATGAGGACTCTAACATATTTGGGTGTGAGAGGAGGGGATAATATGGGGACTTTAGCATCATTTGGGTGTGAGAGGAGGGGATAATATGAGGACTTTAACATCATTTGGGTGTGAGAGGAGAGGATAATATGAGGACTCTAACATCATTTGGGTGTGAGAGGAGGGGATAATATGAGGACTCTAACATCATTTGGGTGTGAGAGGAGGGGATAATATGAGGACTCTAACATCATTTGAGTGTGAGAGGAGGGGATAATATGGGGACTTTAGCATCATTTGGGTGTGAGAGGATTTATATTTTTATTTGGCTGCTTCTGGTTTAAACATAAAGAAAATAACTTGTTGATGGTGGTGAAGTGAGCAATAAATCAGATTAGTGGTCATGGAGGTGATGGTGACAAAGTAGAAAGGAGAATAGGAAAGAACATTAATTTAGGAACTGTTATCTAAATTAAAGATGAAGATTTCAACCTAAACAGTTTCTTTAGCAGATTTGAATGCAGAAGACGTGGACACTGAAAATGAGCATAGCAAAGGAAATGTTGAAGGTTGGGAAAGCAGTGACACAGAATATGATTTGGACACAGAATATGATTGGGATTCAGAATATGATTGCGATTCAGAACATGGTTCGGACACAGAAGATACTGTGGATTCAGAAGGCAGGGACATAGAAGATGCTGAAGCAGAAAAGGTATATCCATGAGCGTGTCATGATGTCAGTCATTCATTAGAATATAAAAGCTTCAGATCTTTTGCTTCAATAGATTAATACTTGTTAATAACTGAATCTGTTGCTGACCAGAAAAGTAAGTTCTCTGGCTATATATATATATATATATATATATATATATATATATATATATATATATATATATATATAATACAACATAATTTTTTGTTGTTTATAATTTTCATACTTGGATGGCAAATTGAGCAAAGAAGAGAATATCCATAAATGGTATTTATTTTCCCATTTGTTTGCTAATTAATACTATAACTGTATTTCCAAAATAGTAGCAGGTTTCTATCAGACAATGCCTGCAACATGTCATACTTCTCATGTTAAGGGTATCCAATAAGATTCACAAAACTAGTGAATACAAAATAGTTAAAAAAAAACTAAAATGTCAAACCTGAAAAAGTAGCTGTTAGAACTATCCAAAAAAACAAGATTGATTCATCTATCAAAAAAAATTTACTTTTCAAAACAAAAGATAGATTGGTTGGAATAAGAAGTGAAATTTTCATATCCCAAGGCTGTTAAGTTGTTGCATTTCAATTGATAATAATGAATATTAATCAATTTGAGTTTGGTTTAGAATATGTAATGTGCTACCGTAATAATGGATAGTTTCCTGTGCTACTGGCATGTATAAACTTTGTGTGACCCTTGGTTATGTATCATGTGCTATGTGTCATGAACTATTATACCTGTTTTGACCAAATGTGGCAATAGTTATCATGGCTAGAAGAGTTTTCAGATTATGTAAATTATGCCATTCTTTGGTCAAGTATGGATGACATGGTAAACAGTAAATATTATTTTAATCCTCTGGCCAGAATTGGATCATAACTTGAGAAAAAGCATCATGGCTAGAAGGCCTTTTAGGTTTGTACAAACAAAGCCAATCAATGTTCATACATGGTACCTTTGTACAAATGATGCCAATCAACCTTCAAACATGGTACCTTTGTGCAAATGATGCCAATCAATCATCAAACATGGTACCTTTGTACAAATGATGCCAATCAACCTTCAAACATGGTACCTTTGTGCAAATGATGCCAATCAACCATCAAACATGGTACCTTTGTACAAATGATGCCAATCAACCTTCAAACATGGTACCTTTGTACAAATGATGCCAATCAACCTTCAAACATGGTACCTTTGTATAAATCATGCCAATCAACCTTCAAACATTGTACCTTTCTATAAATCATGCCAAACAAACTTTAAACATATGAGCATACAAATGTGTACAAAAGAAGATTCACCATGAAATATAGCTGTGGTACTAAAAGAAGAACATTGAAAAGACATTTCCAATACTGTATAACATAATTTGATTACATCTGACAACATTTTGGCATGAATACACTTCAAAGGTATTCTTAGAATTTCATTCCACCATGAAAATGACAGTTTTCACTAAAATTAGAAAAATCTTTAAAAGTCTTGTGCAGAAGTGCAAAGAGAATTTAAGCAAACATGACAAAGTATCCTGGCATAAAGACATTTCATATTTTGTACAAATTATACCAATCCACCATCATATATGGCCACCATTACTAAAATTGATACATTTTTAAAGGACTGATTCTCACAAATTCCACAATAGAATTTGACAAATGTGACAGCATCTTGGCATATGGTACTTTTAGGTTTATACAAGTAATGTCGATCTACCAACAGATATGCCCATCATGACTAATTTAAGGGGATAAAAATTTGAAATGATATCTCTAAAACATTGAATAGGATGTGTTCAGTCTTGAATGGAACATTCTGACATGGAGGCATTGATGTTGATCTGTCACCAAATATGGCCACCATTACTAAAGGGGATACAAATTTGAAATGATATCTCTAAAAACATTGAATAGGATGTGTTCAGTCTTGAATGGAACATTCTGACATGAAGACTTTGATGATGATCTGTCATCAAATATGGCCACCATTACTAAAGGGGATAAAAATTTGAAATGATATCTCTAAAAACATTGAATATGATATATACAGTCTTGAATGGAACATTCTGATATGGAGACCTTGATGTTGATCTGTCATCAAATATGGCCACCATTACTAAAGGGGACAAAAATTTGAAATGATATCTCTAAAAACATTGAATAGGATGTGTTCAGTCTTGAATGGAACATTCTGACATGGAGACCTTGATGTTGATCTGTCATCAAATATGGCCACCATTACTAATGGGGATAAAAAATTTCAATGATATCTCTAAAAACATTGAATAGGATGTGTTCAGTCTTGAATGGAACATTCTGACATGGAGACTTTGATGTTGATCTGTCATCAAATATGGCCACCATTACTAAAAATAGAGAAGCATTTGAACAACTCACAAAGCACCGCTCAACTTAATTTTACTAACTTTGGGAGAAAATATCCTGATTTGAATGGTTTCAAATATGTGTACTTGATATCAATCCACCAATAAATGATGACTTAAGAGTTACTATTCCTTATGTGTATAAATGTTGACTAAATAGTCACTATTCCTTATGGGTATAAATGTTGACTAAATAGTCACTATTCCTTATGTGTATAAATGTTGACTAAATAGTCACTATTCCTTATGTGTATAAAAACATTCAGCCAGCAGACTTTGACAACTATGACATAATGCCTCTTGGCATAGTTGCTTTTAAATATACAACAAATGATGCTGATCTGGGAACAGAGATTGATAATAATGGAAAGACTTATGAAATCAGTAAATTAACTGTGGTTTTCATAAAATATGCTATGTACGATATTACATGACCTTTCAACAGAAAGCATCCTATTGACCCATATTTATTGGTTATCTGTTCTTGAAATTGTTTATTAGGCATCAGTTATTGAAGTTTGTGATGTTGGGTCCACTGGTTGACATTTGTTTAATGCACAAAAATTATGTACAATTCCACAAATACTATTATATGTGGTAAAGTAGGCAAGTTTGCCATTACTCATTTTGTGCCCTTTTATTTCCTATTTTAAAGTAGGCAAGTTTGCCATTATTCATTTTGTGCCCTTTTATTTCCTATTTCAAAGTAGGCAAGTTTGCCATTACTCATTTTGTGCCCTTTTATTTCCTATTTCAAAGTAGACAAGTTTGCCATTACTCATTTTGTGCCCTTTTATTTCCTATTTCAAAGTAGGCAAGTTTGCCATTACTCATTTTGTGCCCTTTTATTTCCTATTTCAAAGTAGGCAAGTTTGCCATTACTCATTTTGTGCCCTTTTTGTTCCTATTTCAAAGTAGGTGAGTTTGGCATTGCTCATCTTTTTTTCTATTTCAGTATCGTCATGAGATATGTGAGAAATACTTCAGAAAGATCCGCTATTATCTAAGAGACAAACCTACCAGGTTTCATTTGGTCAATGAGGACTTTGCCATTGACAACACAATTGTAGACCCGAAATTGAAGGATTTGAAGAAAAAAATTGTAGAAGTTGCTTCTAGTCAGACATATTGGGGTGAGGAGATACCTGCACGGTGGATCCCGCTGGAACAAGAGCTGATGAGGCTCAGGGCTGCTGGAATCAAGGTATGCAATTCCATGCAAGAATTAAAACACAAGTGGCAAATTTTAAATATTTCATGCCCTCACTGCAATAACAGAAGTGGCATATTGTTTTGCTGCTGTACGTATTTTGCATGTCTTGGAAGCATTTTGGCACAATGGCACAAGACATTAAGGGGAAACTTACATCCGAATGATGGTCATAAGTTGGCAGCCAGTTTAGCATTTGCGGTTGCCAAATCAGTGTTTAATCATTTTTAATGTATATTTGCACTTTTTGGACTCTCTGTCCAAACACTTTGCATGGTTGACCGAAATTATTTAAGGTTGACATTTGAAACTTCTGTGATAAATAGAAGACATAATTTAATTTGCAGATTATTACCAAATTACAGCTGTTTCAATCCTTTTGTGCATTTTAAAACTTTTTTGTTTGTTTTGGTGACCAAAACCTTTGTATGTATGTGTGTGTGTGTGAGAATGAGAGAAAGAGAGAGATTAGTGGACTGATTGCCTGTACCTTACCTAAAAAAAAAAATGGCCAACGTGTGAGACAGAGAGAATTTTTTATTGTGTCAATAACACAATAAAAGTTTATCTGTCTCTGTCACAACACACATGCTATTTAATTATTGAGACAAGCTATGAATTAATGATTAACCAACTTGTGTTGTGACAGAGAGAGAAATTTGTATTGTGTTACTAATGTATAGATAATAGGTCTCATTAATTAACCAACATGTGTGCTGCAGAGAGAGGCAGGAGACAGATATTTTTAATGTGTTAGTATTTCATAGCTTATCTAATAAGAGTCAACTTGTATGACTTTAAAGTTTGTAACAAGTTGCTTTGAATCACATGAGGCATGCAGTGCAGCAACCATGCTTGCTGTGGTTAAGCATGTAGGTACACCACACATGCATGCTGTGGTTATGGTAGTAGAACATATATTCATGCTGTGGTAGTGCCTGTAGAGTATGCTTGCATACTATGAGTGTGGCATTAGAACACATACATATCTTGTGGTAGTGCCAGTAGAATACGGGGCCCCCGAGTGGCCAAGTGGTCTAAAGCGCTCACCATTCCGGATCACTGCCATCTCAACTCTGTCTGCGTGGGTTCGAGTCCAAGGATCGGCTAGCATGGGTACGTGGGAAAGCCTGTCAGTAGCTTCTCGTGGGTCAGTAGTTCTTCCATGGGTTTTCCAGGGCTCTTCCTCCACCTGTTATACTGGCCGCCATGTATAGCCTATCTTGTGCTGAAAAATGGTGTTAAACCCTAGATAACAACAACAACCAGCAGAATACATATACGTGTTGTAGTAGTGACTGTAGAGTAAAACTGCATGCTGGTAGTGACTAAAGTGCGCATGCATGCTGTGGTAGTGCTATAGAAGATATACATGATGTGGTGCCAGTAGAACAGGCATTCATTCATGCTGTGTATGTAGATGACAGATTCATGCCGTAGTAGTGTCAGGAGAAGACACATGATTGCTGCTATAGCTCCAGTAGTGTACACGTATATGATGCAGTATTGCCTATATAACATGTATGATGTGGTTACAGTGCCTATAGAACATATATGATGTGGTAATGCCTATAGAACTTGAATGATGTGGTAATGCCTATAGAACGTGTATGATGTGGTTACAGTGCCTATAGAACATGTATGCTGTGGAAGTGCCTATAGAATATGTATGGTGTGGTATTGCCTATAGAACATGTATGATGTGGTAATGCCTATAGAACATGTATGATGTGGTAATGCCAGTGTAATATATATACGTCCTGTGGTAGTGCCAGTAAAACAAGCATATATGCTGTGGTAGTGCCAGTATAACATATATATGCTGTGGTAGTGCCAATAGAACACATGCATGCTGTAGTAGTGTCAGTAGCACAAACATACATCATGTGTTAGTGCCAATAGAACACATATATGCTGTGTTAGTGCCAATAGAACACATGTATGCTGTGGTAGTGCCAATAGAACACATGTATGCTGTGGTAGTGCCAATAGAACACAATTGCATGCTGCAGTAGTATCAGTAGAACAAACATGCATATTGTGGTAATGCCAACAGAATGCAGATGCATGATGTGGTAGTGCCATAGAGCACACATATATGATGTAATAATACCAGTAGAGCACAAAGGTATGCAGCAGTAATGCTGATATAACACACACACATGCTGTGGTAGTACCAGTGGAACACGTATGCATAATCTGTTAGTGCCAGTAGAACATACATGCATAATATGTCAGTGCCAATAGAGTACTCTTGATAATAGAACACGCATGCTATAGTGTACCAGTAAATGAGACATGCATGTTGTTGTATTACGAGTACACATACTATTGCTGTGGTAGTGCCAGTAAAACACACGTATGATATAACACACATACATGCTGTGGTAGTGCCAGTAGAACACAAATAAATGCTGTGGTAGTGCCGAACAACACATACATGCTGTGATAGTGCCAGTAGAACACACATACATGCTGTGGTAGTGCCAGTACAACACATAAATGCTGTGGTAGTGCCAGTAGAACACACATACATGCTGTGGTAGTGACAGTAGAACACACATACATGCTGTGGTAGTGACAGTAGAACACACATAAATGCTGTGGTAGTGCCAGAACAACACATACATGCTGTGATAGTGCCAGTAGAACACACAAGCATGTTGTTGGCCATTGGCCAATAGAGAATAGGCAACTATTTATGTGAGCATGGAGAAAATGACTGGATATTCAGACTGAATTAAAGAGAAGAACACCTTATGTTGAACATTTAATGCACTTAGAAACAAGAGAAATATTTTATTGACTTAGCAGCATTGTCATATATCATGCACACACAAAATCACAACCACACATCCATTACATTCAAAAATACACAATGTTTCTGTCTTTAAAATCCACTGGACAGTGGAATGTAGTCACAATTATATGCAGTCTTTGCTGATGTAAATTACAAGTGTAATTTGTGTTTATCTTTGCAATCATTGAAACTGGATCATGCTGTTGTTCAAATGTCCCTGCTTGATTCCCAGAGAAAATCTTGGTCTGTATTAAAAGTGATCTGATGTAGTTCAATCATGACATATGCTTGTCCTACAACAAACAGAAAGTGTAATGCACATTAGGGACTGATGATTTAAATTTGTTGGTAGGAGGGTGACAATATTTTAAGCATTGTGGCAGCCTTACAAGTAATGCAGAAGTGACAAACAATTATTGCTACTGCAATAATTTTATCAGCACTAATGGTTATACAAGCGTGAGCATGTGCTTATGGCCAATTTGTTTTATGAATGAAATCATCTGAAACGCAATGTCGATTAATTGTTTGTAGATTAACAAGT
Source organism: Sinohyriopsis cumingii (assembly GCA_028554795.2). Lineage (NCBI taxonomy): Eukaryota > Metazoa > Mollusca > Bivalvia > Unionida > Unionidae > Sinohyriopsis > Sinohyriopsis cumingii. Next base: position 31,650,871 of record CM068833.1, read on the forward strand.
ATAAGATAACAAATAATAACAAGACCTGACCAGATTGTAGCATGTTCTTTAGTTTTGATGCTGCTTTGTATATGGATTTCATACATTCAAGAATGACTAATGTTGATATGGTGTTTATATTGTTTGCAAAGAATGAATTGCTCCTCTTAGCTGCTGTGCTTTATAAAGCCAGACTGTGTTAACCATGAGTTCTGATATTTAGCTTTGCTGGGCTTTATAAAGCCAGACTCTGTTGACCACGAGTTCTGATATTCAGCTTTGCTGGGTTTTATTCACTTTGCAGATAACAAATGCTTCCCTGAATTACTTTTCAGCATGTTATGCCTTTTAAATACAAACACTTGTTCCAGTTACCAAAGTAATCTTGCTTTCTTTTTTGTGGAGTAGAACTTGACTTAAAACGAAAAATATTGCTGATGTACATCAGCTTGAATCTTTAGTGCATACATAAACATACTCAGTCAAGGCATTAGTGTGCATATGCAAACATACTCAGTCAAGGCATTAGTGTGCATATGTAAACATACTCAGTCAAGGCATTAGTGTACATATATAAACATACTCAGTCAAGGCATTAGTGTACATATATAAACATACTCAGTCAAGGCATTAGTGTGCATATGTAAATATACTCAGCCAAGGCATTAGTGTGCATATATGAACATACTCAGTCAAGGCATTAGTGTACATATATAAACATACTCTGTCAAAGCATTAGTGTGCATATGTAAACATAGTCAAGGCATTAGTGTACATATATAAACATAGTCAGTCAAGGCATTAGTGTGCATATATAAACATAGTCAAGGCATTAGTGTGCATATGTAAACATACTCAGTCAAGGCATTAGTGTGCGTATCTAAACATACTCAGTCAAGGCATTAGCGTGCATATATAAACATACTCAGTCAAGGCATTAATGTGCATATATAAACTTACTCAGTCAAGGCATTAGTGTGCATATATAAACATACTCGGTCAAGGCATTAGTGTACATAATTATATAAACATACTCAGTCAAGGCATTAGTGTACATATATAAACATACTCAGTCAAGGCATTAGTGTGCATGTATAAACATACTCAATCCTAGCACTAGTGTGCATATGTAAAGATATTCAGTCAAGGCATTAGTGTACGTATCTAAACATACTCAGTCAAGGCATTAGCGTGCATATATAAACATACTCAATCCTAGCATTAGTGTGCATATGTAAACATACTCAGTCAAGGCATTAGTGTGCGTATCTAAACATACTCAGTCAAGGCATTAGCGTGCATATATAAACATACTCAGTCAAGGCATTAGTGTGCATATATAAACATACTCGGTCAAGGCATTAGTGTACATAATTATATAAACATACTCAGTCAAGGCATTAGTGTACATATATAAACATAATCAGTCAAGGCATTAGTGTGCATATATAAACATACTCAGTCCTAGCATTAGTGTGCATATGTAAAGTTATTCAGTCAATGCATTAGTGTGCATATATAAACATACTCAGTCAAGGCATTAGTGTGCATATATAAACATACTCAGTCAAGGCATTAGTGTGCATATATGAACATACTCAGGGCATTAGTGTGCATATATAAACATACTCAGACAAGCCATTAGTGTGCATATGTAAACATACTCAGTCAAGTCATTAGTTTTCATATATAAACATACTCAGTCAAGGCATTAGTGTACATAATTATATAAACATACTCAGTCACGGCATTAGTGTGCATGTATGAACATACTCAGTCAAGGCATTAGTGTACATACATAAACATACTCAGTAAGGCATTAGTGTGCATATCTAAACATACTCAGTCAAGGCATTAGTGTGCATATATAAACATACTCAGTCAAGACATTAGTGTGCATATATAAACATACTCAGTCAAGGCATTAGTGTGCATATGTAAACATACTCAGTCAAGGCATTAGTGTGCATATATGAACATACTCAGTCAAGGCATTAGTGTGCATATGTAAACATACTCAGTCAAGGCATTAGTGTGCATAATACATAGTCAAAGCATTAGAGTGCAATAACTTTAATCTTCAATGCACATCTCCTTGATTTACCTAACAATAAATAAATTGGGTTGTTCCATTTCGTTCACTTTACCTACAGTAAGAATCTTCATGGGCTTCCCACAGCAGTGATCAATATATTTGGTACAGCATCATCAAAACTACTGCCAGCCAGTTAATTACTACGTGAAATGATAATTGCTAATCTCTGAGTACCTTACATTTCTATTGTCTATGACAATCATCTGTATAGACTGCCCCAAGGGATAGTTGTACATGAGCTCTAAGCAAGACTGTTTGCTTATTATACATGCTACATGCTATGGACATACATCAAGGTGGTCAAAATCTCCCTCTCCTCTTGTTTAATTCTAATACTATTGCAAATCATGTTTGTTTTTTGTTTTTTTTTAAAGAAATCATATCATTGGGTTCATGAATCAAAAATTGTGGTTTTAGTGTGACTGTGTATGATTTTCTGGATAGAAATGTATACTTTTCTACATGTTTGTTGTGAGAGATTTTAAGACATATAACTTGGAAATGAATGATCAGCAGCATAATTTATTAGATTTTATCAAGTTAAAGATATGCCTTTGTTTGGGGGTAAATTTCACTGTAGTCGTGATCCAAGGAAATGATAGAGAAAATATATTTAATGGTACTTACCAATTATACAGATGTTGAGTATAACTGAAAAATTACCTTCTGCAAAAAATAAAAATATCAAATTAACAAAGAAAAAGTCCCTTGCAGGTGATTCCTCGGAGTCTTTTGGAAGACCTAAATAAGGCTGGAGCTGTTCAGATATCAACATATGAACTGGATTTGTTTGTTAGATATCAACATGACATTGGCACAATCCTTTACTTCAGGTGAGGTTGGAATTGCTATTCCTATTTTGAACCAATGAAACATTTTCTTACCACAAGTCAAAGAGAGATTATTCTTTCAGTGAGAATAGAGTGATATATATATATATAGGACCCCCAGAGTGGCCAAGTAGTCTAAAGTGCTCACCGTTATAGAATAATGCCATCTCACCTCTGTCTGCATGGGTTGGAGTCTCGGGTTTGGCCAATTTGGGTATGTGAGAAAGCTTTCCTGTAGCTTCTTGTGAGTCGGTGTTTCTTTCCAGGATTTTCCCAGGTTCATCTGCCACCATTTATATTGGCAGCCATGTATAGCCTATCTCGTGCTGAAAAGTGCAGTTAATCCCAACAACAATAACAACATATATATATATATATATATATATATATATATATATATATATATATATATGTATACATATATATATATATAGAGAGAGAGAGAGAGAGAGTTTACATTCAAAATGTTTATTGATACAAATGTAACAAATTGGGGTTGGGCTACAAGATCTCACAACTTAGAAAAACCCTTCACTTACAATGGATAAGACATTTACATGGATTGCAGCACTCAGTTAAAATCATTTCATGTACTTTATGTAAACCTATGTTATTCAGGAGCAGAGAGAGGAGAAATGAATTTTTAAATAAATGACTGGAGCGGAATGGACAAGAACATTACCAAACTAAATGCAGTGGCTAACATCTTCCTCTCTTTCTACATTAATTTTGGCAATGATTGATTGAGGAGAGAAATCAAATTTTGAATAATTTTTAATTATGTAAAGCATTTTGTGTCTTTAATATATGATTGGAACAAGTCAGATAAGTGAATAGTAATGTCTGCTGTAAAATCACAGAATCAATTGAACAAAATTTTATGTATTTAGTTTAATGTAGAATATATAAGCTTGTTTAACCTTGAGAGATAATCAGCAAATATATAATGTTTAACTTCATTCAAGATTAGGTAATGTTTCCTTTTGCAGGAATAACTTGAACTTTTTGACATTGACTATATGTGTCTCCTAATAACAAAAGGTACTTGAAGATTTTGATGGAATCGGAACCACATTCAGAAAACTGTGATACCAAGTTACAAGTTCATTGCATATAATGCACCACACTGATATATTGATTTGTTTTCAGAGTTACTTCTAGTTTGTAAGTAAGGTCATATAGGTAAATGTCCATGTGTATAGGCAAGGTTAGAGTGTATAGGCAAGGTTAGAGTGTATATGCAAGCTTAGAGTGTATAGGTAAGGTTAGAGTGTATATGCAAGGTTAGAGTGTATAGGCAAGGTTAGAGTGTATAGGTAAGGTTAGAGTGTATATGCAAGGTTAGAGTGTATAGGCAAGGTTAGAGTAAATAGGCAAGTTTAGAGTGTATAGGTGAGGTCAGAGTGCTTACTGAGTAATGGTGACTCACTTTTTCTCCAGGACTGAGAAACAAAAAAATAAGAGTTGGCAATTTGGAACATGAATGTTATTTCTACCTTTGTACCATCCACAGCACGGAAGTATTGAAGATGAAGATTGTGTTGGACCCTCAGTGGATGATTGATGCCCTTAAATCCCTCATCACGTCTGAAATGTTTGTCCTAAGAAATACCCCAGCTGTCTCTAAGAAATGGTTTGAGTTCAGGGAAAATGGAAAACTGTCTCCAGAACTCATTGGTTTGTAAACAATATATTTTTATAATTTTATTTCCTTCTTAAATTTCATGTGAATAAAACAAAATAACAAACTAGAATGTTTTTGAAAATTACATGTATCTTTTAATGTACCAATGTGTATGTGCGTTTGCTTGGTAGTAGATATAAATTTTGCATTTGATACAGTTATTTACCGTCATTTCAACTGAGCTTGTCTAAAAGCATTGTAGCCATGTGGTATGGTTCTTATTCTATCTTGCCTGCATCTGTCCACTGTCCATCTTTTATATTTATTCATCAGCATATCTTATTGATCATTTTGAGGTCTCCTGGTGATAGACTGAAGAGTTTATAAGATGTCCTGTTGTGCACTGTCAATCTTCTATTTTCTATCCACCAGCATTTGATAGATCTCTTAGTGATGGACTGAACAGTTTATACGATGTCCTGTTGTGCACTGTCAATCTTCTATTTTCTATCCATGAGTATTTGATATATCTCTTAGTGATGGACTGAAGAGTTTATAAGATGTCCTGTTGTGCACTGTCAATCTTCTATTTTCTATCCATCATCATTTGATATTCATCATTTAATAGATCTCCTAGCTATTGTCTTGTAGAGCTTATGTCGTGTCCTTTTTGCTCTATTTGCTATCCATCATCATTTGATAGATCTCCTAGCCGTTGGCTTGAAGAGCTTATGTTGTGTCCTTTTTGCTCTGTTTGCTATCCATCATCGTTTGATAGATATCCTGGACATTGTCTTATAGAGCTTAATTGTTGTGTCCTTTTTGTTCTATTTTCTATCCATTATCATTTGATAGATCTCCTAGCCATTGTCTTGAAGAGCTTATGTTGTGTCCTTTTTGCTCTATTTGTTATCCATCAGCATTTAATTATCATGTTTAAGATCTCTGGTCATAGACCAGAATAGCTTAAGGGACATTCATTTGTCCTTAGTTTATCTTCTATTTTTTATATATCAGCTTTTAATAATCATTTTCGAGACCTCCTGGTCATAGAATAAAAGAGCTTATGGGATGTCCAGTTGTCTATCGTCTCTCTCCTATCCATCAGCACTTTAAACTTATCATTTTTAAATCTCCTGGACACAGGGCAGAAGATCGATCCGTCCATTGACACAGTTTTGTTATTGCTACTTGTCCTAAGTTATTTGGAGGAATACCATGAAACTTAAACAAAGACCATGTATCCCCTGGTCCAGTTAGTTCTAAATGAAAATGGTGTTGCTAAGTCAAACAATATGGCTGCAACAATGGCCATATTGAACATCTTATCGCCATTTTCAGCAAGGACTTAGTTCTAAATAAAACTGTGCTGATCTTTCATCCAGTATGGCCCCATTAAGCAGGTGAAACGAAAAGTAGTGTTTTGTTTGATTCCTTCAGATACTTTGCTGTCTGTCCATCCTTTTGAGGGACTCTTGTTTCTAAAACTTACTGGGCTAGTTGGATCAGAATTGTTAGGAAATGTTTCTTCATATAGTACCAAATTATATGATGAAGTCATCACACTTCCCAATATTAAAGCTGAGACGGATGCTAGATTGGGTAGTATTAAAAGATAACACAGACTCTGCTCCATGATTGGTACAAGTATTAGACTCTAACGCTTATTTACTGCAGGGTAGAATCTGGTGAAATCAGCTACTTTCCACCTGATGGTGTCCAATAGAAAGACTTTGTGACCATTGTGGTGACAATAAAGGTTAATTTGCCAGATTAGATTCATGCGGTGGCCCTCCGAGAGTTAGGCATTGGTACATTACTGTATTTTGATTGGATATGTGTAGCTTTTCAGTGTTTTGGTGATTCTGAAGCAATAAAAGACGCTTGACAAAAGTCAAATTGAGCGGATGCTAAGGGTCACGCTTGTACTCCTTGTGTTAATTTATAGTACCGATAAGGTGATTTTGTGTTGTCAGAGATTTCGTCGTACTTTATTGATAACATGTCAGACTACTGTGCTGTGGGTCAGCGGTTCTCCAGCTTATTTCTCCACCAGATACACTGGATGCCATTTTTAGCTCATCATGTGCTAAAAGAATTATTCACTTGGCTTACTTAACTTGACATTTTACATAATTCCTATTAGCTAGGCTATTAACACGATGTCATTAATATCCATGAATTGGCCTTATAGTCATCCACCATCAGGATAGTCATGATCACTTAAGATCTTGGTGGCATTAATTTTTATCTCGTGTCATGTAGGGTTTTTCACTACCTGGAAATACCCATATGGGTTTTAATATAAAAATTTGATCTTACCAGGTCAGATGTCTGTTAAAAAAACAAAACATTTGTGATTGGAAAAATGGGGTTGAGAGAGTTGGGTGGGGAAACTGGACAAAATGGGAATAGAGTATACTGACCTGGCTGAGTAGTTCCCTGCAAAATGTTGGTAACTTTCATCCATATTTTTATTTGTTAATGAGTACCGTAGTATCTTGTAATTATTCACATACTTTGATTGAAGGGTAGGGATATTATGATACAGTCTTCTCCATACCTATCTATGTAAATTCCTTGGATATTTACTATGGCATTTAAGCTAGACTTCAGGGATAGTGTTGGTTGTCCCAATACTTTTGGAAGTTTGATTTCGTTGCATGATGTCATGTTATATTCCAGTGAATTTGCTTTCTCTGTTGGTAGAGTCACTCAACATGCTGATGATAGGCACCACTGATTATGCACCACTGATTATCAAACATTATCTAAGCAATTCCAATAAACATATATCATACTCAGGGAACTGCTTGAAGGTTAATACAGGATCATCAGTGATTGTTTGCCAGAATTACAGTTTTGAAAGATGAGATGGGACCGCATGTAGTACAAATGAATAGAGTTAAGGATGCTTTCCATTTGGCATATCTCTGACATTGTGGCACCTACACATGTGAGTAAAAGTATGTTGTCTTAATTAAGTTACCCTATTTGAACCAAATTTGAACATCTTAACTGTGAGCAGTATAGCAGCAGTGTTTTGATTGTTTAACAAAAATTTGTTTAAACAATTCCTACCTGGTAGCCATCTGTGAATAAAGCCTTTTTGGTTACATTTGTCTTGATTGAAGGAAATAGTGTTTAAGCTATACATTTTAACCTTTGAATTTTATTTTGCTAGATTGTTTATTTCACAGTTCAGTGGATAAAAAGAGATGATTTGATATAATGATATTTGTGATATCCAATGATCTATGCCCACTTGATCCTATTATGCCTAAATGGTCTTAAAATAAATAATAGAACGAACACCAAAAGTTTTATAAAATTCAACAAGTCATTTATTTCCCTAGAATACAATTACAAATTTCAAAAGAACTTATGGTATTGTGAATTAAATCGCAGATAATCCTAGAATTTCTAACACAGGTCCTAATGAATTAAATCCCAAATAATCCTAGAATTTCTAACACAGGTCCTAACGAATAAAGCTCTGAATAAACTTTGTGGTATTACAAATAAAATCCAGTGTTTAAGGTATTGATGTGCGAGTAGTCTGAATACAAATAAAATCCAGTGTTAAGGGTTGTGATGTACATGCAGTCTGAATACAAATAAAATTCAGTGTTAAAGGTTGATGTGCGTGTAGTCTGAATACAAATAAAATTCAGTGTTAAAGGTTTTGATGTGCGTGTAGTCTGAATACAAATAAAATCCAGTGTTAAAGGTTTTGATGTGCATGTAGTCTGAATACAAATAAAATCCAGTGTTAAAGGGTTTGATGTGCATTTAGTCTGAATACAAATAAAATCCAGTGTTAAAGGTGTTGATGTGCATGTAGTCTGAATACAAATAACATCCAGTGTTAAAGGTGTTGATGTGCGTGTAGTCTGGATACAAATCAAATCCAGTGTTAAAGGTGTTGATGTACATGTAGTCTGAATACAAATAAAATCCAGTGTTAAAGGTGTTGATGTGCATGTAGTCTGAATACAAATAAAATCCAGTGTTAAAGGTGTTGATGTACATGTAGTCTGAATACAAATAAAATCCGGTGTTAAAGGTTTTGATGTGCATGTAGTCCGAATACAAATAAAATCCAGTGTTAAAGGTTGTGATGTGCATGTAGTCTGAATACAAATAAAATCCAGTGTTAAAGGTTGTGATGTGCATGTAGTCTGAATACAAATAAAATCCAGTGTTAAAGGTTTTGATGTGCGTGTAGTCTGAATACAAATAAAATCCAGTGTTAAAGGTTTTGATGTGCATGTAGTCTGAATACAAATAAAATCCAGTGTTTAATTTTGTGATGTGCATGTAGTCTGAATACAAATAAAATCCAGTGTTAAAGGTTTTGATGTGCGTGTAGTCTGAATACAAATCAAATCCAGTGTTAAAGGTTTTGATGTGCAAGTAGTCTCAAATGTACTAATAATGTACCAATTGCCTGAAGTTTATTGATGAGCCAGCAGTTTTTTGGATGAATCACAATAATATCAACCAAGAAATACTTTTCTGAATTCACTGCAAGTCTAAGTTAATGTCTCCTTCTAAGAATATTATAGACTACTTTGTAATACCAGAGAAGAATAATACAAATAAATAATTTAACCCAAATCAAAATACTGAGCACAACAATAATGATTGATTCTGGTAATATTTTATAGTTAGATATTTTTCAAGTAAACAAGATTATATAAAAAATCTAAGACACAAAAGAAGAACCCAGATGAGGGCCAAAATTTCATTGATAGAACGATGTAAGTTATTCTTAGACAGGGTCTGTTACTAAAATTATAATAAAGAACATGATAAGCATAATGTCCTTGACTAATATGTATCCTACACTCACAGAGAATTGTAAGCTATGCAGCTTACAAATGTCACTGGTCAGGTTTGACATGAACTTGATTTTGAACATGGTCAACTACAAAATACAATTTTACATAACCAATAATGATGGGGAAAAAAACCAAACAGATACAAATTACATATACTTAATACTCCTTGCATGTGTCAGTCAAGACCATTTTGAACTGGTGGTCATGTCCTACAGATACAGACTTTGGCTCAGATGTCATCCTTACCCCAAAGGACTTAATCTCTGGGTCATAACTTGGAAACTGTTGAGATCTCCATCACTGAGATATGGCTCAGGTGTCATCCTTACCCCAAGGGACTTAGTCCCTGGGTCATAATTTGGAAACTGTTGAGATCTCCATCACTGAGATATGGCTTAGGTGTCATCCTTACCCCAAGGGACTTTATCACTGGGTCATAATTTGGAAACTGTTGAGATCTCCATCACTGAGATATGGCTCAGGTGTCATCCTTACCCCAAGGGACTTAATCCCTGGGTCATAACTTGGAAACTTTGAGATCTCCATCACTGAGATATGGCTCAGGTGTCATCTTTACCCCAGGGGACTTTATCACTGGGTCATAATTTGGAAACTGTTGAGATCTCCATCACTGAGATATGGCTCAGGTGTCAGTCTTACCCCAAGGGACTTAATCCCTGGGTCATAACTTGGAAACTGTTGAGATCTCCATCACTGAGATATGGCTCAGGTGTCATCCTTACCCCAAGGGACTTAATCTCTGGGTCATAACTTGGAAACTGTTGAGATCTCCATCACTGAGATATGGCTCAGGTGTCAGTCTTACCCCAAGGGACTTTATCACTGGGTCATAACTTGGAAACTGTTGAGATCTCCATCGCTGAGATATTTCTAAGGTGTCATCCTTACCCCAAGGGACTTAATCCCTGTGTCATACCTTGGAAACTGTTGAGATTTCCATCACTGAGATATGACTCAGGTGTCATCCTTACCCCAAGGGACTTTATCACTGGGTCATAACATGGAAACTGTTGAGATTTCCATCACTGAGATATGGCTCAGGACCTTGACATACCATCACCACAGAAACTCAATTCTTGGGTCATGATATAATTACTGAGATGTTGATACTCACCCTATAATGATACATATCATATGTACACAATATAAATCATTGAGATGTTGGTACTCATTGAGATGTTGGTACTCACCCTATATACATATCATATGTACATCATAGAAATCATTGAGATGTTGGTGCTTACTCTATAAGTATACATATCATATGTACACCATATAAATTGTTGAGATGTTGGTACCCACCCTATAACTATACATATGATATGTACACCATAGAAATCATTGAGATGTTAGTACCCACCCTATAACTATACATATCATATGTACACCATAGAAATCACTGAGATGTTGGTACACACCTTATAACTTATATATACATATCATTTGTATACCATATAAATCATTGAGATGTTGGTACCCACCCTATAATGACACATATCATTTGTATACCATAGAAATCATTGAGATCTTGGTACCCACTCTATAATGATACATATCATATGTATACCATAGAAATCACTGAGATGATGGTACCCTACCTATAATGATACATATCATAAGTACACCATAGAAATCATTGAGATGTTGGTACTCACCCTATAACTTATACATAATATTATGTACACCATAGAAATCATTGAGATATTGGTACTCACCCTATAAAAATACATCATAGTAACTATCAACATTCATGCCCATTAATCATACATTTACTGCTTTTGTCCTTCCATCATCACCCCACCGACCCTCATGTACTGAAAGGGCAAATCATATGCTAATGGACCTGTCCTCAAACATACAGTAGGACTTCAGTGTCCATATTGAAAGTCTTGTTATCACTACTTAATATCCAGAATGGATGGTCATATTGACGTGATTTTCATTAACACACTTGTTATGATGGAATGGTTGGTCATTATAAATGAGAATATAAATCCAATATGGCCACCATGCTGGCCATCCTGAAAATCTTGATTGTTATTCCTTTAGAATGGATGATCAAAGTTGTTGCTGTTTGGGTTTTCATTTAGAGGTTTATGTTAGTGTCTATTTGGTCTCAGAATGATATTTGTTTCCCTAAGACTTCAATATGGCAGCCATTTTGAACCTCTTACTACTCTTCCTCAATATGTCACCATATCTGTATGGTGTTTTAACTAAGACATGTATGTGATCATATCTGCATGGTGTTTTTACTAAGACATGTATGTGATCATATCTGCATGGTGTTTTTACTAAAAGGCATGTATGTGATCATATCTGCATGGTGTTTTTACTAAAAGGCATGTATGTGATCATATCTGCATGGTGTTTTTACTAAAAGGCATGTATGTGATCATATCTGCATGGTGTTTTTACTAAAAGGCATGTATGTGATCATATCTGCATGGTGTTTTTACTAAAAGGCCTGTATGTAATCATATCTGCATGGTGTTTTTACTAAAAGACATGTATGCTTACTGATAAATGAAAATGGTGTTGACTAGACCTCCAACAGATCCATGCTTGTACCAGTAGGTACAACAGCAGACTAATCGATGTTCCATGCAACATGACTGCTATGGAGGTCATCAGGAAGATCATATCATCACTAGATCTCTGTATGGCATGGTCATATTGACATTAAACACTTGTAAATATTTGTTATTAGTCCTAAATAAATAGTTTGAAAAATCTTGTGCATGTTACTTCTCCAGAACGGTTGGGCATGCCAGACTTTGTAGCTTTATTCTAATGATCAAGCTGAAAAATCTGACATTTAATTTAATGTCAACAGTCCTGACTTTTGTTGTACTGGCTTGCAAATATGATAACACAAACAAGTTTAATGTGATTTTGATCATTTGACTTAGTTTGTGGATATGTCTGTATTGGATATATCTCTGTTGTATATGATTATATCTGTATTGGATTTAGCTGTATTTTTTATATATTTATTGGATATATGGATATATTTGTATTGGATATATCTGTATTGGATATACCTTTATTTCATATATGGATATATCTAAATTGGATATACCCATATTGGATGTACCTGTATCGGATATATGGAATATATCAGTTTTGGAGATATCTGTAGCACATGTTGAATAATGCCACATTAATAATTTCATTTTTCCACCCAATAAATTTTACTTATACATATAATAAGATTTAGAAATGGTATGTCCCACGAGAGGCTCGAGTCATTCGGAGTACAGTATAGCATATTGTTGTGTGTTTTTACATTGAAACAAGTTATCATTTACCCATGATACTACGTCAAAGGTCATGCTTAAGAATTTCATTCTCAGCATGAGGATATGTTGGAAACACATTAAATCAAATGTAAGAAAATAGTTTTGCTATCCAATGTTGTGCACTGGAATTTTTCAAGACTATCAATATAGATTCCATACTCCATATTTATAATTCTATGTCTTATCATAGATTACTGGAAATTATTTTTGACCAGTAGAGCTTCTGTTTCTTTGTTGACTATTTGTTTTTAAACCAGATATAACGAACTAAAGATCATTTTCACTGATATCAAAAGATTATTGTTTTTCTATTGTTATCTCAAAAGCATTGCTTATGCAAAAACCTGACATATCAATGTGACAACTAGTTTTGTTTGATTTCAAGATGCTATCTGGACCAAACAGAATAAGCCAGATCTCCATGACAACAGAGATCACATTTTGCACTTAATGGAAGAGATGAACATCATTGCCAAACCAAAGCTTTATGGTGAAGATGCATTGGAAGTCAAGGTCAGTGCATTTTATGGTGTACATATTCTCAAAGTTAATGAGTCCACATCTACATTTTATCACCTGTCTAGTCTTATATATAACAAGTGTCCATTCAATTTCATCACCTGTCAAAGTCTTTTAACGGGGTATAGATGTATTAGGCTTCAGTGGAATGTCAGCTTAGTATAATGGATATGAGAAGTGTAAGCCAAGTTAAGAAAAGATCATACATCCATTGTTCCCATTCATGCAACAAAACATAATGTTTTATCATGCATTAACATCACTTGACATATAAAAAACAATGTCCTGATATGTACATTAACAGTACCTGACACATACAAAACAATGTCCTGATATGTACATTAACAGCACCTGACACATACAGTACAATGTCCTGATATGTACGTTAACAGCACCTGACACATACAAAACAATGTCCTGATATGCACATTAACAGCACCTGAGACATACAAAACAATGTCCTGATATGTACATTAACAGCACCTGACACATACAATACAATGTCCTGATATGTACGTTAACAGCACCTGACACATACAAAACAATGTCCTGATATGTTCGTTAACAGCACCTGACACATACAAAACAATGTCCTGATATGTACATTAACAGCACCTAACACATACAAAACAATGTCCTGATATGTACATTAACAGCACCTGACACATACAAAACAATGTCCTGATATGTACGTTAACAGCACCTGACACATACAATACAATGTCCTGATATGCACGATAACAGCACCTGACACATACAAAACAATGTCCTGATATGCACATTAACAACACCTGAGACATACAAAACAATGTCCTGATATGCACATTAACAGCACCTGAGACATACAAAACAATGTCCTGATATGTACATTAACAGCACCTGACACATACAATACAATGTCCTGATATGTACATTAAGAGCACCTTACACATACAAAACAATGTCCTGATATGTACATTAACAGCACTTGTCACATACAAAACAATGTCCTGATATGTCTATTAACAGCACTTGACACATACAAAACAATGTCCTGATATGTACATTAACAGCACCTGACACATACAAAACAATGTCCTGATATGTACGTTAACAGCACCTGACACATACAAAACAATGTCTTGATATGTACATTAACAGCACCTGACACATACAAAACAATGACCTGATATGTACATTAACAGCACTTGATACATACAAAACAATATCCTGATATGTACATTAACAGCACTTGACACATACGAAACAATGTCTTGATATGTACATTAACAGCACCTGACACATACAAAACAATGTTCTGATATGTACATTAACAGCACCTGACACATACAAAACAATGTCCTGATTTGTACATTAACAGCACCTGACACATACAAAACAATGTCTTGATATGTACATTAACAGCACCTGACACAAACAAAACAATGTCCTGATATGTACATTAACAGCACTTGACACATTCAAAGCAATGTCCTGATATGTACATTAACATCACTTGACACATTCAAAACAATGTCCTGATATGTACATAAACAGCTCTGAACACATGCAAAACAATGTCCTGATACGTACATTAACAACACCTGACACATAAAAAAAATGTCCTAAAATGTACAGTAACTGCACTTGACACATACAATACATTGAGCCAATATGAGCATTAAAGGCACTTCTGACATTGCTAATGGTGGCCTGATATATCAGTTTAACAGATCTTGGCATGTATGAGACATTGGCCTGATATGTGAATTTAACAGATCTTGGCATGTATGAGATATTGGCCTGATATGTGAATTTAACAGATCTTGGCATGTATGAAACATTGACCTGATATGTGAATATAACAGACCTTGACATGTATTAAACATTGGCCTGATATATGAATGTTACAGATCTTGCCATGTATGACACATTGGCCTGATATATGTATTTAACAGATCTTGGCATGTATGACACATTGGCCTGATATGCGAATTTAACAGATCTTGGCATGTATGAAACATTGGCCTGATATGTGAACTTAACAGATCTTGGCATGTATGAAACATTGGCCTGATATGTGAATTTAACAGATCTTGGCATGTTTAAAACATTGGCCTGATATGAGAGGTTCACATACAGAAATTGAAGCCTGGTGCACTCACTACATTAAGTATAAGAACTGTACTTTGTTGATTGATTTTGGTGTAGCTAAATTTCTACTGATTTGCAAGCAGGTATTAGTGTTACTCAGTTTCTACTAATTTCTTATTTTATACTAATTATCCTGACACAAACAAGTGTTAAACTTCTTTAAATTGGCCATGTTGGCCATGATGGGTAGACTGACTCATTATCTTCTCTGGACTAGCATCCTTTTATGGTGCATGGGCCATATTGGCCAGGATGGATAGACTGACTCATTGTCTCCACTGTACTAGCATCCTTTTATGGTACATGGGCCATATTGGCCATGAGGGGTATACTGTCTCTACTGTACTAGCATCCTTGTATTGTACATGGGCCATGTTGGCCATGAGGGGTAGACTGACTGTCTCCACTGTACTAACATCCTTGTATTGTACACAGGCCATGTTGGCCATGAAGGGTAGACTGACTCATTGTCTCCACTGTACTAGCATGTTTGTCTTGTACATGGGCCATGTTGGCCATGAGGGGTAGACTGACTCATTGTCTCCACTGTACTAGCATGCTTGTATTGTACATGGGCCATGTTGGCCATGAGGGGTAGACTGCCTCATTGTCTCAAAAGTACTAGCATGTTTATATTGTACATGGGCCATGTTGGCCATGAGGGTTGACTGATTGTCTCCAATGTACTAGCATCCTTGTATTTTACATGGGCCATGTTGGCCATGATGGGTAGACTGCCTCATTGTCTTCAATGAACTTGCATCCTTTTATGGTACATGGGCCATGTTGGCCATTAAGGGTAGACTTACTGATTGTCTCCAGTGACCTACCATGCCTGTATTGTACATGGGCCTTGTTGGCCATGATGGGTAGACTCCCTCATTGTCTCCAATGTTCTAGCATGCTTGTATTGTACATGAACCATGTTGGCCGTGAAGGGTAGACTGACTTGTTGTCTCCAATGTACTAGCATGCTTGTATTGTACATGAGCCATGTTGGCCATGAGGGTTAGACTGACTCATTGTCTCCACTGTACTAGCATGCTTGTATTGTACATGGGCCATGTCGGCCATGAGGAGTAGACTGACACACTGTATCCACTCTACTAAACATGCTTGTATTGTACATGGGTCATGTTGGCCATGAGGGGTAGACTGACTTACTGTATCCAGTGTACTAGCATCCTTGTATGGTACATGGCCCATGTTGGCCATGAGGGGTAGACTGACTTATTGTATCCAGTGTACTAGCATCCTTGTATGGTACATGGGCAATGTCGGCCATATGTCCTATTAATAAGCCTATTAGTAGACCTATTTGCTCCTTTCCAGCAGAACTAAATTTTTGCTTGCTAGTTAGAAGTAATAATTCAGATAGAAATTGTTACCACACCCTCTATCTCAATTTTGATTGTATATCACTGTGACCTGATACATTCAAACTTGGCGGATAGTGTCCACGCTGTCTGTCCTTGTGGGGACAGATTTAGAACACACCCCATTCCCTCGCAGTTTCTCTAGGACAAAGCTGTAACACCTAGGTTAGAAGTTGCGCTATCTAACATTTTTGTCTCTTACTCTGTATCAGTCTGGGCCTCTTACTCTATCAGTCTGGGCCTCTTACTCTGTATCAGTCTGGGCCTCTTACTCTGTATCAGTCTGGGCCTCTTACTCTGTAATCTTACTAGGCCAACTATCTTTAAACAATGTGTGCATGAAACCTAAGCTAGAACACTACCAATGTCAGAAGTTTCTTATGTAGATGGCTAAATTTTAAACAACCTGTTTACCAAACTGTCTGAGATTTTCTAGTTTTAGTTTCATGCAAAAGAAATTCCTATAAGTTTCTTGAGGAAGTAATTGACAAGAAATGTATCATTAGCCAATGCATTATAGATAGGAAACATTAGCTGTATAATGATGTAAACATTATATGTATTTTGATATATTAAATTATAGATAACAAACAGTGAACACAGGTACTATGTATTATGGTTGGTCTAACTTGATTTAATTATCCAAAAATAGGCATTTTTATATTAATAACTCTAGCTACGTCACTGGGTCAAGGTCTTGGACTGGTTTGATAATGAGTGATCTTGCATGTGCATTGACAAAGCTTGCTACAACTTTGAAAGTCATATTTTTGTTTGATTGTAACCACATTTCAAATATAGGTTTATTTGAGCTTTTTTAGCAAACTAGAGACTTTTTCTGATCCAATTTTTATCAGATTTTGGTTAATTTGTTCAAATAATTAAGATCATTGATAAGTACAGGTATGAGAAAGTTTGATATCAATGTATATTGAGGTGATCTTGCATCTGATTGTCTGAACTTTTCAGTACCTTATTGACTATTTCTGATCATATTTTGATCAAACTTGGTATAGAGGCTTAAGTCATAGGGTGCATATTGTACTTTTACAATGATCAAACTTGGTATAGAGGCTTAAGTCATAGGGTGCATATTGTACTTTTACAATGATCAAACTTGGTATAGAGGCTTATGTCATAGGGTGCATATTGTATTTTTACAATGATCAAGCTCAATATAGATTGAAGAGATTATTTTACACATGATTGACTTGGCTTTTACCACTTAATAGATGCCATTTCTGACCCACATTTAATCAGATTTGATAAAGCAGCTCATATCATCAAGATGTTAGATAATTTTGATTAAGATTAACCAGTGCATATCTATATTAGTTGGTCTTGCATCTGAGACAATGACATTTTGTTTGACCACACTGGTCATGGAGGTTTTAATACATCGATCAAAATAGGCCTGCATCATTAAGTGTTTGTTGAATATAATAATAAGTGGAATTCATGGACATTAATGTAGTAGCTACCCAGTGGTCATTGGTTTTTACTTTGTTTGCCTGAGTTCTTCCTCCACTAGATGTACTGTCTGCTTTGTATAGCCTCTCATGTAATGAAGAATGGCATTAAAACACATTAACAATGGAAACAAATTAATGTTGATTGCCCATGTATATTTATATTGGCATAAAGTATGCAGATTATATCGAAAATGAACATATTACATCTTCAAATTATTCAAATTAAAACTTAATCTATTGATTTACTAGGAGGAGAATTACTACCTTGCCCCATGCATGCTTCGTCAGGAAACACCAGAAGATGTTATCTGCCCAAAACCAAATCCTCAGATGGACACCTCATCAGTACTATGCTATGTTTTTGCAGAGAAATATCTGCCATCACCGATATTTCATAGACTTCTTGCTTCCTGTGTTGCTTACTGGCCTCTAGCCACAAAGAAGAAAGAGAACAAGCAGGAGAATCAGATTTTTTGTGGTTGCGGTGTCTTTCAGCTTGATCAGAGTCACAAACTAATCCTACACTTTAAGGAATACGTCATATTTATGAGAGTCATAAGAATGGGGATCAAGGAGAAGACGCCATCTTCAGAGGTGTGTATTGAGGCAAGAAAGTTCATCTCTGCCATGCTTTCCAAGATCATTGGATACCTGAGCCAGAACCTGAGATATGAGTATTTTATACAGTGTCCTGAATACAATGGTGTTAGTGTCAACAGCCTGATTCCTGTGTCCCTTCTTGAAGAGAATTCAGAAATACGCTGTGATTTCCATAACAATATGATTGAGTCGTGTAATCTGCTGAAATTCTGGTTTAAAGATCAGGTGAGTACTAGCATATTGTTGCAGTCTCATTTTGTTTCTCAGTATGTTTCCTTAAACACTTGCAATATTATGTTATATTATTTTATCAGAACTGAGCGCTGAATTTTATCAAGTGTAATAGCTCAGACAGTGGATTATAGTCGTAAATCTTTTTTATAATCAGGTTTGACCCAGAATCAAACACAAAATCTGTTTATTATGACTACAGTAAAATAAAACTATCTGATCTCACCCATGTGTACACTGCATATAGAAACATGCACTCCTCATCTGACACTCGTAATCTCATTGTTCCCATCGTTTATCCAAAGTTATATGGACAATGTTCTTTTGCATACCAGGACCGAGAGGAATGAATTATCCAAAGATTGATCTTAAAACTCACTTATTTTGACTACATGAACATATTTGAAGACTTAATAATGTTTACATCTTTAATTTTTGTCAACATGTTTTTGCTTTGTAATTTCAGGATGTTTGTATATATGATGTTGTAAATGTTTTTGTGTGTTATCTAATTTACTAAAGTGCATAGGTTTTCTTAATATTAGGCTCTATACTAAGTCTACGTATTATTATTATTATTATTATTCTCTGGCAAAGTTATTTTATTGAATGGAACACCAAATGATACGTATGTACTAGCGCGGAAGCAGTGTATTTTAGCCATGCTATGGGAATGTCAATTTTTCAAGTTGAATTAAACTTCAGTGTCATCATAATACTAAGAAAGGATTAATATTGATTTGTCGATTTTGTCTGAAAGTTTGATATACATGAAATGTCAAATGTATCCCACTTCTGTGAATGTTATTTTGTTAAAATTTCAGGACCGATCAGGAGATGTTAATGCTTGTAAGTATATTGTATTTCCTAATTCATAATTGGCTTTAACTAGTTTTGACTATGATCTGATCTTGATCAGGATCATCTCTATTATTCTTGCCTGCAGTGAATATTACAATAATCTGAATCTTGGAATGACTATGATCTGGTGTTGATCAGGATCATCTCTTTTTTCTTGCCTGCAGTGAATGTTACAATAATCTGAAACTTCATATGACTATGATCTGATGTTGATCAGGATCATCTCTTTTATTCTTGCCTCAGTGAATGTTACAATAATATGAATCTTGGAATGACTGTGATCTAATGTTGATCAGGATCATCTCTTTTATTCTTTCCTGCAGTGAATGTTACAATAATCTGAATATTGGAATGACTATCAGCTGGTGTTGATCAGGATAATCTCTTTTATTCTTGCCTGCAGTGAATGTTACAATAATATTAATCTTGGAATGACTGTGATCTGATGTTGATCAGGATCAGCATGCAGTGAATGTTACAATAATCTGAATATTGGAATGACTGTCATCTGGTGTTGATCAGGATCATCTCTTTTATTCTTGCCTGCAGTGAATGTTACAATAATCTGAATCTTGGAATGACTATGATCTGGTGTTGATCAGGATCAGTGCATTTTTGTAGGAATATGATCTATTATAGGAAGTTTGGTATGACTGACTTTTTCTCAGTGTTTCACCTTTGTTTAGCTGTCAGAGGGACATCTAATATACCTCAGTCCCCGTATAATGACCAAGATACACTTATGGGGACATCTAATGTACCTCAGTCCCCGTATAATGACCAAGATACACTTATGGGGGACATCTAATGTACCTCAGTCCCCTTATAATGACCAAGATATATGTACTTAATTCTGGCTTTGTCAAGTAGTTTGATCTGTGGAGACTGGTATCATACTAATGTCTGGATAGAATCTCTTCTGCATCATGTTAGTTTTGTCAGAACCTCTTATGGTCCGTTTGTTGAAGCATCTTTTATAAACCTAACCCATGATAGTATTTTCATACTTTTCTGAGAATCTGTGAGAAAAGGAATGCGCTACAAGCCTAGACTATAGTAAAACATTACAATTCAGCAATAATTACAAGTTCATTTCTCTTCTTTGGCAATCTGAATGTTTTGGTAAAGAATCAGTTTCCTTCAATAGGATAATAGATAATATGATCCTAATAATAAGTTGCTTCTATAGCTCCTCTCCATCTCAAGGTCCCCAGTCCAAGTAATATTGATCATGTTCCTTTCAAGAGCCCCAGTCAGAGTCATGTAGCATTACTACCTCTGAAGGTCACCAGTCAGTGTCATATTGGTCAAGTCCCTTTTCAAGATCCAAATAACTCCACCAACTCTCAAGGTCCCCAGTCTGATTATTTTAGTCCCACTCCCTCTCAAGGTCTCCAGTCTTAGTCTTGTAGCCCTACTCTCCTTCAAGGTCCTCAGTCTTGAGTCATGTAGCCCAACTCTCACAAGGTCCCCATTCAAGGTATTGACTATTTTGGGAACGATAAAGATAGACTTCTCTTCCCATTTAGGACTTCACATTTTAGTTTGTTTACTTGAAAAATGGGAAGAAAGGATCAGAAATGTCTCTTCTTGCCTGCTAAGGACATCACTGACATTTTAGTGTCCACCATTTCCAGGTGGGTTGAATTCACTATTAACAGAGCTTATCAATCCATCACTGAGTGGAACATTTCACTGATGTGAATTAAAGTCCATAAAGTTAAGGCTGTTTCTATTTCATGGGTCTATGATAATTATGCACCATTGGATTGTTTCTATTTCATGGGTCTATGATGATTATGCACCATTGGAGGACATTATAAAAGCTGTGTTTTTTCAGTTAGACATTATTTTCTCCTTCTTTCTTCAAACTTTTGGTGCACCTTAGAGAAGGCATATTTCCTTGGGCCCTATAGTTAAAGCCCAAAGTATGTATTAATCTGCTGCCAACTTACAGTAGTTAACACTTTTACTGTAAAGGTGTGTGTATCATTTTTTTAAATGCCATTTTCTTGTGGGTCATCAACAGGTAATTGATAAAGGCAATAGTGATATTTAATGTCTTATTGCTGGTACATATACTTTAGTGTGGGGTTGTAAAATTAGATTTAATTATGTAAAACTTAATTATCATTATGAAAACTTTCATTATCTTATGTCATCACAATATTGTATGGGCCTGTGATGTGGGAATCAGACTGGGTCTGAATTTTGTGCTATATAATAGGAGGAATGAAGTTACAAGCTTGGACAATGGTACTTTTGTCTCAGAAGAAGCAAGCAAGGTATTTGTAACAGGTAATTATCATGAAACTAAAATTAGTTTTACAGAAAAAACTCCATTTTCACTAAAAAGTTCTTATAAAGAATGGATGGGTTGTAAAGGTAATGAGCACAGATATGACATCCCAATATGGCCACCATAGCATCCACCTTGATAATCTTTATTCACTATTGCTCTTGAATAGAATTCTATTTGTATTGACATGGAGTTTTCACCAGAGGACTGCTCATGGTGCCTGATTTGTCCTAGATGAAAATAGTGCTTACATAACCTCCTGTATCACCACCATCTTGAAGACCATGTTACCAAAGCTCCCTTTTTTAACATCAACTTTGAATTATCACCCAAAAAAATTCTTACGATGTTTAGCTTGACCTAAACAAAATAATTTTTTTCAGACATCAAACAGGGTCGTCATAGCCGGTAGCTTGAAACAAATGTTATTGCTACTTTTCCTGGATGGAATCCATCTTAACGTTCAGCTTTTTTATGAGAAAAATGTCAAGTATGACCATAATCATTTTAAAATTTTTGTTTTTGCCAGTTATCGTAATTGTAAGTTCATTGGTTTTTGGATTGCATACACTTCAGGTTTCAAATATCCCTACCTAATTTTTAACCTAATTATGTCTTATGCTTGCCTGTATATGGATTATGCTATTTCAGTGAATTAAAAAAATTGCATTTGTTAATTTCTATTATCATTTTTTTCACTCATTAAGTACATTAGAGATTATTCTTAAAGAATGCCTACTGCATAAGAATGAGTTAGATGTTAAGCGAAATGGGTATTTACAGTTTGACTTGTTGATGAAAATTCTTAGTAGATATGTCTCTGTAACTTTAAAACATGTCTGAATTTTTCTGATCAGAAAAAGGACAAATTAATACTGCTTTACAAATTTGAAAGGAAGAATATTAGAGTGATGTAATTCAGCACTGAGATTTAGCATTTCATCATGCTCATCCCACAGACGATAATTGGATCTCACCACATATCAGAATTGGTGGACTTCATGATTATTTTACAAAAGACATGTTGACTGTTAAAATGAGTGTTGAATTAAATAATTTGTCAGTATCTTTTATGTTTGTATTCTGGTTCTAATAACATGGATTTAGTTTGTTTTACCAAGTAGTTTGTCCTGATGCAGGTCCAGGTTAATAATAAAATGTTTTATTTTTCTTCTGCATATTAAGTTTTTATCAAAATCACAAACATTGCAAAATACTGGGGTAACTGAAATCAATTTGTCAATAATCTACAGAGTCAACAATACCCTGCACCTACCCACACATTTCCCAGTGAATAATATCAGGCCCACATGGGGCCCTTGTTTATTGTTTGATTCTGTCAAGGAAGGGAACAAGGAGACCTTCTACAGCCTGAGATACTATCTCCGTGTAAGGTTTTAACCAATCTGACAGCAGTTCAGAAATCCCTCTTGCTTCATAAATATGGATGCTTTCACCCACTCTGACAGCGGTTCCACAATCCATCTGCCGTCATAAATATAAATATTTTCACATGTGCTGACAGCAATTCCAAACTTCTACTGTCTAGATAAGTTTGGATGCTTTCACTTACTCTGACAGCGGTTCCACAATCCATCTGCCATCATAAATATGAACATTTTCACATGTGCTGACAGCAATTCCAAACTCCCACTCTCAAGATAAATTTGTATGTTTTCACTTACTCTGACAGCGGTTCCACAATCCTTCTGCCATCATAAATATGAACATTTTCACATGTGCTGACAGCAATTTCAAACTTCTAAAGTCTAGATAAATTTGGATGCTTTCATCCGCTCTTACAGCGGTTCCAAAATCCTTCTGCCTTCATGAATACAAACACTTACATACTCTGACAGCATTTCCAAACTCCCACTCTCAAGGTAAATATGGATGTTTTCACCTATATTGACAAAATCCCCTTGCCTTCATGAATATGGTTGTTTTCACCAACTCTATCACCGGTTCAAAAATTCCTCTGCCTTAATAAATATGCAACTTTCACATTTGTATATTAATTGTAGTGCATGAGTCACAGACTTGTTGCCAGATATTTAGTACATTATATGTACCATAAGCTTACTTATCGGTGAACAGGGATAAAAATAGGGTGGATTGTGTGTTGGTGTACCTTGTAGTTTAAACCCCAGGAAAAGTGTTTCATACATCTTACATGAAATTAAAAAACTATTTTTTTGTGAGTTTTTCTTTATGTGCTATAAAGATTGGCTTTTGATACATCTTAAATTAAATTAAAATTTATTTTCTTTGGGTGTTTCTTTATCTCTTATAGAGTTAGAAACATTTCATTATAAATTCTGTTATATATGTACATTGAAATTTTGTTCCAGCAAGAGAAACCAAGAAAAAGAGAAAAGTAAAGCAGCAAATATCCGTAAAGCTGCCCAGCATGAAGAGGAAAAGGAAAAAGAGCAGTGCATTGAAAGGACCAGTGACAAAGAAAATTTCAAACACCAGTCAGTCAGATGTACCAGACAAAGCAGAAATCACTGATGTTAAGGACAGTAAAAAGACAGGTATCTCTTACTTAGTTAACATGATGTACCATATGAAATATAAATCACTGATGTTAAGGACAGTAAAAGACAGGTATCTCTTACTTAATATGATGTACCATATGAATTAGAAATCACTGATGTTAAGGACAGTAAAAGACAGGTATCTCTTACTTAACATGATGTACCATATGAATTAGAAATCACTGATGTTAAGGACCGTAAAAAGACAGGTATCACTTGCTTAACATGATGTACCATATGAATTAGAAATCACTGATGTTAAGGACAGTAAAAAGACAGGTATCTTTTACTTAACATGATGTACCATATGAATTAGAAATCACTGATGTTAAGGACAGTAAAAAGACAGGTATCACTTGCTTAACATGATGCACCATATGAATTAGAAATCACTGATGTTAAGGACAGTAAAAAGACAGGCATCTGTTACTCAACATGATGCACCATATGAATTAGAAATCACTGATGTTAAGGACAGTAAAAAGACAGGTATCTTTTACTTAACATGATGCACCATATGAATTAGAAATCACTGATGTTAAGGACAGTAAAAAGACAGGTATCTTTTACTTAACATGATGTACCATATGAATTAGAAATCACTGATGTTAAGGACAGTTAAAAGACCGGTATCACATACTTAACATGATATACCATATGAATTAGAAATCACTGATGTTAAGGACAGTAAAAAGACAGGTATCACTTGCTTAACATGATGCACCATATGAATTAGAAATCACTGATGTTAAGGACAGTAAAAAGACAGGTATCTCTTACTTAACATGATGTACCTTATGAATTAGAAATCGCTGATGTTAAGGACAGTAAAAAGACAGGTATCTCTTACTTAACATGATGTACCATATGAAGTAGAAATCACTGATGTTAAGGACAGTAAAAAGACAGGTATCTCTTACTTAGCACGATGTACCTTATGAATTAGAAATCACTGATGTTAAGGACTGTAAAAAGACAGGTATAGCTTACTTAACACGATGTACCAGATGAAGTAGAAATCACTGATGTTAAGGACAGTAAAAAGACAGGTATCTCTTACTTAACATGATGTACCTTATGAATTAGAAATCACTGATGCTAAGGACAGTAAAAAGACAGGTATCCCTTACTTAACACGATGTACCTTGTGAATTAGAAATCACTGATATTAAGGACAGTAAAAAGACAGGTATAGCTTACTTAACATGATGTACCAGATGAAGTAGAAATCACTGATGTTAAGGACAGTAAAAAGACAGGTATCTCTTACTTAACACGATGTACCAGATGAATTAGAAATCACTGACATTAAGGACAGTAAAAAGACAAGTATCCCTTACTTAACATGATGTGCCAGATGAATTAGAAGTCACTGATGTTAAGGACAGTAAAAAGACAGGTATCACTTACTTAACTAACATGATTTACCAGAAGAAGTAGAAATCACTGATGTTAAGGACAGTAAAAAGACAGGTATCTCTTACTTAACATGATGTACCATATGAATTAGAAATTGCTGATGTTAAGAAATAGAAAAAAGACATGTATATCCTACTTAACACTAATTTCATTGTTTAAATCAACAGAAATAAATTATAATGGGTTGTATCAAAGACCATTAACACTGTAAGCAATGAACAGTGAGAATATAAACTGAATACTTTATAGTATACACTTGTTTATAGTTTAATGGTAGTGACCTTTTAGCAAATTTTAGTTGGACAACTCACTATTTAGCTCACCTGTTCATAATGCCAAGTGACCACGTCATAATGTCAAATGACCAATTCATAATGCCAAGTGACCTCTTCATAATGTAAAATGACCAATTCATAATGTCAAATGACCAATTCATAATGCCAAATGACCTATTCATAATGCCAAGTGACCAATTCATAATGCCAGGTGACCTCTTCATAATGTCAAATGACCAATTCATAATGCCAAGTGACCTATTCATAATGCCAAATGAACAGTTCAATGAGGGTGACCTATTAATGTGTCACAAATCAAAAGGTTCACTCTTAGAAAGTTCAATAGAAAAGTGTTAGCCATTCTGGAGAAAGTGAAAATATTTTCCATGTGGTTATGCTGGGAGAGAATCCATTGCTAGTGGATTTGTGAAAACTCTGCTTATCATGTCAGACAGAGGACTGGAAGGGTGAAGGGTTAAAATTCAGTTAGCCTGGTTAAGCTATTGTGTTGTGTCCTGGGCAAGGCACATAACTTGCCTTGGTTCTAAACAATATTAATGGTGTTGCTGTGCCACAAAACACAAAACTAAAATGAAAACTATACAGTTGTTGAGGGGGTCATCCTAGACCCACCAAAAAAAATGACTACATAAGTCCCCTGAAATATTTACATCATAGTTAGAAAAAAGAATACAGTATGTGTTCTCGTTGGCAGCCCTTTTCTAACATTAACTGGCAGGGGCTTATGACAAGTGATAAAACATTGTCTTGGATGTTTCCTGCACCAATATTAGACTCTAGCTTATTTCTTGATGTTGTACAATGTAAAGTGTCAAATTTAATGACATTCCTCCATCATTATTATCCTTATATATTAAAGAAATGCATTTATTTTGTTTGTAAGTGACTGCTTCAGCCAAAATCAATATATCTCACCCAGTCAGTGATGAAACAAAAACTAACTCAATTGATTCCATTTATATATATATATATATGATTCTTTGCCACCTGGTCATTTATACAGCAAGGAAATATATAAATGCAATACAACTTCAAAATACCCAAAATGGTGCTTGATGCTTGACTGGTCATGTATATTGCTAATATTTTTTGGAAGTTTATTGGCTGTTTGTTTTATCTTGAACTGGAAGTGTGCTTGATTGCTTTTGAAAAATAATTAAGTGATTACAATAAGACCCATACTCGATTCAAGAGAGATTTATTTCAGCTAGTGTTATTACTATGAGTAGTGAGGTTTTCCAGAACTCTACCCTCAGTCATGGATAAAGGTCAAGCATACAATATATACAAATTATGCATATCACTAGTATTAACCAAATACATAGTATGATATTATTTTGGGCTCTGACACTGAACTCAAGAATAGTGAAATTCTCTCTGATCAACAGTAAACACCAGTAAGTAACCAGACATAAAATTCTGTTTACAGGAGTGTCTTGTTCAGATCCTGAATTGCTCTGTCAAGTTCTAAAGAAGTCAACACAAGTTGCTTCTTCCAGTCGAAGGACTCTGGAAGAAAACTGCCAAAGAGCTGGGCTGAAATTTCATGGTGAAACTCCGGGTAATGGGAACTGCTTCTTTGAGGCTGTGTCTAGTCAACTTCATCGATTAAATTGTGCTGTACAAAGGTCACCACAACAACTACGCCAGGATGTAGTTGCCTTCATGAAGGCTAATGCCATACTGCAGGTAAGTAAAAGACATTGCAATCTAGTATATGAAGACATTTTACTACATATAAGCATGGAGTCTTGAATATGAAGGATATTTTGCTATACGTAAGTAAAGGTCCGTACATTCTGGAATATGAGGACTATACTTTACTACAGGCCAATAACAGTCTATACATTTCTGGAATATGAGGGACAATAGACCATAGGTAAGCAAAAGTAAAAGGAGTCTTTTAATATGAGGGACATTTTTTTTATATTTTCCAATATTTTCCAAGATTGAATGAAGCAGCTACATGAAATTAAATGTGTAGACATTATGGGATAACAGGTATACTAAGTCTTAAACAGATGTGTAGACATTATTGGATGGCTGCTAAGTGTTAAGCAAATGTGCAGATATTATAGGATGGCTGGTAAGTCTTAAGCAAATATGTAAGCATTATGGGATGGCTGGTAAGTTATAAGCAAATATGTAAGCATTATGGGATGGAAGGTAAATCTTAAGCAAATGTGTACAAGACAGTTAATTCCATATTCATCAGTCATCTTGTACAAAATGTATCTATGATTCATGCGTGTTTGTACATACATACATACATATATACAATTTAAATTGTGTGTGCTGTAATTGTGAGGTAGTTTTATGAAGGTTTGTAAAATACGTGAGAAACAGACACAAATGGAAAAAATGTTCAATTAGGTATATTGGTTATTGTGGAGACTGTGTATAGGAAACTACCAGGTTTGTAGGAAACTTACTGGGACAGGCACTTGAGTTCAGTTACATACAGTAGTCCCTCTCTTGAACGGCCCCCCTGACCATTGGCCACCTGCTTCTTATGGCCTGAACGCCTTGCAACAACAAGTTTGTATCCAAAAGTACCCCTCAAGAATGGCCACCCCTCTAACGTGATCAGCGGCCAGCATATTAGTACAAAAATGGAACATGTTCCCCTCACAAGCAGCCACTTTTAAAAAATGTATCTAGAACCAATATTTAATTCATATCGTGACATAAAATATGTAATCAGATTATCACTATCATCAATACATGTCTCCCAATGTCGTTTCCGTTACTGAAAAACGTGTTGACCAAAGTACATGTAACACTAATATTATTATATCATTGTCTATAAAAGCTGACATTTACAGGAAATGGGCTCAACAATGTTATGATAGAGTTTTGGGCTTCACACATCTGTCGAGTTCTTCTCTTTGATGATTACAACCGGACATAATTGTCAGGATCATAATAAAGTCAGCATAGGCTAAAAATAGATTTTGTGCATTAACACACACAGAAATTAACCTTGAACAGATCAGGGTACCAGACAAAGACCGAAAAATCATGTGACAAGACATTTATTGTTTCCTTTACGAAGGCATTTTGACCACTTGACAAAAGTTTTGACTGCATAATTAAATTGCATACAGTTAGCAACATCTGAATAAATCATTACCAAACATTAACATGTCATCACGTAAATGGAAACGTATCATTTTAGAAGAAAGTCATTTATTCTACTTGATGACATTAGGTGAGGTGGTGGTGGGGGACTTGACAAACAATTTTATGTAGAAAAGACTCGAATAAAACAATTTTATTGTTGAAAAGACTTGAATACACAAAGTCATAATCAATAAGGAGGTTATTCAGCAGCAGTGGAAAAAGGGAGCAAATTGAAAGATAATTATATATGTACCAAGATTTAAATGACGTTTTTGAATGGTTTTCAATGTGCATGACAGCAATATCCACTTGCTTATCATGCTTTTGCCAAGAACTAGAACGATTAATGGATATTCAGTTGAAATAAGTCTATTATCATAACAAGAAGAACCTTTTAATAATTAATGTTACCTTTAAACGAAGATAGTAAATAAAGATATTAAATGCTTTGAAGTATGTAGCTTTCTTACTATGTACATTACATTTACTTCTCACAAAAGATTTAGCCCCCCTCTGGAAAGGCCACCCATCTTATAAGGCCACTTTCCCACTGCAGAAGGGGTGGCCATATAAGAGGGGAACACGGTATATGAAATTTGTGGAGACTTTGTATGGGATACTGCCTGATTGTTAGGAGACTTGCTGGGACAGACATTAGATTTCAATTGCTGGGTATGGAACACTGCCTAGCTGGTAGGAAACTTTGTGGAACAGGGGCTCCAGGTGGCTGAATGGTTTAAAGTGCTACCACCAATAACTGATATCGCCTCTGTCTGTGCGGTTTCGAGTTTCAGGTTCTGCCAATGTGAGTACTTGAGAAAGTTTGCTAGTAGCTTCCCATGGGGTGGTAGTTCTTCCGTGAATTTTCTTGGGTTCCTCCTCTACCAGTGATACTAGCCAATCTGTTTTGTTATGGTTTGTTTGGTGACTGGGTTTGGGCTACTACTGAGTCTCAGTAAAAAGCTTAGTGGGTCAGACACTAGAGTTTAAATATGTATGTTATTTGTGTGGAGACTGGGTATGGGGTACTACTGAGTCTCAGTAGAAAGCTTATTGGGTAAGACACTAGAGCTAAAATAGGTATATGGTATGTGTGGAGATTTGGTATTGGTAGTACCAAGTCAGTAGAAGACTTTGTTGGTCAGACACCACAGTTCATATATGTATATGGTTTCTGCAGAGACAGGTTATGGGGTAGTATGAAGTCAGTAGAAATCTTAGTGGATTGGACACCTGAGTTAAAATAGATATATGGATTGTGTGGAGATGGGGTATGGGATACTACTGAATCAGTAGAAAACTTAGTGGATCGGACATTAGAGTTCCATAGATATATGGATTGTGTGGAGACTGGGTATGGGGTAGTACACAGTCAGATACACCACAGTTCAAATAGGTATATGGCTTGTGTGGAGATGGGGTATGGGATACTACTGAGTCAGTAGAAAACTTAGTGGATTGGACACTAGAGTTAAAATAGATATATGGCTTGTGTGGAGACTGGGTATGGGGTAGTACACAGTCAGATACACCACAGTTCAAACAGGTATATGGCTTGTGTGGAGATGGTGTATGGGATACAACTGAGTCAGTAGAAAACTTAGTGGGGCAGTCACTAGCTGTGTGCCTTTACGTTTATTATGGCATAAGTGTTACTTCATAATCAGGTCACCGATAGACAGTATAGTGTTTATCAAGGGTCATGTCTCCATTTTACTTGTTGAACTTTACTTCAGTGGTTTCATAAAGAGGTCTTCGTTTCACTTGCTGAACTTACTTACACACTTCCATGGTTTCATATCATGTCTTCATTTTACTTGCTGCAATTACATGCTTACAGACTTCATTCATACATCTTTGTTTTACTTGCTGTAATTACATGCTTACAGACTTCATTCATACATCTTTGTTTTACTTGCTGTAATTACATGCTTACAGACTTCATTCATACATCTTTGTTTTACTTGATGTAATTACATGCTTACAGACTTCATTCATACATCTTTGTTTACTTGCTGTAATTACATGCTTACAGACTTCATTCATATATCTTTGTTTTACTTGCTGTAATTACATGCTTACAGACTTCATTTGTACATATTTGTTTTACTTGCTGTAATTACATGCTTACAGACTTCATTCATACATCTTTGTTTACTTGCTGTAATTACATGCTTACAGACTTCATTCATACATCTTTGTTTTACTTGCTGTAATTACATGCTTACAGACCTCATTCATACATCTTTGTTTTACTTGCTGTAATTACATGCTTACAGACTTCATTCATACATCTTTGTTTACTTGCTGTAATTACATGCTTACAGACTTCATTCATACATCTTTGTTTTACTTGCTGTAATTACATGCTTACAGACTTCATTCATACATCTTTGTTTTACTTGCTGTAATTACATGCTTACAGACCTCATTCATACATCTTTGTTTTACTTGCTGTAATTACATGCTTACAGACTTCATTCATATATCTTTGTTTTACTTGCTGTAATTACATGCTTACAGACTTCATTCATACATCTTTGTTTTACTTGTTTCGCTTATACTCTACACACTGCAACAGTTTCATACCTTTGTACTTGCAGAACTTGCACAATTACACATTTCATTAGCTTCGTGCTAGGCCTTCATTTTGCTGAACTTAACACACTTACTGCAATTACATCATTTCAGGCCTTCATTGTAATGACTGAATTTAGACGCTTATAAGCTTATATATGTCAGAAAAAAAACTTTCAGTGATGCGCTTGCAGTGAGATGAAGTAACAAGTCATGTAGTCAGTTTACCTCATCGATGACCATGACAGTCTATAAGATTATTTTCATACAATTCTCTAGTGGAAGCAAGACTAGGAAAGATCAAATGACATCATGACAGATAAACATCGTTTTCTTGAGAGTGAGGTTGAACAATGAAAGCACATATCAGATGTAGTATAATGTGCATCATCATCCATAAGTTAGTATGAGGAATGCTAATATTGATTATATGACATAACCCTGTAGACTATACAATGCTTCTCCACTACTCAGGGAGCTGAAGGTACCATAAACTTGGCTGAATTCATATATGTTGGCAACTTTAATGACTACTGTGAACGGATGGTCCAGGACGGGGAATGGGCAGATCATGTTGTCGTTGTTGGGATGGCCCGGATGTTACAGACGGATATCATGATCGTGACCAGTGCACCTTCTTCGGGACCTGATAACATCATCGCATGGGTTGTCGGCCAGACCAATTTTAATGGGCAGCCAATTCTTCTGGGGCACATATGGGAGAGTCACTACCAGTCACTACAGCCCATGGGTAAGAGTATATAAAAAATTTAGTTTCTTGACATTTAATTATGTTTAAACAATTATACCCATAAGTACAGTGGAAATAGTATTGTGAAATTCTTGAAATTGAAAAACCCTTCCAAAAGCCATTGTATATTATTTTCATGTTATGAGGTAACCAGAATTGAGCGTTGGTGTAGAGCAGTATCTAACTTTCCCTTTAGGTGTCCATATTCACAAGGAAACATGCTTATAAGGTGTCTATATTCACAACTATACAAGCCTATTTATGGTCTATAAGGTGTCCATATTCACAAGAGTACACTCCTTCATATGCTCGATAAGGTGTCCATATTCACAACAGTACACCCCTTTATATGGTCTATAAGGTGTCCATAGTCACAAGCTTCAAATATTTATATGGTCTGTGATTGCTCTGCAAGCATCTATAGGTGCCCTGGATCACTAGAATAAAGCCCCTAAGTTGTGGAATTGTCAGTTTGGAATCTTGAATAGCTCCCCAAGGGTCACTAAGGTATAGCCCCTAATTTGTGGAATATGTCAGTTTGGAATCTTGAATAGCTCCCCAAGGGTCACTAAGGTATAGCCCCTAAGTTGTGGAATATGTCAGTTTGGAATCTTGAATAGCTCCCCAAGGGTCACTAAGGTATAGCCACTAAGTTGTGGAATATGTCAGTTTGGAATCTTGAATAGCTCCCCAAGGGTCACTAAGGTATAGCCCCTAAGTTGTGGAATATGTCAGTTTGGAATCTTGAATAGCTGCCCAAGGGTCACTAAAGTATAGCCCCTAAGTTGTGGAATATGTCAGTCTGGAATCTTGAATAGCTCCCCAAGGGTCACTAAGGTATAGCCCCTAAGTTTTGGAGTATGGTGGTTTGGAACATTGAATAGGTTCCCTAGGGTCACTAATATAAGCCCCTACGTTGTAGAGTATGGTGGAGTGGAATACTGAATAGATCACCTAGGGTCACTAAGATAAGCCCCAACATTGTGGAGTATTATGGTTAGGAAAATTGAATAGGTTCCCTAGGGTCACTAAGATAAGCCCGTAAGTTGTAGAGTATGGTGGTTTGGAATACAGAATATGACTGTGTACATGGGTTCGAGTCTAGGATTCGGCTAATGTGGGTATGTGAGAAAGCTTGCCAGTAGCTTCTCATGATTCAGTGGTTCTTCCCGAGGTTTTCCCGGGTTCTTCCTCCACCATTAATACTGGCCGCCATGCATAGCCTATCGTGTGCTGAAAAATGGCGTTAAACCCCACAACAACAACAACAACCAGATATATGAACTCTTAAGGTGGACCATCTAGACATGATATGAACTCTCAAGGTGGACCATCCAGACATGATATTTATAGGTTAGTGCATTTGTATGGGAAAATATGAACAAATTTTTCGGATGAAATACTGCACGACCTTGGGAGTTCAGTATATTCATTCGACAAAACGAGTTCATATTTTCCCATACAAACTCAGTAACCTTTTTATCATATGCTCATTTTCTTATTCTACCTAATGCTTAATTATATTAAGAAAATACACTACAAAAAACAAAGTAACTGAATGTATGCCATATTCAAACTAAATACACAAGTGCAGATTCACCATTACACAACAACAACATTATTACTGCACACATAACTCCGTCCAGATAAATTTGAACTTAGTTGCGTGCTCTGCATAACTTTCAGAAGAAAATGGCATGTCTAGTAAAAATTCAAATTTGGAGTCATATTGTGAATGAATGGGCATTGCAACAACTTTTCCATTCGATCTGGAATAAATAGATTTTGGTACTTGTGTCAATTCTACGAAATGTCATGATTATGGACTGGATTTATATGTGACAATTCCACATAAAATATATCGGATTGAAGAAGCGAGGGAGAAGCGTGTTGACATCTGCAAATGTGTTTCTGTTTCTGTCATTGAATGTTTGAAATCATAATGTGGGAAAAATATGAAGTCTTTCAATTGCAATTATCAAAAAAGGCACTATGGATTTTAATGCTTTTTTCATTTTGAGTGCAGTAAGGAGGATGTAATTGCACTTATATTCGAAATTACAGTACAATTTCGAAATGTGTAATCAAGATTGAGAACCTATGACATTGCTCATGTAATTTGAATTTGCAGAACTAAGAAAGTACATTTTGAGTAAATTCAGGATATAAAACTGTAAGTATATATATATATTTGCCATTCTTATTACCAGCTAAAGAAGACAGTTTATGCCTTGTCACTTGCATGTTATTTGTAAAGACCCTTTTTGGCATCTACTGTATAGCTAGCATAAATCTGAAACATTGTATCAAAATATTTAACGTGGAATGTGCCAGAGATGCTGGTATGTGACGGTCCACGAAACATCAGCTTTACTTCATTCAGAAACAAATTTCATCAAACAAAAAGTAAAGCACCTACTATGTGAGTGTACATATTTTGTTTACAAATCAAAAGAGCTAGCGTCTGCATCAATTGTTTGTTTACAGTAGAAAGTAGTTCCTTTATAAGTGCAATATGAAGTTGCGCGCGAGTTAATTATCGTAAAATATTGAACAATTCTGACAATGCAAAGTTAACAGAGAAATAAATGAGCATATAATAAGAACTCTTATGCTAGAAAACCATTGTTTATATGCCATTTTGTTTGGGTGGAGTAGCAATAACAAGGATTTTAAGGTGATTGCCATGGTGGTCATATTGAATGTCAGATGGGTAGTTTTTGCTTGGGAGGAAATAAACATCACAATAAGTCTTCTTTGTAAAAATATGAATGTGACCATATGTTTGTATCTGAAATGAATGTATTTGCTGTGTAAAACCTTAAGTAGTTCTTTAGAGATGTGGGTAAAATGACAGATTTTCTCAACATTACAAACGCTGCAAGAATAAACATCAGAGTGTTGCATTCAGATAATGTGAGAAAATAATGTCATCGAATGGTAGATAATGTAAGCAAAATTACTGGGTTGATTGTATGGGCTTTCCCCGGACTTCAGAGTTAAAACTTGCAGTATTTTTTAGCAAGAAATTGGCCTCAGACACAAACATCGTACATCATGTTATATATTTAAAACATTTACTGCATTTAACTTATTTCTGTATAATGCCACCAATTCAAATCTTTTTTGTTTAAAAATGACAAAACAAACTATATTGACCATTGTCGGTATAGGCACTAGAGAAACATATACTAAATAACAGATAAACTTCATCCAAAGATTATAAGATTCTTCTGAATACATGTCATTTGGAGTGTGAACTTTTTTAAGAGTTTAGCCTGAAAGTGTTATTTGATTATTTGAAAACGCAAGCAACTCGATATCCAAAATGTGCATTTTAAATTCTACTCCACTGTTTGTCTGTATAATATGCTGCACCACACAATGTTGGTGTGTCAAGAAGATAACAGGTCTGATAAGTGACTTGTTATCCCAAGAAATAACCTAACCTAATTTCCACTTTTAAATGGCACTCCAAAGACATATTTCTTCATCAAAATCATCATGCAATTACATTAATATTAGGAATTAATCTATGTTACCTTTTTGACTATGTCTTTCTTAAATTGTGAAAAAGGACATTCCATATACATGTATATGGATCATATAGATATGTCAAGGGAAGTAACGCTTACAAATTAACTCCTCTTGTTCTGTATATGTAGCCACCCTTATATAACATAATTTAACTTAAGCATTGAACAAACAGTGCCCCAAAAATGCATTGCAATTTACATTTAATTTTGACCAGATAATATCTATTTCCACTTGTAAAGTCAAAAGAAATGTGTTTCTCCTCCTCCAAACCTGCTGCCAACTGTTAATAACTTGCTTTCCTTCCTGTCTATTGAGTAATCTCCCCAAGCCTGTTGGCAACTGTTAATGACTTGCTTTCCTTCCTGTCTATTGGGTAATCTCCAGTTGTGCAACAGACTTTAACAGACTCAGATCACTTTATTACTGCCCATCATTCAAGATGGAGACAGCGAGGTCTCTCCATGAAATGCATGGAAACCGTTCTTGATCTGTCTGACACTTATTCCTATTCACACATCATGCAAATACTTTCACTTCATCTACAACGGGGTAGTAAAAAATTTCTGCACCTTTATATTCAGCTTTAATCTCAGCACTTTAAATGTTCATCAAGATGTTGGGCACCACCAAATTCCACTTTAGGATGCTTTTCTCCACAGCGATGGCAGTGTATCTGGTTGATATATTGAAGACACTATTCACTAAGTGGCAGTGTACCTGGTTGATATATTGAAGACACTATTCACTAAGTGGCAGTGTACCTGGTTGATATAGTTAAAACATTATTCACTAACTTTAGTTTTGGTTAATGATAATGAACATCCTTCTCTACCTGATTAAAATTTTAGAGTGGATAGTCAGTTCACAAAGCCCCAGAAGTCTTGGGGAGTAGTGTAAGCTAAGATTAATGTGTTTCCTGTGCAGGAGATAATAAAATGCCAGAAGTCCTGGGGATTAGTGTAAGCTAAGGTTAATGTGTTTCCTGTGCAGGAGATAATAAAACACCAGAAGTCCTGGGGATTAGTGTAAGCTAAGATTAATGTGTTTCCTGTGCAGGAGCTAATAAAACGCCAGAAGTGTTGGGGAGTAGTGTAAGCTAAGATTAATGTGTTTCCTGTGCAGGAGCTAATAAAACGCCAGAAGTGTTGGGGAGTAGTGTAAGCTAAGATTAATGTATTTCCTGTATAGGAGCTAATAAAACGCCAGAAGTCCTGGGGAGTAGTGTAAGCTAAGATTAATGTGTTTCATGTGCAGGAGATAATAAAATGCCAGAAGTCCTGGGGAGTAGTGCAAGCTAAGATTAATGTGTTTCCTGTGCAGGAGATAATAAAACGCCAGAAGTCCTGGGGATTAGTGCAAGTTAAGATTAATGTGTTTCCTGTGCAGGAGATAATAAAATGCCAGAAATGCTGGGGAGTGTGGAAACTATAAATCATGTTGTTTTCTATCCAGATGACGAAGCCCATGAAGTCCAGCAGAGTCATGAAGGGAAACAGCCTGTCAAGGAGGAGACAGCTACAAAAAGAGAACAGAAAGCTGTAAGTAGTCCATATCTGATTCATGCAGCTTTGTTTACCACATGACAGAGCCAGTATTCTTTCTTAAGTTTAGTTTACTACACGAGTCAGTAGATTTGCTTTCTTTTAGTCAACATAAAGATATCAAAAATCTGAAAACAATATTGATGATTTTGGTACTTTTTAAGAAAGAAATTTTTTTGTGCACAAGAAAAATACAAGTATATGAAATTTCGGGATCCACACCACAACTGTGTTATATCCGAATTTGTGTTATGATGGAGTGCGCTATAGCGGGGTCACACTGTATATATGTGTACATGTATTTGTGTATGTATGTACATGTTTGCAAACATTTGTGCATGTGTGTGAATCTGTGCATATGTGTTTGTATCTGTGTGCATGTGTTTGTGCACATGTCTATGTATTTGTACATATTATGAAGATGTGTTAGGTAACTGTACCTGTGTTTTTGCACATTTGTATGTATATGTGTACATCTATACATGTGTTTGTACATAAGTTTGTACATATGTACATAGATATGTGTATATGTGTATATGTCTGTGTACATGTTTTTGCAGATGTGTTTGTATCTGTGTATATGTGTATATACATATGTTTGTGTACATGTGTTTGTACATATGTTTATGTCTTTGTACATATGTTTGGACATATGTATATGTATCTGTATATGTGTGTTGTCAATATTTTGTTGATCTTAAGTTAAAGTGGCGCTGATTTGATGTCTAATATGTGGTCATCATGACATACTTGTATTTGCTACTCAGATAAAAGGGAAGGGAACTTCATGTTGAGATGCAGTTTTCATCGGAAGAGGTCTTATGATGTCGAGTTGGCCCTAAATGGAAATGAATTACCCATAAAATGGCAGCCATTAAAATATCGCTATTTGTACTCCTCCCAGATGAACAGCTATATCATCATGGGGCTTTTGACACATGGACAGCTATACCATCATGGGGCTTAACCAGTACACTACTTATGATGCTTAGTTGATCCTAAATTAAACTGGTACCAGTTGTAAATCTAGTTTGACTGTCATGACAGCTGTCTTTCAAATCTTGTCACAATTCGGAATGGATCCTTTATATGATGTTGGCTTTTGACCAAAGAACGCTTGATATGTTTACTTTGTTCTGAATGAAAATTGTTCTAATCTTGATATCCATTATATTCACAATATTAGTTAGATTGAAAATCTTGTTATCGCTGAAGAATATCTGAGATTTGGTTTAAGCAGTTTCTGCAGTTAAAAGAAAGAAATGGCCTTATATTGAATTCCTGGAGATCCTTTTACCCAAGTAGAGCATCGGATCCCTCATGGGAATTGTTTAATATTTTTCTGAAAGCATGTACCTATGATTTTCACATCCATTGTGACCTCGTTATGGAAAGATCACAGATTAATGAGAATTATTAGGGCAAATGACTGAACATTACTCATCAGGTTCATTTGTTGTTAATGCTTATAAAATGTTCTTTAAGCTACAGTATTTACCTTCAGACAGTGTGTTAATTATCAGCCTTGGATCAGTGGAATCTTTTGTTTCAAAAGAAAAATAAAACCCGTTTCAAGTTTGTTTTATTGTGTTTTGATCACTGTTGACCCTTCAAGAACATCCCATGTGAATGTCTAGGCAGTATCACTGTACCCATTATCAAATTTTGCACCATGCACATGTATGTAAAAGTAGGAAAGAACATCAATATACCAGTAATCGTATTTTACTTAAATTGCCTGATATATTCAGCAAAGATCTGTCTGAAAAATGGAATCTGTCATAATATAAAATGAAGGACGTACAGCAAATAAAAAAGTCTCAAATTCAGCAAGGTGCAGCATGTATATAGCTGTCAGCTGTTCAGCAAGATTAGCGTGTAGAGATGGAAAAATGTGGAGTTTCTGTGTGAGTGATTTTTATTTTTAACTTGGCATTAACACTTTTGCAGTAATAATGTTATGATGTCTGCACTGTGGCAGCTCTTACACTGATGTCTAGAACTGAGGAATCATGCCGCAGACTTGTAGCTTCATGTCCCACCCAGTCACATTATCCTGACATCAGGCCAACCAGTCCTAACACTGACCTCTTAATGCTAAGTGCCTAGTGAGGCAGCTGTTAGTACTATTTGTATAAGTCTTTGATATGACTCGGCGGGGGTTCAAACCCATGACCTCCCAGATCCAAGGTGGACAATCTAACCACTTGTTGAGTTTCTAGTCATTTCAATTAAATGCCATCGCTGTAGTTATTGGAAACCTGTGTTTAGACATTTTTGTAAACTTTGCAGTATCAAAGTTCAGAGATTTCCTTTAAATATCTGGATCTTGTCAACATGTGCATGATACATTTCCATTGTCAGAAAAGCAAGGAAGTGAGCTCATTGTATTCTATGTGACCTTAACAGTAGTTATTTGCGATGGTTTATATCACTAACTTGAAAACTTCTATCAAAATGCATGACTATGCACTCGCAGTGTCTGAGGAACTAAGCTATGTGAGAGATTTCAGTAAGTGATGGTAGGGATGGAAACACTCTTAATATCGGAAGGAATTTACATGAAAATATAGGAAGTGATGGATTTTTATTGTTATGGTTTACTCATGCAGTCCTTTCATGAAAGGATCATAAACTTTGAGCCTGTCGGTGAATATTTAAATGTTCTGTTTTACACAGGCAGACATCCATTCATGGTAGCATTGTGTAATTTTAGCCCGTCGGTGAATATTTAACTGTTATGTTTCATCCCAGCGGTCATCCTTCATGGAAGGATTGTGTTATTGTGAGCCTGTTTAATATCATTCCATACAATAATGCTTGAATACTGAAAGCTTATTTCAAATCATTTTTCTTTTAGTACAGTATGTGGTTATTTCACATAGTGGACCTTAGATTAGGGGTATACATATTGCTCTGTTATGGTCAGTTATAATGACAATACAGACACTTGGTCAGTTAAAAACATAATGCACACACTTGGGATCTCATGTGTTATGTATTTATTTATTTTAACCTTTCTGTTAAATCCACACATACAATTTACAGCCAATCATTGTTCCAGAAACGTTTATGAATGGAGTCTCAAGCATGATTTTGCAAGCTTTTTTATGTAACTTTAACAGGTCTTTACGGCTTATACCAGTAGAATTACCCCATATAATATTTTGAATAGTTAAAAATATATACCTGAACAAAGCATATACAGTGTAATATTTCAGAAGAATGTCTTTTTCTTAATCTACAATTAGTCAAGGGTAAAAAAATGGATTGATATCTATTATCCGCTTTCACGCCAAGAATCATATCAAGACATTCATTCATCAACATCTGTAACTGACAGTGTTTGATTATCATTCAAAAGATTGCTTCATTCTGGTAGTGAGAAGTAAATCTTTGGTTTTATCCAAATTTAGTAACACTGAATTTTCGCTACACCTTTGTCGAGTATGATCTTGTTGGCACTTGATAAGGTTGTATCACCTACTGTTAAGAACCTTTGGTCTTAAACTAAGTAACATAAATGAGTGAAACCAACAAGATTTGTAAAATTCAGCAAATAATGTTTTTCCCCCCAAAAAACAAAGAGAACATTTATAAAGAATTTTCAACAAATAATTTATTTCCATAAAATACAATGTTAAAATTTAAAAACAACAGTATTGTGAATTAAATCTGAAATAGTCCCAAAACTTATATCAAAAGTCCAAAACTTTAGATGATTCAAATGAATTTTAGTAGTGTTCTGAATGAATTCCAGTTTTGAATGTATTGATGTACCAATAGCCCGGAATATAACAATGTGCCAAAACTTTGTATGTATCACAATGGTACAATCTGAAATGTCCTTGAATGAATTCACAATAATCCTATAAGTGTGATTT
Source organism: Sinohyriopsis cumingii (assembly GCA_028554795.2). Lineage (NCBI taxonomy): Eukaryota > Metazoa > Mollusca > Bivalvia > Unionida > Unionidae > Sinohyriopsis > Sinohyriopsis cumingii. Next base: position 31,692,725 of record CM068833.1, read on the forward strand.
ACCTGTAGTCCAAATAGTAGTCCTGCAGTCCAAATAGTATCAGTGAACACATTGTAGTGTTATGTATATTTACTTTAATTGTTGGTCTGTTAGATTTAATTTTTTTTTATTCCATTACATGCTTCTGTAATGTAATTTTGTTTACTGGATTTGAATAGAGTTCATTTCTGACTGATTTTTTTTAAAAAAAGATTTATTTTTTATGTAAACAACTAATAAATGAAACATTGTATTTAGTTGCTGACCTTGATTCACAATCATTGACATTTTTGGTAAACAACTTTTAAAATATTCTTTCTCAGAGTAAGAATCATTAAGTTGAGTCAATGTCACAGCTGGTCGACGTGATATTTATCATGTAAAAAGCTTGCATTCCTTATAGAAGGTTGAACGCTTGACCCCGATCCAGGAATCTGTTTTGCGATTTAGTTAGTTTTATAGCTGATGTTATGATATGAATTCTAGTTGTTGTGCCTTAAGACTTGAAAAGTCGAGTTGCTTTATGTTGTGTCCAGTTTCGGCTGAGTTTTTTATTTTCTTCAAATTATTGAAGTTCAAGTGATTCTTTTCCTTGGAAAAATATAAGTGCTCTGATAATTCTTAAACAGAGACATTCCTTGGAAATTAACTGTAATAATATTTTCCGTGATTCAACAAGAGGCTGTTGACACATCAGTACAGCGCTGACTATTACAGATGTTATTGCTTTCCATATTGGATTCCATCGAGATTTGGACTCTGATTCACTTAGAAATTTTCATTGATAGGACTTGTGTTTTTTAATTCTTGGGTTATTTTTGGACTTAATTTGCAATACAATTAAGTTCCTCTTCTTATATTTTTCATTTAGTATTTTAGGGAAATAAATTATTTGTTTAATTTTACAAAACTTGTTGTCTTCACTCTTTTCTGTTACTTTTATTTCAACAGCATAGTTCCGATGAATAATTTAAAGACATAAATCCTCTCAAATAGTAACTGAAGTAAATCTTAAATTGATTTGACTGATACTGATGTTAATATATGCAGTTAGTAATTATAAGATAATCAACCTTAAGATGAAAATGTGAGACAAAGTTTGAGGACCAGGATGAGGGTCATCTTAAGGGAAATTTTCATCAAAGAGTAAACAATTTTTTAAAAAAATTCTAAAGTCATAATCAAGACCAGGTCTAGAACTCAAACCTAGTACATTTGTTTAACCTATATGAAATTAGGCATGTATGCACAAACGCCTACTCACGGTCAATGTTGAAGTGTTACAGATGTCTGACATGGAAGGATACAAATCTGCAAATGGTCTGTCATGATAGACTACTTGGTGTTTTGGTGGATAATAACCTATCATGGACTGAACATATCAAACATATCAGTAAAAAAGTCAATTCAAGTTTATGGCTTCTCAGTAGGATAAGACATTTTCTACCTGAAAGGCACAGAAAACTATTTTATAACAGTTACATACAACCCTATTCGGACTACTGTAGTAAAGTATGGGGTAATTCAGATGATAAAAACATAGCAAAGCTGGCACATCTTCAAAAAAGAGCATTTGGGCTAATATCAATCCAGAAAGAAACCTAGGAAAGTTTAGCTGGTAGGTTAAAAATATTACCTATTGAAGACCGAATCTGTTTGAGAAAAGCCAAATTAATGTACAGGATATCTCATAATAGTGCTCCTGAATATTTACAATCACTATTCCAGTGTAGGCTACCTGGTAATACTCCCCATCTGCGATCCATGTCTACCAAACAGTATAAAATTCCCAAACCAAATAAGGAGTTATTTAAAAAAAGTTTCAAATAATCTGGAACTCTGCTCTGGAATAGTATTCCAGTTGAGATTAGAAATGCCTACTCTATTTCCTTCTTCCAAACCCAATATATCCGGTGGCTTCAGAGATGCAGTTAAAATAGATAAATTCCTTTGTATGAGGGCCTCAAGGTAGATTAGTGTTTAGCTAATTGTGTTACCCTCTTTAAATAAGGTCATTATTATTATTATTATTATTATTACAGAAATGATTTGAAGGAATATTTGAAGAGTTTCTTCTGATAATAAATGTTAATTGTTTTATGCTGCTTGAGCTTTTTAGTATTCTAACCATAATACTGTACATTAAAGTCCTGTCAGAATTGCTATTGATCACACATACTTTTATGATTATGCTTAGGGTATTGTCTATTGATTAGCAAGTAAAGTGTCATGCTTGCGTAAGCTTGTCAGCATTGACATGATCACAAGTAGACTTAACCACGGCAAAATGGAAACCTTGATGTTCTGTTTTATTTTTTTTAAAACAGTTAATAATTTGGACTATGTAGGAGATTTCAGTAAGTGATGGTAGGGATGGAAACACCCTTAATCTCGGAAGGAATTTACAAGAAAGTGTAGGAAGTGATGGATTTTTAATTGTTATGGTTTACCCACACAGTCATCCTTCGTCCTTTCATGAAAGGATCATGAACTTCAGTGAATATTTAAATGATGCGTTTCACCCGTGCTGACATCCATTCATTGGAGGATTGTGTAATTTGAGCTTGTCAGTGAATATATTTAACTGTTATGTTTCATCCACACGATAATCCTTTTATGGAAGGATCGTGTAATTTGAGTCTATTTAATATTACTCCATACATAAACGTCAGAATACTGAAAGCTTCTTTCATATTCTTTTTCTGTGTGTACAGTTTGTTGTTATTTGACATAGTAGACCTTAGATTAGGAGAATACGTATTGATGTTATGGTTAGTTAAATAGATAATGCAGACACTTGGGAGCTCATGTCTTAAATACTTTATTAATTTTAACTTTTCTGACAAACACACACATACAATTTTCAGCCATTCATTGTTCCAGAAATGTTTATGAATGGAGTCCTCAAGAATGATTTTGCAAGCTATTTTATGTAACTTGAACATATTTTTTACGGTTTCTAGCAGTAGAATTACCCCATAAAATATTGGAAAACTTAAAAATATATGCCTGAACAAAGCATATTCAGTGTGATATCTCAGAAGAATGTCTTTTTCTTAATCTACAACTTAGTCATAGGTAAAAGGTACAAATTTTGCTTCTTTTTGGTAGTGAGAATTAAATCTTTGGTTTATCCAAATGTATTAGTCAGTTTTCATTACACCTTTGTAGAGTATAATCTTGTTGGCACTTGATGAGGTTGTATCACCTACTGTTAAGAAAGTTTGGTCTTAAACTAAGCAACATAAAAGAACGAAACCAAAATATTTTTAAAATTCAACAAATAATGTATTTCTCGTCCAAAAAAAAGATACCAATTAAAAAAGAATTTTCAACAGTTAATTTATTTTCCCACTATGCAGTGTTAACAGGGTTCATATGGTCTTTGAAGGTCTTTGACAGTTTGGGAAAATGAGGTAGCATTTTCAAGACCTTGAAAGTTTGGGAAAATCTAGCAGATTACCACAAAGTCTTTAGAAGTCTTTAAAAATTGAAATAAACACAAACATTTTAATTTCTTTCCATAATCACAAATAAAATTTTCCAAGGTTGTTAGATTCAGATGTAGTCGAGTTTTCCTGGTTTCTTTCTTTTGATGATCTGTTCAGTTTCATTTCATCATTAAACAGTTTTGTAGTATTCGTTGTTTTCTCATATAACATAGCTTGTTTCTAAAATGCTAGTGAAAATATGTCTTGGAAATCTGTGGTGTTTGAAAGTTTGGGAAAAATCTTTGAATTTATCATTCAGAATTTTGTATGAACCCTGGTTAAAATTTAAAAAGAACAGTATTGTGAATTAAGTCCCAAATAGTTCCAAAACTTATATCAAAAGTCCGAAACTTTAGATTATTCGGAATGGATTTCTTTGGTGTTCCGAATTAATTCCAGTTTGAATGTGTTGATATACCAGTAGCCTGGAATAAGGCAGTGTGCCAACATGTTTGATGTATCACAATGGTATAATCCGAAATGTCCTTGAATGAATTCACGATAATCCTGAAATTTTGATTTACCTGTAGTCCAAATAGTATCAGTGAACACATTGTAGTTCTGATGAATAATTAAAGACATAAATCCTCTCAAATCGTAACTGAAGTGCACCTTAAATTGATTTAACCAAGACTGATGTTAATATGTACAATTAGTAATTCTAAGATAAAAAACCTTAAGATTAAAACCCTAAGAGACAATTTGAGGACCAGGATGAGGGTCATCTTAAGGGAAATTTTAATCAAACAGTAAACAATTAAAAAAAAATATTCTAAGGTCATAATCAAGACCTGGTCTAGAACCTAGTTCACATGTTTACCCTACATGAAATTATGTATGCAAGCACAAACACCTACTTACAGTCATGTACATTGGTCAATCACACATCACAAATGAGACATGCATAATACAAACAATCAAGGACAAAAGCCAAAAACACAATACAAACCAAATATACATGTTGTATTTGTCATATATCTTGGGGCATGATAAAACAAATAATTTTTTTACTGTCATAGAACTTATGGTGAACCTTTTTGTACATAGGTCATGAAATAAATTTGTGATGAATATGCACCTCCCACAACACTGAACGTTACAATAAAATGGAATATTTATTCTTGCTTTGATAGTAAATGTTGACCAGTGATGTGATTTGTATCTTCATAAATTAATCGCGTCACCTTATAAAATTTTAATAATTAATGGATTTTCATATGCCACCTATATATGGTTGCGATTTTCTTTCATTTCTACAGCTTTTGTTCTGTTCTCACATCACTGCTGATATGTTTTTTAATGTATTTTATAGCAATTATCCCATTAGACAAACATTGTCACTTCATTTCAGTGTTAATGACTTGTTTGTTATGATGATGCAACAATCGGACATACCTGTATATAACATAAATTCCTAACATTGTAATCTGAATTTTAGTGAATTTTTTGTTACACTGATGCAATGCTTCTGCATACATATTTCAAATTAAGAACACTGTAATCTCAATGTTAAATAATTGTCTGTTACTTCTACGCATATATCAGGGTTAGGCAATACATGATCCAAGTTTTGTGAGGGTCATCCTTTAAATGCAGGTATTCATAAATGACTGCATTAAAGGTTTATAATAATAAATATGGACCTTTCAAGTATGGAAAATTAAAAAAAAATAATTTTGAAAACAGGCATTCTTATTTGACCTTTAAGATTGATATGTTATTGCTACATTCATCCACTCCTTAACAGCTTACGCGATATATTTTTCAGTTATTTTATTTTACATAATTTTAACTTCTTTCTCCTTTTAACAGCTGATCACCAACATAATAAATAAGAATGCATTAAATTTAAATTTATTTTTGTACTCCGCAAGATCTGATTTCCATTATTGAAAAATTTCTATATCTTGAATTAAATAACTAAAAACTGCATCACATTTCAGTCTTATTTAATTGTTTACTCTCAAAGCCTGATTTGGTTTTGTAATACACATGAAAAGCATTTAATACCTGGTGATAATTATTCTATCCATTACATATTACATTCTAGATAACTAAATTCAAAAGTCCATTGCATATTACACCGTAGCTAATTAAGTACACAGTCCATTACATATTGTATAGGATATTAAGTATACAAGAAATTACATAATGCATAGCATGTAATTAAGTATAGTCAATGGCTGATTGTATCTTAGGTAATTAAGTATACAGCTGAGTACATATTACATACTAGTCAATTGGACTATTCAGGTGATTACATATCACATACTAAGCAATTATACTGTAAAGTCCATTAAATATTACATATTAGGTAACTAAGTATACAGTTGATTAGATATCGCATATTAGATAATTAAGGTTACAGTCCATTACATATTAGGCAATCAGACTATATGGTCCATTACATTTGACATACCTTGTATTTAAGTATACAGTCAATGAGATATTACATACATGGTAATTAAGTATAAAGTCCATTACATAATACATACTAGGTAATTAAGTATGCAGTCCATTACATATTATATACTAGGTAATTAAGTATGCAGTCTATTACATATTATATACTAGGTAATCAGACTTTACGGTCCATCACATTTTACATACCTCGTATTTAAGTATACAGTCGATGAGATGTTACAAACATGGCAATTAAGTACACAGGCCATTACATATTACATACTAGGTAGTTATGTATAGAGTCCATTACATATTACATATTAGGTAATTAAATATACAGTCCATTACATATTACAGACTAGGTAATTAAGTATACAGTCCATTACATATTACATACTAGGTAATTATGTATACAGTCTATTACATATTACACGCTAGGTAATTAAGTATGAAGTCGATTATATAGTACATACTTGGTAATTAAGGATGAACTTCATTACATGTTACATTCTTGATAATTAAGTATACAGTCCATTATGTATTATGTACATGGCAATTAAGTCTACAGTCCATTCCATATTACACACTAGGTAAATAAGTATGCAGTGGATTATATAGTACATACTTGGTAATTAAGGATGCACTTCATTAAATTTACATACTTGGTAATTGAGTATTCAGTCCATTATGTATTACATATATAGTAATTAAGTATATAGTCCATTACATATTACATACTAGGTAATTAGGTATATTATACAGTCCATTACATATTACATAATAGGTAGTTAAATATAGAGTCCATTACATATTGCATACTATATAATTAAGTATACAGTCCATTACATATTACATACTAGGTAATTAAGTATACAGTCAATTACATATTACGCACTAGGTAATTAACTATGCAGTCGATCATATAGTACATACTTGGTAATAAAGGATACAATTCATTACATGTTACATACTTGGTAATTAAGTATACTATCTATTATGTATTCATACATGGTAATTAAGTGTACACTCCGTTACATGTTACATACTAGGCAATTAAGTATGCAGTCGATTATATAGTACATTATTGGTATTTAAAGATGCAGTTCATGACATGTTACATTCCTGATAATTAAGTATAGAGACCATTACATATTACATACAAAGCAATTAAGTATGCAGTCGATTATAGAGTACATGCTTGGTATTTAAAGATGCAGTTCATGACATGTTACATTCTTGATAATTAAGTATACAGTCCATCATGTATTACATACATGGCAATTAAGTATACACTCCATTCCATATTACGCACTAGGTAATTAAGTATGCAGTGGATTACATAGTATATACCTGGTAATTAAGGATGCATGTCATTACATTTTACATACTTGGTAATTGAGTATACAGTCCATTATGTATTACATACATGGTAATTAAGTATACAGTCCATTACATATTACGTACTAGTAATTAAGTATTGTATACAGTCCACTACATATTACATACTAGTTAATTAAGTATAGAGTCCATTACATATTACACACTAGGTAATTAAGCATACAGTCCATTACATATTGCATACTAGGTAATTGAGTGTACAGTCCATTAGATATTACATTCGTGGTAATTAAGCAAACAGTCCATTGCATATTACATACTAGGTAATTTAGTATACAGTCTTTTACATATTACACACCAGGTAATTAAGTATGCAGTCAATGATATAGTACATACTTGGTATTTAAGGATGCAGTTCATTACATGTTAGATACTTGGTAATTAAGTATACAGTCTATTATGTATTCATACATGGTAATTATGTATGCAGACTATTAAATATTACATACAAAGCAATTAAGTATGCAGTCGATTAAAGAGTACATACTTGGTAATTAAAGATGCAGTTCATGACATGTTGCATTCTTGATAATTAAGTATACAGTCCATTATGTATTACATACATGACAATTAAGTATATGGTCCATTCCATATTACACACTAGGTAATTAAGTATGCAATGGATTATATAGTATATACTTGGTAATTAAGGATGCACTTCATTACATTTTACATACTTGGTAATTGAGTGTACAGTCCATTATGTATTACATACATGGTAATTAATTATACAGTCCATTATGTATTACATACTAGGTAATTAAGTATAGTCAGTTACATAGTAAATAGTAGTTAATTAAGTATACAGTCCATTACATATTACATACTAAGTAATTATGTATACAGTCCTTTTATGACATTCTTTGAAGCTATATTGATCTTTTTCATACATTTCAGGAGATCCAAGGAAAGCCAGGTAAGGAACAGAAAGTTTAAGATGTTTCATTTTCTTTGCGTAAGTATGCATGCATTTTTATTACAGCCACCTAGTCAGGATTATTTTTTTCTGCAGGTGGGTATTAAATATGGTTTTCCTTATTGTCCACTCAGTTTATATATAGCTTTTATGTGTGAAAGACAGATTGCTTTACAGACTGCATATCAGACATTAACGACGACACAAGATGGAGTAGGAGCTCAAAAGAGAGCTCTAATTTTGTACAGTTCAAAGGTAAAACAAAAAAATGAGTAATCAAAAAGTTAATATTTGAAAAGCAGAGGAGAAAAAGAAAATGAAGGAAAAAAATAAACCTAACCCTGACAAACTACCGGAAAACTTTGTTGGAAAGCTCATGAAATATATCTTTTGAGTAAATATGATTGATACACAAAAATAGTTTTATATATTAATGAGGCTATAATACATGTACGTCTTTCAACATCGTATCTCCACATCCATACAGAATTTTCCAGGCTGACTTAAGGTGAATTTCAGATGGGTTTTTTAAGCACTTTCTGCGTAAATGATTATTGCTCATAAGGGAGCTTAGGCAAAACTTCAGGTGGAATTCAGGGCAGAATTTAGGCGAAATATGCAAATCAGTTGTTCAAATATTCCATTTAAATAAAAGGAATCCATCTTAGATTTCTACCTGAAATAAAAGTCCGCCTGAAATCCTGGTTCAAAATTTTCCAGGCGGACTTAAGGCTGATTTCAGACAGGTTTCTTAAGCGTTTTCTGCCTAACCATAAACTTAAAGAAGCTTAGGCGAATTCCAAGTGGACTTTAGGTGGATTTCTGAAATAAAAATCTGCCTTATGTTTCCGTCTAAAAAAGACTGCCTAAAATGTCTACGTAAATATCATCCAATAAAAAATCTGATTCAGATTTCTGTTAAACTGTCTAATGATGCTTAGACATTATTGGGTATCAATGATACTATTCACAATCATTTTTAAATGGATCATACATTTTATATTAGACAGACATTATCAAATAAGATTTAGGGTTTTCTTGTCCTCATTTTCTTTCTTGCATAAAAAACCTAATATGTGATGGCATTATTTAAGCCATTCATTTCAATGAAAGTTTGGTGAGATTTCATACAAATTTTTAATAAACTTTCATTGAAATTTTAGTAAGATCTCACTAAAATATCATTGAAATATTTGTGAGATTTCACAAAATTCTGACCAAAACTTTCACCGACATTCTGGTGAGATTTCATTGAAAGTTTTGTGAAAGTTTACTAAAATTTGGGCCATTATATAATATTTTGCTGAACTTGAAGTAATTTTAAACATTTCAAAAGGTTTCACATAAATAATGGATATGAATTCAACTGGACTTTATTAAATAAGGTAATATTTCATTGTATATGAAACAAAATTATACAGATGTTGTAATTATATGACATCCAAGGCATGAGATATGGGAGTTATACTGCAGACTTGAGTTTTTATTATGTACAAACTATGATGCTGTTGTGGTCTCTTGAATTAGTCCTTGTTCCATAAGCATCCTTGACAAACGTTTATCATGATATAATTACTCTTATTTTACACTCAATTTAAACACAACACTAGAATATTTTGAAAATATACACAATAATACCACTAACGATATTAACGGATGATTCTAATTTTGGGCCAAGAAAACTCCGCAAAGATATGACTATCTTTGATAGATATGGGTATCTGGAAACAATATCAACAATTCCCACCAGTGATCTATACGTTATACCTCCTTCAATTCTGGAAATTAATCAGTTTGGAGTTACATAAGTTCCAAATCATCCTGATTCAATTCCGTGTCATATTTAGCATGTTAGCTGTTACTGTAAAGCTCTTTGTGGCACAAAAAACAAAATGCTAGTCCTGGTGTTCAGTTTTCATACAGATTGACAAATTACGTTCCCATCGACTTTGCAATCAAGCTGTTCTCATTGCTGCACATTTTTCAAATGGTTATTTAGATTCATATCCTTTACAACAATTCGAATCGCCATGTTTGGCAAGCATGCTCGTTCCCATCAGTTTCCATTACGTGACAATTCATTGGCAAGTACAAACTTTTCACCAATCAGAAAGCTCTTTACAGAAATCATCTGTTAAATAAAATACAGAAAAAATACTTATTCGAAAGCTCATTGCGGAATGAGATGGGGCAGAACATTATAAAAAACAAAACAAACAGTTTCAGAGATGATATTTAAAAATGTGTTCATATCGAGGAAAATCAGATTCAGGTCAGGAGAAAAGCAAAATTCTGGTTTAAAACGGAAAACAAGAAAATGATCTTGCATGAGGACAGTGAAATGCAGTTGAAGGTAAACAAAAAATGCAACAAAACTTTGAAAAAGAAACATAACAAGGAAAGATGCGGAAAAAAGTTTTGATTCCCAAAAGGAACAAAAAATTACAGCTATTAGAAGCAGAAAATATAAATGCTGCTGAAAATCATTCAAATTGTACAAGAAAACAAAAAATTAATTTTATTATATGTTATTGTTTTTTTAAAATTGAAATGTCATTGATATTACAATCACAAAATATCACTATATTTTAAGAATTGTTGGCAAACTCTCAGTGAAATTTCAATCAAATTCTCACTGATATTTTCAGAAATGTTGGCAGAGTAAAAGAAATTTCAATCACAAAATTTCAATGATATTTCAGAAATTTTCATAATATCTCAATGAAATTTCACTGAAATTTGGCAAAATACCATAATTTTAGTGAAAAAAGGATATTTGAATGAATTTCACAAAATTTTCACTGTGATTTCACTAAAATTTCAGTCACATTTTCACTAGGGTGTGTTATTTGTAGACCATATTTTAATAGGAAGCAAAAAAGCTTATTTTTCAGAGTAAACATCAGATCAAGTCCAAAATCCACCTTGCACCAATTTTCCAAAGATTCATCTGGGCTTGTAGTTCTTTTGATAAAGTTGAAAATTATGCCTTACATTTCTGCTAAAGTCAGTCTAAGTTAAAAATACGTCTTAAGTAGGAAATTGAACTCGACAATCAGAACTTTTCCATGTAACAGTTATCCTTTAGGAGGAATATGAGAAATAATATGCTTAACTAATCAATGGATTCAGTCGTTCACCTTAGCCATATTCCCAGTCCGCCTAAAGTCCATATGAATTTGTTTTTTCTTTAAGGCTAATTACACCCCAAATCCACATAAAATTTAGGCAGTATCTGCCTAAAAATGTTGCTCAGGCAGGCTATAATATATGTACATCATTCAACAACCCCTCCCCACATGCTATGATACATGCAAATCTTTCAACATTATATCCACACAGGCTTTACTATATGTAAATCTTTCAACAACGTATCCTCACAGGTCTGGATTGCAGTATTCATCTCGCACATCTGATTTTAAGGCATGGGCTGCAGTTATCATCGTGTACAACTGTTAATGAAGGTCTGAACTGCAGTCTTCATACTATGCAACTGATATTGAAGGTCTAGATTGCAAACGTCATCAAATACAAATGATGATGAAGGTCTGGACTGCAGTTTTCATCCCATACAACTGATATTGAACTGCAGTCTGATTTTCAAGGTCTGAACTTTAGTTTTTCTTTCATAAACTGATTTTGATTGTTATGCCACTATGACCAAAGTGATTCTTAGTACATATGACAAAAGGGATTTTAGTGTGGGGAAAAAGTAAAATATGTAGCAGTACCAATATCAGGTTAATAACTAGCATTATGTGGGGTGTGTGAATATGGGAATTTCACAGACAGATGTGAGGGAAGCAATGATAAATCTGGGTAACTAGGTCAGCATTATATAAACGAATGTAAGTTGGGTGTGAGAACATTCCAATAGCAATTAAAGTTTAGGGTTTTAGGAAGGCTTTGACAAATCTGGGTAAACAGGTCAGCATCATTACATATCTGGATAACTGGGTCACATACCATCTTTCTCAGTGCCATTCAGTTATAGTTATAGTATGATATGGGGAAAGGGAGCTGTCATTCATCTAGTTAGCCAATCATATTCTGAATGTGGGGAAAGGGTCTGGGATTACAAAATGGGCATATAGATAGAGGCAAGATATAGTGTGGGAGAGACAGCAGAAGGCATAAGGACACAAAGCACAAAGAAAAGCAGAGGCAGAGAAAGAAAAAAGGAATGGCAGAGATAAGATATTGTTGGAAATAAGAATCAGAGATATACAAGATGGGGAGTAAAGAGAATGAATGCCTGATAGTCATAATGGAGTGATAGATATTCTGAGTGGACAAATATAGTGTGAAATAATGTAGATAAACATTAGTGTAGAATTTGGAGAGGGTGAACAGAACTAGTGTGTGTATTGGATATAAACAGTAGATTACTTGGATTTTAGTGTGGAAAAAGTAAAACCTAAAAGGCAAACCATGTTATTAGTAAAAGAATGGAATACCATCTAGTTACATGCATGGGATGAGAAAACAACAAAATAAAGCAAAAATTAATAACAAAGGGAACCAAACTATTTTCTATTTGGCTTTCTAAGTCTTCGTTCTTATATTTGTGAGGCCAGCTTAATGCAAGCCAAGAGTCAATTCTTGTCAAAATTGTCAAAATTAGGCCAGTTCATTAGGACATTTGGTTTTAATTTTTTTTCCATTGCAAGATTGGCTTAGGTTTGTAATGTTCAGTTTTCCCTCTTATAGAATAATTGACAGTTAGGCCTTTGAATGTACAGGATTTGTCACTAGTAGAATGAGCGGAATTTGAAAAAAAATTTCTGACCCAGGTTAGGAGGAAAAGGGTGAAGCAGTATATTTAAACTGCATCAAAAAATTAAGTACTGGAAAAAATGTGTATGGTATATACATTCTGGGAAAGGGTGTTCATTTTCGTGAAGTTCATGGTAGGAGAGCCAAATAGGATTGAGTAGATTGTTATAGTGATAATCTGAGAATTCAGATGTTTGACAGAAATAAAGATGTGGTTTATGGGTGCAAATGTGACACATGAAGCATTCCATGTGACCAGATGAGACAAAATTGTTTATAAGGGTCCTTGATATTTTGAATTGTAATGATTTTCGAAATATCATTGACCATATTGTCTCTGTCATGTAAGGCCTACCTTACTTGCATTTTAGTATGCATTGGAATCTACAGTCATGCATGTGTAAAATGGTAGTATTTCATTCTTTCACTGATTAGGTGGTTCGCGTTTTGTGTTTTACTTTTTACCCACACTAAAATCCCTTTGGTCATATGTATTAAGAATCCCTCTGGTCATGCCACACAAAGGCTTTTCTCATGTTAGGTTATAAGGATGTGTATCTGCTCTTGAGACTGAATCTATGAATTATATTTAGCAAACTTGGAATAAGTACTCATATCATTAAAAACTCATTGAGATCCATATTATTGATGTTATCTTGCATCTGATCGGTTTGTACTTGTTGCTACTCTGGAGGCACTATTTTGTTATAAAATGTTGATAGAACTTGAGATACATGCGTATATCAGCATGATCTCGTGTTGATCCAGTAATAACTGAGATCCATGCATCAAACTTGAAATGTGGGATTATATTTTCAGGATCTTGAGCAGTTTTGTAATTAGGCCTTGCCCATATATTAATGAATTGACCTTGCATCTGTTTGACTGAACTTGTTACCACTCTTGAAGTCTTGAGGCCAATTGTTTAATCTGTTTGGTTATCATCATGGAGATTATGACTAACTATTGAGTAATGAGCCATATCAGGCTCACCTTGGTCTCTTGTTTAGGTGAATTGTTTAACTTCTTTTTCTTAACATAGGCTTTGCACAATACAGCAAAAACAACTTCAAGTTGACATATCTAGTTTGGTAAACATTGCACATTACTTTCATGCACATTCCTCAGTTTAATACATTGCCTTCTTTCAAATACCAGAGCATCAAACTGACCTATTTGTTATGGAAGGAAGGAGACATGTTTTTCTTTAAAAAGGAAATTCATTTGAGTCTTTTGTGTAGCTCTGATGCACAGTACACATTAAAGTGATACAGCATTTACAAGACACAAGTAAAAAAGCAAAAATAATGGAAGTTAATAATGTGCTTATTTGAATTAATTATGTTAGAAATAGCTACAAAGTTTGATCATCATGCATTTTATTTTAAATGCTGTTGTGTTGTGCACCTGGCATTGGGATAAAAGACTGCTTAAAATTATAAACATTGTTCTTGTGGGATGTTTAGTTCACTGCCAGTGTATTTCCAGTACAGTTTTATTTCTTTACAGTTAATGCTTATCTTTTTTAATAGCTTTGTGGCCCATGCAGAATTATTAAACTTGGTACTCATTTTAGACTGTCTTGTGGCCCATACAGATTTATTATGTTTGGTACACATATTAGACTGTTTTATATCCCATATGGCACATTTTAGCTGGTCAATCATATTAGACTGTCTTGTGGCCCAAATGTCTTTTTAAGTTTGATACACATTTTAGACAGTTTTGTGGCCCATATGGTATTTTTAAACTTCATAAACATAATAGTCTCTCTTGGGGCCCATGTAGCGCTTTAAGTTTGCTAAACACATTAGACTGTCTTGTGGCCCATATGTCCTTTTAAGCTTCGAACACACATTATACTGTTTTGTAGCCCATATGGCTTTATTTAAGATATTTTAAACACCATACACATATCAGACTGTCTTGTGGTCCATATGACTTGTGAAGGCTATTTTAAATTTGGTACATATTAGAGTACAGGTCAATACAAGAACAATGTTGTTGTTTCTGGAGTGCACGTCCACAACTGTTAAGGATATTTTAAGCTTGGTACACATATTAGACTGGTGTGTGGCCCATATGATATTTTTGAGCTTTGTAAACATATTAGACTGTCTTGGGGCGCATATAGCTTTTTAAGTTTGCTAAACATATTAGAGTGGCATATGGCCAAAGCAGCTTTTTAAGCTTGCTACACATATTAGAGTTCCTTTCTACTTTGTATACAATAGTGCAGACATGCTGGTGGTCAGAACTGTACTATTTACATTCACGCCTGATCACATACGTGTAGTGCAAAAGGTGTTTCAATGAACACCAAATAACAATGCCACCATTCTTCAAAGACCAGTAGTGAGAGTTCAGTTCTTTAAATGGTCACTATGGCTACTGTCACAATTGTTATTTAGCCCTGATGCATAGCGTGAAAGACTTTAAAGGAAAAACCCATGTTCCCACTGAGAACAGTTTACAATATGTCAATGAAGCAGACATTTTAGAGTTTACAAAAGCATATTTTTAATCTAGGACATGAAGAATATTGCAAAATAGTGATTTAGCGAAAATTCCAGGTTATTACATAAAACAAACCAATCAAGAGTTGTGATAATAAGGCTAAAAAGATTGCCACCATGGCAACCATGTTTTTTTGTAAGATTACCAGTAATAATAATGATGACTTTGTATAGCGCCTAATCTTTAGAAGCTCTAAGCGCTTTAGAACATTAGACAAAGCCTATAAGATAAAATACATATAATATTATTATAAAAACAAACACCATGAAATTAGAAAACATAAAAAATATGCTGAGAATATTTAAGGTAGGAAACATTATTAGGTCTTTAAGTTTGTTCTTGCAGTCGGAATAAGTGAATTTTGTTTACAAATGTTTATGTACCTTTTTGCTTAATCCTTTTTTCTGATTTGTAAAGTTCGTGGCCAATTAAAAGTCTATAAAAATACAGAGGGCTTCTTTATTTGAATCCATCCAGAGGGAAGTGTTTCCTTGTCCCTTTTAGGTAATTAGAATATATACCAGACCTTGAATTTTAGGGTGAACAGATTTAGTTTGTTACATCATATCAACATCTAGGAACTATTGTATTATGCAGTGGTTATCACAGCAACCATATTGAATCATGATGCAAATTCTACAACTGTGGAAATTTAGGCATGCATTATCCAAGCACAAACTAAGCACAATTTATTTACGGGGCACTCTACAAATATTACAAGCTTTGGAAAGCATGACAGGTGTAAGGTGAAGTTCTTTGCATTTGCAACATGGAGAGAATGCTGGCATACCACTATGTTACTTCAGTGTATTGTGGCCCACATTTCTTTACATTTTACTCTTGTAGGCATTGTAGATGGACTAAGCACACATCCAACCAACTATCTGCTCCCATATATTTGAAAAATCACTTGGAATTAATTTAAAGTGTGTCATTTTCAACAGTTATTAAAATAGGGAAAACAATTTTTGCCAAAGTAGATAATACTCGATTTTGAATGTGCAGTGATTAATTACAAAATATATAACAAATAAAATGTTATATTAAAAATTAATTGTCAGCTCTATTCTTTACGATTTATTTTTGAAGTCCAGGAAGTGAACATCATCAGGAAGATCTAGCAGTTCTGTTATAGGTACACATCTGAAGTAGTGTGTACACTATAACCCAAATAAACCCATTCACCATGCAATAGAAAAGGTGGAAGATACACAATGTCTGCACATTTATAATATTATCAATAAATAGACTCTAGATTATATAACTAATTTTCTATCCTTTTGTTCACAAGACACATCGTCTTAAAATCTGAAAAACTCAAACAATGTCATTTATTATCAGTGTAGAACCTCTTTGACTATTCAACATTTGATGATGAATTTGTTTTGTGTCCATTTTTAAAATGTTGACTTTTCAACTTCTATCAGAAATGTAAGGTTATACCAAGTCAGGTAAGGTAATTTATACTGAATACACTTTTCCTAAATGATCATGTTTATCTATGAATTTCATGTGTATAAAAGAGAAAATGACATTGTTATTTTTTAAATATTTTAATACGTATTAGAACTTTGTTAGTAACATTTGCCCAATAGATGAATTATGTAGCATGACCAATCGTTTCCCATAGAAATTGTCACAAAATGGATGAAGGGATGGTTGGAATGCTGCTTATGTAGAATATAGAGACAACGCGCACAAAAAATTAAGATGTTTTAAGTAGATGATTATGATGAATAGAAAAAATATATCTTGCACAATAGTAAGCAACAAAACAAATGCTGTTAAACCATTTTAAGTATTGTGTGTTTTTAAAGTTCTTAAGAGCGTTTTATGTTCACATGTATTTCCACACTGAAATTATTTTCGCTGTTATATACGCCCTCCAATGGCTTCTTTACTGCATAGGTACGCCCTCCAATAGCTTTACTACATAGGTACATCCTCCAATAGCTCCTTCATTGTGTAGGTGCGCCTTTCTATAGCTTCTCCACTGTAGTGAATGATAGGGTAATTCTTGTGACTGGGGCTACCGTGTCCCGATGTTCTTAGGATGTCCTGGGTTTGTCCACCGTTGTGGCAGGATTTCCTGGCTAACACAACTCCGCCCTTCAGCAGTCTCTCAAACTTGTCCATAGTAAGCCGTTCATGTGTCTCGACATACTTAGGAATGAAAGCAAACCTTACATTTTATGAATGACAATGAAATTTGAAATATTTGCATTGCAGCTGACCTATACAAGTAGATTATAAGATAAAATCATAGTGTATTCAACATAATAGCGTCGTATAGTTGAATATGAAGTCATAGTGTATTCAGTGTAATAGCATTGTATGGTTGAATATGAATTACAATAAAAATATTTGACATAATAGTCTGTAAGTTTTAAACAATGACTTATAATAATATACATGTAAATAGTGAAAACAATCTGCTTGAATGAGTTGTAATGAACAAAAAAGAATCAAAACTCTACTTCTATTCTATATACACACACCCCCAATATACCTCCCAACAGTCTAATTCCCAGTTGCAATACTTTTCGTGATATTATTCAACATCATAAAATAATAAATATTTCTACCTTAATCTGGCCACTTTAAATGTCCAAGTTTTAGCTCCTGTGAATAGAAATTGTAAGTGTGACTGCCTGAGATTTACATTGCATATGGACACTTTTTATAGATCCATTGCAGGTATCATAAAGTTCATGAGCTTCTTGCCTGGTGAGAACTATTACGCCACAGTCATGATCGTAATACTTTCATGAGTTTGTGTTCTACAGTGAACTCAAATAATGCATTTTAGATCAGTCGACTTCAGATATTTTATTTTCAGGTCATTATTATACTGTCAGAGAATCTAAACTTATCTAATGCATGAATGAATGAAAGAAATAAGTTTAGGTCAGTTTGTGACAGAAACTGAAATGGATTGCTAACGGTGAAAATAACAAAACAGAATCGTGGATATCTTTTGGACTGAAGATAAGCTAGTGTGCAAGTAATAACGTGCTTTGTATAGGTCCGCATAAGCAAGTCAAGTAAGGATTGCACTATTTTAGTAATATACATACATTTCATATTATTTTTATGTATACTATTTGACATAGCAATGCTGGAAAGATGGGTTTATATCATCACATTCTCAGATTGGTTACACTTGTTACCATTCTGGAAGCCACTTACATCATGACAGTTTTAAATGAATTGGCTAATGGGTGATACCAAAGCATTCTACATGTATAAGGTGATTTTGCATCTGATTTGCTGAGATTTTAGCACCTCCAGAAGCAATAGTTCTGATTCAGTTTTGATTAAATTTTGGAATATATGCTTTTATCATCAAGCCCTTGTACACGATTGAAAATGGGGAAATTGGTTGAGCTTGTGGCCACTCATGGAGCTATTTTTCTGATCCCAATTTGATCTCACTTAAAATGTGGGCTTGTAGCATCAACACATGGATGAATTCGATAATGAGTGAAATTCACATAAATGAATGAAGTAATCTTGGATCTGCTTGACTGGACTTGTCACTGCTCTGAAAGCCATGATTATTGATTTTGTCTTTATAGTTCATCTTGCTGCAATTGCAGATATCTGTCTTCTTTTAAGATTAGCATTTTCCTTCCTTTTTCCTCTTTCTGCAATTGCATACTTTCTTCTGAAGCTAAATACAAAAATTTAAACGTTAATTCCATCTAGTATTTTAACTGTAATTCTGTTAATTTCCTATCCAAACCAGATTCTGACTTCTTTATCAAACCCAAAGCACTTTTATGAATAAAACATTCCTTTCCACCAAATAAGAAACCAACATATCCATTGTCTCTTGCTTCGTTAAAGAAGCATTCTCTTCAGAAAGTTCACATTATTTGGCAAGTTCTAGCAGCTCGTCTTTTTTGAATGACTAACCCTTCCTGGATAAGATTTAAAATGAAGTTAACCACTTTAGATGACATTGTGAAATCTTGTTTGTATCACTATACATTTCCCATTTATGTGAAATGACAATACCAGGACTATGAAAATTCTGAAACAAAGTGTATTTAATAATTAAAACAAATTGAAGTTGTCTGAAATATTTTAAAGAAATCCATAACTTGGACAAGTTCTTCCAATTTTCAGTTATGAACCTATGGTCTTAAACTAGGTAACAGAAGAATGTGAAAACATATTTAGTACAATTCACCAAGTGATTTAATTCTCAAGAATACAAAATTGAAAATAAAAAAGAAACAGTATTGTGACTTAAATCCCAAATAGTCCTAAAAGTTATATCACAAGTTGAAAAGTATAGACTATTTCAAACAAGTTCCAGCGGATGTTCTGAATGAATTCCAGTCTTGAATATGCTAATGTGCTAGTAACCTGGAATGTTTTTGATGTGCCACCAGTGTTGATGTATCACAGTGGTATAATACAGAATGTCTTTAGATGAATGCCCAAAATAGTGATTTTATCCTACTGTCAATGAACACTTTGTAATTCTAATGAATAATTGAAACAAATCCTTTCCAATACTAACTGAACAGAACTAAAACTGATTCACAAAGACTGGTGTTAAGTTGTGGAATTATTAATTCTAAGGTAAACAAACCGTATATTAAAAATAGAGACACAATAACATAACCACAATGAGGTTCAACAGTTTATTTTAAGAACATTGTAAGTTGTCAGCAAGATTAGATCTATTAATAAACATTAGGTAGACCAGTTATATCCCGATGGGAATACCGATGTCAGAACTCACATCCAAGTAATCATGTTCAGCTGCAAGTAATAATGATCTTAAAATACAATTTACAAGAATTAACTATATAATCTGTTGTTTCTAATGTTTTGTATATCTATATTATAAATACAATTTTCATAATAAGAATGTTTGTAGGGATCATTTAATTAATGACATTTTAATATCCTATGAATAGGTTTGTACTGTAAGTGTAAGATGAGTCATGTATCAAATAAAAAAAATTGATTCATTCATAAGTTCCAAGGTTGAGTCAAGCTATGAGTGCAAGTAAACATTAGGTGATCTGACAAGTACATGAGTTCTAGTAAAAGACCAAGCTGACCTAATTTCTGATTTGTATGTGTAACCCATGCCATCCTTATTTACTTGTAAAGTGATTTCAAAAAGTCAAAAATTATTAACTCAGCCTCGTTACTTGCTATTTTTGTGCAATAGCATTCTATATAAGAATGGATGCTTAGAATTAAGCATTCTTAGTATGTTATTAGTCTTGGAAGAGTTATTGAGAAGAAATTATTTATTTCATTCAGTCATTCTGTGAAATTATAGTGCTCTAACATTCATTTAAAGGCTATTTTGGATATATAATCTGATAATAGTAGTACAAAATTACTGTGAATTCATTTCCACACTATTTGGATCCCACACCAAAACTGCCTACCCTTCTGCACATGAGATTATCACGTGAGATCTAACTCAGGTTAGTCTCATGTGCAATTTAACATGCAAACTAGGTAGAACTCACATGAGCAAATATATTCTAATAAGAAAATCACATGTGCAGGAATAGTTAACAAGAGCAATATCTTGTTCACATGAGCAAGATATGCTCATGTGAGCCACACCTTGCTCACGTGAGCAAGATCTGCTCATGTGAGGAACATCTTGCTCACATGAGCAAGATTTTGCTCCTGTGAGCGGCATCTTGCTCACATGAGCAAAAACAACAAAAAACAACTATAGTATTTAGTTTTTATTGAATATGTACATCTTTTACAAGAATTAAACAGAGTAAGATCAATATTCAAATCTAGTAATCATAAGTATATAATTTGAGTTCGATTAGTGATCTTTTAAAAAGGTAAGACAGCTAGAGTAAGTATGTATGTATGTATGTGTGTATGTATGTATGTATGTATATATGTATGTATGTACCTGTTATATTAATACAACACATTTATTCTAAAAACTTTAAGATCATAATGAAAGATACTGCTGGAAATTTGCTTCACATGAAAACCATTCTTCACTGTTCCAGAAAATTCAAAGCAAACAAAACGTGTAATGGACATTCCTGCTTCTGAATTTCATCATTTGCCAGTCTGCAACAATATTTTCACTTGGAGATTGTTCTCTTTGAATCATTGTACTTCCTGCTGACCACTGAATTTAAGTTATCAGGCTCAGTTTTGAACTGTTGAAAAATGAAACCTGAAATGGAAATGAAAAAGTTGGTAGAAGTTTTTTTTCTGATCACAGCATTTGATACATTATGTAAGGTGGATTTTTGAAGATTCGTTTTACAAGGTAAAGGCAAAATACATAATTGTAGTTTGGATTAGATGGCACTTTATCACACTGTGAAAATAAGGAGCCAACTGTTTTCCCAAGGACACACTTACGCAGTCAACCCAGTCTGAAAATTCATCCTTTGGACTATGAGTCAAATTGCTCTACCAATAGAATAACAATTTATAACTCTATTAGAATTACCGTGCATACATTTAATGATATTTTCAGATTATATCAGAGTGATTTATCCTGCATTGTTGAACCATGTGTCCAAAAGATAATATATATGAGCTTTGAAAAATGGTATATAGCAACCAAAAAGAACAATTTCCCAATATGTTCAAACTTGCTAAGCTAGCTATGAAAATGCCCCTTCATGTCTAAAAAATTGTTTTCAATAGAGCTCTGACAGAATGGATCAGGAAGAGATATACACGAATATTGAAGTTTTACTTAAATAACAGACTACTTTGTATCCCTAATCCCTCCTTTTTTGACAAGGGGGCTTCCCTCGTTAGATTGAATCCTGGCAGCAGCTCTGATTCTGTTATATTCCAGGCAACATGAATGTTATTGTTGATGCCTCAATAATAGTTGTGAGAGATTTTTAAAGAGCTTGCATCATTCAAAACTAAGCTAAGATCACAGTGCACTGGTTGAGTGTTAATAAAACAAAACATATTCAAAAGATAGAAACATCTAACGTCGATATTCACACAAAGAAAAGGTAAATCAGCCCGTACGAAATTGGCAAACGCATGGCTTATAAGTCATTTACATTCATTGCTTATAAAGGGCTTACTCATTATATGTGACTATTCACTGCGTATACAAGTCACTTCAGGTTTGCATATACTTGAATGATAATGACTTATATGTTAATAATGAATTATAGTCCTCTTGCATGTGAAATGTGATACTTTTGCATTACCTGTGAAATGTGAGATGCTTACTACATACATACATAATGTCAGTGAAATCTGATAAAATTTAACGAATTTGAGTTTGAAAACGTCCCCTCCTCTCCCCTCCCCATATTGGACAGGAACTCATATCTTCAGGTACCAATCATTAGTTTGATAGGATGTATTTCATGTAAAAAATTATCAATACGTTCTGACTTTATAAAAATCTTGTACATAATGATATTTAGTTGAAAGTTCCAGAAAATTAGCCTACTGGTTGGGATTCACCCTATTTGAAACAGACTGATAGACATCGCATTTTAATTAACCCCCTGTATAGTAATCGAGCAATAGATACAATTTCACTAGAAGAAGGCTTCTCAGGTTTGGTCTGTCATATATATATATATATATATATATATATATATATATATATATATATATATATATAATTTTCTATATGATAAATTAAATTGATTTGTTCTGGTACATTAACTCTTCTTTATTTAATTAGATTTCTCTGAAGGTTATTTATTTTAATTGAGATATTGAAGAGCTGATTACGTGGATCTGTGTATATCAATTACCTTTGATTAAGTGGATCTGTGTATATCAGTTCCCTTTGATTAAGTGGATCTGTGTATATCAGTTTTCTTTGCCCGTTGACTTGTATTGTTATAACTCAGATAAACCTTTCTTTCTAGCTACCATAGTTAACATTACTGGAGAAGAATCCACTTTTGGCATACTTGAATACAAATATTGTGAGAGTCTAATGTTTAAAGAAGGTTTTATCATTGTGCGCTTTAAAATAATGCTAATATGTTTATAAATGTCAAACAATTATTACTTTTTAGATGCCTGTCATGTCAACATTTAAGGCATTCTTCAGAATTAAAATATTAAACTTCAACTTGTTATAAATCTGAACATACACAAACTGAAATCTGGAAAAAATTTGTAACTGGTAGGAAAAGTAATACTGCACAAAACCACAAGAGAGTATAGTGTCATGTAGGAAAAGAATGGCATTTTCAAACTAGTGGGCATGAACTTGCAACCACAGTCTAATGTATGTTTGTCTACGTTACACGCTTTATTCACTAGGCCACATTAACTGTAGACGTAAAGCAATAAGGTCACATACAGGAACAAGTAAAATACTATTTGTTTGTCACAATAACTGCATGCAGGCACAAACAAGAAACCTCATACTTAATATCTGTTCAATTTAGTTTTGTATATTTTCTCCATTACAAATGAACAAATAATAGTATACTTATAGACAATATATACATGTACAGGGTCCAAAAGTTGTTGCAAATTAAAATTTCTGAATATCTGTTTTTTTATGACAATTTTAATTGCAGGACCATAATTGGGACTGTTAAATACAGTATGCCATTTTGCATGTCTTTGCTTGAAATACACCTTTCCCAAACTGAAATTGGCATCATCATTTGTTGCTAAACCTTGTCAAGATTTTATTGCAATATTGACAATGGTCAGTCCCTGGATTGCGATAAGCATCCACTTAAGTCTATTCTTAGGGAGCATTCATTTAATTTTCAATGGGGAAATGCATTCAAAGCTTGCTCAGATTTGCAGTATATAAGCCAGTGAACAATACTTACCATTTCTTCTCATGATACATAAGATCTGTACCAGAATGGCTCAGAGAATTTCATGACTATTTACAGTAACCATTTCAACACTTTGAACACAGTCTAAACATAATTTATAAATGGAGTCATTTTCGCTGTTTTCAGCCTCCATTAGTTTTGTGCCAGTCCTAGTAGGCAGCCCCATGACAGCCTCAGCAGATGTCCGCACTCCAGCCCTACAATCCAGTCCCACATTAGCCACAACATCTGGTATGATGCCATCATCAACATGAGGCCCCATGCCATCACCAACAGCTGCTGTCCTGCAAGTCCCAGCATCTGGTTCCAAAGCTTCCACTATGGCTGGTCCCATGCAATGCCCAACATACAGTTCCACAACAGCTGATGTAATGCAAAGCCAAGCATCTAGTTCCACACCAGGTAATTCTGCTGTTTGTAACTTTGCCATCCTTTTTCCAGTTGTATAACATGCTATAGTCATTTGAAATAAATTCACATGTTCATTAATTCATTAACGATTTCTAAACTTGCAATCTGACAAAATAGTTCCATGCACCAGCTTGATTAGCAATCATCATGCCAACTTCTGATGATGGTCCCCTCCTTTAGGTACAAGGTAAATACATGCCAAATTCTGATGATGGTCCCCTCTTTAGGTACAATGTAAACTATTGCCATTTTCTGATGATGGTCCCCTCTTTAGGTACAATGTAAACTATTGCCAAATTCTGATGATGGTTGCCTCTTTAGTTGCGATGAAAACTATTGCCATTTTCTGATGATGGTTGCCTCTTTAGTTACAATGAAAACTATTGCCAGATTTTGATGATGGTTGCCTCTTAGTTACAATGAAAACTATTGCCAAATTGTGATGATAGTTGCCTCTTTAGTTACAATGAAAACTAATGCTGCTCAACAGCTTAATAAAAACAACTGAAATTAATGTTGTGATGATTTCAAAGATGTTCTTAATCAATAAGCCACAGTCATTACCTATGCATGTTTTAAAATAATATAAACAAAGTTGAAGTGAGAAATAAAACACAATCCTAAAATGATCTTATTCTGATTACTTCTAAATCTGTACCCATAGATTTCAGAGTCTATATGTAACACTGAATAAATGGAGAATGAAAATTGTTCTTGAATATTTTCTTTCAATAGTACTTTGTACAATATTCACTTTAAGTATAAAATATGCACTTAATATACCCTTATCCGTGCTTGACAGAAAAATCTACAATTAATGAAACTTCATTTGTGAACAATTGCTTACGAATACAATGCACTTAATTTTATCTGATTGCTTTGAAAAGAATGTGTGCTGTTTTTAGATTGTTTCAGAAACATTTAGTTATTTTGAGCCACTTGAGATGATTTATATTGAATTAAGGTTTCACCCTTCGTACATGATTATAAATTTCTCAGCTAACTACAAATTTTATACGTCCAAAACAGAGTGACCAAGGTAGTTTACATATTTTAATTGTTTAAAATATCGACTTTGCAATGTCTGTCCAATACAAGAAACTTGGTGGCAAAAATAATGTTCCCTATAAAAACTTAAATATAAAATTGGGGATGGGATACAAGCGGTGATGAAAAAATATTATCATTGCTGTCTATGTACTTGTCATAAAATCAATTTAATATTATCAGCAAGTTTTGTGAATGTAATTTGTACTTAAAAATTGATTTAACACAAAACAAAAGATTTAAGTAATTTAGTATATTGTTGTACAAGGAACATGAGAAGTTTATACTGTTTTATCTGATTCTTCCATGTTTGTCAATCCTTGATAGCTTTCAGTTTATCAACACAGCGATATAATTATAGTTGACTTACAAATTGTGAGAATGACATAAAGCTGTGTAAGCAAATTTTTTGTTTCTTTACATCCCTAAACAGATCCGTCTACACCCCCCACAAGCTTCAGCTATGTCATCAAATTTGGGTTTATATTATGTAGAATTTTGTTTAGGTCATCAAGAAACTGCTCTTTATTTTGAAAAAAGTTTGGCAGTCTGTAAGGATAATGTTGTGTTTATTGTTCCTGTTTGCTTTGCACTGTACCCCTCTTCTGAAGTAAAAGAGCATAGTGGTCACTAGGATCAGACTTTGGTAATTTAACATTTGCCATATTGTGCAGTCAGTTAGGGTGCTTGATACTTATTTTACCATTGTAGGTTTATGTGCAAGCTGGACAAGGCTTAAATATTCAGTAAATTCCACCCATTTGTTTATTATCTGAGTATTACTTCAAAGTGCATGTTTCCTACTCCTGCGTTTAAAAGTCATTATGTAGTTGCAAAGATATATAAATACATTTGCCTGCCACTAGTACATTCAATATTTCGCAGAAAGAATTTGTCCTATTACCGCTTTTTGGCAGTTTTAATTTCCTAGGTTCTGTAATGTTTTCATTCTTCATAGATTCCATGGTACATGTTTATAAACAGCTGGTTTGAAGAGATGAGTTCATATAACAAGAGCATCATCAAACATTTGTACATTATTACCAAGACCATCCAAGAATTTTAATCTCTTCTAATACCGAAATGATTGATGGTCAAGTGTTTTGTGAGAAAATGATTTTTCAGCTTTCAAGCTATATTTCATTTTAAAGAGGACAAGCAAGTGATGACATGAATTACCCTAGAAACATGGATACTAATAATATTAACTTAAACCTAATCTAGATATGTGCATGTTTGCAACATCGACTTGAACCTACCCTAGCGATATGCATACTTGAAACGTTGACTAAAACCTACCCTAGGAATAAGCATGCTTCACACATTGACTTAAACCTACCTTGAAATACACATGATTGTCTCTTTGACTTAAACCTACCCTAGGAATATGCATGCTTGACAGATTTACTTAAACCTACCCAGAATATGCATCCTTGACACATTGACCTAAATGTACCCAAGGAATATGCATGCTTGACAAATTTACCTAAACCTACCCGAGGAATAAGCATGCTTGACACATTGACCTAAACCTATCCAAAATATGCATGCTTGACACATTGACATAAATATACCCTTGGAATATGCATGCTTGACACATTGACCTAAATGTACCCTAGGAATATGCATGCTTGACACATTTACCTAAACCTACCCTAGGAATATGCCTGCTTCACACATTGACCTAAACATACCCTAGGAATATGCATCCTTGACACATTGTCCTAAACCTTCCCTAGGAATATGCATGCTTGACACATTGACCTAAACTTATCGTAGGAATATGCATTCTTGGCACATTCACCTAGTAAACCTACCTTAGGAATATGCATGCCTGACACATTGACCTAAACCTACCCAAGGAATATGCATGCTTGACACATTGACCTAAACCTTTCCTAGAAATATGCATTCTTGGCACATTCACCTTAACCTACCCTAGGAATATGCATGCTTGACACATTTACCTAAATGTATCCTAGGAATAGGCATGCTTCACACATTGACCTAAACCTACCCAGAATATGCATGTTTGACACACTGACCTAAACCTAACTAGAACATGCATGCTTGACACATTGACCTAAACCTACCCTAGATATATTCATCCTCGATACAGTGACTTAAACTTTCCCTAGGAATATGCATGCATGACAGATTGACTTAAACCTAAAAAAGAAATGTGCTTGCTTTACACATTTACTTAAACCTACCTTGAAATATGCTTGCTTGACACATTGACTTAAACATAACCTAGGAATACCCAGGAATATGCATGCTGGACAGATTGACCTAAACTTCACCTAGGAATATATATGCTTGACATATTGACTTAAACCTGCCCTAGGAATTTGCTTGCTGGAGAGATGAGTTCAACGTACCCTAGGAATATGCATGCTTCATGAATGACCTAAACCTACCAAGGAGTATATGCATGCTTGACACACTGACCTAAACCTACCAAGGAGTATGCATGCAGGACACATTGACCTAACACTATCAAGGAGTATGCATGATGGACACATTGATCTAAATGTACCCTAGGAATATATATGCTTGATACATTGACTGAAACCTACCCTAGGAATATGCATGCAGGGCACATTGAACTATACCTACACTTGGAATTTACATGCTTCACACATTGACCTAAATCTACCAAGCAGTATGCATGCTGGTCACATTGACCTAAACTTACCAAGGAGTATGCATGATGGATGCATTGACCTAAATGTGCCCTAGGAATATGCATGCTTGACACATTTACCTAAACCTAGCCTAGGAATATGCATGCTTGACACATTGACCTAAACCTACCCTAGAAATAAGCATGCTTGGCCTATTCATCTAAACCTTCTTCGAAATATGCATGCTTCACACATTGATCTAAACATACCCTAGGAATATGCATGCTCCAGACATTGACCTAAAGCTACCCTAAGAATATGCATGCTTGACACATTGACCTAAACCTACCCTAGGCATATACATGCATGACACATTGGCCTAAACCTACGCTAGGAATATGCATGCTCCACATATTGACCTAAATATACCCTAGGAATATGCATGTTTCACATGTTGACCTAAACCTACACTAGGAATATGCATGCTTGACCCATTGACCTAAACCTACCCTAGGAATATGTATGCTTGACACATTCACCTATACCTGCACATGGAATAAGCATGTTTCACACATTGACCTAAACCTATCCTAGTAATATGCATGTTTGACCCCTTGACCTAAACCTATCCTAGGAATATACATGCTTGACACATTGACCTAAACCTACCCTAGGAATATATATGCTTGACACATTGACCTAAACCTACCCTGGGAATTTGCATGCTCCACACATTGACCTAAACCTACTCTAGGAATATGCATTTCTGACACATTGACTCAAACAAACGCAAGAACTATGCATGCTTGACACATTGATTTAAACCTATCATCGGAATATGCATACTGGACACATTGACCTAAACCTACCCTAGATATATTCATGTTTGACACAATGACTTAAACTTTCCTTAGGAACATGCATGCCTGACACAGTGACTTAAACCTAAAATAGAAATGTGCTTGCTTTACACATTTACTTAAACCTAACCTAGAAATATGCTTGCTTGACACATTGACTTAAACATAACCTAGGAATA
Source organism: Sinohyriopsis cumingii (assembly GCA_028554795.2). Classification (NCBI taxonomy): domain Eukaryota; kingdom Metazoa; phylum Mollusca; class Bivalvia; order Unionida; family Unionidae; genus Sinohyriopsis; species Sinohyriopsis cumingii. The sequence continues at coordinate 31,722,148 of CM068833.1, forward strand.
CCCAGTAATGTGCATGCTGGACAGATTGACCTAAACCTAACCTAGGAGTATGCATGCTTGAGACATTGACTTAAACCTCCCCTAGAAATTTGCTTGCTGGAGAGATGAGCTCAATGTACCCTAGGAATATGCATGCTTCATGAATGACCTTTAACCTACCAAGGAGTATATGCATGCTGGACACACTGACTTAAACCCACCAAGGAGTATGCATGCTTGACACATTGACCTAAACCTAACAAGGTGTATGCATGATGGACACATTGACCTTAACATACCAAGGAATATGCATGCTTCACACATTGATCTAAACGTACCCTGGGAATATGCATGCTTCACACCCTGACCTAAATGTACCCAAGGAATATGTTTGATACATTGACCTAAACCTACTCTAGGAATATGCATGCTTCACATGTTGACCAAAACCTACCCTAGGAATATGCATGTTTGACCCCTTGACTTAAACCTATCCTAGGAATATACATGCTTGACACATTGACCTAAACCTACTCTAGGAATATGCATTCCTGACACATTGACTCAAACAAACCCAAGAACTATGCATGCTTGACACATTGATTTGAACCTATCATCGGAATATGCATACTTGACCCATTGACCTAAACCGATTTTAATAATATGCTTGTTTGACACGTTGCCTCAATTTTACTCAGATTATACATGCTTGACATAGTGACTTAAATATACCAGATCATACATGCTTGACATAGTGACTTAAATATACCAGATCATACATGCTTGACATAGTGACTTAAATATACCCAGATCATACATGCTTGACATAGTGATTTAAATATACCAGATCATACATGCTTGACATAGTGACTTAAATATACCCAGATCATACATGCTTGACATAGTGATTTAAATATACCAGATCATACATGCTTGACATAGTGACTTAAATATACCAGATCATACATGCTTGACATAGTGACTTAAATATACCCAGATCATACATGCTTGACATAGTGACTTAAATATACCAGATCATACATGCTTGACACTGTGACTTAAATATACCCAGATCATACATGCTTGACATAGTGACTTAAACCTACACATGGGATATGCTCGCTTGACACATTGAGTTGAACCTACACTAGAGAGATGCATGCTTTACACATTGACTTAAACCTACTACATAAATATGCATGCTTCAGCCATTGATCTACACCTACTCTAGCAATATGCAGGCTTGACAGGTTGACTTAAACATACCCAAGGAATATGCATGCTGCAGAGACTGATTGAAACTTACCCATGAACTATGCTTGCTTTACATATAGACTTAAACATAACCTAGGAAAACCCAGCAATATATATGCTTGACACACTGACCTATATATTTGCATGACGCATTGACTTAAACCAAAATTAGAAATATGCTTGCTTTACACATTGACTTACAGCAACCCTAGCAATACCCTTGGAATTTGCTTGCTGGAGAGATTTAGTTGAATGTACCATAGAAATCTGTATGCCTGACACATGATCTAAACCTACCCAGGGGTATGCATGCTGGATACATTTACCTAAACCTACCCTAGAGCTATTCATGCTTGACACATTGACTTAAACCAACCCTAGAAATGTGATTACTTGACACATTGGCATAAACATTTCCTACAAATACACTAGGAATATGCATATAGAAGAGATTGAGTTGAATGTTCCATAGGAATATGCATGTTTGATAAATGACCTAAACATACCCAGCAGTATACATGCTTGACACATTGACCTAAACCTACCCTAGATATATTCATGTTTGACACAATGACTTAAACTTTCCTTAGGAACATGCATGCCTGACACAGTGACTTAAACCTAAAATAGAAATGTGCTTGCTTTACACATTTACTTAAACCTAACCTAGAGATATTCTTGCTTGACACATTGACTTAAACATAACCTAGGAATACCCAGTAATGTGCATACTGGACAGATTGACCTAAACCTAACCTTGGAATATGCATGCTTGAGATATTGACTTAAACCTCCCCTAGAAATTTGCTTGCTGGAGAGATGCGTTCAATGTACCCTAGGAATATGCATGCTTCACGAATGACCTTTAACCTACCAAGGAGTATATGCATGCTGGACACACTGACTTAAACCCACCAAGGAGTATGCATGCTTGACACATTGACCTAAACCTACCAAGGAATATGCATGCTTCACACATTGATCTAAACGTACCCTGGGAATATGCATGCTTCACATACTGACCTAAATGTACCCAAGGAATATGTTTGATACATTGACCTAAACCTACTCTAGGAATATGCATGCTTCACATATTGACCAAAATCTACCCTAGCGATATGCATGCTTGAACTATTGACTTAAACCTACCCAGACTATGCATGATTGTCTCATTGACTTAAACCTACCCAGACTATGCATGATTGTCTCATTGACTTTAACCTACCCTAGAAATATACATTTGACACATTGACCTAAACCTACCCAGTAATATGCATGCTTGATACATTCACCTAAACCTTCCCGTATATATGCCTGCTTCACACTTTGATTTAAAGCATTTCCTGATTGACTTGAGTCCATAATGCTTAAATTAGATCTACTATTCTCAACATTAGCATTAGTGTATTCACTTTTAAAAGCGTATGTGTTTGTGTTTATAATGACACACATTCATCCATGACAGACCTATATACATCCTACACTTCTCAGAAGGCATTTTCTAACCAGTGCAGTTGGAAGTAGAAATAAATATGTCTATTCATTGGTAAACATTCCATATTAATGACTGTGCATTGCCTAATATGATATGTTATTTTCTGCCTACTTTCCATTGTATAATATGTGAATGTACAAGTTAAAATGTCAAATAGCAAACCAGCTCAACCTTTAAATATACATACTACATTAAACATTGCAAACATGTCTTAAAAAAGAGGCAGCATCAAATTAGTTTGAATATATTTTCTGTTTGATTATGTTTACAATGACTGTTGGAAATTAGTGGAAGTAGATGTGAATTATGTAGTCATTGATTACTCTCTGGTTTTAATTTTATCTCAGTTTTGCTTTTATTACACCATGACATATCAGCTTCCAATTTCATTCGAGTTTTTCAATTAACCAAGTCTACCATTTCTGGGGATGGAATCTAAAATGATAATACAAATAAACATTGTAATCTTCTAAGGCAAAGTTTGGCTGCTTCTTTACACTTATGTCAGAGATATATCAGTGATTGATATCCAAAATTAAAAACAAACAGTCACATAGATTCAATTCGATTTTAGCATCTTGCTGACCTTTACAGAGATTATATGTTTCATGGTCACATTTTGGTAACTTCTGTCATATCTGCTTGGCAAAGTTTGTCCGAAAGTTTGGCAAAAGCGAAAGTGTCCTGATTATAAAATAACCTTTCTTAAAACACATTTTTTTGCTTTGTTTTATAATTTATCTTACATGGTAATGATCAAAATGGAGCATACACCACAGGATAAATGTAAGGACTGACTTGCAATACTATTGAAAAAGCTTCTCTGATAACAAATATTTTCTTTTCATAAACAGGACATTTTTAAATTCTAGTATAATTATTAAAATATTTACTATAAAAAATACAATATTTGGCCAAAATCGTAGCCCTGGTTGGTGAAGGTTAAGTATATTTTACTGCTAATCCTTTAGTAAATAGATCTGCACATAATTTGTATGCACCAGTGGAAAATATGAGTGGTTTAGAGCTCAAAGGCGTTTTACATTCCAAATTTTGATATACACACTTTGGAATCAAAACAAGTGTCAGAATCTCATTTGTGTGTTAATCTTTAATTTTTGAAAAGATATTGAAACTGCCTAAATATGAATATATTCCTCATAGCAAACACCATACTGGGATTCTCAGAATGTGCCTTATTATTAGTCCGTGTCATCCTGTTGAGACAATTCAAACTCATTTCCATAGAAAATGGTACTTAAATGTTCTGTTTAATAATTCTTGTCAACACAGACATAGCGTTATGTAAGTTATGGTGACAGAGCATGACAGAAATCACAATAGGCATGTCAGGCTAGAAGAAATTAACCATCTTTAGCAGTTTCACAAAGTATTATAATAAACAGTGATACAAATTTACCAATATTTGTCACTTTGATTTGCAACATTTAGTACTGCTGTTCGTGCTGGAACATGGAAAGCATGATAACTAAATATATATGAAATGCACAATCCCTGTTTACTTGACACTGTACTCTCTATGAGAATTATTATTTATGGAAGTATATACAGGTATTGTAACTAATGTGTGTAATAAAAATGAAACACACAAACTGTTTACTTAACACTCTACTCTCTATACCCTTCTCTATGAATACTATTTGGTCTGGAGGTATGTAAAGGTATGCAAACCAATGTGTGTAATATAAATAGATAGGCTAGCTAAACTATAAACTTAGGAGAGTGAATTAAATTTTACTGAACTGTAAACTTAGTGAATATTCACCAAATATATGTCATGAAGATTTATTGCCTAAACTGTTATCCCTAACTTAGCCAATACCTAATACTTGAACACATGTAACTCATTCAAAAGTTGTGGGCAGTGTAACAAACTAATCAAAAGGTACAGAAAGATTAAATACCAGAAGCAGTAATAACAATAGTGGTAATTCTAAACCCATTAACTCTCCTAACATTCTTATTTTTAATCCTGACTCTGTTGATGAACATAATGATGATTGTGATAATATGTAAGGTAGCCTGAACAAGCCACTATGTCATGTTGTTATCATCAAGATAATCATGGTCAGAGACAACAAGGTTAGGATTAGAAACAGTGGAGTTAATTGGTATAAGATTACCACATTTCCCATCCTTAACCGATTCGGCCCCGATCCCGTCTGTAGGCGTGATGAGGCTGTACCCTACTTCAAAGCCCTGCAGCATCAAGGCCATTTAAGATAGACCTGCGTGGATGGTATTAAAAATAGCAGACAGATATAGCTCTAAAATGATATCAAATAATCTGGAAGTTCTAGTTGCACTACAAAATACAGTTAGAAAAAGCTCATTTTTTGAACCCCTTTTTTTCCACCCAAAATTCGCTCGAGATCGGAATGCGGTTTTGTGTCCGGATTTTAGACCTTTCGGCCTCAGATCTAAGGCATAACTGCACACAGACAGGTGAACCTTTGCAAAAACTAGGATAAGGTGGGCATTTGGAAGAAATTGCGGTCTCCATACGAAAATGATGGGTCTATTAAGCAAAAAAAAAAAAAAAAAAAAAAAAGAACTCCAACTTTTACCCTTTGCTCATGCGCAAGCAAAATAACCAATGGAAATTGATGTTTCTAATACAACTAGGCATTATTCTCATGGATAATCCGTTGAAAACCGCTGTGTTACGATGCATTCAGAAATAGCACCCCAAATCTCGTTCCTACGCACATTTCAGGCAAAAACGACAAAAACCTCTGGGGCCGAATGAGTTAATACTACCAGTGTTATAGCATGTCTTCTTGTGTCTTATCATACTGTTTTCTATTACTTCTTTGTCATGATGTGTATATTCAAACGCCTGTACTTCGATAATTTGATGCATACATCAGGTACAACTTTAGGTTCAGTTGTAGGTACTGGTACATGTGTAGGTAGTGGTCAGTAATAGTGACAGCGTTTCGTATTGCTTCAGTATTGGTAAAGTATGTTGATTCATTTGTGGATGCAACCTTTGATAATGGTTGAATTATGCTAACTGTTAATTAAGAAGAAATTCTTCATCAAATATATTCCAACTTTTCAGTTAGTATTGTACAGTGTATGATTTGCCTTTACCAGTGTGTGTGTGTGAGTGTGTGTGTGTGTGTGCGTGCAACTCAGTTACCAATGATAAGATTTATCTCCATTAAAAGATGACACATTTTGGCACTTAAATATTATTATGTTTTTTCTGGTACTCATTGGTACTATTAATTTTTGGTAACGGTGTATCTTGAACTCTAAAGTGAAAGTTCAATCACCAGTACTTAAGCTTTCTCCAAAGCTTACCTGATTAGACAGCTATAAGTGTTAGAGAACTATTTTGTTATTGTATATTTCACAATGAAAATAACCAATTTGTACAATAGTGTTATATCCTTTTTACTTTTTGCACATCATTGATTGTTGCAAATCTATATCTAATAAGTATTTAAGAATGTTATGGAGCAGTTTAGAAGTTATGTCAGGGTTCTTCATCAGTATTTTAGTTATCTCATTTTAATTTTTGCCGTAACATTTTGGTAAAAGAATTCCTTACTCGAGTAATTAATAGCCACTAAAGTTTCAATCTATCTATTGAAATTCTTTTTTTCATTCTTTTGCTTATCTTCTTGAGGGATTAGTTAAAAACATAATTCAGGAATGGATTTTGTAGCATGTTTTTAAATGTCATAACACCATTAAGCTTGGCTGATGTCATAACACAATTATGCTTTGTTGATGTCATAACACAATTATGTTTTGTTGATGTCATAACACCATTAAGCTTGGTTGATGTCAAAAGACCATTATGCTTGGTTGATGTCATAACACCATTAAGCTTGGTTGATGTCATAACACAATTATGCATCATTGATGTCATAACACCACTAAGCTTAGTTGATGTCAAAAGACCATTATGCTTGGTTGATGTCATAACACTATTAAGCTTTGCTGATGTCATACCACCATTAAGCATGGTTGATGTCATAACACTGTTAAGCTTGGCTGATGTCAAAACACCATTAAGCTTAGTTGATGTCATAACAATATTAAGCTTGGTTGATGTCATAACACAATTATGCTTCATTAATGTCATAACACCACTAAGCATGGTTGATGTCAAAAGGCCATTATGCTTGGTTGATGTCATAACACTGTTAAGCTTGGCTGATGTCATAACACCATTAAGCATGGTTGATGTCATAACACTATGTTCTTGGTTGATGTCATAACACCATTAAGCTTGGTTGATGTCAAAACACCATTATGCTTGTTTGATGCCATAACACCATTAAGCTTTGATGATGTCATAACACCTTTAAGCTAGGTTGATGTCGAAAAGATCATTAAGCATGGTTGATGTCATAACACAATTATGTTTTGTTGATGTCATAACACCATTATGATTGGTTAAGGTCAAAAGACCATTATGCTTGGTTGATGTCATAACACAATTATGCTTGGTTGATGTAATAACACCATTAAGCATGGTTGATGTCATAACACAATTATGTTTTGTTGATGTCATAACACCATTAATCTTGGTTAATGGCAAAAGACCATTATGCTTGGTTGATGTCATAACACAATTATGCTTCATTGATGTCATAACACAGTTATGTTTTGTTGATGTCATAACACCATTAAGTATGGTTGATGTCATTACACCATCAAGCATGGTTGATGCCATAACACCATTATGCTTGGCTGATGCCATAACACCATTAAGATTGGTTGATGTCATTACACAATTATGCTTCATTGATGTCATAACACAGTTATGTTCTGTTGATGTCATAACACCATTAAACTTGGTTGATGTCATTACACCATCAAGCATGGTTGATTCCATAACACCATTAATATTGGTTGATGTCATTACACCATCAAATGTGATTCATGCCATAACACCATTATGCTTGGCTGATGCCATAACACCATTAACATTGGTTGATGTCATAACACCATTAAGCTTGGCTGATGTCATAACACCATTAAGCGTGGTTGATGTCATAACACTTTTAAGCTTGGTTGATGTCATAACACCATATTCTTGGTTGATGTCATAACACCATTAAGCTTGGGTGATGTCATAACACCATTATGCTTGTTTGATGCCATAATACCATTAAGCTTTGTTATGTCAAGACACTAATAAGCTTGCTTCATGTCAAAAGACCATTATGCTTGGTTGATGTCATAACACCATTAAGCTTGGCTGATGTCATAATAAAATTAAGCTTGGTTGATGTCAAAACACAATTATGATTCGTTGACGTCATAACACAATTATGTTTTGTTGATGTCATAACACCATTAAGTTTGGTTGATGTCTAAAGACCATTATCCTTGGTTGATGTCATAACACCATCAAGCTTGGTTGATGCCATTACACCATTATGCTTGGTTGATGCCATAACACCATCAAGCTTGGTTGATGTCATAACACCATTAAGATTGGTTGATATCATAACAAAAGTAAGCTTGGTTGATGTCATAACACAATTGTGTTTTGTTGATGTCATGACACCATTAATCTTGGTTGATGTCAAAATACCTTTATGCTTGGTTGATGTTATAACACCATTAAGCTTGGTTGATGTCATAACACCATTAAGCATGGTTGATGTCATAACACCATTAAGCTAAGTTGATGTCATAACACCATTATGCTTGTTGATGCCATAAAACCAATAAGCATAGTTGATGTCATAACACCGTTAAGCTTGGTTGATGTCATAACACCATTAAGCATAGTTGATGTCATAACACTGTTAAGCTTGGTTGATGTCATAACATCATTATGATTGGTTGATGCCATAACACCATCAAGCTTGGTTGATGTCATAACACCATTAAGCTTGGTTGATGTCATGACAAAATTAAGCTTTTTTGATGTCATAACACAGGCATGCTTCGTTGATGTCATAACACCGTTAAGCTTGGTTAGTGTCATAACACAATTCAGCTTGGTTAATGTCATAACACCGTTAAGCTTGGTTGATGTCATGACACCTTTAATCTTGATTCATGTCATAACAGCATTAAGCTTGGTTCATGTCACAACACTGTTAAGCTTTGTTGGTGGCAAAACAGCGTTATGCGTGGTTGATGTCATAACACCATTCAGCATGGATGATGTCATGACACCATTAACCTTTGTTGTCATGACCCCATTAAGCTTGGTTAATGTCATAACACATTATGCTTGGTTGATGTCATAACATGATTATGCTTGGTTGAAGCCATAACACCATTAAATTTGGTTGATGTTATAATACCATTAAGTTTGGTTGATGTCATAACACCATAATATCATTAAGCTTGAATTACTTAGCTTTCCATAACAACGTTAAGCCAGGTTGATGTCATAACACCATAAAGCATGGTTGATGTCATAACACCATTAAGCTTGGTTGATGTCAAAAGACCATTATGCTTTGTTGATGTCATAACACCATTATGCTTGATTTATGCCATAACATCATTACGCATGGTTGATGAATTACTTAGCTTTCCAGTTCAAGCAAAATTAAAAATATTTAAAAACTGGCTTGGATATTTTTAGACACTATCATCATTTTGTAAAATTAATACTTCTTTGGTTGCATATTTCTAAATGCAATTGGTGGACTTATCTGAATCATAAAACTATAATAGGATATATATATATATATATCACATACATTAAAAACAACATTGCTTTTAAAGTGTTGGTAAAAGGCAATTTGCTATACCAGTACTATTGGTACATCAAACTGTGATCCGCCCTTGGCACAATAATACGCACATATAAACATTCTCGCATCAGTGTGCAGTTGGTTCTGTATTATTTATGGATTTCCATTAATCATTAGTGACGTATGAAAATAACGATAAAAAGAATTAATGATCCCTGTTTTTTAAATGAATTTAATATGGTACACATTTTCATCTCAATCGTTTCTGTTTTCTTTTCTCCATCCACTCTCATTCATAACGGACAAACTACACGGATATGTGGAGTGAGAGAGAAAAGGAATTAGGGTTGGATTAGAACCTTGAAATAGAAATTACACCAAGTAACATACAAGAATATGGTTCGTCATATTGGTATGTGTGCATTTTCCTTGAGATTTTTCCACTGTTTATCAGTAATACAAAGTTGCAAACTATGTCGACATTATATGGTAAATTTCTCAATTATGTCGTACACATATTGTGATGTATTTAATGTTTGCTGTTCTTGTCATTTCTTAAACATATTATAATGTTCTAAAAATCAATTAGTTTTTAATTAAATATGAAAATGTCCAAAGGTCTCTCTCTCTCTCTCTCACTCTGGACCATCATAGCAAGATAGGGGATAAAATCTGTGAAATGATGGGCGTAGAGTATGTTTGTTTTTGTCATCCCGCGATGTCTCTGGACGTATGAATGATGATACAAGTTAGGTGAGAGAGAGAGAAGGAGAGATGGAAAGTAGAATTTTAAAATAAAACTCAGACCAAAGAGAGAGAGTTTTAAAGTCAAAGAGAGAGAGAGAGAGAGTTTATGGTCGGTGGTACTGTTACTAAGGTAGAATAATGATTTAGATCAACTGGAAGTACATAAACATAATTTAATTACCTCGTGTTGGTTCGTCACTTCACTTAGCTTCTATTCCACATTAATTTATATGCACCAGTATGTGAATGGATAAGAATTCATGTGAATGGCATTGCTAGCCAAGTGTTTGTAGTGCTCTACTTTCATAATTGAAACCATCTTTCATGTTTAAATCATAAATGTGTATTATATTGATTTAAACAATGTGAAGAAAAATAGAAACTATAAAAGAAAACAATCAACTTATCAACATGCAATAGCAACATAATGCATAGAGCTACATGTAGCAGATACAATCAGGGAATGGTCTTTCACTCGATCAATACACAGCTGCCTGTAGTAAATCTGAACTCAGTTCAAAGGACAAATATATCTATTTGTATGTGATGTAAATAAAATATATGTATAGGATGTATGCTGTTTCAATGATATACCATCCGTATCAACAAATTTTACAAGGAAACTCAACCAGCTTCAGTTTCTTTTAATGAAAAATGTATACATCTCATGGTATATCACTGATACAGCATATAGGCTGATATATATATATATATATATATATATATATATATATATATATATTCCTAGAGAAACCTACTGTTGTTATGTGACATGAATCAATTGTAAAAGGGGACACATACATTTCATAAGACTTACAATTTGAGTTCTGTCATTGTGTATTGGGTTTTTAGGTTGTCATTCACAATTCTATAATGCCTTGTAGGTATAGAGGGACAAAAGAGGAGTTTAAGTGATGACAAAGATGAACCTGCACCCAAGAGATTCCTGTCAATAAGGCAAGGTAGGAATGTGTTACGAACTTACCTTTCCACTCCAGTTTCAATCAATGTGTTAATTTTCTTTCACAATCAAATGCATGCATTTCCCTTGGTGTGTAGTCTCAGATCCACTTGTTCTTCCTGTTGTTTGATCTATATGTTTGGGATCTAGTTATCACTGAGTTTGTCTGTTTGTCTTAGTTTAAACTCATTCAAGGTATTTCAACTACACTTATAGTCTGCATAGTGGCAATCATGAATCACACCCCACCTCTGTAATCGAAACCATTTACAGGTTTCTGGCACAATTGCATTTGATTTTTTAGTCCCTTGATACCTTGCACATTTCATACCAAACCTTATTTCATCAGTTCAGTGCAAGCATTTTTAAATTCGGAAAAATAGAGTCGTAAGATGTTATTGCCCGAGTAATAATGGAGAGGGGGCATCATTTGAATTTTAAACTGTCTATATATTTTTATTAATATGGAACCAAATTGTAACATCATCAATATACATGTTGAGAGTATTGCACCAATATCATACAAGTGAGCTTTTTATAAAATTGAGAAAGCGAACCCATGAATAGGACCATAGGGTACTCAGTTGCTGGACTATAGTGTATCCATAAATAGGACCATAGGGTACCCATAATGAGGACTTTAGGTACCGATGAGTAGGACCATAGGATACCATGTGTATTACTATATGGTACCCATGAATAGGACCATAGGGTACTCATGTGTTGGACTATAGTTTACCCATGAATATGACCATTGGGTACCCATAATGAGGACTTTATGTGCCGTTCAGTAGGACCATAGGATACCCATGTGTAGGACTATAGGGTACCCACGAATAGGACCATAGGTCACTCATGATCAGGACTATATGGTACCCATGAGTAGGATTATTGGGTACCCATAAGAAGGACCACATGGTACCAATAATTAGATTTTATCGAAATGATTTACCAAGGGAGGTATTTCATCTCTAGATATCTGTTGTTCAAACAGGTTTCTACATTTCTATTATTTTTGTATTAGAATCATCATTTAAGATTCCTTATTCTTTTAATTTAGCTTGCATCAATTAGGTCACAATTTTGAGAAATATTTCTTCTTTCATAACTTATAAACATACCTATATACTTTCCTTAAGTATTATTTTGGGTGTAATATGAACAGATCATGTTATGGTTAAAAGTATAGGTATATCAAACATCTGTTTTCTTTCTACATTCTCTTGATATATGTGACTAATCAAAACAGATTTAATTCCTTACCAAATCGCATAAATGGCCATTTGGCTTAATGCCATTTAAATATATGTGGATACATTTTTTTAAAATTGTGTAATATTGTTTGCAATGCAACACATATAACATTTCTGTTGTGTTGTTTGCACACATGTCTTTAATTGTATTCTTTAATGCATATTTCAGGAACAGTTGGAAGTGCATGCAGTAGAAGTGTCATGGAAGAACAATCTGTAAGTAAATTTGAAATATGATCTAAAGGTTCTTCCTGAGCAGTAGTTTAAATGATCAGTGAGATTATATCCTAATTTTTTTATTAAGAGATATTTGTGAAAATGATGTTCTCATTATGACTATAGCAGTCCTTTTAAATACCCAAGAAAACCAGTATTCATTAGGTACAGCATATGAACATGAAGTCATAGTTTATGTAGACATTAGCGTTATTAATCATTAGACGCAGCCTATGAATATAGTAGTCCTGTTTTACACCCAGGAGAGTCAGTTTTCATTAGGTACAGCTTATGAACATGGCAGTCCTATTTTCCATACTCAAGAGAGCACATATTCACTAGATACAACCTCTGCAAGTCGAATTTGTATAGAGCATTATACGAAAATTATAATGCTGAATATGAATAATTTGCAATATGTACTCAGGTTTTAAATTTGCTTTTAGCCAATTCTTCATCTCTACAGAATGAAGTAGGACATGTGAATAACCAGATGTCCTGGAAGATCATTCTTAAGTTACTAGTTAATATTTTTTAAAATAATCTCTGTAATATATAATGTAACACATTATTGTTGTGCCTGCTTTGCAAAAGCTAAACACAATGATCACTTGTGCATGTCTGGGTGTTCATCTATCCATACCCAATATATTCAATTATGAAGATTTTTATTTCAGTATTGTTTTACCCAACCCTCTTACAGTTTGAAAATCCTCTCGGGTTGGGCTTGAAATGCAGGCAATAGCCAACTTCTTGTTGCACTTTGTTAATGTTGCGTGACATAAAAGAGTTTCATGCTGACTTTGCACTACATATGTTCCCAAGTTTAGATGAAGATGCAGTTATGTATGTTAGAATGGAAACACTTTTTGTGCTTGAATCGTATTTGCCACACTCCAAATGTATGTGGCAGTAACATGATTTGTGTTCTATTTGCAATCATCCGTCCTTGATCTATAAAGAACATTGTTTAAGTGTAATTGTAAGAAATGTACATGTACGATAGCCAATTTAATGTTTTGTACTGAAAGACCTAGATGTGTGAAAATGTGTTAACAGTCATTCAAGTTGTATGATTTATGTTTCATGAATTACATGACATCTTATTGAGTTGACAAAATCTAAATACGTGATATAATTGGTTAGTATATGCAGAATGTGAAATTGGTAAAAAGACTAACACAGTTTAAATAATAAATACAGTTTTAATAATAATAATAATAATAATAATAATAATTATTTTAACAATTATAACAGTTTTCAGTTAACATTTTTTTGTATAGAGAACTGTCTTGGAATTAATTATATCTAGCTACTATGTTGTTTGTTTGATGAACCTATGTAATAGTTTGTACAATTTTACATTTTCGTAACACATAATCAATTCATGTCATCTGAGACTTGTGGGGCATAAAGTACTTTACATTAATTTATTGAATTCATTATTGTAAGTAGGCTTTTGCCACATGACTGAAGTAATTTTACATTTGTTCTAATTTAAGTCAGATACATTGTATGAAAGTTGTTGAATATTCTCTGTTGTTTTCTTGCTTTAGATTGATATTCTTGAAATAATTTCATAAATTTCATTTGAAATTGTGCTTATTTAACTTCTTATATCATACCTTTTCAGTTCACTGAATTATTTTTTAACAATTATAAAATGTTTCTTTTCTAAACTGTGATATCATGAAAAATGTTATGAAAACTTGGAGCTTTCCACAGAAGTTATTGAAAGTAACAACAAGCAAGAAATTAGGTTGTATAATTGAGACAGTCCAGCTTTCCAGTAATACTTATAAATGACTGTATACCATGGAATTGTCAATTTAAGGACTGTTCCAATGAGGGCTTTTCACCACTTGGACCTATTAAACATTTCTTAAAAAATGTACCTGAAATTTGAACATGTTTAGGAATATTTAAGCTATTTTGAGGCAAAGTTAAAATATGAAAAACTATAAAGCTGTATATTTCTATAATTTTGCTGCACTTGGCTTTTGACTCCTTTATGTGTTAAACAGTATAGACGTTTTTCACATCAAATGTGTCATCCGTATGAAAGATCCAAAGTTAAGAGGAATTCAGTGTACCACAATTGCCACACGTTACACAATGAAATGGGTTGACATAACAATTATTCTGATTAAAATGTATTAAACTACATTATTCAGCAATGAAAAGCATTTAAAACTGAATATTCAATGAATTAAATTTACTTGTGAAAAAATAACATTTTAGGTATGTAAGTCACTACAGTTTCTTACTGTTGTAAATCTTCTCGTGGGTCGGTGGTTCTTTCCGCGGTTTTCCCGTGTTCTTCCTCCATTATTAATACTGGCCGCCATGTATAGCCTATTGTGTGCTGAAAAATGGCGTTAAACCCTAAAACAACAACAACTGTTGTAAATCCTATAAAATTAGTGTACTTGCTTGCATGCCAGTTACAAATTAAACTTGATTAATGAGACTGATAATTTCATGTTTAATTTACATAATGAAAAAATATGACGATTTCATATACATTTTAAAGTATATTTAACATTCCTAAAATATGAATGTGACAGTGGATTTTTTTTAATACATGCACTTTTTTGGTACTATGCAGATTACCATAGGATTAGTTCCCTTATCCTAAATGTTATTTAGATGGATGGGAAACAAGCAACAAGTGCTTGATGTCCAATGTGTTTTCTTCATGGAGTACGTTCCCATAAATATTCAAAGGAACCATGCAAGATGCTTCATTAAATTAATCATCCATGAAATTTCATGGAGTATTACACCTTCAAATATTGAAATAATCACCCATGACAATTCATCAAAGTAATCACTCTTGACACTTCATTAATGTAATCGCCCATGACACTTCATTCTAAGTAATCACCGATGACACTTTGTGAAGGTAATTAGCCATTACATTGTATTAACATAATCACCCATCGAACTTCATTAAAGTAATTATCCAAGGCATTTCAATAAAATAAGCATTCATGGCACTTCGTTAAAGTAATCACCCATGATATTTCATTTTAGTAATCACCCTTTATACTTAACTAAAGTACTCACCCATGACACTTCATTAATGTAATCACCCATGTCAATTGTTTTTAAAAAAATCATCATGATACTTCATTTAAGTAATTATCCATGACACCTCATTAAAGTAGTCACTCATGTTGCGACAGTGGCAAGGGATGAGGGATGGTATTATTGTGCAATGAAAGGAGATGGTAGATAATATTGCTGTGACAGTGACATGAGTGGATATAATGCATTGTTTTGAGCAGACTGAACATGAACAGTAAAATGACTAACAAAAGTGAAAACCACAAAGAGCAGTTCGAGTTGTTTGTTTTATATTATGAATGAGATAATAAATACAAGTAATTTTATGTCATGGTAATTATTCCTATCAATAGATACCTTCTGATCTTTAAAGCTGACACCTCTCCAACTGACACCCCTCCCCCAAAATAGGCATGCATGTAAAATTTATCTGATACAGTCACTGCCATATTTGAGAAAGGGATGAAATATGTCTTTAAGTTGTAATAAAGATGGCAACTATTCTTTAGCGTTGAATTGGTAAATTTACTTAAGATGAAGTGATGGTAAAAAGGTGCATGGTAGACTGTGGATCTGACAATAAGATGAAGTGATCGTAAAGTGATTGGGGTGCTGTAGATCTCACAATAAGACGAAATGATATTAAGGCATATGGAGAACTGTGGTTCTGACAGTATCTTCTAGGAAATCCACCTTATTTTCCAGGTAGAGAACACTGAGATGTCATACAATTTTAATACATCTTCCCATTTTTTAAGATGGTGTTCATATGTGTAATTTCGTATACTCTATAGAGCAAATTATTGTGGATGATGATAACTGCTTAAAAATGTAAATTATGTTTATATAATTCTTTTCATAACTTACAAAGACACGCTTGAAAACTGGTAATTTGTAAATACGTCATCCATGTTTGAAACTTTATATTAATTTAGCATATACAAATATGTTTCATAAAAATGTTTTTAACTTGAAGCAATTTAGAATTGAAATTTGCTATAAACAGTTATATATATGTTAAACATTGATCCTCTATTTGCAAAGGCAAATTTAGAATGATCCCTTTAAAGCAGACAAAAGTACATATTTACCTATAATGTCCACTTGGCCTTAATGACAGCATTAAATTACACTGTATCTATCTCAACACAAGTTCCTCTTTTCCAATTATATATTTGGTATCAAATGAATTACCTCTACTTTACCAATTAGTTTAGAATCATTGTTTTATTTGCCATATGCAAACGAAAGATACTTTAATTGAATGATATAACAATTATTTATTTAAAAAAAACTTGTACTGCCACATGTCTCCATTACAAGTTCATGCATCACATATTATTCATTTAGCTATATGTTCTGAATCATTATATAATTTGCCCTAATATGTTAAGATTCTATGATATGAGAACAAAATGTACAACATGATTTCAGCATGTTTTAGATTAAACCGGAGAAGGGCAAGAAACATTTTATTTATTTTTAATAATGTTTACTTGATTTGTTTGCTTCACTAAATTACAACAGTTCTTGATAAATATGCATTCTATTTTGCTTTCAGAAGAATAAACACAATGAACTCTGTGTTATATTGGATGGACTTATTACAGAAGAATCACTGAAGAGCATAAAACGAATGGCAAGAACATATCTTGATCTGAAAACTGTGAACAAAGCCAAAGACATGGATACATTATTATCTGATCTTGAAGTTAAAGGAGTCATTGGTGTTGGAAACTATGACAAATTGATAACGATGATGAAAGCTGCTAAAATAGAAATTGGGATAGACGAAATCATAAAGACTGCCAAAGATATCAAAGATATTATGCAAAACTGCTCTCCTAATGAAGAACAGAGTGCATCAGACAGTCTGGATACTAACACTTCAAGCTAGGACAGCATCTGACCTTGTCCAGGTTGAGTACTTTCTTGTCTAATGTGCACCAAATTAAAAGCAATGCTTCTGCAGTGTAGACCTGGATCTTCTGTTACTGGCAGATCAAGGTTTATACTGATTGCTTACTTTAATGCAGACCTAGATCTGCTGTCACATTTCAGTGATCAAAGTGTATATGTTTTCATACTGCAGAGTACACCTATATCTGCTGTCACATGTTGTACTGGCAGATGAAGGTCTTTGCTGTTTGCATACTGCATAGTAGACTTTGATGTGCTGTCACATAGTACACTCACAGATCAAGGTGTGGCTAAAACAAAACAGGCTCTAGACTGACCTGTTGGCAAATTTTACGAAGCAAATTAAAGCTATGTCTGTACTGATATTAAACGTTTGTATTTAGGTGTATTTTGAAAGTAAGTAGATCTGGTATATGCAGGTTATCCTTTCTCTGTGTGTGTATATGTGTGATTGTGTTTATAAGCATGGACAAGAGTCAGCTGTAATCATTTTGGATTTATGTGCCTCCTCATAGAACGGCATGAAAGGCCCCATATAAACATGTTGTTCATCGTTTCTCTACTGATAAGACCTAAGGGACAATAAAAATAAAATTGTCACCAAGTAGCAGATGGGTTTAATTTTAGACAATTATTGTAAATACAAATATTCTGCAAATTAGTGTGAAAATTGGAGGAAATTGTCATGCAGTATGGACCAAGAAGTAAAATGATGGAGATTGAATAAAAATATTTATGAACTCAACGAAGAAAACAGCCGCCAACTTAGCAGGTTTAAATGTAAATTTTATTATGCACAACCGAATACAAGACACAGTAGAACCTGTCTTGAAAAACCACCTCTTCTGCCACAAAAGTATGGTCTTTCAAGACAGGTGGTCTCCCATAACAGATCACAAAGCTATATAATCAATAAATTTGTGCATTGAGAATGTGGTCTCTCAAGACAGGTTGTCTCAGGTATCAGTGGTCTTTGAAGACAGGTTTTACTGTAGTATTTTTTAGTTTGTATATTCTATAATTATCTGTGTCCAAAGTTTTATGTACATTATGTACATGAAAATTATTTTTCTTTGCAAACAACAGACCTACTGTATCCTAATCATATAACATTCACTATTATCTTATTATAAGCATCATAAACGATATACATCCACTGGTCAAATTTGAGCTTGTCCAACCTTCCTCACAACATGTATAGAAACATTGTAAGTTCAGATAACAATGTTTAAAAATTAAGAAATAAAGTTCCTTTCCTGGGGCTAATCACCTGAAGAAAAATAAATTTATTGAGAGCCCAAGGATTATCCTTGGGCTAAGATGGGTTGATCCTAGCCTTACCATACCCCTTATTTTAATGATTTGCGTAATCCCAAGGTTTGTAGTTTGAAAATCCTGGTATAATCGCTACTTTGGTTCCTAGAAACTGCCTTAGATGGGTAGGTTATATGCTTACTGTCCCTTTATTCAACTATTATGCTGACCTGGGGTGATGTCATAGTCTATGATGGGTTGATCCTAGAGGCTGAACCACTTAGGATGATCTCCAATCATAAAATACTTAAAATATATGTGTGAAATCAAGGCATATTGTAGTTTACCAACTAGTATGTGACTTTGGATTAAAATAGAGGTGAAAAGTTCCAATGGAAGATTAACAGATGCTCAGAAAATTACATATTGCGGTACATAAGGCAGTGCCTGGTGATGGTAATGGGAATATTCAGTTTAAAAGAGTTAGAAAATATGGAATCGCTGGGAGTCAAATGAATACAACAATGCATGCTTCTGGACCGATTGATCAAAAATGTCAATACGGATGTCTTAATACCCCAGAGTTAAATATTTTGTCAAGCTCAATTTGTTAGCAATGGCATCATATTATTGATTAGTTAAGTCTTGTGTTTTCTAAACTTGATTTTGATATTTTTGTCTCGTACTTGAATGGTAGAGATCTTGTCCCCCAAACATGGATGCAGATAAAAATCTTTAATAAGTAATCAATTCTGGATACTTAATCAAATACTGGATATATGACATATATGCCCATATTTCTAGAGTTGCTACCGATTTATTAATTGTGTAGTTTGGGACAACCTACGAAATAGGACAACCTAAATTTATTAGAAACAAATATACCAGTAGCTGAACCTATCCATTTGACCATGTTTAAGATTACTCCCCATGCAACATAACTTACTTTCTTGCATGCCTCCTGATTATTTTTATTAAATTGAAGCTTTCAAGTTTTAATAAACCTTTATTCACAATTGCAACGATGGTTTCCAATCCTTATTCTACAGAGAACTCTTGAACAATGGACACTGAGATGTTAAGTAGTGTGTATCTTATTGTTATCCAACACTTCATTAATACAGTTTGTAGTCTGAGTGCATACAAAGTCTCTGCTCACTATCACTTCATTAACACAGTATGTAATTTTATGTGTGTATTGCTCACAAACACTTCATTAACACAGTGGGTAATTTTTATTATGTTATCAGATGGAATGAGTTATGCTACTTTCATTAAATACAAAAGTTATTAGAGATGATGAATCAAATTTTCAGAATCTCCTTTCACACATCTGTGTGCACTAAATTTGCGAAAGAGCAATATAAAAATTCATTTGCTGAATAAGACCTGTTCTTCAAATAATCATTCAATTAAAACCACTTTTCCGCAGTCCTGCTAGTGGTTTAATGGTCGGTGGAGGTGGTGTAATGAATATTTGCACTAAGTTAATTCCCTGGGATATGTATGATACATTAGTATTAATTGGTCTTAATGCTAATATAGCTTAGTTGGTGGTGTGTAATATGCAGTCTGCTGATATGTTTCCATTGATAGCTCTACATACCATATAACAGAAGAACTTTTATGAAGGCCTGTTTTCTTCTGTCCATCATCTGTCATCTGATGTCTATCCATCCATTAGCATGTTGTCGCTATTCTTTGTAAATTACTTGGGGGATTGCCATGAAACTGTTCAGAGGAATTCATTCTAAAATCGAGTTGGTCCTAAACAAAGCACAGGCATCCAATATGGCTGCAATAGCAGCCCTGTTGAAAACCTTGTTGGTCCCACTCCTCCAAAATGGATGTTTTTATCAACAGTAAGATTCATCTTACAATATCTAGTTCGTTATAAATGCGAATGGTATAAGTCAATTTGCCCACCACGGTAGTCATCATGGCATTCGTATGGCTACTGAACAGGATGTCATATCAGTAAGAGGTTTTTGCCAAAAGACTTTGTATGATATAAAGATGGTGCTAATTGAAACTGTTGCAGCCTGGACGACCAGTATTGCCATCATTGAAGCCATGTTGGAACTATTGTTATTGCTATACCTTGTGAATAGAAAGAAACATCTACGCTGGTTTTAACCAGAAGACGTTTTAAGATATCAAGATGATCCTAAATAAAAATTGTGCCAATCTGATATTCAATATGGCCACCAAAGTCATCATCTTGAAATACTTCTCACTATCTCTTCTTGATTGTACGTCATATGAACCTTGGGTTTTTATCAGAACACGTCCTATGATGTCCTGTTATTAGTAAGTGAAAATACTGCTTATCTGACATTCAGTATGACTGCCACAGAACAGTCCTTAATATATTGATGCGTCTACTCCTGCTAAATAGGAAACGAAAACACGTGCTTGTCTCCAGCAGAATGATTTTGATATCAAGTTGGTAATGAATGAAAATGATGCCAGTCTGTTCTCTAATATAGCTACCATATACATATTGAACATGTCATGTCAGTAATACTCCCGAATGGAAGGCCATACCATCCAAAAATTTGCACAAACTTTTTTAATGACATCCAATTTGTCCTAAATGAAAACTATGTTAATCTTACATACAATAAGCTGCAGTATGTACCGTACTGTAAATGCGCTAGTGTGGCAAATACCAATTAGGCGATACTGTACTCTATTTTTACATCAACCAGTTATTTCTCTTTTTAAGGGTAATGTATTAAGCTAACTTTTAAATGAAATTAAAGTGCTTTGGGAGCATGATTTGGATCATATTTAGGGTTTAAACCCTAGAAATAAGCATTTATAAGCATTTTTAGTGACTCGTACCAAACATTCGCGATTCCTCCTGATCTGCGACTGGTTCTGGAACCTAACCTCGCGAATGTTCGAGGTATTACTGTATCATCTCCAATTGCAATGTAGGTTACTCTGACATATATATTTCATGCTTCACTGACATTGGCTATATTTTAAGTTGATTTCTCAGACCTTTCTCATACTACAATCATCAAGCATCTCTGTAACTACCATTATACTGGTAATGCAAATATATCACTGTGACTAACATTTCACATTTTACTTTCATTCTGTGTGGCATATGACCAAATAGGTTTGATATATGTATGTATACTGTGATACCTAGATACACGAAACTTGTGAGAGAATACATCTTAATAAGTACTATACTTTTGGCATACAAGTAGGTCACTGTGACCAATAATTCTTGCCTCACTAACTTGGATTTAATGTGCCTTTATTAGGTTATTTATCAACCACTCTTCATGCTAGAGTTAGCATACAAGATGAGTGTATAAATCTCGTTTAGTACCAGGGTTAGGGCTACATATGTTTTTGCTGAAAACCCAAATGATTTGATATTAGTAAAATTACATGACACGTTTTGTTGAAAGATATGCATTTTCATTACATGCATCATTACTTAAAACTGTGCAGCATTATAACAAAGTTGGGTATGTAATCATCAGCTGTGCAAACCTTGTGAAACACTTACAGAAAATTTTATGATGTCAACATGTTGATAACCAACTTGTTCATTTGAAAGTTTGTTGTTATGCACAAATGAATTTCTTGCCGCAGCCACAGATGATTTCCATATGAACAAACTAAAGCATATCTTGGTGTTTGCATGATCAAATGAAAGTCAGTATATTAAATCCATCATAGCATTGATATAATTAGGAACTTGGTTTGTTGTGCTTTGTACAGTTTTACATGATCAAATGCAATGGAACAGAATATTGAATCAATCAACAGTTACAACAATTCTCTCAATATAGGACTCACGGTAAAGTAGGATTGGATGAAGTTAGTACCTTAGAGTCGATGAATACCTGTGTGTATTGTGACCAGCATGCAAAGCTGATGATTATATAATGTATCATCTTACAAAATCCAAGGTTAAAGTCAAACTTCATATCCACTATGGTCTATTCATGTCAATTAATATTTCATATAGTAATGTAATTGTATATTTTAACAATGCACAGACCGGAGTTTCTGTTTGATATAAATGTAGTCTTTGTTTTCTCTCTTTCAGCTTCTGCTGGTCACATGCCATCCACACGAACCAGTGACAAAGACAGGCTCATGTGCATTGCACATCTGTTGAATGATGTTGTGTCAAAGGTTATGAGAAAACTTCTCCATCATATGGTCATTACTCCCACCTGCACTCAGGACCAGCATCTGGCCAATAGCAAGAGTATCATAGACAGTCTGCTTATGAAAAGAGTGTTGAATCCATCCCAGATGGACATCATGTTCCCACAGAATGGAGATGATACAAACCTGGATGACTATGACATCACCCTGCTGTCAGCACTTTTTAATAACATTGTGCCATCTCTGGGTCATCAGAAAATGAATCTGTTCAAAGGTCTACGAGATTACAGGAACAAATTATATGGGCATACAAAGTCATGCATGATGAATGCCAATAACTTCCAAACGTGTTGGAGTAACATCAGCTCAACACTGATAACACTCAGTCAGCAATGTGGAGACCCCAATTTTGAGAATGAAATGCTCAAGGAAATTCAGCAGACTCGAGTTCCGGTTGCATCCTACCTCAGTATACTCCAAGCGAGCTTTAGCAGGATAGAAAGAGTCGAGCAAAGACTAGAATCAAGCGAAACATCTCCCACAAGTGAGACAAGTGTTCAAACTGAATAAACGATCTGAAAATAGAAATGTTTTGAACACACATGTATATAAACATAAAAGAAAAGTCTCAGAATTAAGTGAGTAATAATTGATTCATGTTCATGAATCAATAATCAAATGTCTAATTTACATGTGTAGACATTTCAAACAGGAGGAACGTTTAATTGTGTCGACATGAGTATCAAAACTAGTATGTCTAGTCCAATATATCGGCCCCATTCCACATCTGTGATAAACATATAAGTACATGGGCATCAATTGGAGATGCTTACTAGTATTTCTACGGCATGTAAGTTGCAGTTGATAAAGGAGTCCTTATTATCTGTAAAGCTTATGTTCATATCCACATTGTAGTTAGTTAGTTAATGGTTGGAATTTAAGGAGGATTTTCCATCACTATCTTGTATCATTTTAGGTATGCAGTGGTACTTTTCATGCATTTTAGCTCTACTGGTAATCAACTGAAATAACTTATGGCATGGTGTGTTGTCCATCATCGGTCATCCATACATAGACATCCAACTGTCTATAGACTGAAAGAGCTTATGGCATGGTGTATTGTCTATCATCAGTCATCCATACTTGGACATCCATCTGTCATAGACTGAAAGCTTATGGCATGGTGTATTGTCTGTTATCAGTCATCCATACTTAGACATCCATCTGTCATGGACTGAAAGAGCTTGTGGCATGGTGTATTGTCTGTCATCAGTCATCCATACTTAGACATCCATCTGTCATAGACTGAAAGCTTATGGCATGGTGTATTGTCCATCATCAGTCATCCATACTTAGACATCCTTCTGTCATAGACTGAAAGAGCTTATGGCATGGTGTGTTGTCCATCATCAGTCATCCATACTTAGACATCCATTTGTCATAGACTGAAAGAGCTTAGACATGGTTTGTTGTCCAACATCGGTCATCCATACTTAGACATCCATCTGTCATAGACTGAAAGAGCTTAGACATGGTTTGTTGTCCATCATCAGTCATCCATACTTAGAGATCCATCTGTGATAGACTGAAAGAGCTTATGGCATGGTGCATTGTCCATCATCAGTCATTCATACTTAGACATCCATCTGTCATAGACTGAAAGATCTTATGGCATGGTATGTTGTCTGTCATCAGTCATCCATACTTAGACATCCATCTGTTCATTAGTAAAAGTTTGATATTGTTACTCTTAAACTTCTTGCAGGATTGTCATAAAGTTTTGCACACACATGTATTCCATGATCTAGTTGGTCCTCAATTAAAATGGAGCTACACAGAAATCCAATATGGCTGTCATAGTAACTATTTTGAAAATATTACCACTTTTCCTCCTGAATTGATGTCCATGTCAGTATTGGGTTTTCACATAAAGACTTCTTATGATATCTAGTCGGTCCTAAAGTAAGATGGTGACAATCTGATATCCAATATGGCAACCACAGAAGCCATCATGAAATTATTGCTTGTCACTGTGTTTGAATTTAAAAGTCATTTTGATATGAGACTTTAAATTAAAAGACCTCTAATGAATATTTAGCTGGTCCTGAATGAAATAAAATATTGATCTGATGTTCAATATGGCCACCAGGCAGTCATCTTCAACATCTTAGGCCTCAATGCTGCTGTTTATCATATATTTAAACATTCTTCCAGTCTAACTGAAGTTTGGTTGTTGTTGTTGTGGGGTTTAATGCCATTTTTAAGCACATAATAGGCTATACATGGCAGCCATTATTAATGGTGGAGGTATAACCCAGGAAAATCCCGGAAAGAACCGCGACCCACGAGAAGCTACTGGCAAGCTTTCTGACATACCCACATTGGCCGAATTCGAGACTTGAACCCAAGTAGACAGAGTTTGTGTCTCGGATTCAGCCAATGTGGGTAACTGAAGTTTGGAATGACAGAAATGATTTGTTAATTTAAAAAACTGACATTTACCATTCTTTGAAATAATCAAGATGTTAGGTTTAAACGACATTCCGATATTCAGTTTAGAATTAATAGATGCCACTCCTTAATTTGGTCAGTGAAGTCTCTTGTAATTCAGTTAATTTTCGGAAGTGCTCCAAAATAGTGACGTGATAAAAGCCGACATATTCCGTTAGTGACTAGTCTAATAATAACAAGAGCATTCACATATGGCACACAAATTAATCAGAGAGGGAATGAAGCGAAGCATTCCCGCTTTTAAAAGCAGATGTAACAAGAAAAGGCATGCATTAGAGACAAATAAGGCTTTGGTGAATATTGGTGATCGGCTGTGGCATGAACTTGGGCTGAAGATAACCCGATATTATGTGATTATGTTTACAACAGTTTTGTCATCGAGACTGTGCTCCAGATTTTGACTGAAATGAGTTTACCCATGAATGTTGCCTATCACTATCAACATCATATTTATTCGTACGCATGTCAAAAATGGCAGGGTTTCCCAGTTTGAAGGAGAAACTACATGCCTTGTAATGTGATGAAACAGTGATGTTTTATGGTTTCAGTGGAACCCAAGGATGTATAGTATCATTATCTTTCATAATTCAGTATCATTCAAATGACTTGGCATATACTACTTATTGTATTTAGCAGTGGCTCTAGGGCATAACATGTGAGACGTTTATTATTTAGCTATGGTTTTGGCTTTGTATGGATATCACAAGATGTTGGAAATGTTAGTGTGCTTGTAATAGCATCCTCTCAACAAACAAAGGATTGTACTTGTCAAACCTGGCACGATAAAATCACACTGAATATAGGCATTATGAAAATAATAAAACATTTTTAATGTTAAGAAGTATTTATAGGTTTTACCTCTTATGCCTGTACAGTTTCTTCGAGATCAGATGCTTTAGTCATTAACTTTTGAAAGAGATCGGTAGGCATGTGTTGATGTGTTACTTTATATTGTTTTAAAGAGATTGGTTGGCATGTTTTGGCATGTTACTGCTTCATAGTGTTTGAAAGAGATTGGTTGGCATGTTTTGGTGTGTTCTTTGTATTCTTTGAAAGAGATTGGTAGGCATGCATTGGTGTATTGCATCTTCGTATTGTTTGAAAGAGATTAGTAGGCATGTATTGGTTTGTTACTTCTTCATATTCTTGAAAGAGATTGGTAGGCATGTATTGGTGTGTTACTTCATATTGTTTGAAAGAGATTGTTAGGCATATATTGGTGTCTTACTTCTTCATATTGTTTTAAAGAGATTCGGCATGTGTTGGTGTGTTACTTCTTCGTATTGTGTGAAAGAGACTGGTAGGCATGTATTGGTGTGTTACTTTATAGTGTTTGAAAGAGATTGGTAGGCATGTGTTGATGTGTTACTTTATATTGTTTTAAAGAGGTTTTTTGGCATATTTTGGCATGTTACTGCTTCATATTGTTTGAAAGAGATTAGTTGGCATGTTTTGGTGTGTTCTTCATAGTCTTTGAAAGAGATTGGTAGGCATGTATTGGTGTATTGCATCTTCGTATTCCTTGAAAGAGATTGGTAGGCATGTATTGGTGTATTGCATCTTCATATTCTTTGAAAGAGATTGTAGACATGTATTGGTGTGTTACTTATTCATATTCTTTCAAAGAGATTGGTTGGCACGTATTGGTTTGTTCATATTGTTTGAAAGAGATTGTTAGGCATGTGTTGGTGTGTTACTTATTCGTATTGTTTGAAAGAGATTGATAGTCATATGTTGGTGTGTTACATCATATTGTTTGAAAGAGATTGGTGGACATGTATTGGTGTGTTACTACTTTGTATTCTTTGAAAGAGATCGGTACGCATGTATTCGTGTGTTACTTCTTCACATTGTTTGAAAGAGATTGGTAGACATGTATTGGTGTGTTACTACTTTGTATTCTTTGAGAGAGATCGGTAGGCATATATTGGTGTGTTACTACTTTGTATTCTTTGAAAGAGATCGATAGGCATGTATTGGTGTGTTACATCATATTGTTTGAAAGAGATTGGTAGACATGTATTGGTATGTTACTACTTTGTATTCTTTGAAAGAGATCAGTTGGCATGTTTTGGTTTGTTATTTCTTCATATTGTCCTAAAGAGATTGATAGACATGTGTTGGTGTGCTACTACTTTCATATTGTTTTAAAGAGATTGGTAGGCATGTTTTGGTATGTTACTACTTTGTATTCTTTGAAAGAGATCGGTAGGCATCTATTGGTGTGTTACTACTTTGTATTCTTTGAAAGAGATCGATAGGCATGTATTGGTGTGTTACATCTTATTGTTTGAAAGAGATTGGTAGATATGTATTGGTGTGTTACTACTTTGTATTCTTTGAAAGAGATCGATAGGCATGTATTGGTGTGTTACATCATATTGTTTGAAAGAGATTGGTAGATATGTACTGGTGTGTTACTACTTTGTATTCTTTGAAAGAGATCGGTTGGCATGTTTTGGTTTGTTACTTCTTCATATTGTCCTAAAGAGATTGATAGACATGTGTTGGTGTGCTACTACTTTCGTATTGTTTCAAAGAGATTGGTAGGCATGTTTTGGTATGTTACTACTTTGTATTCTTTGAAAGAGATCGGTAGGCATCTATTGGTGTGTTACTACTTTGTATTCTTTGAAAGAGATCGATAGGCATGTATTGGTGTGTTACATCTTATTGTTTGAAAGAGATTGGTAGATATGTATTGGTGTGTTACTACTTTGTATTCTTTGAAAGAGATCAATAGGCATGTATTGGTGTGTTACATCATATTGTTTGAAAGAGATTGGTAGATATGTACTGGTGTGTTACTACTTTGTATTCTTTGAAAGAGATCGGTTGGCATGTTTTGGTTTGTTACTACTTCATATTGTCCTAAAGAGATTGATAGACATGTGTTGGTGTGCTACTACTTTTATATTGTTTTAAAGAGATTGGTAGGCATGTGTTGGTGTGTTACTGCTTGATATTGTTTTAAAGAGACTGGTAGGCATGTGTTGGTGTGTTACTACTTGATAATGTTTTAAAGAGATTGGTAGACATGTTTTGGTATGTTACTACTTTGTATTCTTTGAAAGAGATCGGTAGGCATCTATTGGTGTGTTACTACTTTGTATTCTTTGAAAGAGATCGATAGGCATGTATTGGTGTGTTACATCTTATTGTTTGAAAGAGATTGGTAGATATGTATTGGTGTGTTACTACTTTGTATTCTTTGAAAGAGATTGATAGGCATGTATTGGTGTGTTACATCATATTGTTTGAAAGAGATTGGTAGATATGTACTGGTGTGTTACTACTTTGTATTCTTTGAAAGAGATCGGTTGGCATGTTTTGGTTTGTTACTTCTTCATATTGTCCTAAAGAGATTGATAGACATGTGTTGGTGTGCTACTACTTTCATATTGTTTTAAAGAGATTGGTAGGCATGTGTTGGTGTGTTACTGCTTGATATTGTTTTAAAGAGACTGGTAGGCATGTGTTGGTGTGTTACTGCTTGATACTGTTTTAAAGAGATTGGTAGACATGTGTTGGTATTTTACTACTTGATACTGTTTTAAAGAGATTGGTAGACATGTGTTGGTATGTTACTACTTGATATTGTTTTAAAGAGATTGGTAGGCATGTGTTGGTTTGTTACTGCTTGATACTGTTTTAAAGAGATTGGTAGGCATGTGTTGGTATGTTACTGCTTGATACTGTTGTAAAGAGATTGGTAGGCATGTGTTGGTATGTTACTACTTGATACTGTTGTAAAGAGATTGGTAGATATGTGTTGGTGTGTTACTACATGATAATGTTTAACTTTTGTTATCACATGAATTTGGCATTCATGGAAGATGACTAGCATGTATTTGTCATTTGTAAACATTATCAAGATCTGAGAGACTAGCATGTATTTGTCATTTGTATACATAATCAAGATCTGAGAGAAACTATTTAGGCAATCCTTTTGTCTTTATATATGGTATTGTATTTTAAAATATCCCTTTAATTGTATCAACATTTACCTGATTGCCATTATTATTAATAACTTTCAAAATCGGGTGGACAGCCTTGTATATTTTATACTTTGTTTTTGGTTTTTTAATTTCATTTTGTGATATAGCTGGAATCAAAATTTGTAATGTTATTTATTTACTCTTCATAATTCACTATTACTATGGCAATGTTCATAATGTCACTATTACTATGGTAATGTTCATAATGTAAATATTACTATGGTAATGTTCATAATGTAACTATTACTATGGTAATGTTCATAATGTCACTATTACTATGTTAATGTTCATATGTCACTATTACTATGGTAATGTTCGTAATGTCACTATTACTATGGTAATGTTCATAATGTTACTATTACTATGGTAATGTTCATATTGTAATAACTCTTCATAATGGGACTATTACTATGGTAATGTTCATAATGTCACTATTAATAAAGTAATCTTCATAATGTCACTATTACTATGGTAATGTTCATAATGTCACTATTAATAAAGTAATGTTCATATTGTAATAATTCTTCATAATGTCACTATTACTATGGTAATGTTCATATTGTATTAACTCTAAATAATGTCACTGTTACTATGGTAATGTTCATAATGTCACTATTACTATGGTAATGTTCATATGTCACTATTACTATGGTAATGTTCATACTGTCACTATTACTATGGTAATGTTCATAATGTCACTATTACTATGGTAATGTTCATAATGTCAATATTACTATGGTAATGTTCATATTGTAATAACTCTAAATAATGTCACTATTACTATGGTAATGTTCATAATGTCACTATTACTATGGTAATGTTCATAATGTCACTATTACTATGGTAATGTTCATAATGTCACTATTACTATGGTAATGTCCATATTGTATTAACTCTTCATAATGTCACTATTACTATGGTATTGTTCATATTGTATTAACTCCTGTCACATATTTATATGTATTTTTTTTATTATTTACTTGCAATGTTTTGAGATTTGTATTTTTTATGACTTGTCTGCAGGAGGGAAAAACATTTTCCTTTCGAAGCCACTTCCCAAGATGTGGGGTCTGTTCTTCACTCGGCTTCTCTACAAGCTATCTAACATACCTTAGTGGACTAGAGATTGTCTCTTTTGGGTGAGTGAATGTTTCCCTCTATCACTAGCATACCTTAGTGGACTAGAGATTGTCTCTTTTGGGTGAGTGAATGTTTCCCTCTACCACTAACATAAATTAGTGGACCAGAGATGATCTATTTTGGGTGAGTGAATGTTTCCTTCTATCACTAACATACCTTAGTGGACTAGAGTGAGTGAATGTTTCCCTCTAGCACTAACATACCTTAGTGGACTAGAGATTGTCTCTTTTGGGTGAGTGAATGTTTCCCTCTACCACTAACATACCTTAGTGGACTAGAGATTGTCTCTTTTGAGTGAGTGAATGTTTCCCTCTACCATTAACATACCTTAGTGTACCAGAGATGATCTATTCTGGGTGAGTGAATGTTTCCTTCTATCACTAACATACCTTAGTGGACTAGAGTGAGTGAATGTTTCCCTCTAGCACTAACATACCTTAGTGGACTAGAGATTGTCTCTTTTGGGTGAGTGAATGTTTCCCTCTACCACTAACATAAATTAGTGGACCAGAGATGATCTATTTTGGGTGAGTGAATGTTTCCTTCTATCACTAACATACCTTAGTGGACTAGAGATGATCTCTTTTGGGTGAGTGAATGTTTCCCTCTATCACTAACATACCTTAGTGGACTAGAGATTGTCTCTTTTGGGTGTCTGAATGTTTCCCTCTACCACTAACATACCTTAGTGGACCAGAGATGATCTATTTTGGGTGAGTGAATATTTCCTTCTACCACTTATAAATCCTAGCAGACATTAGTTATAGCATGGTTCTGTAATTTTATTTGTATTAAGATTAATTATTATTTTTGTAACTGCATGTCAATATTAGGTCTGAATTGAATATTCATGAAGATGGAGAATTGATTACACAAGTCGTTGTGGCTGTTTGATTTAGTTTTATGACATCATCAATCATATATATCATGAAGTCCAGTGCTCTGACTTTTGTGTCATAACAGGATTACTTTCTTTTTAGGTTTTAGTTATATATTGTCTTTATGGGATGAAAACACATATGCTAAAGTACCTGATATGGGCAATTGCTGTTTAATACGGTCAAATGCTATTGAATATGGGCAAATGCTGTTTAATATGAACAAATGCTATTGAATACAGACAAATGCTATTTAATATGGACAAATGCTGTTTAATACGGACAAATGCTATTGAATACAGACAAATGCTATTTAATATGGACAAATGCTATGTAATATGGACAAATGTTGTTTAATACAGACAAATGCTCTTTACTACAGACAAATGTTATTGAATACAGACAAATGCTATTTAAGAATGACAAATGCTATTGAATTTTGGCAAATACTGTTTGACATGGACAAATGTTTAATATGGACAAATGCTATTGAATATTGACAAATGCTATTAAATATTGACAAATGCTCTTTAATATGGACAAATGCACTTTAATATGGACAAATGCTCTTTAATATGGACAAATGCTATTGAATGTGGACAATTGCTATTAAATATGGAAAATGTTATTTTTAATATGGACAAATGCTATTGAACACAGACAAATGCTATTTAATATGGACAAATGCTGTTTAATATGGACAAATGCTGTTTAATATGGACAAATGCTATTGAATGTGGACAAATGCTATTGAATATGTACAAATGCTCTTTAATGTGGACAAATGCTGTTTAATATGAACAAATGCTATTTAATACTGACAAATGCTATTTAATATGGACAAATGCTGTTTAATATGGATAAATGCTATTGAATATGGACAAATGCTGTTTAATATGGACAAATGCTGTTTAATATTGACAAATGCTATTGAATACAGACAAATGTTGTTGAGTACGGACAAATGCTATTGAATATGGACAAATGCTGTTTAATATGGACAAATGTTATTTAATATAGACAAATGCTATTGAATACGGACAAATGTTGTTGAATATGGACAAATGCTATTGAATACTGACACATGCTGTTTAATATGGACAAATGTTATTTAATATGGACAAATGCTGTTAAATATGGACAAATGCACTTTAATATGGACAAATGCTATTTAATATGGACAAATGCTGTTTAATATGGACAAATGCTATTGAATGTGGACAAATGCTATTGAATATGTACAAATGCTCTTTAATATGGACAAATGCTATTGAATGTGGACAAATGCTCTTTACTATGGACAAATGCTATTTAATACTATCAAATGCTATTTAATACGGACAAATGCTATTTAATATGGACTTATGCTGTTTAATATGGATAAATGCTATTGAATATGGACAAATGCTGTTTAATATTGACAAATGCTGTTTAATATGGATAAATTCTATTGAATACGGACAAATGTTGTTGAATACAGATAAATGCTATTGAATACGGACAAATGCTATTTAACACGGACAAATGCTATTTAATGTAGACAAATGCTGTTTAATATTGACAAATGCTATTGAATACAAACAAAGTCTATTTAATATGGACAAATGCTGTTTAATATGGACAAATGCTATTTAATAGGGATAAATGCTATTTAATACGGACAAATGCTGTTTAATATGGCCAAATGCTTTTGGATATTGATAAATGCTCTTTAATATGGACAAATGCTGCTTCATACGAACAAATGCTATTGAATACAGACAAATTGTATTTAATAAGGACAAATGCTGTTTAATATGGACAAATGCTATTGAATACAGACAAAGTCTATTTCATATGGACAAATGCTGTTTAATATAGATAAATTCTATTTGATATAGACCAATTCTGTTTAATATGGACAAATGCTATTTAATATGGATAAATGCTATTTAATATGGACAAATGCTGTTTAATAAGGGCTATGCTGTTTAATATGGACAAATGCTTTTGAATATTGATAAATGCTGTTTAATATGGACAAATTCTGTTTCATATTAACAAATGCTATTGAATACAGACAAATTCTATTTAGTATGGACAAATACTGTTTAATATGGACAAATGCTATTGAATATGGACAAATGTTGTTGAATACGGACAAATGCTATTGAATACGGACAAATGCTATTTAACACGGACAAATGCTATTTAGTATAGACAAATGCTGTTTAATATGGACAAATGCTATTGAATGCAGACAAAGTCTATTTCATATGGACAAATGCTGTTTAATATGGATAATTTTTTCCCCGTTAACTTGACATTGTCAGAACTGTTCAGTATTACCCAATACTGAACTCGCGCGCCAATACACATATAGCATTCACTTGCATAAAGGAACTACTTTCTATTGTAAACAAACAATGGATGCAGACACCAGCACTTTTGATTTGTAAACAAATCATGTACACTCGCGTAAGAGGCACTTTACATTGTGGTTGTTTAAATTTGTTTCTGAATGAAATAAAACATGTTTCGTGGACTGTCACATACCAGCTGCTTTGGCACATTCCATATTGATACAATGTTTCGGATTTAGGCAAGCTACAGTATGCAACAGATGCAAGAAAATGTCCTTACAAATAACATACAAGTGACAGGTCATATACTGTCTTCTTTAGCTGGTGATAAGAATGGCCAAAAAAATATACTTACAGTTTTACATCCTGAATTTCCTCAAAATATACTTTCTTAGTTCTGCAAATCCGAAGTACATGAGCCATGCCATTGGTTCTCAAGCTTGATTACACATTTTGAAATTGTACTGTAATTTCGACGACAAGTGCAATTACATCCTCCTTACTGCACTCAAAATGAAATAAGCATTAAATTCCATCGCGTCTTTCTGATAATTGCAGTTGGAAGACTTCATATTTGTCCCACATTATGATTTCAAACATCCAATGATAGAAACAGAAACACATCTGCAGATGTCAACACGCTTCTCCCTAGCTCATTCAATCCCATGTATTTCATGTGGAATTGTCACATACAAATCCAGTCCATAATCACGAAATTTCGTAGAATCGAAAAAACATACCAAAATCTATTCATTCCAGATCAAATGGGAAAGTTGTTGCAAAACACATTCATTCACAATATGACTCCAAATTTCAATTTTGACTAGACACGCCATTTTCTTTCAAAAGTTATATCGAGCGCGCAACTAAGTTCAAATTTATCTGGGCAGAGTTATGTGCACAGTAATAATGCTGGTGTTGTGTAATGATGATTATGAGCTTGTGTATTTATTTTGGAATACGGCATACATTCATTTACATTGTTTCTTGTAGTATAGTTTATTGATATAATTAAACCTGAGGTAGAATTAAAAATGAGCATATAATAAAAAGGTTTCTGCATTTGCATGGAAAAATATGAACTTGTTTTGCCGGATGGATATATTGCACTCCCAAGGTCGTGCAGTATTCCATCCAAAAAAACACGTTCATATTTTCCCATACAAATGCAGTAACCTATAAATGCTGCTTAATATGGATAAATGCAGTTTAATATGGACAAATGCTATTTAATATGGATAAATGCTGTTTAATATGGACAAATGATATTTAATATGGATAAATGCTGTTTATTATGGACAAGTACTGTTTAACATGGGTAAAGGCTGTTTAATATGGACAAATTCTGTTTAATATGCACAAATTCTGTTTAATATGCATGTTTGTTGGCATATATGATGATAATATTAACATTTTGTGCCATTACAATAATTTCATCATTTCTAAAATCATATTTCATGTTGGGGACAATTACGCAAACTCCATTCGACAAGACAAATATAATGTGTTTGACCAATTCGTATGTGTAGTTGCAATAAATTAAAGTAGTAATTGATAAATTGTTTATTAAAACATGAGCGTTCGTTCATGTATTATATGGCAGTCTGAACTCTCAGTGGAGTGAGAGGGTGTCAGATGTGTCTTGATGTAGTCCTGTAACGTATTATATGGCAGCCTGAACTCTCATTTGAGTGAGAGGGGTTCAGGTGTGTCTTGCTGTAGTCCTGTAATGTATTATATGGCAGCCTGAACTCTCAGTGGAGTGAGAGGGGGTCAGATGTGTCTTGCTGTAATCCTGTAATGTATTATATGGCAGTCTGAACTCTCAGTGGAGTGAGAAGGGGTCAGATGTGTCTTGCTGTAATCCTGTAATGTATTATATGGCAGTCTGAACTCTCAGTGGAGTGAGAGGGGGTCAGATGTGTCTTGCTGTAGTCCTGTAATGTTTGTAAGGTCTTATCATATTTTATTCTTGACAGATTAATGTGTTAGAACATCGGGGTTTGTTAATGTATTATATGGCAGTCTGAACTCTCAGTGGAGTGAGAGGTCAGATGTGTCTTGCTGTAGTCCTGTAACGTTTGTAAGGTCTTATCCTATTTTATTCATGACATATTAATGTGTTCATAAAATATTTTTTACGTAAAAGAAATGATGAGTAAAGGTGAATTAATATCACTCAGTACTTACCTTTTAAATGACACCACCATATAGTGTGCATGTCCTGACATGCCTTCTGTCCAAACATACATTCATTCATTCATTCTTTCATACATACATACATACATGCATACATACATACAGTCATACATACATATATACATACATACATGCATGCATGCATTCATACATACATACATACATACACACGCATACATACATACATACAGACATACATACATTCATACACACACATATACACACACATACATACACACACACATACATACATACATGCATACATACAGTCATAC
The DNA here is from genome assembly GCA_028554795.2 of Sinohyriopsis cumingii. Lineage (NCBI taxonomy): Eukaryota > Metazoa > Mollusca > Bivalvia > Unionida > Unionidae > Sinohyriopsis > Sinohyriopsis cumingii. Next base: position 31,758,486 of record CM068833.1, read on the forward strand.
ATACATATATACATACATGCATGCATGCATACATACATACATACACACACATACATACATACATACACACACATACATACAGACATATATACATTCATACACACACACATATACACACATACATACACACACACACATACATACATACATACACACACACACACACACATACATACATACATACATACATGCATCCATACGTACATACATACATACATACATACATACATACATACATACATACATACATTTCAAAGAATATATCTTCCACAAATTGTATCATTAATTTAAGAGTTTTGAACATTGCATTTAATTGGCACTATGCTGCCTGGGTGTCGCAGAAGTGATGTTGCATCTTATACATGCATAGATACACACATACACCACACACATATATACACACATATATACACACATCCATAAAGACAGATGCATACGTACATACATTCACACACATACATACACATACATACATACACATGTGCATGTATTCATACATACAAACATACACAGACACATATATAATACACACATACATATATACAATGATACATATGCTACATATATACCAATCTACCTACTTACATAAATAAATATTATAAAAGAGACAGCTTTTATGAAGATTCACACGCTTATTTAATGCATTGGATTTTGGCTTCTAAAATTCAAGACCTTGAAATTTTTTAAAATTTACATCGTAATTTTTAAGTCGTTCAAAATTCTTTAGAATTTTTGCTGCCATTGAACTTCTTTTGGACTATTTTATCATATGCTTCCTGGAGTTTTGGCCGGCCTGATTTGTTCATTAACGATCTTCTTCTGTGTTGTCAGTCTCTGTCATTTCAAACTTTTGAGTTTGTATCACTTGTCATTCAGTGTATCATTTTCACTTTTAGTGTCTGTATTTGAGGTTCTGACATTTTTCTTTTAAGGCTCGTGAGGTTTTGGAAAAGCTTGTGATTTTTAGTTTGGGTGGAAGTGTACACTCTTGTAATTGTGCAGATGTATATGCATATAGGTTTGCACAATGATTGGCAACTACAAACTTACATAGACACAATGAACCGCTCTATTGGCCCAGTGGTTAGAGTGTCCACCTCGGATGCAGGAGGTCACGGGTTCAAACCTTGGCAGAGTAAAACAAAGACTTATAAAAATGGTACTAACAGCTGCCACGCTAGGCGCTCAGCATTAAGAGGTTAGTTTCAGGACTGGTCGGCCTGGTGTCAAGATAATGTGACTACATGTCTGTGGCATGATGTCCCAGTACTACGCATCACTGTAAACTGCCACAATGGCGACATTTTAGCAATATGCCTGAATATATTTGAAGCTACGTTACAATCCAAAATATACACACACAGACACAATGGTGTGATGTGATGTGATTTTGATTTTTAACGTAGCTTTAACAATTTTTCAGTCATATCGCTACGATGTCTGCAGTGTGGCAGTTTATAGTGATGTCTAGCACTGGGGCATCATGCCGCAGACATGTAGCATGATGTCCCACCCAGTCACATTATCCTGACACCAGGCCGACCAGTCCTAACACTAACTTCTTAATGCTGAACGCCAAGCGAGGCAGCTGTTAGTACCATTTTTTAATTCTCTGGTATGACTCGGCCGGGGATCGAACCCACGACCTCCCGCATCCAAGGCGGACGCAGACACAATGGTGGGCAACTGCAAAATTATACACAATGGTAGGTAACTACAGGCTTAGAGAAAAGGTGGAAAATAAAAATTTGTGCATTACGTAGTTTTAATAGCGATGCTTAGGGAGAGGTCTCACAGTCTGCGCTTAAAAACGCTTGATGTCAAGTCGTTTCCTTCTGTGGTAGCCAGTTTTTGAGTTATGGTAATTTTTCGTCAGATTATTTGGATTCTAAAAGGATGAATTCGTTTCTCTGGAAATATTAAGAGTGCACGTACAGAATTCTTGAACAAAGACATTTCTTAAAAATTGTATTTGGATTTCCAAAACCGGAGTGTTATTTATTGTGTTTCTACAAGGATCTGTAGACAACAACATTGAACAGGATACAGCATATATTATCGCCTTCCATTTTGGATTCTTCGTCGAGACTCGAACTTGAAATCATTAAAACATTTCATTATTAGGACTTATAAAATTGTATTTTTGTTCTTCAGTTTTACAGTATTTTCCCAGGGAAATAAATAATTTATTAAATTTGTCAAAGCTTGTTGTTTTCACTCTTTCTTGTGTTGCTGTTTATTACACGTAACATAACAACTGGTTTTGAGAGCTTCAGTATTTTTGCTCCATTGTTAAAAGAATTTTGGAATCAAGATAAAAGGATTGATGACATTCACAGATAAACGAATGATTTAATGACACATTGGATATATTTGTTTTCGCCAAGCTAAAGGTTGATTGCAAATCTCTCGTTTCCTTTTTCTTTTTTTATTAAGCTCTAGATTTAAAATGGTAATTTAAAATTTACCCTATCAAAAAAAACTTACATATAGAAAGAACGGTGTCTGGTAATCCATCAGATCAAACTATTCCACATTTGTCATCCACATTCGTCATGCTTGGTACATTTCTTTGCAAATTTGAATATGTTGACTTTTACAAGACTTATTTTGTGATTACTATGGACCCTCTAGTGAATATGTACCAAATATAACAAAACATGATATCAATCTCTCTCTCATAGCAGTCAGACATAACACAAAGTCATTGGGTGAGTGTTGAGACAACATGAAGTCGATGTGTGTGTGTGTGTGTGTGTGTGTGTGTGTGTGTGTGTGTGTGTGTGTGTGTTGAGACATAACACGAAGTCGGTGGGTGGGTGTATTGATGGTAGGAATGAGATCCAGAGATGGAGTCATAAGTGTCAAGGACGACAGCCATCCTTACCAGACAAGACGGGGAGTGGGTGGAGGCGTCAATGATAGAATGGAGATTTGATGTTAGAGTTATTGGTGTCAAAGACGACACGAGACAATACTTGGGGTGGATGTGTTGATGGTAGAATAAAGATTAGGTGATATATTTATAAATAGGTGTTGCAGATGGCAGCTACCCTTATCCACCAGATAATACATAGGGTGTGTGTGTGTAAAGATCAAGAGATAGGTACTGTTATGAGTATATGCTCTTAAAATAAGTAACAGAAAAGAGCGAAGACAACAAGCTTTGTAAAATTGAACAAATAACTTTTTCCCTAGAATACAAAGTGACAAATGGGAAAAAGAACTTAAGGTATTGCGAATGAAATCCAAATATAATCCAAGAATTAAAGATGCAAGTCCTAGAAATAAAAAGTCCTGAATTAAACTCAGTTCAAGTGGCGAAGAGATCCAGAAGTGAAGGCGATAACGTGTCTGTTATGACATACAAAGTACTGATGTGTAAACAGTCTCTTGTTGAATCACATAAATAGTATTCCAAGTTTGAATTCAGTATAAATTCCAATGAATATCTTTATCCAAGAATTTTGTCACAGCACTTTTGTATTTCCAGAGAAAATAATCAAGTGAATTAAAAAATTGAAGAAAATAAAATTCAGCCCAAACTAGTCACAACATAATACAAGTTAAAGTGCTAGATGTTAACGCACGACTGGTAAAATCCACACAGTCAGAAGATAATATAGTTCTCTGCTTGATCTCAGCCCACAATTATCATTTTCTAAAAACAACCATTACCTAATGGAAAATAACCTAGAAAGATCTAATGAACTTTGATTATTTAAAAAACAATATCCTACAAAATTCATTTAGGAATATCCAAAACCCTGACCCTGATCAACATATTTACTCCTTGTTTACTTGAATAATAATCCTGATAATAAACTCAGACACATAGAGAATAATGGGGCAATTATTGGTTGTTTACATAATGAAACAATAAAACAAAATTAAAAAAGTCAATCAGATCAAGCAGAAATTAACTAAATTTTGGACTAGGTCAAGTCCAGCCTACACTATTACATTACAATAACATGTAATGGAATAAAAATTTTAAAACTAACAACCAAAAATTAAATTACATATACATAACAGTATCAAGGACTACAGCTATCATTACCAGACAGAACATGCTGTGGGTGTGTGGAATTGTTGCTGGTAGGATGGAAACTAATCGTATCAATTCAACAAGACAAGTGGTGGTGGGTTGTTCAGGGTTCCCATGCTACCGGGAAATCGGTTAAAAAAGTGGGGAGAAATCATATTTTTTCCCAACCGTGAAAAGTCTTCGAATGTCGCAAATATTGATGAAAGTCGGGCAAGACCAGGGAATTTTCCGTCACCATTTGACGACCGAAACAATCACGTAACTGAGTCGTAAGTAAACTCATCGTGAGTTGTCACCAGAGAATGCAGTGTGTATCATTTAGGTGCTTGCAATAAATATATATGCTGAGTCAATCCAAATGCTCAGTGGATTAGATTCGTCTAGTAGACTTTTATTTTCAAAGTCAGCTTGATATCCATATCTTTCCTTACGTGGAAGCTATGAAAACCACTCTAGCATCACAAGAGGCAACATCATATTGAGCAGCAGAGAGGGTGAACAGGCCACATAATCTGAGCGAAAGGGTATTTAGACAAAAAAAAAATCCGTGCTCATATATATATAGGTCATACCATGTCTACGTTTTGTTTGTCCCAAACAAGATTGTAGACGAACCCTCTCTGCTGCTATCCAAATATTTTATCAAGACATACACGATATCTTGTTCTAGGTCGTGCAAATTTATTGTTATAAATCCATGAGGAGTAACTTGCGCTCGTGAAAAGAAATTTCTGAATTTATTATAATGCATGTCACCACCACACCAAGTTTGATGAATATTTCGCAGCGTATGTGTGTCTACGCCATTAAACACAACTAAAATATTACAGTTGTCTCTGATCACTTTTGGTATTTGTGTATATCGCTGAGTAACATAGATCACATCCGTATTTTTATGTCTGCCACGAGAAAATGTTCTGGCTGGATTTGTTTATCTAGCATTACATCATCATACACAACTAAATTATTAATAAACCCATCAAGATCATCTACGGACGGTGCTTCATCAATATCTGTTATAAACTCTATAACATCATTATCTTCGTCCAGTAATCTTGCGTTTTCATTGAAATCTTTATGTACTTCATAACACCTCTGATCATCAACGGATGGTGCTACCAAATATAATTTATCCCATTTCAACCATCTCATTATCAAATTAAGTAACAATTGCGTCTTACCCGATCCAGATGGTCCTATGATAATCATTCTGATGGAATTTGGTAACGCAGGGTGGTGTTTAACTGGTTCTCGCTGCCGAGTTGCTGAGAAATCAATTATATCCATATATTTTATAACATGAATTTATATTGTTTACGCTGTAAAGTTAAAATTCCAACTTCTAATTTAGCTACGGTTAAAACAAAAAATAAAAAAATAGCGTATGGTGGAAAATGTTCTGTGTGCGGTAGAAAGAAATTTTCGTTTTTACCTAATAAGCCAGGTGGTGATATTGCTAAAATGATGTCAAAGTTTCCAGGTGCTCCATGGGCTAAATACCCAGAAGAAAAACATCTACCAGGATATAATTATTGTGTTCCTGGTACTCGACTCGATATCAGGCTTGATAATCAAGATCAACCAAAACCAGGTGAGTATCCTGTAAACGTTATTGATCGAGCTTGTCATGCTCATGATGTAGCTTATAAAAGTGAAAATCTACAAGACAGGCATATCGCAGATGTGAAATTAATTCATGCGTTTAATTCTATAAAAAATAAAAATATCAAAGAAAAATTAGCTAATTGGTTAGTAAGATCCGCGATGAAAGGTAAATTAGCGCTTGGGGCTGGTAATATATAAAATGGAATCAATTTATTTTAGTCCAAGAGGATACTGGAGAGGCAGATCAGCAATTAGTAAACTTGCTAATGCAGCAGCGGTTAAACATTCTACTGCTGAAGTGTGGTTATCCAGGCAAGCGATATGGCAAATTTACCTACCACCACCGAAACGAATTCAGTACGCGTATTTCGATGTTAATGTTCCTAATGAAGTTCATCAAGCAGATATTCTATTTTTACCACATGATACTGTACGTAGAAAAACATACAAGTACACGTTAACTGTTGTTGATGTTGCAAGTAGGTATAAAGAGGCAGAGCCACTATCAACGAAAACATCATCTGAAGTAGCCGATGCGTTTGAACGAATTTATCGACGAGGACCATTACGATGGCCACAATTATTACAGGTTGATCCTGGTAAGGAATTTCTTGGTCCAGTATCATCGTTGATGAAACGATATAATACCAAAATACGACGAGGTCATACTGCAATTCACCGTGATCAGGCAATTGTTGAGCGATTTAATCGAACACTTGCCGAGCGGTTATTTGGATATCAATACGCGAGGGAATTTATTCAAGATTAAAGATCTCGCGAATGGGTTGCAAGATTACCAAGCGTGATAGCCGCATTAAATAATTAGATTACACGAACAGCCAACATGAAACACATTAATGCAATTACAAAAAAATATACCAATACAACGAAAAGATATTGAAAAACAAAAAATACTGGGTTATGTTACAGTTAGATATTTGTATGAACCGGGTGAACTTGAAGGTGGTAAAAAAAGAGCGAATGAACCTATTTGGAGTGTTACCACACACAAGATATCCACCGTGAGAAGATCCTCAGGTAGACCTGCAATATATAGATTATATTCGGCTGCTCCTCAACGTTGATTTACACGTGAACAACTACAAATAATTTCTGTGGATACACAACTACCACCGCGATCACTTAACTAGCGCCTCTATGCCGATTACACTCGAGACAGGTCAACATCACATTTTCTCTTGTATGACAGCGACTATTATCTTTTCTGTCTACGGTAAATTGTCTTGAATCATTATTCGAATACCTCCACAGCATTATACAATTACAACTTGCGCAATGATTATTCTGCTGCTGTTTTAACTCAATAATAAATTCAACATCAAGATCAAAATCGCGTTTATTTTTTTTATCAGATTGTTTGTATCCGATTAATTTTTTTCTTATTATATCATCATCGATGATGATGCTGGTTTTATTAACGATTTCAGGAATTATAATTCTCCGTAATTGAGATATTTTTCTAACTATTGATACCGCTAAATAGACTAAATTTGACCACTTGATACGATCGTCTATAATCCAGACTCGTGTATCAGAAAGAGTTATTCCCTGAGACGAGTGGATCGTCATAGCGTATCCCAACACCCATGGAGATTTGTCAGCGCGTAATGCATCTTCGACCACGCTGATATCAACAACGACAATATCATTTAATACGAGATTCTGATTCTCAGTCTGCCCTGGAATATCAACATTAATATTCTGTTTTCGTGTATCTGATGGTCTATAACAAAACGGAACGGGCAATTCTGAATATTTTTCTTTATGCAGCTGAAATAACTGCTGTTGTAAAGCGTCTCTGATTATTTTTCTGCTTGCTACTATCAAATCGTCGGGTCTCCATAAATTCAAAAAATCGTTCATTGAGGTCTCTGAGATCACTCCGCGTATTATTTTACACTGAATTTTGTTTGATTTTAATCTGATTAATTTTTTAAACTCCTTTAAATTTACATCAAGAGCTCTATGATCATCATCTATTTCTTCGTAATAATCAACGAAATTTTTTAACCAATCATGTGGAGATGGTCCAACAAAAGGCGGTGGTTGACCATGATCGCCACACATTATTATAGCGGTATTTTTCGTCAACAACCAATCAAGAAACGTATTTAATGTATTCAGTGACACCGTACATATCTCGTCCCAAATAATTATTTTAGGCATATATTTTTCTCCCATTCGTTCAGGAGTCCATGTATCCCCGCGCCACAGAAAGAAACTATGATACGTGCACGATTGTACTGGCCGTTGTTTCATCTCTCGTGCAAGTCTATGTGTGGGTGTCAGCACGATCATATCTGAATTTCTAAAAATATTAATTGCTTGAGTCGTCTTGCCACATCCACCAGGTCCATTGAGATACACTGTCTTATATCTAGTTATTGGATCACTCACCGACGGCGCTTTCGACATTTTTGATATTTTATTACCTTTACGATAAAAATTTCTCATCGGAACATCTGCTGATTCTGTATAATTGTGTAATATTTCTTTTTTGTTTCTCCACGAACTCCATCGTTCATCACTACTTACAAATTCCATTACAGATTCTAAATATTTACTCGAAATATAAAACGAATCTGTTGCGACTCTGACTGCGGTCTCAGGAAATCTATTAATCATCGATAATAAATTTATAGAAACATAAGCCAACATAGAAGATCTTAGATGAGTACACTGTGGGGAGACATCATTTATGTAACTAACGATCTTACCCAATTTTGTTCCGTCGGATAAATAAACATTTTCTCGATTTACAAATATATCTCTCGCTGTTGTATCAGCGATTATAAAATCGTATTCGGCATCTTCTAGAATTAATCGTGCGTAATGTCTTTTATGATCATATGCACCACCCTGAGTAAATTTACCTATAATTCTTGTACAGAGATCTTTTGTGGTTTTTTCGTTATTTTTAAGTTTAATCTCGAGAATTTTAGGAGCTTCTTTGATAATATCATCTTCGGAAACACCAGGACATTTTTCCTTAAATTCCTTAATAACTTCATCGAGACTGATAGAATCTGGCATGGGCAACCAAACTTCGGTCTGCGCGTGATATGATATAATTGCCTCACTGACAACCAACGATGTCAGTATCGCACAATCTAGCATATATCGTAATAAAACTATAGGCGCCCAACGTTTTTCACAAAAATGTCTACCAAACCAAACATAACAAATCTTGTGAAGACTTTCGTTAAACTCGAATGATTCAACACAAGCGAATCCAGTCAGATCAAAATCAGGTAATGGTCCATTAATTGCCACTCGCGTCATCTTGTTTGTGGGGTAACCAAATCTTTTAAAGTACACAGAACAATCTCCGTCTCCTAGAAATCTTCCCGAAGAACATGCAACCATATCAACCGAAATAACATCATTGTAATTATACTTGGTATTCCACAATCCGCCTTGTCCGTTTTCGACGCAACTTGCGCGCACGTCCTCGAGTAAATCAAATCGTGTTGGTTTCCATGCATTTTTTCTCTAGCGAAATGAGCCGCAACAGATGGAACGGTAAAACAATTAGTTAGTAATTTATCGGTATTTTCCGCGTGTTTGTACTTGAAAAACTTCTCCGCGAGGTTTTTCATCTCGTCGTGGAGAGATTCTGTTCGATATATTTCACCGTTTGGTCTAACAAACTGATCAAATCCACCTTCCTCATTACTTTTAAATAACATACCGATACCGGATCGTTTTAACTTATTTCGTTAATAAAATCAAACATGCTTCCCCCCATATCTGAGGGGTAAAATCTAACAGTTCGATTACGTGGAAATACTGTTACTGGTCCATGCGTACTCGTCTTGATCAATAATATTTATTGGAGCTCCTTTTCATTTATATTTTGATTCGTACAGTACTTCTCCCGCTATCGTTGATAATTTAATTGGAAATTTTAATATTTTTCCTAATTCAGCAACATCTTTTATTGTAGCACCGGTATCCTTAATTGAATCTGCCCACGAGTTTATTTTTTCACGTCTTAAATCAGTTAATCCGTTTCCACGCATCGCGTTTGTAAAATGTTCTATTACTCGTTCGGCTACACAATTTATTTTTGAAAATTTCATGGGTGTCACTTTATCAATGCTGTTTTTTTTTATTTATCTCATCGATTACATAAATAACTGCTGTTACAGGGTACGCTCGCTCATAATACGGTTTATCAATACCAGTCAATAGACCCGGTCTGGAATTTTTGCTTAATATGGCAATTTTATTATTACCAAGGACAGGATCATATTTGTCAGGGATAATCAAACTACCTGTTTCTGTTAATACAATAAATTTTACTCTGAAGAAATTTTTTTGATTACCCTCGTACTCAGTGATGTAGTTAATAATAGTTGCCGCTCGTTTGTCATTCATTGTAGCGTCCTTGACAGTATTGCGAATAATCTTGAACGTTGACCATGCATGAGATGCACCATCCGTGTACAATTCTTTCTTGGCATCATGAATTTTCGAGATCAAACTTTTATTTGTCGGATCAACCAAATCTCGTACGGGTAAGTCAGGAGATAATCTGTCGAGATTAAATTTATATTTAGAAGGCCTAGTTTGGGATAATCTCTCAAATTCGTTCATATAATTAAAACAAATATTTAAATAAAGAATATTATATATACATGATGAATCATTGTGCTTGGCTCATGATCGGTTCAGTAAATCGAGGCAACAAATCCTGTAGAGGTGAATTTTGTTGGATGCACTTACAAGGTATACGGCGGGGGAGTCTAGGACCAACACCGTGTCTGTGATGTGGTGTTGGAGTGCGATGAAAAACAAGGTTATGTGCAAATTGCGCTACAAAACGGTTCAGAGAACATAAAAGATATTATGACAAAAAAATATAATAGTGAAAACGCTATAAAATCCGTGCAGGATTATATAACAAGATTTCATACAAACAATGATTTAAACAAATAATATTATCATATAATGGAGCAAAATAAATTTGTCCCACATCCTGTCATAACAAACTACGAATCAAATATTAATGGTGTCATCAGACACTGTAGGTTAAAAAGACCGGTTGGTTATATTACTAATGTTGGTTATCTAATGTTTACTGCTGGAAAGAGAAAACATTATCATTGTCATCGATTTGTGTATGAGTGTCACAAGGGGTTAATCAAAGACGGTCTTGTAATCGATCATACCGACGGGGATCCTCAAAATAATAGTTTATCTAATCTTCAAGCTATCTCACAGAGTGAGAATAATACACGTGGTAATACTGGAAGATGTAAGACAGTTTCTAGAAGGGTGATCAAGGCTACAAACACAGAAACTGGCGAAGAAATTATATTAATCCGCCTTTCATTACAAAAAGTCGCAGAAAATATATATAAAAAACTGCTTTCTCAAAACAATATAAACAAAAAATCACCTTTCAGTATTGTTAACTATCATCACTACATCGAATTAATTTTTTTAATTTATGTCACAGTATTTCCTCCATACATTACTTATTTTTTGACCATACGAAAGGGAGTAATTTTATGATTCTCGGTATATGGTCATAATTATCTACATATCCGTTTATGGTTTCTAACTTACAAAATATACGGTTCGTGTATTTTCTGCTCTATTCGTGAAACATTTATAACAGCGCACTACACATAGGCAGCACATACAATACATGTATATTTCATCTAAAACACAGAAAACCGAGCGCAGTATGACATGTATATTTAGCTTACTGAGTGCAGAATCCAGCGTCTAGTCTGTATCGATCGCATCGGGTTAATTTTAGATCTACAGTACAGTACAGGGATCCTGCATGCATTTATTCGATTACAGAAATATGTGTATAATAATGTTTGGAATTAAAAATTAGTTGCATTTTTCTTATTCAGTACATAAATATATATAATATATATATGTGTACGTATGTGTGATTATTTATTTTTCTTTTTTTTTCCATCGAGTAATACTTATAACTAAATACTCCCTTGACTATATTTTTCACGGATACAGATTTACGAGTGGAAAATCTCGTGATATATATTTCTCCACTGAACAGTTATAGAGAGGATGGAAAAATCGAGCAGTTATGTTAAAGAGAGGATGGAAAAATCTAGCAGTTAGATGATCTGGACCGGATTGTTCTATGATAGATGGCGTGGATCATAAGCGGTATAGTAAATAGGAAATTCCTTAATCCAGCTTTATAAATCTAACTTGGTGAAAATATATTGTATAAACGTATTTCTTGAATACAGAATTGTATTTTGAGCAAAAATATTTGAAATTAGTTCCTTTTCAATGATTATTAGCTATATATTAATTTCTCAAACATATAATTTTAACTGATTCGATAGCTTAATCGGTATCGTATTGGACTGTGACGCTCGCGGTCCAGGATCGAATCCCCATGGCTGACAACTGTCGGTGGTTTACGCATAATTGCGATTTTTATACTAATTGGGGGGTACCGCAAAACCCCTCCGCTCAGCAGAACCCTCTAACCACATATCAACTGGTGGTTGATACATGTTTTGTATCAGCCACGGACTGATTATTGGGGGGTGTTCTGCTGAGCGTGTATGTTTGTACTTTCCTTCATTCATTTCATTCATTCATTCATTCATTCATTAATTCATTTATTCATTCATTTCATTCATTCACTGTAGATATTTCATTTCATTCATTGTATATATTTCAGTTCATACTTAATGAACTTGCTAAAACACTCGAATAGAAGTTCATTTCATAATATATGTTGTGCCGTCATTCATTCATTGTATATATAATCTGAGCTCGCCAGAACACTCGAAAGGGGCTCGTCATTCATTGTATATACTCATTTCATTGCATGTATTCATTGTATATGTTGTGCCGTCCTTGAAACATCCCGACGAGCACGCTAAAACACTCGATAGGGGTTCTATAGGGATAGAAAAAATTATTTTAAATATTTATATATTATATAATGAACCATGAAAATATCAAAGACATTATTTTTGCTATTAAAAAACTAGAAGAAAATGGAATTAATATATCTGATGAACTAAATCCTGAAAAAATAATATCTGATTTTGAAACATTATAAGAACTTAAAAATGAAAATAAGTATGTTCTATCATCTCAATATAAGTTCATAAAGCGAATTCAGGCAGCTATGTTTCAGTCACTGGCTATGGTGAACGATCATCAAGTAAATCAATTTATTCCTCTTTCTGTTGCAGTAGAAACGGTCAGATCGGGATTATCCAGCGGATACGAAACGAAAAAAACAATCAGTACCCGCATAAGATGCTTAAGAAAAATTATGTCAGCAGGTAACCTCGAGTAGCACAAAATAATTCTGGTGAAAATGAAAATGAAAGTTTCGGTAACTGGGTAGATCTTTGATCAGAAATATTAGTCTGAGATTATATTTATTCTGAAATATTTTATTTTTTCTGAAATATTATATATTTATTCTGAAATATTATATATTTATTCTGAAATATTATACATTTATTCCGAAATATTTGATTTTGTCTGAAATATTTGATTTATTCTGAAATATTATATATTTTTTCTGAAATATTATATATTTTTCTGAATATTTTATTTTTTCTGAAATATTATATATTTATTCTGAAATATTTTATTTTTTCTGAAATATTATATTTTTATTCTGAAATATTATATATTTATTCTGAAATATTTTATTTTTTCAGAATCATGCAAACCAATCAATTTCGTAATTTTGATGGGCTAGTTGGTACTCAGAATCATGTAAAATGATCAAATTTTCAGAAAAAATCAAATATTTCAACATTTGAGAGTGAAAAATTGATAAATTTTCCAACATCATCAGGGTCAAACCTCGAGCGGTTCTCTAATTGATTTATCGATAAATCGTCAAAAATCAGTAAAATTAGCTCAAAAAATGAGATTTTTCATGCGATTTTTGTTAATTTTTCTGGTAATTTTCTTGAAAAAAAATGAGGATTTTGACGCTTTATCGATAAATCAATTAGACCTGACGAAAAACTGTAATTTGACAAATTTTCCTTGACAAATCGACTAAAATAGCTGAAAAAAATAACAAATTTGACCAAAAATGTTGAAATATTTCTGATAAATAAAATATTTCTAATAAAATAAAATAAAATACAATAAATATTTCTGATAAAATAAAATAAAAAAAATATTAAGATCAAAGATCTATGATAAAATATTTCTGATCAAAGATCTAATCACCCCATCAGAATTACAAAACTGATTGATTTGTATAATTTTGAGTATTAATAATTAAAAATATTTTTATTTATTTATTTATTTATTTATTCTGAAATATTAATTTTTAAGTTGATCCAGTTTAATACAGGAATGTACATAATTTAGAATCTGTTCTCTGTTATAAATGATCGCGACAATATGTTCTCGACGGAGCTCATCTAACTGTTCTTGTGTTAATAAGAAATCCTCGTTTCCGTATTCATCAATAACTAAATTAACGTTAAATTGCTCTGTGTTTGGAGGTTGCGAAAACACTGTTGTGATGGCGTTTTCAAGTACTTCTTTGTCATGTATAAAAACCCTCACTTGCTGGTACATTATATTTACTTGATTAATTAAGATTTCACATACAGATTTATCACAAGCTCTTCTCCACGTATATCAATTAAGCGATTAAGGTGGTCTGTGTGCTTAAAATTTATTCGTGTTAACATATTATTGTGACACCGCAGATACACAGGATTAGTTGGTTCTTGCACGATTAAACTTCCAGGGGAAACTTGTGGTGTAAATGTATATAAAATATATCCCTGTTGAACCTGATTTTATTTTCCGAGATCTATTTGATAGCTACCATCGACTACGTAACAAATCAGATTGACCACGATCGTGCTGGTTATATTAACGATTCCCGGAGATACGTGTCTGCCGCCGTCGTGTGGATCATTATTATATCTGAGAACAGTTGGACGTGGGGCTATTTTTCTCCACGCATCGAGTATTTTAGGAAAAAATTCATTGATGATCTCATTGACAGATTTTCTCCTAGCGTCCGGGTTATAATTGAAAAATTTGAACGTCGGTATATCAGATGCCTTGATTTTATATTCATCAATTAAAAACATTTTTGAAGCAGGAGATGATTTTAAAATTAGATCTATAATTTTGTTGTGAGTGCGTTCCATGGCTTCTGCGATATAATTCAGAATTTCTATTTGTTTGATAATTTCCCCTCGTGTCTCGCGGGATGTTATATCGAAAAGATACTCAGTGAGACGTTCACGTAGTTTATTTAGTTGATTTTTACGACAAGATTGGAAACGTCAATAGTTCTTTTAATTTCGTGTTCATGAATATGGCCACGGAGTTTATCTTCTCGTAAAGCTGAAAATATGTCACCACCATAACCAATTAAATCATCCAAACCAATATCCTAAGTTCGAGGTCCACGGTACCACCACCAAATTTCTGTCATTGTAACTTCGTGACGAGAGCTATCTGTTGACGTAAAATCAGCTCGTTTTGGTTCAGGTGGTCCTTCATACACTGGGGGAACATCCGGCCAACCTAGTACGGATCTTATCGTGGACTGATAAATATCAACGGCATAATCAGGAGAATGTATCTCAACCGTCGAGGACAGCGTCGGCTCATGAACATTAATTGATATTTTTGCTTCTTTTCCGGTTATTGATTTTATTCTACGTTGAAATTCCTCGTTGATATCTTCAACTTCATAACTACCAGTGGGTATTCCAACATCTATCCAGTCAGGAGTATCATCTGGTTTGTTCTTGTTAGCAAATACAAGCAAATTATTTGCTGGTGTACCATTAAATGATTTTGAACTGATATTTGGCCAGCTGTAATATACCCGTAATTGAGCCAGTGCTATTTCCTTTACTGGAATTGCAGTAGGAAAGTTAATACTAAATTCAGGATTAGTTGAACTTACCGAGATCATCGTTATCTTTGGCGGAGTTGTATTAGTCACGATCTGCTGGAGTAATTCTGTCATTATTAGTACTTGTATCTTTAATACCGATACCTTCGTGATATATTTTAGTCATCATTGAAACCTCGAAATCAGATATAATTCCATCACTGAGACTCGCTGATAACAATGAAGATAACTTCGAGTATGCGACCGTCGTTGTGTGTAATTTTATTATGTAATCGGATAATTTTTCATTCGTGCAGGTACATATTTTTTTTGCAATGATATTGAGCACACCTGCAATCGTTGTTGCTGCTGAAATACAAATGGTTACAGCTACTGGTGCCATTATTGTCACCGCTGATAATATGACACCTGTTCCAGCAACAACAGCGGATACTGAATAAACAATCACATCAACGATAACTAATCGTCGTCGATATTTCTTTACTTTTACTGTGTACTGTTCGACTCGATCTTTTAATGCTACATGCCATTCACGTGCTTGATTGTTCCTGTATTGTGCACCATCCATATATTTGTATGCAGTAAATAATTGAGGTGTTTCAGCTACAAATTCCAAACACCGCCAGTAAGATGTTGCAGTTAATTTCTTTTCAGATAGCTTCCAGAATAAAAATTTCTTCACTTCCGCTTTTTAATATAACAGATACAACCCCGGAAAACTTATCAGTTGAATGACGCCATGGATACGTTGTAAATATTTTAAAATTTTGCAGCACTGAACACAGACAGCCTGTACACGCCAGTGACTGTTGCGGTATATCTGATAGTTTTATTTTGCTGCGACCATGTTGCGAATCCAGATGATACTGTGCATGCGATGTTTGTAATATGCCCGGGAGTTATTCCGGCTGGAATTTTAATCAAACTGGTTTTGTTAACGATATCAGGAATCCCCGCTACGATATCCTGCTGTGTTTGTTTGATCGTGTCGATGTTCGTCTTGATATCAGAAAGTTTTATGTCGATGACGGGAGGAGTTCCAAAGAACTTATCAGTGGCATCATCGGTTTTTTGAAAGTTTCTTCGAAGTCTTGCAAAAGCACCTACATGAACATCATACGCGGCCCGCAACGTGCATAGTTTACCATCTACGGTGTTTTAGTTGACGTCAACGTACTTTTTTGTTGCTGCGACTTCGTCGGATGTTGGTCTCTTAAAACTACTATTTTATTTCCGTTCATGCTGAGTTCACCCGTCATTGTGTCGCCGGTGTTTTTCACGCGATTAGCAATATTTTTTGTAATTTCATCTCTGATGGTTGTAAACAATATACTTGAATCCCTGATTTTGCCGCTGTCAGTAAACACGGGGATATTATCCGTAACTGCACCGAGTACTCGTCGAATTATATCATTCAATCTGATGTTGCTCGTTTTTAGTTTACCATATAGATCCTGAAAAAAAAACAACCTCATCTGGGTCAAATCCAGCCAGGTTCATGATATCAGCGAGTTTATCTTTAGTTGCGTACTTCGACAGATCAACGTTGCCGGATATTTTTTTCTTACTGGTAGATCTAAGATCTGTTTAAAACGAATCGGTTGCTTGTATAATCATGCACGACTTTATGTGGCGGTTTGGATGATTTTGATATAGCGTTAAGTACATTAATTACTTCACCGCCACATATTGGCGGCTCTGCATTGTTTGTGTGGGTAGCGTTGAATACCAAACTTGCGCGTGAAGTGGTGCAACATACTTGATAAATTCAACAGGTGGAGCTAACCCGTACGAATCAAAATAAACGATTCCACGTGGATCAACCGCGTATGATACCCAATGAGTACCGGGTCCTGAATTCGAGTCGAGATTAATAATACCTGTTTCGAGTTTGTTTGGTCGGTCCGGCAATTGATCTCGCATAAAAACACCTTTAAAGGCTTTTATTTTTAATTTTGTAGCAACATCAAGTAAATCAAAATTTGATGCTGGAATATCAAACGTGGAAGCCTCAGACCACTTCCCCAACGAGACCCAGGTAATCTTAGACCTCGTCCCTTTTTTTGTATCCCTTTCCTGTTGCTTTCTTTAGAGCCATTCCAGCAGCTGTTCCAACAACACCTAATGCGGCTGCTTTAGCTACGGCTGGAGCAGCAGCAGCTATTAACGCTGGAATAGCCGCAAGAAGTGGAAATATACCACCCGTTTTAACCATGTCCTTGATGGCACTCGGAGAAAGATGTAATTGAACTCCAGTTTTTGATTCTAGGGCTTTATTGAAATGTTTAATCTGATTATTTGTCAACGATAATTTGTTTGGACCACCACCAATCTGATCTCGTTTTAGTGATATTTTGGTTCCACATTTGTTGGCGTTTTTTGACTGAAGCTTTTTGACCTGACCAGGAGTCAGAGTAACATTAACATGACTATACGACATTTTTATATAAATATATTTTTCTAGATAACATGATTACATATTTTCCACTGGTGCATCAACGACTCTCATTCGACCACTACCACCTTCAAGTAACATGGCTTTATCGCTTAGTATGACAGCGATTGCTCTATAATCAACACCACCTCCTGTATTCAACGCCGCTTTAAGATGTATATCAACGACAGATTGTTATGATAGATCAAGATGCTCCAATGAAAAATAATAAATCGGATATAAAGTTCTAAAATCATGTTGTGATATTTGCAACCCAGTATCAACATTTTGATCACGTCCCATGAATGACATTAAACGATGATATACACGTCCTATACTATTTTGTTCATAATTTAGTTGTATATTCTCTGTTGGTTCTTGTTGTCCGTTTATCCGTAAGGAAATATCTGTAATACCTAGTTTATCAAATATCATATGAGAGCGAGTTTGATCACCTAATCGATTGTGGTTCTGAAAAGCAATAAAAAATATGTCGTTGTGCAGAAACACCTTGTTGTGATGCTATATGCCATGTAAACTGACCGTTAACGTCAGTTTGCATACTATCCGTGCTTGTTGTTAACCATGACAACAAGGATTTACCACCTGTGTCCATGAAAGAAATCAACTTTTGTTCTTCTGCGATCGTTGGAGTCATTACCGGCATCCACAACGAAAGTTTCTATAATACTACTTTACCAGCATCACCAATGGGTCTCCACAGAGCATCGTTATCATCACTCTTTCTTACAAGAACAACCGTGTGTCTAGTTCCAAAAATAACCTTTCTAACACTTCTACAAAATCCAAAAATATGCGACAGTGGAATTGTACATGAAAATCTTCTATTGGCTCCTATAAACATATTTCTACGCGCTGAAAATCCCAAGTTGAAATTTTCATTAGAACCATGAACCACCTGCTCCACATCAGCATCTGCGTTATTGGCAAAATTTCTTGGTCGTCTTATATCATACGGATTACTTTCAGGGTGATCAGAATTATCTTTCACAAACATCATTGTGGGACCTGCTGATCTTGTATAATCATCAGAATATCTTGCTAGAACAATTATTGTTGTAGCAACGTCGACATTATCCTGAATCGATTCAATATTTTTTCCATCGATTATATATGTGGCGCTATTAAATAATGCCAAAATCCCGTTGTTGATAAAACCAACTCTCACTGCATCTCCGTAATTAGTATCATCCGTTTTTACAATTGTACCTTCTACCTCAAGAAACACCTCAGCAGGTAAAAAGTATCTACTTGTGTCATGAACTTGTAGTTCAGTTCTTCCTCCACGTTGATCTGGTGCTTCATAAGAATAAAACTGATAATCACGCACAGACTCATCTTTAAGCACAGGTGCTTCCATGTCAAATGCTGTGTCTGATATACGCTTGAACATTTATTATAATTATTTTCGTCTGACATGTAGATTACCGGGTTTGGAAACTCCACTTACTGATATCATGCTTGAAATATTATTTCCTGATTCACCTCGTCCTTGATCTGCTAACGCCGCTAGTTTTTGATTTGCAGCATGATTTATTATTCTACTGACATCTGCTGGCATCACTTCAGTACTTGGTAATTTTACCGGTTGTGATCTTCGTCGCAATAATCGTGCTAGTCTTTCTTTGATTGCCGAGAAAGCCCTACCAGCAACATTAACAATTGTACCAGAAGCTTTTTCACGAACAACATCAATAGCTTTCATCGATAATTGTTTTGCAACAGGCGTTACTTTGGTGGCCAACCGTCTAAACAACCCCTGAACAACATCACCGTAAATTGCTCTATAGGTTGGTAATCGCGAGTTTACCACTCTGACCGATACGGATTTACGATGATTATTGTGTACTATCATCTTATTTTATTTGCTATTTATCTAACAACTAGTCACTGTAATCATCAACAAGTTCATCCATAAGTTCTCGGTAAACGCCGATATCCATGATACCACCTTGAAATAATCGCTGACAAATATCAGATGCTTCATTAATTATTTCTGGTGAATTATTTCCAGCTCGTTTTCCTCCTATGAGAACTTCACACCGTGACACATCATTAATGATATTATCGGGAAAAACAAAATTGTTTTCTCCCGGTGTAGTCAGAAAACCACTTCCTACAGCGCTCGGAGGATCATCATCATCCCCCCCCCCACCAACATCCGTTCTCTTTCTTCTTTAAACTCCTCAATTGGTTCCCTCAATATAGTACTTAGTGGGGTGTATAATCGCTGCAGGGGTGAAGGGTTTTGCTGTGGTGGAGGAAGCTGATATGAAGGTTTCTGCTGGGAGAGTTGTTCTTGTTCTAGTTGTTCCAGTCTCTCTCTATAAAGTCTTTTTACTTCATCATCAAGAGTTCTATATTATAAATCATCATCTCTAGCTTGTCTTTTGTTTCTATATACGCGATATATCCATTTAATAAGATTATCATCACTTACTTTTTCATGACGGGGTTTTAAAATACCAGATTTATTAAATATACTAATTAATATTTTTCAGGTAATTTTTCTTTTTTAGTATTTCTAATATCTTCGACAAACCCTTCCTTAAATCTTGCAATCAATTCTACGTTTTCTTTTAATGGTTTGGGTTTAGGTACAAGTTCTTTTTTTCACGTCGGCGACTTCAGTACGAAGTTTTCCAATACCTTCAAGTATTTCTTCACCAACAGGAGGTTGAGCTGCAGCTATATCAGTTGGAAGATCTCGTAAAATCTTCTTTGTCTGTTTAGTTCTTTTTGCTATTTTTTCAGCTTGTTCTGCTGTTTGTTTTGATACCAGAAGAACATCTTCTTTGATGACTGTTGTAACTTTCTCAGTAGCTGCAGTGACGGGTTTAAATAACTTTTTAGTGTCTTCTTCGTACTCAACTTGTGCTTCTTGCTGCGCTTGCAAATTTTCTCTAAATGAATCTCGCACGGGGAGAAATTTTTTAATTGCTTCTAGTCTTTCTCGTGATATTATTGCAGTATGAGATTCTGGATGTACCATTATTTTGATATAACAATTTTTTAATTAATATAGCAGCAGAGAGGGTTCGTCTACAATCTTGTTTGGGACAAACAAAACGTAGACATGGTATTGACCTATATGGTCTGTTCACCCTATATGAGCACGGATTTTGTTTGTCTAAATACCCTTTTGCTAGGATTATGTGGTCTGTTCACCCTCTCTGCTGCTTATTGGCAAAGCGTAGCCTAGCAAACTTTAAACTTTGTTAGATCGAGTGATACATGTATGAAATGGATATGAAAATTACTTATTTTCTCAGACATTGTGTTTATTAAAATCGAAGTTGATTAAATGTAACCTGGTACTCGCGATTTGCATTGCTAGTTTCATGAGTACACAATTCTAGCAACCCACATTTTCAAATATTATAGAGAAAGAAAAAATATTAAATGAAAGTCGTATACTGGTTGTAATGAAAATACAGAAACGAAAGAGCACAAAGTTTTCCATATTTACATATCCCGAGAACAACTTCTGGGGTTTTGTTGTATCACGGGATTATCACGTTGACATGTGCTCTCTGCTTGATAAATCAGCCTAGCCAGATTGCCGGTTTTTAAAACCAGTTTCTGACTTTCATTTAATATAATTGAATTTCTCTACAACAACATTAAGATGGAGTTTGTTGTTGATATGACGTGACTATTGGACTTCCGATGTCGTCGTTTGAGATTCGTGAAGTCACTAGTAATGCAAATGGCTAGTATCGGGTCAGGTTTAATCAATGCCGTAGTTTCGTCAAGTCTGCCAGAGGAATAAAGACATAATGATTATAATACTTGCCATTTTTGAGAAAATAAATCAATTTTCTATCCATTTCATGCAAGTATTAGTCGATATAACCTAACGTTTAGATTTTCTAGGCCAGCTGGTAATCGACTAAGATATGTCGGTACCGCACGGTGGCGGCAAGTTCCAAATTTACGATATGCAATTTGCAACGAACCCACAACCCAACCTAAATGTCCAAATATGAAAAATACGGTGGGAATAATCTGAGGAAACCCGGATTAGAAAACAGACTGATATTCGTTTTAATCCAGAGTTGTAGTCCAAATTGTTGAATCTCAGAGCTGAAATGAGAAATGTTCGTCTCTTGTATTATATATATTAAAAAACGATTCGAGCCCCTGTATCAGTACAGGTTTGGGGACTGGTTTAACGAAATACAAGAAAAGTTGATTTTACAGAAAATTCAGTCCTTGTTTATACAACAGTATATAAGTTTGAAGGTCTTTGTCAAAATTTCAATCAACCCTTTTGAAAAGGTTTTTTTAAATGATGGATTTGTAACCAGATATTCTAAAGGAGATTAGGTTTGTTGAAAAATCTTGCATGCAATTTCATTGGCACAGATAAATTCAGAGTTTATATATATATATATATATATATATATATATATATATATATATATATATATATATATATATATATATATATAATTTATTTATATATATATACATATATATATATTTATAAATATATTGCTATAGCATTCTTTAGAAGTAAAGGTTTGAAAGGAAACAAAACTAATGTATGTTCATTATATAGTTCGCACTTAGAGACATAATGCATGTCAGCAAAATAAAGTTAGAATTTTTACTGTATACATTGAAATGCATCTACATGCCAGTTTAAAGGAATATAATCAAACTTGTTTTGTGTGATACATTTTGTGGTTTTGTACAAGATCATCTTTTCTGGCTTAGATGGTTTGGAGAGTCTTGAAAGAGAACCGTCTTTAGATTTAGAAAATGAATGATTTATAATCCAAACTTTTCTTTAATTCCATTCAGTAATGGTGATATGTGAGCCTTGAAAAAATTAATTTCGTCCTAGAAAAACCCTGGAAATGACCTGGAAATTTAATTTTAGAAAAGCATGGGAACCATGGTTCTTTATAGGATGGAAACTAACCTTTGCAGTCCAAAAACACAGTGGGTTGGTGTGTCTATGTTAGGATGGACTACATTTACCAATCCAACAAGACACAGAATGGGTGGGTCTGCTGTTGTTAAGGTGGAAACTACCTATATCAATCCAGGATGACATGGGGTGGGTAGGATATGGATACCTAAAGACCATTCTTATTATAACAGACAACATGGGCCTTATGCATAACTAAAGGCCATTGTTATTATAACATATAACATGGGCCTTATGCATGTGGTTTTCGAAATTAGATATTGGAAATGACGACTGTGCATCTTTTTAAAAATAAAGTCAGTGTGGTAGGTGCTTTTGGAATTGAGATATTGGAAATGTCTGCCAATGACTACAATAAACAAAGTTTGGGAGGTAGTCTTGCACATGAGATAATGTAATGACCACTAGGCGTTGATGCAGTAAATTCTGGAAGCCATTGGTCTTGGAAATGATATGTTGAAATGACTGTGAATTGCTATGATAAAATCAGTTATGAATATGTAAGTAGTAGACAATGATAAGATAAAATGTCAGTCAGCATGTTATAAAAACCCAAACATCACGGCTTGCATGGATGTGATAAGTATTTACTGTGTCTAACATCGTTATCCCTAAACGTCATGGTTTGCATGGATGTGATAAGTATTTTCTGTGTCTACCACTGTCATCCCTAAACGTCATGGTTTGAATGGATGTGATAAGTATTTTCTGTGTCTACCACCGTCATCCCTAAACGTCATGGTTTGAATGGATGTGATAAGTATTTTCTGTGTCTACCACCGTCATCCCTAAACGTCATGGTTTGAATGGATGTGATAAGTATTTTCTGTGTCTACCACCGTCATCCCTAAACGTCATGGTTTGAATGGATGTGATAAGTATTTACTGTGTCTAACATCGTTATCCCTAAACGTCATGGTTTGCATGGATGTGATAAGTATTTTCTGTGTCTACCACTGTCATCCCTAAACGTCATGGTTTGCATGGATGTGATAAGTATTTTCTGTGTCTACCACCGTCATCACTAAACGTCATGGTTTGAATGGATGTGATAAGTATTTACTGTGTCTACCACCGTCATGCGCAATGAGATAAAATTCAACCCAATTCTGGGTTATCTGCCTTTGATTGGAACTTAATGGCATGAAGTCAATAATGAATCGTGTCACACAGTTTGAAGACAATTATGTAGTAGGAATGCCAAATGAATTCCTCAGCATCATTGGACATTAAAGGACAATGGTCTAATATTTGGGAATTAGGGGATTATACACTGAATAATGGTTTAAATTTGGGATTTACGGGTTTGAAGGATGGGACAACATTTTAGAATGAGGGTATTCTGCATTGAAGGGTTGTATAACTTACAGTATTATAAATTAAATGACACATAATCCCAAACTTCTATCAAAAGTCAAAAAGGGTAGAATTTCAAATCAACTCCAGTGGTGTTCCGGATAAATTCCAATTTTGAATGTACTGATGAGCCAATGGCATGGAATATGGCCATGTGATAAGAGTCCTGATACAACACAATGATGTAATCCAAAATGACTTTGAATGAAATCACAGCGATACCAAAATAACTATTTAACCTGAAATATTACTGAACACTTTGTAACTCCAGTGAATAATGTAAATAAATAAATCCTGTCAAATATTAACTGAAACACAGTTTGAATTGATTCCCCTAAGACTGATGTTAAGATATGGAATGAGTAGTTTCGTAGTCAAAAACATTAATATAAAAAGCTATGACAAGATACCAAGACCAGGATGAAGGGAAACATCCTTTCTAGAACATTCCGTTGGAATTTCCAAACTGAAAAACTAACGTGCTAAACTCGGATAAAAGTTAACTTGGTTACCTACATTAATAACAATCTGAATATTGAATATATAATCATAGAGACATATTAACTTTGTATTATGTTGTTTACAAAATACATGTCACCAGTCAGATAGGCCTTTATTTCGAGTACTAGCCAAATTCAGTCACACAATAGAGATATACATTACATATAATCATGGAGAAACGCCGACAAACACAACAATTTAAAATGTACCAAACAGCACATTAGCACATTCAAGGATCTGACACATCCACACATTCAAGTCTGGAATTCATTGAAAGTTTCTACATTTGAAAGCGTTACAATCACACAGAGCAGTCTTTTAGAGAGAGAGAGAGGGTGTGTGTGTGTCAAAGGCTTTTGTAAGGTTTTATCAAATATTGGACAGACTTAAGCTGTTTTATGAGTGAATTTATTTTTGTTAAATATCTGTTATTGTTGTTGGATTTTCTCCGTCGCATGGGCGAGAAAAGGGTCCACACAACGGGAATGGACCAATAAATGAGCGACTTTTCAGGTTTATGCTTGCACAAATACATCCTTTCCTCAAATACATCTGTAATGGCTTCTTTCTGGTATATAGTCAGACTTTCTAAATTACACGTACAAAGTATCCTTTTAGTGTCAGTTGCCATCACCATTTTCGGCCGCCGCTGTTAAACACTATTATTTATTTGTTGTTACATAATAAGGGAGAAAACTCGAGAAACCCATGGAAGTTGCTAGTGCAAAACACTCATGTGTGTGTGTGTGTGTGTGTGTGTGTGTGTGTGATTTGGATTTTTAACGTAGCTTTAACAATTTTTAATTCATATAGCTACGATGTCTGCAGTGTAGCAGTTTAAAGTTATGTCCAGCACTGGTATCAGGCGCCGTAGGAGACAAAAGCTACTCCAATGAGAACGTTGCAGTTGAAATTTCGATGTCGTATGCCGAGAAATCCAATATCACGTGTTGGATCAAATTGCAGGTCCTTAAGTTTCATTTTTTAGATCGAGATTTTAGATTGTATATGTTGAATTATACAGTGGCGGTTTAAAGTTATATTTCCTATGTCGACGTTTTCCAGTGTACATTTTGAACTACACAACGGTGGTTGAAATTTCAATATCATATGTCGAGAATCCCTAATTCAAACCTTGAATGTAACTGTTTGTGATTAAAGTTCTATTTCATATGACGTGTATTTAGATTTCATCTGTTGAATTTCACAGCAACGAGATACAGCCTCCTTGTTTAAAAATAACGAGAGCGACATTTAGCGAAGAACTTGTTAGTAATTCTTGACCTCTGAATGGTAACTTTAAAACAGTAAATGCATGAAATGTAATGGCGCCTCATAATTCAATACACGAATGATGTATCTTAATACCAGATATTATTTTGTATTGTTAAAGTGGACATGGTTTAATGTTGCTTTTAACACCAACATAGCATTTAACCATATAAAAATAACAATTATGACAAGCACAATAAAATGTCCAACCACCATTGTGTAATTCAACAGATGCAATCTAAAAACTCAGCATACGAAGCGGAACTTTCAGCACAATCAATGTGATTCAACATGTTAGATTGAAACTCTCGACATGTGACATTAAGTTTTCAACAACCGCTGTTAGTTCAGGAGATACAATCTACAAACTCGACTTGGGACATAGAATTTTCAACCAGCGCTGCAAAATCTAAATACTCAACCTTCGAAATGGAACTTTCATCATAAACTGTTTGAACCAATACGTAAATTAGGAATTCTCGACGTATGACAGTGAAATTTAAACCGTCGCCGTATAATTCAAACCACACAATCTAAAACCTCGATATAGAAAATATAACGTTCAACCACGAATGTTTAATCCAACAGATACACTCTAAAATCTCGACCTAGAAAATGGAACTTTAAGGAGAAGCATTTTTGATACAACACTTGAAATTGGAATTATGGACATATGACATTAAAATTTCAACGACAACGTCCTGATTGGAGCAGCTTATATCCGCTAGAGCGGCTCATAGACTGGGGAATCATGCCGCAGACATGAAGCACGATGTCCCACCCAGTCACATTATTCTGATACCAGGCCGACCAGTTCAAACACTATCCTCTTAATGCTGTGCTGTTGTTGTTGTGATTTGGATTTTTAACGTAGCTTTAACAATTTTGCAGTCATAGCGCTACGATATCTGCAATGTGGCAGTTTATAGTGATGTCTTGCACTGGGGCATCATGCCGCAGACATGTAGCATGATGTCCCACCCAGTCACATTATCCTGACACCAGACCGACCTGTCCTAATACTAACCTCTTAATGCTGAGAGCCAAGCGAGGCAGATGTTAGTACCATTTTTGTAAGTCTAACCACTAGGCCACCGGAGCGGTAACCGCATTAGAATAAATTCCCAGTTAAACTTAGACCTTAACTCTAATAGGTCTGTGTGACTCTATGATGAAGTGGGGAATCCTTACAAGAATATTGGAGCTAGGGATGACTCTATGATGAAGTGGGGAATCCTTACAAGAAGAATGGGGCTAGGGATGACTCTATGATGAAGTGGGGAATCCTTACAAGAAGAATGGGACTAGGGATGAGTCTATGATAAAGTGGGGAATCCTAACAAAAAGAATGGGGCTAGGGATGAGTCTATGATAAAGTGGGGAATCATGGCAAGAAGAATGGGGTTAGGGATGGCTCTATGATAAATTTGGGAATCCTTACAAGAAGAATGGGTCTAGGGATGACTCTGTGATGACGTGGGGAACCCTTACAAGAAGAATGGGGCTATGGATGACTCTATGATGAAATGGGGAATCCTTACAAGAAGAATGGGGCTAGGGATGATTCAGATTCAAGTTTCATCTGAGCTGTTAGCAGTAAATAATTCATATGACAGCAGATATTGAAAAATTTTGTAAAGTCATCTTGCGCAGGGCAGTCTGACTGGAAAATTAAACTTGGCTTTGGGAACAAAATGAGCTTGCTCCAAAAATGACCAGGTAGAAAATGTTTTGAAATAGCAATATCTTAGAGAGAGACAGAGAGATAGAGAGAGTCGTGTTCCAGACATGGATACTCATTATTCCACGATGATTGTCACTTTCTATTACGTTTAGCAGCATCATACCGCTTATTTGTCTTTAAAACGGGTTCGTTAGAGATATAAACTTCGTCAAGTTTCCTTTCCGTGCCTAAATAAAATAGCAGACGCATTCCATCACTCCGTCAAGAATAGTGAAGGCTAGACCCATTGCAATCTTTGCTTTAGACAAGCAATTGACAGATTTGCAAACACTAATTTTAACAATATACTTCATATTTATCACCTAGCCACCTTGAAATCACTTACATGTAACAAAATATTTTATCAGTCGACTGTTAAGAGTGTGAACACTTATTTTTATTCACTTATTTGTTTTCCAAGCAGCATTTACTTATCGGTCTCCTATTCATTACAAAATAAACGAGAGGTTATTTGTTTTCCAAGCAGTATTTACTTATCGGTCTCCTATTAATTACAACATAAACGAGAGGTTAGTTGTTTTCCAAGCAGTATTTACTTATCGGTCTCCTATTAATTACAACATAATCGAAAGGTCATAAACACTGTGTGTGGGAGTTTTATTTTCAGCTCGTCGATCATGCTATTTGAATGACATCCTGGTGGTTATCTTATCCCCGTCAAGGTAGCAGGGGTACTAGTATAAATTAGTAATACTACTTACCCTACGCTATTGTATCTCCGTTCTGGAAGTAATGGTACTAATATTAATTGGTACTACCGCTCACCCTACGCTATTGCATCCCCGGACGGGAAGTAGGGGCGCTAGTATTAATCAGTACTACCACTCACCCTACGCTGTCGTATCCCCGTCCAGAAAGTAGGGTTACTGGTATTAATTAGTACTGCCACTCACCGTACACTATCGTATCACCGTCCATGAAATAGGTGTACTGGTATTAATTAGTACTGTCACTCACCCTACGCTATCGTATCCGCTTCCAGGAAATAGGTGTATTGGTATTAATTAGTACTACCAGTCAACCTACGCTATCGTATCCCCGTCCAGGAAATAGGTGTACTGGTATTAATTAGTACTACCAATCGACCTACGCTATCGTATCCCCGTCAAGAAAGTAGGGGTACTGGTATTAATTAGTACTATCACTCACCCTGCTTTACCACTGACAGCCTTACGATTATCTAACGTGATTTTAATTTTTTATAAAAGATTCTAGGCCTAATTATACAACTGTTACATAGTTATGTATGTATGTATGTAGGTATGTAGGTAGGTAGGTAGGTAAGTCATTTGGTATTTATGTCTGTATGTTTTGCTACTGTTGCATATCCAAATAGGAATTTATATTGATACTGTATTATTTCCTAATCAGTATGGACTTATAAACAATTAGACTCAACAATAGATTCAGAAGAGTGGGATCGGGTAATGAGTACTTGACCTCAGCGATGGTACCATTAGTCCTAGTAAAAAGTTTGAAAAAATGCGACATTATCTGAAACATGGAAAGAGAACAGGAATGTTCACCTCGGTCAGCTGCTCCAAACTGCTGAGATTCGAGAAATAGAGAATCATCTTCTTCATTTATCAGCGAACCACGAACCTCGTGATATTTATATATTATTACAGTGTTTCACGTTTCCAAGAAGACCTACATGCAATACATTTGTTTCCCCATAAAAAATGATTCAAACCACTGGGGTGACAAAATTGCAAAATAACTTGAAAAAGATTTTGCCTTGACCTTAAAAACAAAGAACTTATTATATCCATTATATTAGGATATTAGCTAAGAAAAATATAAATTATTCTGAGGTAAAGAACAAATATTCTGATTCAAAAGAAAATCCTAGTCTCCCTCCCTACGCACTCATCCACCGGAAAATTAAATATTCAGTTCCTAATTGATATCAGGGTTATTTTATCACAGACAATTACGTTTTGTTATTAAAAAATTACCTTCCTTCAACAAACGTGACCCATGTGCTAAAAGCGTCATTCTTCCCCTCCCCTCTGTAAAATAGTTGCAAGAGGGTACGCAGGCACTTATAAATTTGGGACCGAAAAAGAATATCTAGAAATTATTAATTGATTGCTGCTCAATTACTTGATTGTGGACTTGAGTCATGAATACAGACCTTTTACTCATTG
This sequence comes from Sinohyriopsis cumingii, assembly GCA_028554795.2. NCBI lineage: Eukaryota > Metazoa > Mollusca > Bivalvia > Unionida > Unionidae > Sinohyriopsis > Sinohyriopsis cumingii. The sequence continues at coordinate 31,788,451 of CM068833.1, forward strand.
TTTGACAAGTGTATAATTACTTGATTGTGGACTTGAGTCCTGAATACAAACTTTTAACTCGTTGTTTGACAGGTGCAAATGTTCTAAAGGAAAACACCTTTCCAGACACATTTGGGCCTAACCAAAGAATGCTGCAAAATATGTTAGACTTCAGGATAGGCTATTATTTTACAACGAAAACTTTAGATTTGGTCAAACAAGATTTATTCATGAATATGTCTCATCTTTGAGATAAATAAATCAAAATATTGGGAGGGAGGGGAGAGTATGAGATATAACATACTGATAAAAACGTGGTATAAGAATGACGTCATGGGATATTAGACAGACTGTGATACTTATTTGAAAGACGATCCTGGCACAAAGCTTAGACAAGATTTAAATGTACCTTGCCGCAATTAAAATCAAACTATATAAATTACAGGTGGAGTCGGAAAAAGTTTGAATCTATTTTTTTTCTCAGTTACCTCAAATGTATATTTATTTCAAAATAAAATTGTAAACTATTATATTTTTTTTCATTTACAGTGTGCTATCAGAAGATAAATATAATTCGTATGCATTTAACTGAAGAAAGAAGGAAACGGTCTGAAGCAAGGTGAAGGAAAAGTTCAATTGTTTCAAATTATAAACAGTCATCAGTTGCGTATTTTGTCCAGCCTCTTAGGCTCGGGCTTGATCTAGATTACGACTTGGACAATATTACACGAATATCATTTTTACCTGACCGGGCTTGTACGTCGTACTTCCCAGTACCGGCTACACCTGCACGTGGGATGATAAAGATAATAGTTATCTCAAGTACATATATATATATATATATATATATATATATATATATATATATATATATATATATATATATATATATATATCGTCTCCTTGCCCTACGTTATGTGGACTTACAAGTGTTCACGGCGTGATTTTGTTCATGCGAATGCTGAGAGATATCATCTTCAAATACTTTATCATGAAACTATATGAGTACCCGTTATAACTTGTCTGCCATGTTTATTTTATTTGATTTGATTTACCGGTTCCTACTATTCTGTCCCGTTTGTTTTATTGTATTTGATTTACCGGTTCTTACTATTCTGTCCCGTTTATTTTATTTGATTTGATTTACCGGTTCCTACTATTCTGTCCCGTTTGTTTTATTTGATTTGATTTACCGGTTCCTACTGTTCTGTCCCGTTTGTTTTATTTGATTTGATTTACCGGTTCCTACTATTCTGTCCCTTTTTTTATTGTATGCATATGTACATTATAATTCATTGTACAAGTAAGAAAAATGGGAAGATAACTAAGATAACTGGTAGAGTCGGATTCTTAATCTATGGCTGTATCGTTGGGAAAGGTACTTTGCTCCCATTTCCTCGCCATTGTTAATTCAGTAATGTATTAAATAGGACGTTAAAACAGCAAACCAAACTGAGTAAATTATTATTATTATTATTACTATCTGGGGGGTAAAGTATAAATACCAATTAATTACATAATGTGAGAGTAACTAACAATCACTGTTCTTGAATTTTACAAAAAGAGTACCTAAACAGAATAATCGTTAGAGAGGGAAATACTATCAGCCAATACACCGTGATCTTTAATAATCGTTAGAGAGGAAAATACTATTAGCCAATACACCGTGATCTTTAATAATCGTTAGACAGGGAAATACTATTAGCCTATACTCCGTGATCTTTAATAATCGTTAGGGAGGGAAATACTATTAGCCTATACACCGTGATCCTTAATAACACTGGACAACAAATTTTTACAAAAGTCATGTTACTGAAATAAAATTAGTCAATTCTTATCAATTTTTATGTGCTGAACACGAATATGACAGTCAAATTGCAAAATTGGCTCTAGTTTTTTTGTAATCTGCAAGAAATTAATGTTTACATAACGAAATGCATTCCAATAGTAAAAGGTCAACTGTAATAGCCTACCTATAAAAAATCAAGTCATTGACTACATCTTAGATTTCTTCGCCTGTCTCTTGTACAGCTGTTCGGGAGCATCTCTGAGGAGTGTCCAGCAGTAGTCAGCCAGCATTGTAGTGGACCATTTTCCCTGGTATCTTTGTTCCATTGTTGCGATATCTTGATGAAAACGTTCGCCGTGTTCATCACTAACAATACCACAGTTGCTAGGAAAGAAATCCAAATGGGAATGAAGGAAGTGAATCTTTAGAGACATATTGCAGCCAAGTTTCTTATACTTCATCAACATGTCTTCTACTAGTTCCTTATAGTTTTCTGCCCTAACATTTCCGAGGAAGTTTGTAGAAACTAGGCGAAAAGCATTCCATGCTTGTTTCGCGTCACCTTCCAGCAAGTTGTTGAACCGGTCATCTTTGAAAAGCTCTCGAATCTGAGGACCCACAAAAACTCCCTCTTTAATCTTTGCTTCGCTGAGTCGAGGGAATTTTTCATGCAGGTATCGGAATGCTGGCAAAGTCCGGTCAATGGCTTTCACGAAGTTCTTCATCAAACCTAGTTTGATGTGAAGGGGTGGTAGCAAGATTTTCTGAGCCTCAACCAGAGCTGGGTGTTGGATATTCTTCTCTCCAATGGCTACATTCTGCCTGTGAGTCCATTCCTTCCTCATGTAGTGCATTTCCCTTGCTCGGCTATCCCACTCGCATAAGAAACACATGTATTTTGTATATCCTTGCTGCAGTCCCATTAAAAGGGCAACTACCTTCAAATCACCACAGAGGTGCCAGCTGTACTTGTTATACTCAATGGAATTCAGTAGCTGCCTTAAGTTATCGTATGTCTCTTTCATGTGGACAGCATACGCTACTGGAATAGATGGAAGAATGTTTCCATTGTGCAAAAGCACAGCCTTGAGACTCAGTTTCGAAGAGTCCACAAATAGTCTCCATTCTTGTGGGTCATGAGTGATTTTTAAAGCATTCATGAGGCCCTCAATATCAGAACAGAATATCAGATTACTTTCCTTTCTGAAGAAAGGCTCCAATTGCTGGTGGCGCTTTCGATATGCAGTAATTGTGACATCTTCTTCTAGAAGATTCCATTGTTGGAGTCTTGATCCTAGCAATTCTGCCTTGTTCTTTGATAAGTCCAAATCACGAATCAGGTCATTTAGTTCTTCCTGTGTTATTCTGTGTGGGGTTGATGATGCACCACAGTGAAAATCTGGATCACTGCATGCTGATGGACCAGGAGAAGAACAGGTCGACTCACCTTTGTCTTCGTCAGATGAATCAAGAGAATATTCTGCTGGAGGTTCTGGAATAGGAAGTCCCTCACCATGTGGAACTGGTCTCAATGCAGACGGAATGTTTGGGTAGACTATTCTCGACTTCTTTCGCTTCGTTATTCCGCCGGAAAGAGGAGGAACCAAGCAGAAGTAACAGTCATTTAGGTGGTTGCTTGGCTCTCTCCACACCATTGGGACTGCAAACGGCATTGATGACCTTTTGCAATTCAACCACTGTGAAAGATGTGTTGTACATGTAGCACAGCATATATGCGGAGCCCAAGGCTTGTCTTGGTCACCAACCTTGCATCCGAAGTAAAGATGATATGCCTTCTTCACTTGAGAATTGATACTTTTCTTCTGGTTGGCAAATGTCACTTCCCCACAAATATAGCAAAAATTGTCCGCGGTATTAACACACTTTCGAGGCATTACTGTTCTTTATTGTACGTAAATGGATAAAATAATAAGTTTTATGTAACAGTAGCTTGAACTGTCTCGCACAACGTCTAAAATATTTTAAATGCTGAACCTATCTGATTGGGCTTTATATAGTACACTGCTTACGTCAGCTTCAGCAGCCGCCTGGCATTAGTATAATAGGCCTACACATGTATAGTACACTGCTGACGTCAACTTACTTCAGCAGCCGCATGGCATTAGTATTGCATTGCATCAGAAAATGATGCAATCAACTGTGGATGATGTGAGCATGATGGTATTATGCAATGTTACATCATTATTCCGGATGTTGCTGCAGTCCTACTGGAGAAATTTACACAGTGAAACATAGAAAATGAGGTATATGAATATCTTCAAAACGAGAGCCAATACAAATTTTTCACGGTTATATTCGTGTTCGGCACACCAAAATACTACAGATTAGGGCCTTTTCAAGTCAGTAATGATTTCACTGTTGACCAGTGTAACCGTTAGAGAGGGAAATAATATTAGCCTATACACCGTGATCTTTAATAACCGTTAGAGAGGGAAATACTATTAGCCTATACACCGTGATCTTTAATAATCGTTAGAGAGGGAAATACTATTAGCCAATACACCGTGATCTTTAATAATCGTTAGAGAGGGAAATGCTATTAGCCTATACACCGTGATCTTTAATAATCATTAGAGGGAAATACTATTAGCCAATAAACCGTGATCTTTAATAATCTTTAGAGAGGGAAATACTATTAGCCTATACACCGTGATCTTTAATAACCGTTAGAGAGGGAAATACTATTAGCCTATACACCGTGATCTTTAACAACCGTTAGAGAGGGAAATACTATTAGCCTATACAGCGTGATCTTTAATAATCGCTAAGTGTATCAATGTCATATGCTGCCCCGATTGTATGGGCCTTCCCCAACCCCACGACATACAATTCGGCCTCTTTACACATAACCGATTTTAACAGCGATAACCAATTAAGACATGTATCTGTGTCGACATGCATCGGCGTACCTCGCCATATCAGTTTGTATCGACCGTGCTAGCAGACGTAGGACATCAATTTGAATTGGCCGTGATAGCAGAATTAGGACAGTGGAGTCAATGTAACTGGTTTAAGTACTCAAAAGTTAATCAATTATTGTCCTTTATAAGTCCTCAAAATGTTCTTTAGACCGTGTCCGTTGTAAGGACAGGGACAGTTTATAAAATTGTGTCTTTTGCATGGACTGAGAAAGTTCATAAAATCTTATAATTTTTAAGGACTCAGAATGTTCCTAAAACCTTATCTCTTGTCAGGACTTCGAAACTATTTAAAGCACTATCCCTTGCAAGATAACAGGACGTTGCCAAAACAGTATCAGAATTAAATAAAACAAAATGAAAAACAAGCTCATAAAAAATCAGACTTGATATAATGTATTCCTTTTTCTTAATGCCGTGGCATCTTGTAAGATACTTTATTAAACTAGAAGGCAACGAATGAACCTCAGAGGAAAGAAAGAACCTAAGTGAAGAATTTACAGAACCAATTACAAGAAATATTTACTTATAAGTACATAATTTATTCTGATATGGCCTTGTTTTCGGTCCTATTTCCGCTTTGTTTAGAAGTATGTGATATTGTTTTAGGATTATTGTTATTCTATTTATGATCGGAGACTAAATAACAGAATGAAGCAAAACCAATAGGTTTTATAACAGTTGACAAACAATTTAATTATCAATGTTATAAAAGAAGACGTGAGAGGAATTTACAATGGTATGACGTGAATCAAAAAATAATCCGTAGAAAGGTTCTGTTAAGATTTTATTACAGTCCAATGGAATGAAACATTGCGTATAAATTTCAAAACAGGAGCTGTCCTGGTGCACCAAGAATCGTGATGTCAACAAGGCGCTGTCCAGAACTCCTTTGAATAAGTCATAATAGTTTCAGAATAATATACTCCTGTGAGCATTTTCTATTCTACTGAACATTCCAAAGAATCATTCCTCCTCTCAGATAATATCTAAATACAACATAAACATGTTTGCAGACTTACAACAAGAACACAACTAAACCGAAAGTTCTGTCCCCCAAAATGCTTTCTGTGAAAACACAAGGACGGTATAATATTTTCCTTAGCCCTCACATCTCACACTATATCCAGCTTATCATCAGATAAAGGTTATTAAATTTCTTCTGTCACGCATGTATTTACATCGAAATACTCATACGTTCTTCTATGGTAAACCAACGTCGTAATAAAAGCATGGTAGCATTACTTCTCATACATACACCAAATAACTTGCGTCACATCGGTACATATTCCTTATCCCATTATACTAAACAATATTACAGCAATCAGACGCATTTCTTTACATGGCAACTCATACAAAGTACACAAATATTAAAATATCTGATATATCTATACATCCATTGTAGCTAATCTTACACACTTCAACCATTTTCCCAATTCACAATTCAAGCATGCGTAAATTCTAACATATCACATGAATAAATGCACTAGTTTACTACGAAGTAACCTATTAGCGAATTACAAAATTAATTCTGACTACAGGCTAACAATCTACACAATTCTCTACACAATACTCAAGGTCATTTCTCAAATACGCATGTAAATTAAATAATACAAAGGTAATTATACGTACTAAACTATCCTAGTAATTAAGTATACATACTACACATAATTACAATTACAATGACGCATAATTCTGCAAAATTCCAGGAAATAACTTACTGATCTTTACGAAGCTTTGTCTTTCCTTAGAATCGTCTTTCTAAGTTTTACCGCCAATTACGAGTGGCTTCCTCGGAGTAACCCTATATTGCTAAGCAATCTTCCTATGCAAGACTAAATTTTCGCTTGCTAGTTGGAAGTTATGATTCGGATCGGAATTGTTATCGCACCCTCTATCTCAATTCCGATTGAGTGCCGCTGTGACCCGATCCAATCAAACTTAGCGGAAAAGGTCCTTCTCGCTGTCTGTCCACGTGGGGACGGATTTAAAACAGGCCCCGTTTCCCGCGCGGGTTCTTCTGATCTTTGGACAAAGCTGTAACACATAGGTGGGAAGTAGCGCGATTCAACGCCTGTGCCGATTCAAGATGACAGATCTTCTCTCTGGTCACTGTAACCTTGCGTAAGAAATTCTAGCCTGCGGCAGTGTTTAGACATCAAACCATCTATTGCACTAATACCTTAGTTTATACACGACTTACTAACTGGGGCTGAGCAAACGTGAAACTCAGTTCTCCTCTTATGTGCACTTTCTTTCAAGACCATATTTAAAAACATACCCCAAAAAGACAAATCATACTACTTAATATATATTTCGAAACACTTATTCATGTGACCCATCCAAGGGGAAGTTATTTAATTCTTTTAGAAGCGTCAAAAACTCACCAGCCGATGAGAATGTAAATCCAAACGATCAACATGGTCTTATTATTAAGATTATTATTTATAATTGACAACACACGTAAACACCTTTTTATAGATCCTACGTAATGTTACGTCCTTTAAGCTCATAAAACGGACCCTAGTCACATAGATAAGATCTGACTATAATCTACTGTTATGATTAATACTTAAATTAGACAATATCATGGAACAAGAGTTAGAAAAAATATTAATATACATTGCATAATAGTTTTATTCTTTTAATGCTTGACAGAAACATTTAACAATGAGTGTAGAAATAATTTTGAAAGTTTTGATTCTCAAAGTTTTTATTTTAATTTTTTATTTTATGTATATTTTTAGCTATTTCTTTGCCTAAATTCCATCTTACCAACGAAACACTGAACCCACTATCACGATGACGTGTATCTGAAAGTATAGATCTAGCGTGATTAATTTTATTTTGATTACTCTTACGTCAGTTTTTTATTCTCGTGCGCATGTCATTTATGATGTCGAGAAGCTGCCGAGATTTTGTTGTTCTATTATTATTATTATTACTTCGATACTGAGATTACTTGCAGTCATCTGGGTGTGTTGTATTGTCTACCTTTGAAAGATAACGGTAAACATTATTAAATTTTAAATCCATCTCTTAATGAGCAAGTATTTGTATGTACATTGTGAATAATATACATGCTACTTCCTTCAATAAGGAACAGCGGTGGTTCTGGTTAGCGTACTAAATCCTGCATAGGTCCAGCCTGGGTCACCTACCGCCATATATAGGAAACCCACATCGGACTAGCCTGGGTCAGCTATGCGGTCGCTCTGTGGTTAGCATGCCGGATTCACACATTCATGCACAAGACCGGCCTGCTTAAGCCTGCGCGTGTATCTTAGGCAATTCACTTTATTCCGTTTGACTGGGTAATAAATATCCAATATGTGCTGATGTACCGGAAACATCCAACATCAAACGAAATCCTTGCAATGGAACTGTTGAAGACACTTTTTCCTTTCAATTAATGTAAATAAATATAAATAATTTTGGGAATTCATTAAATCGTGTGATTTGTTGTTTTATAGTTTAATTTTCATGGTAAATTAAATGGAGGATATCGGCATACTTGGAATCGTTATAAGTAAATATTTCACAAGTGAATTGTAAACATTGTATTGGCAGTCGTAAAATATTTCCTTATATGTACAAAAAGTAAGACATATTTTATTATTATTATTATATTTTTAAAGGCAAACACTATCTATTGTACTCCTTCATTGTGTGTCAATGCGATTAACGGCTTCATTTCTACATCGATACAAGGGTCAATGCGATTAAAGGCTTCATTACTACATCGTTACAAGGGTAAATGCGATTAAAGGCTTCATTGCTAAATATATACAAGGATCAATGCGATTAAAGGCTTCATTTCTACATCGATACAAGGGTCAATGCGATTAAAGGCTTCATTACTACATCGTTACAAGGGTAAATGCGATTAAAGGCTTCATTGCTAAATATATACGAGGGTCAATGCGATTAAAGGCTTCATTTCTACATCGATACAAGGGTCAATGCGATTAAAAGCTTCATTTCTACATCGATACAAGGGTCAATACGATTAAAGGCTTCATTTCTACATCGATACAAGGGTCAATGCGATTAAAGGCTTCATTTCTACATCGATATACAAGTGTCAGTACTATTAACAGCTTCAGTGCTACATCGGTACAAGTGTCAGTGCGATTAACGGCTTCAGTCCTACATTGATACAAGTGTCAGTACGATTAACGGCTTCAGTACAGTTCCGAAAATTGCAATACGTTTAAGACAGTGAACGTTAACAAATTTGGCATGTACGAAGCATGCTTCAAAACTGAGTATCATAGCAAATTAATAACCGTTTTCATACAAATAAGAAGAGACTTTTGTTTTCGTTTAAAAAAAATTTGTGCGGATTGATAGGGCGAATTTTATCGAGGTAGGGGTACCGTAGATACATCAAAGAACAGCCATACCAAACCGATTTCGGAATTTAACATCTTTAAACAAAATACTTTCATAATTGTGAGTTGAAATGAATTAACTTTATTTTGTTCATATCTGCTTTCAAACGTGAATATTTGGCCTTGACAAGCTTATTGTCTAGATTGGTAACAGATGTTGCAATCCATCTCAAGCTGGAACCATTTCATTAATATAATTGGGTGTCATACGATGAATGTAGTTAACGTATTAATATACCGTTGTTGTTTTAAAGGTTGCCAACCACATTCTGTATCATAACAGGGTTTATCATCTAATCAAAGAGTGATATTTTTGTAAGGAATGTATGATAAAGCATATCTAGTAACACTGTTGCAAAGGACTCATTAGTGTTCGATATATATGAATTACTGTCCAAAAGCTGTTCATAGAGAAAAATATATTCAGATTAAATCGGTAAGAATGCCAAATCAAAGGGCTATGAGATTTTAACATTATGAAATCAATTTCGAAAATGCCCTAAACTGGTCTGAAATTCAAATTAGTTATCGAATTCACATATCAGTATGGGATATAACAAAGATGACATAGTCGAGTTATTTCGTCATAAAATATACTAATTTGTGCGTAAGAGTTATTAATTCCCTTGCGTTTAATTATTTTTCGACTTATTCAATTAAGAGAAGATTGATATTTTCAAAGATATTCGGGTCTTTATAATAATATTAGGATAGTTTGCGTTTACACAAAACTTAAGACTGAGGAGGATGAATATGTAATGCTGATGTTGAAGATTAGGTACCATTTGTGTTAGCAGACTATTTGCTGTATGAAGAAATAAAAAAAATTGTAACCAAACGTTTGACAGTTATTAAAGAAAAACAAACAATTAACGCCGCACAACGATGAGAGAGTAAGTGACAATACTATATACATTTTTCTCAAAGTAAAGCTTTGGAAACTGATTCACGCATACATCTCCAAGAAGGTAGATATGGTAAATGTTGTTACCCAACAACATTTATTTCCATTTTCTTCATATAATGAAATAGACGAAACTGTGATTAAATATATGATACACATTGATGATAATTTCGGTGTCGTTCGGTTGGCAATTTTTTGTGCTTCATTCCGAGTGGTAATGTGGGTTTTAACATTACCTAATGTCAAAGTAAATCAGCTGCATGTCCTATTTAGTGAGGTGTTTGGCAGCTAGCAACCGTAAGCTGGTTATGAATGTAAGGGATCTGCAATCTACGATGTCCTCTTTCAATCATTAGGTTAACACCATACATAATTCATCTTCAGTAGTCAAGGTAGAAGTAAATACGAGCTTCATTTATGTATTCCCGGTACAAGGGCGTTGGGATGAATGCTAGTGTTGGTGATGGTGGGGCGTTAACGCCATTTCTTCGCGCAAGATAGGCTATAAATTGCGGCCAATACAACTGATGGAGGAGGAATCAATTAAAACCATTGTAAGAAGCAGTCACCTTTCGGCAATAATACTGGCAATCTTTCTCACAGAGCCACATAGTCGAGCCCGAGACTTGAACTCACGTGGACAGAATTAGGATGGCAGTGATTGGTAGAGCTAGATATTTAGATCACTCTGCCACCCAAGATCTCAGCTATGGATTTGTTTACATGTATAAACTAGCTTAGTATGTCAGGAGTTCAGACACTTAAACCTTCCATACAGTAATTTTGACAAATGTCTTGTCACGTATGCAAATACTAGCTGTAGACTATCGACTGGTATGTAGAAAGAAAGAATAAAACTAAAAAGAAAACAGGAAGAAAGAAATAATGTTATTTAAAAATAAATTGAAACAAAGACGCAATGGACCGATCAATAGACACACAAACACAACATAACACGAATTTAGGAAATATCAGTTGTTCACATGACTAGTTTTATATCCTTTTAATTTAAATTGGTATTACATCGTATTATGGCTAAGTAGTGGAAGCATGTAAGTGTGTTTTTCAACTCACAGATATGTTTTATTCCTTGTAATGTAAAGAACACGAATTATCGGTAACTGAAGTTCTTGTATTCCAACTTTACATCTGCATTTGATGTGAATTATTAGATCAACTGCACATTGTAAGTACTGAACTGATAGACCGTCATTTGCGAAATAACCAGACCTTATTTCCAGGTAAGTTATGAATGATGCCGTTCCACACAGAAATGGCTGGCCTTTTTGATGACTCTGCTGTTTGTATCAAATAACGTATTTGCTCTCTCCCATAAAAGACCATTATCTGAGCTCCAACAATATTATTTGAATTGATGTATTATCTAAATTCCATCACTATTATTTGAATTCAAGCAGTATTTAAATAACAACACTATGAAGAGAATTCAAAATGTCTCTAAATTCCAGCACTTTTATTCGCATTCAAACATGATCTAAATTCCAATACTATTATTCGAAATCAGACATTATCTAAATTCAAAGACTATTATTCCATTTTCACATATATTTTCTGGATACACATACTTTTCATTCGCGATGTCAAGCTTTATTTTGTCGCACACCTGTTCAACCTGTAATTGTGACTACTAAACCGCCTGCAGCGTGGAGCAATATAAAGCTAGTTACTATTCACTGCGTACTACTCGTAGATGGTTCTATACTGCTCACTTCTAACTATTCGTACTAGGTGTTATACTGCTTACTGCTAAACACACGTACATATTTGTATACTGCTCACTGCTAAACACACGTACATGGTGTTATACTGCTCACATCTAACCACTCGTACATGGAGCTATACTGCTCACTGCTAACTACTCGTACATGGTGCTATACTGCTCACTGCTAACTACTTGTACATGGTGCTATACTGCTCACTGCTAACTACTCGTACATAGTGTTATACTGCTCACTGCTAACTACTCGTATATAGTGTTATACTGCTCACTGCTACCTACTCGTACATGGTGTTATACTGATCACTGCTAAACCCACTTACATCGTGTTATACTGCTCACTGCTAACTACTCGTACATCGTGCTATACTGCTCACTGCTAAACACACGTACATTGTATTATACTGCCCACTGCTTACTACACGTACACGGAGTTATTTTACCCATTTCTAAACTGCACGTACGTGGTTCTTTACTCACTTCTAACTACATCTAATTGGTGCTATACTAATCACTCCTAAGTACAGGTACCAGATATTGACTTATCCAAACGAGGGGACCAAAGTACAAATCAGTTTAAAACTGTACATACATGTGATTTGGAATATGACCTACCCGGACATCATAATATAGATAACACATTTAGCTAATATATCAGGTACCTAAACACGCAACTGTAAACTTAAATTGATACACAGTACTCTTTAATCACTCACCTCGCCAGTGTTTCCAACTAAAGATACACACATTGCCATCAGACAGTGTTTCCATCTAAAGACTCGTTCATTGCAAGCAATCAGTGATTCCATCTAAAGATACGCGCATTGCGATTAGTCAGTATTTCCAACTAAAGAATCACACATTGCAAGCAGTCAGTGTTTCCATCTAAATACTCGTACATTGCATGCAGTCAGTGTTTCCATCTAAAGACTCGTACATTGCAAGCACCAACGTTGTTTAGTTCCTTCAATTGATGAGCTGTTTGTAAGGTAAGACTTTGAAAGTTGTCAATAGCATTTTCTTTCAATATCGTTTTATATATTTTATGAAAGCAATACTTAAAATATATTGATAATGTGAATACAATAAGGCTGACTTATGTGTGGTTAGTGTGATTACAATAAGGCATAGCTGTGTGAGGTAAGTGTAAATACAACACGGCGGCGTGGTGTGGAGTAAGTCTGAATAAAATAAGGCAGAGATGTGTTTGTTAAGTGTAAATACAATAAGGCAGAGATGTGTGGGGTAAGTGTGAATACAATAAGGTAGGGTGGTGTGGGGTAAGTCTAAATACAATAATGCAGAGGTGTGTGGTGTAAGTCTGAATACAATAAGGCAGAGATGTGTGTGGTAAGTCTAACTACAGTAAACCAGATATGTGTGGACTAGGTTTGAATACAATAAGGCAGGAGGGTGTGGGGTAAGTTTAAATACAATAAGGCAGAGATGTGTGGGGTAAGTCTGAATACAATATAGTAGAGTGATGTGTGGTAAGTGTAAATACAATAAGACAGAGTTGTGTGGGGTAAGTGTGAATACAATAAGGCAGAGATGTGTGGTGTAAGTGTGAATACAATAAGGCAGAGTGGTGTGGGGTAAGTCTAAATACAATAATGCAGAGGTGTGTGGTATAAGTCTGAATACAATAAGGCAGAGATGTGTGTGGTAAGTCTAACTACAATAAACCAGATATGTGTGGACTAGGTTTGAATACAATAAGGCAGGAGGGTGTGGGGTAAGTTTAAATACAATAAGGCAGAGATGTGTGGGGTAAGTCTGAATACAATAAGGTAGAGTGATGTGTGGTAAGTGTAAATACAATAAGACAGAGTTGTGTGGGGTAAGTGTGAATACAATAAGGCAGAGATGTGTGGGGTAAGTGTGAATACAATAAGGCAGAGTGGTGTGGGGTAAGTGTAAATGCAATAAGGCAGAGATGTGTGGGGTAAGTCTCTTAGAGACTGACTTGTATGGTACAGCAGTACTTTTCTATCTTCCGACTCCATGTCACACTCCACCATTGCAAAACAAAATCGTTGATCAAATGCGAACTAAAAGGTTTCGTTTGCATTGTCTTAATTAACTGGACAACATGTATTTTAGTGATGATGATGATGACGAGGAGGAGGAAGAGGAGGAGGAGGCCGAAATTATAGACATCTGTATCTTCCCTCACATCTTTGATATCAATCTTGCACCAATAAGTCAACTATGTGACCAGGCCCCTACAGACTGTTACATATAACTTAAAATATTACCATAATCTTACAGTTGCAAACATTTAGCCACACCCATTCAACAGTACAATTACATGCATACATTCATATACACCCATTCGGCGGAACCATTGCATATAAAAAGTCATACACAATCATTAGGCAGTACAATTACACACGCACACACGTACACAAACATATATATATATATATATATATATATATATATATATATATATATATATATATATATATATATATATGTGTGTGTGTGTGTGTGTGTGTGTAATTCTTTATTTCAGACTATATAGTCTATACATCTAGATTAAAATATAAAGTAAACTTATCTAACATAAAGATCAGAGATCTTATATACACGTATACAGACACATCTACAGCAATGGAATGTGCCCTGTACTGTTAAGAATAAAGTCGTGTAGCACATTTAACGAGTAATGTGTTCCATCTACAAATAATACGAGAATTTAAATGAATGTCATTGTTCCAATGAGATTTCAATTTACAGTTCTTACTATTAGAAGTTATTGTCATCACTGAGAACACATACTTTCTCATTTCTTCATCAAAACTAAATACGTTATAATTTATAATCGTTTTGGAAGCACTGTTCCGTCTTGGCAGGCTTAATATAAAACGACAATTATTATTAAAACCAATAATTCGCTTGTCCACGGAGGAGCAAAATACACTGTGCAGCAATACAATTTAAATTATCTAATTTTGGTATTCAATGAACAATTCTTAAATTTAAGTAAAAGCATGTTTGTTCGAATAAAAAAAAAAACTTTGTAATGTCTCATCATATCTTAGTCATCAGACCGATTGGATTTTAAGACAAAAATACCGATAACTACTGACATAAGTAAGAGAATGGCCGTCAAGTTGTACAGGGGAAGGAGACGGGATTTTTTTAAAGAAGTTGACTGAAAGACCTTGCATACCGATTTTTGTGCATTATAGGTTATATCATTATCTAGTGGGTATTGTTCACATATCTAATAAATTCATTAAACCTGCGATAGAAGGACTTATCAAAGACATAGCATCAGCAAAACGAAAATTGTAAAAATATTACACATTTGGTGGAAGATGTAACCCCACGTGACACTGACCCATCTTGCGATTTATTTCGTGCATGGATATGTTAAATAACAATGGGGAAATAACACCTCCATGCCTCACCCCATTGGCTACCTGGAAAGAGCTGGGTATTACACATTCCCATCGCACATAGTACAACTGTTTGCTATGTCAGTTAACTAAAATATTAACTATGTAGACAGGTATTTGAATATGAAGCAACTTTTTAAAAAGTGTCCAATGATTGACTCTATTCAATTCCTTGATAGCGTCTAAAAGACATGCAAACACAGGGCGGTAATGTTCTACATAAAGCTGACAGTTTCCTTAAAGGTATAGAAGCACAAATCTGCTGATTGTTGCTTTTTTAAACCAAACTGATTATCGGAGATGGTCACCTCATATCTTTGTAGTATGATGTATTCAAATATTTTTGAAATTATTGCTGTAAGAACTGTAGGTCTATTCTTGTTTTTAAATGTCATGTTACCAATTTTGCTTTTCAGTAGCGGTACGATTGTAACTCTTGTGACATCATCTGGAACAAAGTTATGTGTAAACATACAATCATCAAAAGGTCACGTAGTCCAGTATCTGAAAATTTAAAACGTTGCACATATAATAATATTATCCTGGACATTTACCTCCTTTTTATCTTGCTATTTGCACGTTTGATCTCAGATAGTATCATTGATTCAATACGAACAGAGGGGTATTCAGTGCTGAAATAACATTTCTTATTCGATTCGTTTTTAATACTATTGAGCTAGTCATCAAAATGAGTTTTCCACACGTTGCATATCTTATTTTGACCATGGTTCCCATCAATGAGAATCGGTAGCCTATTGGAAGTTGTCGTAGAACTTTGTTTAACTTGCATCCAGAATTAACCTTTGTCAAAAGGTTCAATTTTGGGGGTTAGTGAGTCTGCTCTATGTTTTACTTCTTCCTTTTTGCGTAATCTAAGAGCATACTTAAAAGGTGCCCTTGTTTGGCGCATTGGCTACTGAGATGGCCATGACGAGGTTTATCACGACACATAGGGTAAGCGTTCTGGGCAAGGTCGTGACGTTCTTTAACACAGTCATTCCAGCCTGGTATAACCCGGTGACCACATTTGGATTTACTAGTCAAGCTTTTATCGGGATTGGGCAAATATTTTACTATACCTGTGTATAATCTATGAGTCTGTTTCATATGCACCCGATTACTACAACCATAATCATTACAGATAGCAACACAATGTGGGATCTATATATTGTTTAATAAGAATGCAGAATTCTGTTCCTGACTTCGATAAATCTTCGGATGGAAGAAACTAAAGACTCTTATTTTGAATTAGTAATTATATTAGTCCTCGCTCCTTACGTACTCGTGATCGGCATAAAACGTACTGCTAGTCGCGTTCACCACGATCTCGTAACACAGGTACGTTCAGGTCAAATGCATGATCAGATTTGTCTTCGAATTCTGCTACTATTGATTTTTGTCTAACTTAATTAACGTTAAAATTTACAAAAGTATTATGATAACGAATTAATGTTGCGTCATTTGCAATGAATAACAACTTGTCAATGCCTGTTTATTTCCTTCCCTATTCACTCCAGTGATTTGTTTAAACATTCTTTAAAGTCATTGCGAGCATTTTGTATTCGTCCCCTAGCTGAACAGGTGAGCTAACTCCAGATAAATCCATTTGAGCCAATTATCTCTCCTAAAAGAAGCATGTTTATATTCTGACATATACTTTTACCGCAAATTGTATTGAGGGACGGAAAATTGAAGTACGTTCTCGTAAATCAGCTTTAGTCTTTGCTTTGTTAACATTTTGAACAGGCGTTATTGGATTTAATTTGGTCACTCCGGTTTCTCTTACGTTTCCTTCTTCGTCTTCATACGTATCTTTCTCCGTTGTAAGGGCGTCAGTGAGATCTTGAATTTCTTTTCGGTTAAGAGCGATGAGCTGCGTTGGTTGCTTCTTGAATATGAACTGGAAATTGTTGAACGGACTGTGCGATTTTGTTTCAGGCAGCGTCGGTACCATTTGATGCATGTACTATTTCTTTTGTAAGCGTAATCAACAGAGGAAACATTCGTTCAAAATATGCAGTGAGCTATTTCCAAGCAGTTAGTGGCATATTGAACTTATTTTTAACTCGACCACGGACTCCAAAATAAATGAATATTGAGCTGCTTACGCAGAGATATCTTTTATTTATTTAATTATCTAAATTCGCGGTGTAATCGCTGTGTGTTGGCACGTCAACCCTAAACGGTGTCTAATCCAGTTCAGTAATAAGTCAAATCATGACAAATCCGTCAAGAGTTTTTGTCGCGGTTGCAAAACTCGTTTCACGTTATATTACCGGCACAACACGCTCAGTAAATATTTGCTAATATAATTTTTTTCCTTTGGTATTCTGTGTGTGCGTTGTGTTTGGTATGAGTGATATTCTCCTTCCCGTTCACTCTTCAGGCATATAAAGAGACGCGTTCACCAGTTGTGCCATAACTTAGTCAATGCTAAAGTACACAATAATCAAAAAATGGTAAATTCTACAAGCTAACAACACCTCCACCCCGTAGTTCTCCTCATAACCATAGCTCTGTTCCTCCACTAACACCCTGTAACACACTCTATTACCCTCAAAATATTCTTCCACTAACCAAATAACTCTGATCTATGCTAACATAACAAACAACTTCATTATTTATGTGCCTTAAAGGAAGGCGTAAGGCCAGGGATGAATTCAGGAATGTCTTAGACCATAAAGATCATCAGGTCCCTCCACCCACTGTGGCAACACTTTTGGCAAACATAGAGTAATTTAGCCATAGGACCCGACAATCTGACCAAAAAAGTTGATTGTATGAGGTGGTCAAAAGCCCGTACCATCAGAGCCATCAACACAAATGCGGCAAAGACTGGTTCAGTATAAATAAGTTAAAAATAGGACTCAGTAACCCACTCCCCCAAAATAAGAATATCATTTGGTTCAAAGTGCAAGACCAACAGGATCCACCGCACAATGCGGTAAATACCC
Source organism: Sinohyriopsis cumingii (assembly GCA_028554795.2). Classification (NCBI taxonomy): domain Eukaryota; kingdom Metazoa; phylum Mollusca; class Bivalvia; order Unionida; family Unionidae; genus Sinohyriopsis; species Sinohyriopsis cumingii. The sequence continues at coordinate 31,806,555 of CM068833.1, forward strand.
CAACCCACCCACCCTACTTGTATATCATTGTGGCCATATGCGTCGGCGGATCTCTAACTCTTGATGTCTAAAGTGATAAACGAACATATCGCAGTGATTTATACCCATATGTCGCCGGTTAATCCTGGCAAGATTCGCTGTGTGCGTTAATTCATGTCGTTATTAAAGGCATTCGACGTACATATCGTGTTGGAGATTATTTCGTATAAGAAGTCGAATAACTCCTTTAGCTTTCTTCAGTGTTTTCGCCGACGCTGTTACCGTTGTCGAGATCTTTAATGAATACAGATTTTGCAGAAGTCCAATACATTTCCAGATAGAATTTTCATGGTAATTATTTTAAATTTTCCGACGATTTGTTTTCAGATGCAATAAATAGCCACAGTACGATAGGTTGGATATTCACTTGTAGGAAACCTAGATGTCAAGCTATCTTGCACGCATAAACGTCGTGCGTGGTAATGTGTAGCAATAGCAATTACTGTGTATATCATTTTTACTTTGTCACCGCAACTTTTATCATATTAAAACTCATACAATAGACGTTTTGACAGATCCAGCATAGACTCGCCACGTATATTAATTTCGTAGGTGTCAATTTATACTTCCTGCGAATTGTTTTCTTGACTAAAGTCATCTCTGATTACCTTCCGAAGATTTTCATCGTTTCTTTTCCAAACACTACAATATTCATTAGCTTAAAGCAAGTCCTCTTCAAACTCTCGGCAAGACGATCTCACATTTTGATAACCACTTGCTGGGAACAGTGATATTTAAATTACCAAATGATAGTCGTCATACGAATCATGACGCGAATCTGGGAATTTCATGCTGCCTTCGTAAAAGTAACCAATGACGCTACATTTGCCTGCTTGATTAAACTTTCCTCAATCAATCTTGGTCAATTGGTCTCAAAATGGGTCGTGACCATCCATTGAAATTCAGGTAATGGCATTTGCTATATCGTGTAGCTGTAGACGGTTAGCGCGTGCACAACAATGACTCATCGTAGATACCCCGCCACCAATTCTACGGTTAATTAATAAATGCTTGTAAATAATGGTATGCAGGTACTCCAGACTGATCCTGGTCTTGTAATGTAGCACATATCAGGCCATTCCATGTGATGGAAATTAATGAGCTGGATCCAACCCGTAAACACTCGTTGCAGTTCTTTCAAAAGCTTCAAAAGCATCTGCGATTAATAGCACCTCCTCACAAGAATACAAGTCGAGATAAACACGTAAATATTGGCTGCTCAGTTTGGCCGTGAGGAAGAACAGTTTATTAAATAATGTCAACACGGGACTTGTTTGTCAACCAAACAATGTAACAAGTTTTTGTTTTCGATAGTGTTAAGTCCGTGCAAATAATGGATTGCACTGACATCTTTCGATGAAACCTTGTAAATTTCTTACAATATAACTTGCACAGCGAAATGTTTAGTGTGGTGAAATTCCTTTCTTGAATTTCCACATATAACGGCTGGTTTCATATTCCATTTCGATGTTGTCTAATACACCAAGGGGCGTTCCTGGAACGAATTGACCAAGTGATTGACTGAGACATCCATTCACGTGCTGCAATATCACTATTTATGTTTTCATCGCAATCTATTTCAGCATAATGTGGCATTATTTTTTTAAAGCAGTTGTATAACATCTTTTGCGTACCGCATTTGTCCAAATCACCCTGGAGTATCTGTAAGGCAAACTCGTGTGTTTTAAAAGTCTACCAGAGTGCAACGCCACTACAGATGCAGTTGTTGCTGCGTTTCGTTATCAATCAACTCGACAATGTCACCTCGTGCTGATTTGGAAGAAACTTAAAGATTTAGCCTAGCACCTGTCTTGCGAAGTGATTGCACATTTGCTTTACGGAGTGATTGCTCATTTTTCTTACGAAATGATTTCACAGTTGTCTTATGAAGTGACTACACATTTGTCCATGGCGAATCCGGATGAACACCAAAGAGCATAAGTGCGTCGTTGTTTTTTAGACTGCCAATGTATCATAACCTTACGATGAAATCTGTCCTGCTCACGGCACTCTTATATGACTAGTTTGCCTCAAGTGTGTATGAGTGGACACGGACACACGCACACACGCACACACATACATACATACATACATACATACATACATACATACATACATACATACATACATACATACATACATATGTAAGCAGACTTAGACGCTTCAGTGGAAATGCTATACCACCTCTTTGAGAAGATCTGGGAGGAAGAAGAAATACCGACTGACTGGAAGGAGGGACACCTCATCAAGATCCCAAAGAAAGGCGACCTCAGCAACTGCTCCAACTACAGAGGAATCACACTCTTATCAGTACCAGGGAAAGTCTTCAACCGGGTCCTCTTGGAGAGGATGAAGGAGGCCGTTGACCCACAGTTACGAGATGAGCAAGCGGGCTTCCGGCAGAACAGATCGTGTACGAACCAAATAGCTACTCTTCGCATCATAGTCGAGCAATCGTTGAAGTGGAAATCTTCACTCTACATCAACTTTGTCGATTATGAGAAGGCATTCGACAGCGTGGACCGAGAGGCACTCTGGAAACTTCTTCGCCACTACGGCATCCCAACCAAGCTGGTGAACCTGATCAAGAACACTTACAACGGAATGTCCAGCAGAGTCATTCATGCAGGACAGCACACATACAGCTTCCTAGTTTAGGCTGGCGTGAGGCAAGGCTGCTTGCTGTCGCCGTTTCTCTTCCTTCACCCCATCGACTGGATTATGAAGACGTCCACCAATGGACAGAGAAATGGGATCCAGTGGCCTTTGTGGAGTCAACTTGAGGACCTGGACTTTGCCGATGACCTAGCACTCTTGTCCCATAGTCAGCAGCAAATGCAGGACAAGACCGACGTATTGGCAGCCACATCATCGCAGGTTGGCCTCAACATCCACAAAGCAAAGACCAAGATCCTCAAGATCAATTATGCCAGTAACTACCCAGTCACACTGCAGGGAAGTCCCCTGGAAGAGGTGGAGTCCTTCACGTACCTGGGCAGTATTATTAACCAGCAGGGTGGCACAGACGCAGATGTCAAGGCAAGGATCGGAAAGGCAAGAGCAGTTTTCATACAGCTCAGGAACATCTGGAACTCAAAAGAAATTTCCTTAACTACCAAGATCAGACTGTTCAACTCCAACGTGAAGTCAGTCCTACTCTTGGGAGCAGAGACCTGGAGAACCACCAAGTGGACCTTAAAGAGAGCTCAGACCTTCATCAACAGCTGCATAAGAAGAATTCTCCAGATCCCCTGGCCGGACACCATCAGCAACACCAACCTGTGGCAGAGAACCTCCTAGTTTCCGGTTGAGGACGAGAACAAGAAGAGAAGGTGAGGTTGGCTAGGACACACCCTACGTAAGCCGCCAACCAATATTACCAGACAGGCATTGAAATGGAACCCTCAAGGCAAGCGGTGAAAGGGACGACCAAGAAACACCTGGCGACGCGACCTTGAGGCCGAAATCACTAAGATGGGTCACACCTGGAGTCAGCTTGAAGGAATGACACAGGACAGAAGCCTCTGGCGATCTTTTGTGGGCGGCCTATACCCCGGCACGGGTGACGGGCAAAACTGACTAATAGTTCAATTACAAGCTGCATACCAATATGAATTAAGAATGGCATAGTTCAGTTACAATCTGCATACCAATATGAATTAGGAATGGCATAGTTCAGTTACAAGCTGCATTCCAATATGAATTAGGAATGGCATAATACAGTTACAGGCTGCATGCCAATATGAATTAGGAATGGCATAGTTCAGTTACAAGCTGCATACCAATATGAATGAGGAATGGCATAATACAGTTACAGGCTGCATACCAACATGACTTAAGAATGGCATAATACAGCTACAGGCTGCATACCAATATGAATTAGGAATGGCAAGGTTCAGTTACAAACCACATACCAAAAACCATAAGAATGACTACATATCAATTGGACATCGAAGCTAAATCTTTAGATTTATATCGAAGCTGAGTCTGGTGTAATCATCCAGTTGACTGAAAATAAACAGCGTCGTCATCAAGGATGGGCAACAATTTCAGCCACGACGGCGAGTTAAAACACTTGTGTATTGTATTTTGTACCTGAACAATGCCATCCGCAATTCTTTATGTACGCAGCTTGTGCTGGAACTATGCCATCCCTAATTCCTTTGGCAAGCATGTTGTACATAAACTATATAGTTTAATAAGAGAAATAAAAATAAAAAAAGAACAATGGGAGCAAAAGTTGCTCAGAACATAAATATGGCATACATAATTAAAAATCAATACTGGAAAATATTGAGACAGGTATCATATAAATCTATCATCCAATAAAACATCATATAAATCTATCATCCAATAAAACATCATATAAATCTATCATCCAATTAAACATATAAATCTATCATCAATAAAACGTCATATAAATCTATCATCCAATAAAGCGTCATATAAATCTATCATCCAATAAAACATCATATAAATCTAACATCCATTAAAACATCACATACATCTATCATCCAATAAAACATATAAATCTATCATCCAATAAAACATCATATAAATCTGTCGTGCACGAAAACGTACGCAATACAGGACAGGCATCACGTTCTACACAGACTATAGGAACGGTTATGCAGCAATATTGGATGTTATGCTGTCTCTTACGAAACATGGTATCTCCAGTACGTACCTATGTATGTATGGATGGATGGATGGATGGATGGATGTATGCATGCAAGCACGCACGTACGCACGCACGCATGTATGAATGTATGCATCTGATTTATCTGTTCAAAAATCCAGGGCACACACACACACACACACACACACACACACATATATATATATATATATATATATATATATATATATATATATATATATATATATATATATATATATATATATATATATATATATATATATATATATATATATATTATATTGCATATAAAAAGTAAATACGATAAATGTACAAAGTAAGAAATTGTAGAAAAGCATTTGCAAGATGAACGATTCTAAAAAAACGTAAATATGTAGGTTTATAAGATAAAGCATACAAGATACGAACGTCAAATTAGATTTAACAAAATGTATGTAGACAAAACAAAGATAACAAATATATAATCCATTCCGTAAATGTGTACGTGATAGTATGACATCAAAAATGTAGTGTTTACACGTTATTATCACCTTAAATCCTTTGGAGTGATTTTTTGATAATGTGACCTGAAATCCTTCGGAAGGCTTTCCTGATAATATACTGTGATCATTATCCTTTGTAACATGAATTCGGTTGGAAGGCTTTCCTGATAGTATACAGTCATCATTATCCATTGTGACTCGAAATCCTTTGGAAGACTTTCCTGATATCATACTGTGATCATCATCCATTGTAACATGAACTCCTTTGGAAGGCTTTTCTGATAGTATACTGTCATCATTATCCATTGTGACATGGAATCCTTTGCAGTGTGATCCACACCATCATGACATATCTTTAAATACTTATTTCGATGTAAAAATACTATTAATAATGGAAAATAATTCTCTCGGTATAAAAAAGTCATCATACAAATTTTACAAAACGTTATGTGTATATAGTATCGGTATTAAAATAAATCAGTCCGTACCAAATCGGTGCTTGTTGTTGATGGATTTATTTTAATACAATACATCTGACATTAGTATTTCACATTTTTAAATGAGAAATTATATTTTTTCCAAACATCTTTATTCTTTGTTGATGGTATGGAATCGACCTATATCGGAAAACAGAACCGAGAGCGTTCACTACATAATAAATTTTAAACGTCTGGAATAATTGTATGCTGCAAGAAGTCCAAGGGAAGCACATCAAACATGTATTAAAACCTATGCCATTATGTCCAATTAGCCGTGAGAAGTACAGATACCATTAACTGAAAATTGTGATTTGTGTGTGTGATTTGGATTGTTTTTAAAGTACCTTTAACAATTGCTCAGTCATATCGCTACGATTTCTGCAGTGTGGCAGTTTACAGTGATGTCTAGCACTGGGACATCATGCCGCAGACATGTAGTATGATGTTCCACACAGTCACATTATCCTGACACCAGGCCAATCAGTCCTAACACTAACCTCTTAATGTTGAGCGTCAAGCGAGGCAGCTGTTAGTGCCATTTTTGTAAGTCTTTGGTTTGACGCCGCCGGGGATCGAACCCACGACCTCACGCATCAGAGGCGGACGCTCTAACCACTAGGCCACCGGAGCGGTCAACTCAAAATTGTACCAGTGTATCCAGTTGCAGTATATATATATATATATGTGTGTGTGTGTGTGTGTGTGTGTGTGTGTCTGTGAGTGTGTGTGTGTGTGAGTGCCTTTTAATGTTACCATTTCCAAAACAATTAAAGTTTGGATTTAGCTGCCAACTGTCCCGTTTTTCCGTATTTGTCCCGTATTTTGGACCTGAATACAGGTGTACGTTTTTTAGGCAAAAATACGTTGCGGTTTTTTTTTTTTTTTTAAATCTTTAAAAAGTTCCTTGCAATTTTCAGTTTAGAACGGGCACTCGGTTCCATTCTGAAAGAAATGTGTCGCATGTATATAGGAATACAGTTCTACAATATGATTGGTTCATTCGAAAACGAGGCTACAATGCCTTTCTTTATCCGCCATATTGGATTTCGCATAAACAGTTACAGCTGTCACTGTATCTCATTTTCGTAATATTAAACTTCTAATCATGTTGAATAGGAAAGCAGAATATTCAGAATTTTCTCCAGGAAAGACAAAAAAATCAATAACAGAACTAGAAGGAAAATTGTGCCGTCTTGTTTAGATTTGTGAAACCATCTAGTAAAGGAGAAAATTCTACGGTTGGCAAGTTGTGTAACGTGATTTCGCTATTGGGCGCCTATGAAATAAAGAGTACAGAAAAGCTAATAAACATCAGCTAGCTGCTTCATCATACACAACTCAGCCTGAACTTACGACGTATATAAATACCAGAGAGAACCTTGATGTAATTTGATCGAAATTCGGTTTATTAAATTTCTTTTGGAAACCTTCCTCTTTCAGTTAATAGTATTGCTGGTGATTTATTTCGCACACGTTTTCCAGACAGTAAACTCGCAAAGGATTACTCATATGCTAGAAAGAAAACAGTTAAATAAGAAAATCACACAGAATTGAGATGATCCATGAAAGTTGTTACATTCAAATTGATAATGATTGGAAAAAAAATAAGGTGTGGAAAAGGCTACTATAAAAAGTATGTGTCTGAGTGTGTTGCACTCGTGCACCTTCTGAATGGGCACCCGAATGGAATATGGTACAACACGTACATATTTGACATTAAATAATTATGTAAAGCACTGTCCTACTTTACTGATGGTTATATATGTTGTAAATAGTTACATATACATTAAAATTTTAAAAATCAGTATTTGTTCATGAAAATCAGTATTTTTGTCACAAGAAGTCAGTATTGTTTTATTCGGGGATTGGCAGCTATGTGTATATATATATATATATATATATATATATATATATATATATATATATGTGTGTGTGTGTGTGTGTGTGTGTGTGTGTGTGTGTGTGTGTGAGAGAGAGAGAGAGAGAGAGAGTGCCTTTTAATGTTACCATTTCCAAAACAATTAAAGTTTGGATTTCTCTGGTGACAGACATTAGCTTTATCTGCAGAAGGGAGTGGACCTGGTATTTTTGAAAATAATCTGCGGCCCCCACCAAATAACTTGCAAAGAGTTCTTGATTTGACAAAGAATATTATTATATCCATTATGATAAGTGATTAGCAGAGTAAAACAATTAGACAAACACAAATATTCTGCTTCAATAGAGAATTCCATTCTCCTTTCCCAATCAACCAAATTACCGAAAATTGAATTGATCGGTCCCTCTATGACATCAGGTATCACGGTACCAATTGTTTTTCCATATACCTCAATGCTAATGTTTTGTGAAATAAATATACTTTCTGCCCTACTTGGGCATGCATGTCACACACTGTCATATAGAACAATGCTAGATTGTCAATTTGACAATGACATAACCAGGTACTCCATTGCATTTAAGAGAGATAACTCTACTGGAACTAGACAGGGGTAAGAGTTATCTAGTCACAACAAGCACATTTTCAGCCATGTGTACCATATTTTAAAAAAATCATAAAAAATACAAAATATGATCTAGATAGAAATTAACACAAACTCACATGTTGCCAAGAGGCTCAACATTTTTTTAAGCCAAACAGAAAGTACAACTCTTACATAATGCACCAATCACAGCTAGTGTTGTTCTTTAATTCTGAATACAATGTTCCATACACCTTAAGCTCCGCCCACCTGGACTTGCGCAGTTGGTACCGTTATACCATTAGTGAGATACGTGATTATTTCAACATGGGGTATGAGGTACATCATAGGGTTCAAATAGTATGGTTGTATCAACAGATTTGTGATACAGGTTTGAAGGATTATTCGTCCTCTTGGATTCTGTTTTTCCTCCCACTTACGTCTAGGGTTTCATCTAAACCGAGATTCTTAGTATGTTACTAGATTATAATTGTTATCTGCCAGGGCTTGCATCTTGTATGTTCTGTCACCAGCTAGCTCGACACAGATGACGTTAAAGTGATGATAACCCAGATAGTACTTTTATCATCTTTATATTCAGAGATTGCACCTCGTACCTCTTAGTGCCAACTACCTCGATATAATAGACGATAAACTCATGATGACCCCGATAGTAGATATCTCAAGTACATCGATATCGTCTCCTTGTCCTACATTTTGGGGACTTTCACGTGTTCACTGCGTGATTTGCTCATGCGGCTGCTAAGAGAGAATATGCCTTCTTCAATCACTTTATCATCAGACTAGACGAGAACCTGTTCTTACCTGTCTGCCCTGTTTATATTATTTTATTTATATGCACGGTAATAATACGCCGGGCAAATATTTATGAGGGTACCTATTCTTTTTAGTCGGCCCTGTTTATGTTATACCTTCAATTACTGTATAATTCGTTGTACAAATAAGTAATATGGGGATAGAGTCGCGATAGCTCCGCGTTTAGAGCGTCGGATTCGTAATCCAAGGATCCTGGGTTCGTTACCTGCCCATGTCGCCCGGCTAGGCTGACATGGTGTATCATTGGGAAAGGCACTCAGCTCCTGTTTCCTCGCCGTGATACAGACATTAATGTGTTAAAGCGCCGTTACAAGCAACGTCAATGGGTAAGGCATGTAGCTCCAATTCCTCGCCGTGATGAATATAATGTGCTAAAAACAAAATTTAAAGCACCCCCAAAAAAACACCCCCACCACCCCCACCCCACCCAAAAAAAGAAAGAAAGCACAACGCGAGGAACTCATTATTGCTATCAGGAAATAATGTATAAATGTCCATTAGTTATAGAGTACTAAAGTATCAAATAGTCAATAATAGTTCAACACTACTACAGTGGAACTATTATTGACTATTTGTTACTTTAGTATTGTATAACTAATGGATAATTATACAATGCTCAAGTGACCGCTCCGGTGGCCTAGTGGTTAGAGCGTCCGCCTCGGATGCGGGAGGTCTTGGGTTTGGTCCCCGGCAGAGTCATACCAAAGATTTACAAAAATGGTACTTAAAGCTTCCTCGCTTGGCGCTCAGCATTAAAAGGTTAGTGTTAGGACTGGTCGGCCTGGTGTCAGGATCATGTGACTGGGTGGGACATCATGCTATATGTCTGTGGCATGATGCCCCAGTGCTAGACATCACTTTTAAACTGCTACATTGCAGACATCGTAGAGATATGACTGAAAAAGTGTTAAAGCTACGTTAAAAGTCCAAATCACACACACGCACACACAATACTACAGTAACATATAGTCAATAATAGGTATACAACACTTAAGTAACAAGGAGTCAGTAATAGTTATACAACACTGAAGTAAAGGATAGTCAGTACTAATTACAAAATGCTATGGTAACAAATAGTCAGTGATAGTTATACAACATTTAAGTAACAAATAGGCAGTAATAGTTGTACAACACTGAAGTAAAGGATTGTTAGTACTAATTATAAAATGATATGGTGACAAATAGTAAATGATAGTTATACAACATTTAAGTAACAAATAGGCAGTAATAGTTGTACAACACTGAAGTAACGGATAGTTAGTACTCATTATAAAATGATATGGTGACAAGTAGTAAATGATAGTTATTAAAGGCGAAAGTAACAAGTAGTCAGTAATAGTTATACAACACAAACGTAAGAAATAGTCAGTAATAGTTCTTGAATTTTGCAAAATACTGACAGCATTTACACCAGGGCCGGTACGTGTATATAATTAAAGGGTTGACGTGAATACATGCACCCCAATCTGATTACAAGCAATCTGTGTGTGTGTGTTTGTGTGTGTGATTTAGAGTTTTAACGTAGATTTAACAAATGTCCAGCCATCATGCCGCAGACATGTAGCGTGATGTCCCCCCCCCCCCGTCATATTATCCTGACACAGGCCGGCCAGTCCTAACATTAAGCTCTTAATACTGAGCGTCTAGCTAGGCACCTATTAGTACCATTTTTATAAGTGTTTGGTATGACTCAGCAGGGGTTCGAACCCACGACCTCCCGCGTCCTGGGCTGGATTAAAATCGGATTGCCAGTGTTATACATGAAGATCTGACAGCGACCGCTTAGGGCATATAGTCTGGTAACCTATGCTATTACCATACTCGCTAATTGTATCAACCAATCAGATGAAGTCTTATATCTTCGCGTTTGGAGACTGAGCATTGTGGATCAAGAGAATGAATGTGTGCCGAACGATTAGATTCACTTTCGGATTTTTGAAAGCTGCATTTTCATTAGCTAATTCAAAGGTCACAAAAACAGATTCATAAGCAGTTTTCGTTAGATCTTTACTTAGGACCGTGGAGTTCTGATTTTAATCAGATTGACATGCACCCCACCATCTACTCTACGTCTTACAATCTCAACTCTGTACACGGATCCTATCCAGCTTTATCAATGATAACCGATTCCCACTCCACGTCCTACAATCTCAACTCTGTACATATAACCTATCCAGCTTTATTGACAATAACCGATTTAGACAAGGATCCGACTTATCGTGCATCAGTTGACATGGCTGAATCAGTTTATATCGGCCGTGTAAGCTCATTTGTTTTTTCAAAAGAAAATTTAAAGAAAGTGAATACTTGAAGCCTATTCTTGGTCGTTGGAAGTTGGTTTTCAGGAATGTTGGTGCTGTCTATTTGGATTTACTACATGTGTATAACATGGTCTGCAAGATTTGAGACATTTTATTATCTTATCATCCTGAGTGGGAGAGAAAGGGTAAGAGAGAGAGAGAGAGAGAGATAGATAGAGATTGAGAGAAGACGAAGAACAGGAAAAGGAAAAAGGACTAAATTCGGAATTACAATTTTGAATAACATACTTTAGGTCATATACATTACTTAAAAAAGAAAAGGGAATAGTTCTCAAAGTGGTAATAAAAGTTGTATTTCCATTGAGGCGTATCATTTTTCTCCCACTCTCCACTAAGGCGTATCATTTTTCTCCCACTCTCCATTGATGCGTATCATTTTTCTCCCACTCTCCATTAAGGCGTATCATTTTTCTCCCACTCTCCATTGAGGCGTATCATTTTTCTCCCACTCTCCATTAAGGCGTATCATTTGTATCCCACTCTCCATTGAGGCGTATCATTTGTCTCCCACTCTTTCATTGTTTAAATATGAAATGTATAATAAAGATACTTAGTTGTTGCCACACTGATCTATTTCACTATCTCAATGTTAAATGTATCATAAAAATACTTGCTTGTTGCCACACTGATCTATTTCACTATCTCAATGTTAAATGTATCATAAAAATACTTGCTTGTTGCCACACTGATCTATTTCACTATCTCAATATGAAATATTTAATAAAAACACTAGTTTGTGTATTATCAACGATTGAAAGACCCTTCAAAATTAGAGTTGTTTTTTCAGGTTATATATATCATCTACATTTGGAGCACCCGTAGGTGGAATTCATTAAGAAAATTGTGTGTGATACGATGAACCGATGTTTGTTCATTTTTATTTGTATTTTACCTAAGGTAATTATTGCATTAATTTTCCTAATTAGTTTTGAAGGTTGTCAAATACTTTGTCTAAAGCACCAGGACTTATCAGTTACTTTAAAGTTATACTAGTACACGGAATATCTGCTAAAGCCATATCTCGCAAAATTGCTTTAAAAGGCTCTTGGTTGAGTTCTCTATACATGATTTACTGTCAAAAACTCTTCCCAAGAAAAATGTCTACTATTTTCTCTTGAAACGTATAATATCAGCTTTGAAATAAAGCCAAATGACACAACTATGCGATTTTTACTTTTCGGAATTAATTTCGAAAAGGCCCTGTATGTAACGAAATGGTCCGAAATCAAGGGATTCAGCTAGATATCGCCACTAGCCTTTGCTACAGTCGAGTCAGATATCAGTATAGGATCTATCAAAGATGACTCAGTTGAGCTACGTGGGTGACCATGTAAGTTATTTATTCCCTAGTGCGAGTTCTTATTTCGTGTCCTTTACCATATTATTGGCTTGATTCAATTAATTATACAATTTTGCGTATATTTGAATTATTTAGTTACGTGCACAATATTGTGTATATTTGACTTATTCCATTTAAATCACTTAAGCAAGATTGATATTTTTCAAACTGTACAAACTATTCAGGTCTTTATAATAATATTTGCAAAGTCTGTCTTCAGACACAACTAAGACTGGCGGGGGCAGGGTGGATAAATAATATTGATACTGAAGAATAGTTACAATTTATTTTAGCGGAAAATATGCTATAGTAAGAAATGAACAAATTGTAACCAGTGGTAAAGCAGTTATTCAAGTTATTCAGTTACTTTATCAAAAGGGTGATATTTTCAAACTGCACATCAAATTCAGGTCTTTATAATAATACCAAAGTCCCTGTTTAAACACAAAATATTACGGTCTTGATACTAATACGAAAGTCTGCGTTCAGATCTGTGTAATAATATCAATGTTTGTGTCTGACACTAAATATTCGTGTCTTTATTACTATAAAGTCCGTTTTCAAACATGACCAGTAGTGAGGGGAAAGACTATGTAATACTTATACTGAAGATTTATTATTCAGTTTAGCAGATTATTTGCTCATGCAATAGGCTGTATCCAATGTTGTTGGGTTTTTTATTTGTAGTTCTTAAGGAGACATATCAATTAAAGTCAGAAAAGAGAGAAGGTGAAGTAACTGGGCGAAGTGATGCACTATTTCGTTTAGAGTGAAGTTTTGATCATACATTTATGAATAAATTTCCAAGAAGGTTTATTAAATGTCGATCCCAAATTATTATTTTTGCCCCAGCGTTCCTCATGGAAGACATAGAAGAAAACATCATTAAATATATGATATCTACTAATGATAACATCGCTAGCATTTGGGTGTGCATCTTATATACTTCAGTACGAGGGAAAAACACGTTTCATCATTAGTTAATATTGAGGCAAACCCTTGCACCTTCCTGTATAATGAAGTGTATGGCGGCTAGGGTGTCCCATTTGGGATCCATTGTCTATTACCATACATAATTCACTGTGTAGGGAGGTGTGGGGTAGGTAGTATGTCCCATTTGGGATCCATAGGCTATCACCATATATAATTTTCTGTGTAGGGAGGTGTGGGGCAGGTAGGATGTCCCATTTGTGATCTATAGGCTATCGCCACATATAATTTACTGTGTAGGGATGTGTGGGGCAGGTAGGATGTCCCATTTAGGATTCATTAGCTATCATCATATATAATTCACAGTGTAGGGAGGTGTGGGGTAGGTAGGATGTCCCATTTGGGATCAATATAAGAGTATTTATGAGCTTTTTCCCATGTATTCAATGCAAACATTCGTTGTGATGGATGTTTCAACACATTTCACGTGTTCAGTCGTTGTGTAGGCATATCACACAACACACAAGTATGACACGACATAGTTATATGAAATATGAGTCAATGCTATGAATAGTTACAAATCATATCATGTCCTTTTATTTCTATTGGTCTTAACTTCTTGTGTGTCTAATTATTGGGTTAATTCTAGAATGCATTTTCTACCTCACTTGACTGGTATCTCATTTCTAAGAATACACGTATAATTTGTATACTGTAATTGAAACGCAGATTTACTGTCCCTCATCTGCAAGGTCAAGGTCAATCACATGCTCAATGTCATTTGAATTGTACCTTTACAAATAGTTATCCAGTTGAACCGTTACCGTAGCTGCTAAAATGATTTATTGTCTCGTTGATTACTGTTGTTTCGGTGGGACAATGCTAACAATGAGTTATAATGATATACAATTACTAGAATCATTAACACCTAGCATACACTATAGTCCTAAATTATCAAGTTTTATCTGTGACATAGCGTAGAATACAGACCTAAATTATCATGTATCATTGACACATAGCGTACACTACAGTTCTAAATTTTAAACTATCATTGACACATAGCGCGCATTACAGTCCTAATTTATTAAATATCATTGACACATAGCGTAAAATACATTCCTGAATTATCAATTATCATTGACAGCTAGCGTACACTACACTTCTAAAGTATCAGGTATCATTGACACCTAGCGTAAACTACAGTCCTGTCTTATCAAGTAACAGTCGTTCATATTGTTTCATACACAAATTTTCACAGAAGAGTTTAAGTGTAGATACAGATTTATATAATGGTTGCCAATCAATCAGAAAAGGTTGTGTCGATTGGATCCAAATATACAACCATGTATATTGTTACATGATCATACCCGTTAAAACGAGTTTCCATACAGATAACACCTTCGTGATGGCCAGGTATAGGTCACATGTTGTACCAGATATTGAACTATACAAGCATGGAGACCGTTACACACATCCGGTTAAAGATTCTCACCCATGTGATTTGGCATATGACTTACCCAGGCATCGGAATAGAGATAACACATTTAGTTAACAAATCAGGTACCAACGAACACGCCGACAGACGTATCTCGATACACGCGACTCTCATTATCTTTCCATCTAAAGACTAGCAAATTGCAAGCAGCAAGTACTTTGTTTCCTTCAATTGCTGAGCTTTTTACAATGTAAGATTTTAAAATGTATTCAATTACATTTTTTAAATACGCATTAAAAAAAACTCCAGAAATTACGTAATTTATATATTTGGACAGCAATACACTAAATATACAGTATTGAAAATACGAATACACTTAGTCTGAGTAGTGTAAGTAAGTGTGAATATCGTATTTAGGAGTCGTATGGGTAAGTGTGAATATGCTGTTTCGAAATCGTGTAGGTATTAGGTAAGTGTGAATACAGTATTTTGGAGTCGTGTAGGTATTAGGTAAGTGTGAATACGGTATTTCGGAGTCGTGTAGATATTAGGTAAGTGTGAATACGGTATTTCGGAGTCGTGTAGATATTAGGTAAGTGTGAATACGGTATTTCGGAGTCGTGTAGGTAAATGTATATATAATAGGGCGGAGTCGTGTGGGTAAGTGTGAGTTCAACAAGACAGAGTTGTGTGGGGTAAGTGTGAATACAATAAGACAGAGCTGTGTGGGTAAGTGTGAATTCAACAATACAGAGTCGTGTAAGGTAAGTGTAAATACAATAAGACAGAGTTATGTGGTGTAAGTGTGAATTCAATAAGGCAGAGTCGTGTGGGTAAGTGTGAATTCAACAAGACAGAGTTGTGTGGGGTAAGTGTGAATACAATAAGACAGAGCTGTGTGGGGTAAGTGTGAATACAATAAGACAAGTTATGTGGTGTAAGTGTGAATTCAGTAAGGCAGAGTTGTGTGGGTAAGTGTGAATACAATAAGACAGAGTTATGTGGTGTAAGTTTGAATTCTATAAGATAGAGCTGTGTGGGGTAAGTGTGAATACAACAAGGCAGAGTTTTGTGGGATAATTATAAATACAACAAGGCAGAGGTATGTGGGGTAAGTGTGAACACAATATGGCAGAGTTGTGTGTGTGTAAGTGAGAATACAACAATGTAGAGTTGAGTGGGGCGAGTATGAATACAATAAGACAGTTATGTGGGGTAAGAGTGAATACAATTAGGCAGATTTGTATGGGGTAATTGTGAATAGAATAAGACAGAGGTGTTTGGGGTACGTGTGAAAATAATAAGATAGTTGTGTGGGTAAGTGTGAGTGTAATAAGGTGGAGTCGTATGGGATAAGTGTGAATACAATAAGGCAAGGTTGTGTGGGATACGTGTCAATACAATACTAAGGCAGTGTTGTGTGGGGGATGTGTGAATACAACAAGTCAGAATTGTGTGGGGTATGTGTGAATACAACAAGGCAGAGTTGTGTGGGGTATGTGTGAATATAACAAGGCAGAATTGTGTGGGGTAAGTGTGAATACAACCAGGCATAATTGTGTGGGGTAAATGTGAATACAACCAGGCAGAATTGTGTGGGGGTAAGTGTGAATACAACCAGGCAGAATTGTGTGGGGTAAGTTTGAATACAACAAGGCAGAACTGTATGAGGTACGTTGTCTCACAGCGTCGTCATAGAATTTACATGTAGTATAGTAGAGACAGACTTGCATGGTATAGCAGTACTCGTATATCGTCCCCACCTCTTGACCCTCCTCCACCCACCTTGAAAAAGAAACATGTATTTTAATCAAGGTACGACCTAACGTTTCTTTTACATCGTCTTCACTAAATGGACGACATGCTTTAATGACGATGATGCTGATGATAATGATATCGAATTTCCTGACAGAGGTATCTTCTCCGTATTTCTTTGCTGTCATTCGCCGTCCAGGAATGCCACCCCGTGACCCCGCCCCAAAAGATTATTAAAACCCCAGGCCCGTTGGTGTGACATAGGACTCAAAATATTACTTTAATGTTACAACTCCAAACAGTCATACACACCCATTCAGCAGTGTAATTGCATGAGTACAGTCATACACACCCATTCAGCAGTGTAATTGCATGAGTACAGTCATACACGCCAATCCGGAAATACAATTACATGAATACATTCATACACACCCATTCAGCAGTGTAATTGCATGAGTACAGTCATACACGCCAATCCGGAAATACAATTACATGAATACATTCATACACACCCATTCAGCAGTGCAGTTGCATGAGTACAGTCATACACGCCAATCCGGAAATACAATTACATGAATACATTCATACACACCCATTCAGCAGTGTAATTGCATGGAAGCATGCATTCACACACATTCACCAGTGCAATTACATGAATACATTCACACACACTCATCCAGCAGTGCAATTACATGAATACATACACACACTCATTCAGCAGTGCAATTACATGAGTACATCCACACACGCCCATTCAGCAGTGCAGCTGCATGCAATCATTCATTCACACACATTCACCAGTGCAATTACATCAATACATCCACACACACCCATCCCGGAGTGCAGTTACATGAATACATTCACACACACCCATTCACCAGTACAGTTACATGTATAGATGCATACACACACATTCACCAATAGTTACATGCATACATTCATACACACATATTCACCAGTGCAATCACATGAATACATCCACACAAACCCATCCACCAGTACAATTTTATGTATACACATTCTGATTATCTTTCTCTCTTGTTTGCTGAATTAACCTATTTTGAAAAACACTAATTCATTTCTCCACGTGGATGTGACCATTTAACACAGGTGGTTACTTAATACAGTTGATCATTAAGGCAGGTTTAACAGTCAATCAACATCGTTGGATATCAGTAGGACATCCTTGCAAAGATAAGAAGGCACAATATGCTTCCTTACAGTGATACAAATTGTATGGGCTAATCAATTTATTTTAGGAAAGGAAATATCTGTTTCAAGCGTTCATTTTTTTGAGCGAAGTTTATTGTTTATGTTTGATTTTGAACAAAATACAGACAATGTATCTGATTCACAACATCCGTCTGTCCGACTCTTTCACTTGTACACTATCAATGTCATGCTGTTATTTTTAAGTTGGTACTTTTTAGTTTAACACTCGAAATAAAGGTGATATATTTGTTTGCATCTGTCTCATGGGAAACGAATCACGATATTAACATCTGTTCTTTGATAATAATAATAATAATAATAATAAGATGATGATGATGATGATGATGATGATGATGATGATAACAAGGTTGACGATGGTGATAATGACGACAATGATAACACGATTTCCTTTGAATATATGAAGTTTCTTAATACGAATGATATAATAAGATATTCATGTGTAAACAAAGATATGTTATCGATCAATTTATTACATGACACTTTTAGAGAATCTCTCCGGTGGCCTACGTAGTTAAAGTGTCCGCCTAGGATTCGATAGGTCGCGCGTTTGAAACCCGGCCCAGTCATGCCGAAGACATGAAAATGGTACTAACAGCTACCTCGCTAGGTGCTCAGCATTAAGAAGCTAGTGTTAAGACTGGTCGGCCTGGTATCAGGATAATGTGACTTGGTGGGGCATGATGCCACATGTCTACGCCTTGATGCCCCGATTCTAGACATCACTAAAAGTTGCCACACTGCAGACACGACGGAATTTTTTTTAAAGCTACGTTAAGATCCAAATCACACACACACACACATGCAGATAGACACATGCATGTAAGTCAGTGATAACGGACACATGCATATTTAGAAAGGAATAATGTAATTAGGTATAATTACAAGCATAGCAGATGGATAGATAGATAGATAGATAGATAGATAGATAGATAGTGTGTGTGCGTGTGATTTTGAGTTTTAACGTAGCTTTAACAGTTTTTCAGTCATATCGCTACGATGTCTGCAGTGTGGCAATTTATAGTGATGTCTAGTACTGGGACATCATGCCACAGACATGTAGCATCATGTACCACCCAGTCACATTATCCTGAAACCAAGCTGACCAGTCCTAACACTGACATCTTCATCCTGAACGCCAAGCGAGGCAGCTGTTAGTACCATTTTTATAAGTCTTTGGTATGACTCGGCAGGGATTCGAACCCACGACCTCCCGCGTCCTGGGCGGGATTAAAATCAAATTTCCAGTGTTATACATGAAGATCTGACAGCGACCGCTTAGGGTTTATGTTCTGGTAACCTATGATATTACCATAATCGCTAACTGTATCAACCAATCAGATGAAGTATTGTAGCATGATGTCCCACCCAGTCGCATTATGCTGACACCAGGCCGACCCTCTTAATACTGAGCGCCAAACTAGCAGCTGTTAGTACCATTTTTGTAAGTCTTTGGTATGAATCGGCCGGGGTTAGAACCCACAACCTCCCGCATTCGAGGCGGACGCTCGAACCACAAGGCCACCGGAGCAGTAAGACAAAGTGGTAGTGATAGTTAGATAGCTAGACGAATGGACCTTGGCTATTATATTCTAAAAAGATAATTGCATACCAGCACTGGACATTGTGTTATGTATATTGAATTTGCATCGTCTGTTTGCTATTTTTTAAAATAGTATTTTATTTCATTATATGTTATTTAATGTAACATTGTATGTTAGACTTGACCTTGTCCAAACTTTAGTTCATTTTCTGTTTGTCCAGAATTGACATTTGTATGTTATTCTGTGAACAGCTAATACATAGCAAAAATATTCTCTATGTTTATGGGCTTAATATCAGGATCATTATTAACAAAAGTAAATATGTTTATTTGGGTCTAGTTCAAGATTATTGGAATTCCTCCGTGTATCTGACATAGTACAGGTTCTATATTGTTAATTTTAGCAATAGGCTTCTAACAATAACTAATATTTTGTTTAAATTTTGTGAATATTATGATCATTCAAGAAGGTTATTTTCCATTAGGTGATAATTTCTTTTAGAAAATGTTAATTGTGGCCTGATGTCAAGAAGAGAACTATATAATCTTGCAACTGAAAGGATTTTTCATTCATGTTTTAAGATCTATCACAGACAAGTTGCATTATATGTTGTGTCCAGTATTTCATTCGAGCTGGAATACATAAATTCAAATTATTGAATTCAAGTGATTATTTTCTCTGGAAATAAGAACGTGTTCTGATAAATTTATTGAACAGATACAATAACAGGTATCTATAGTGAATTCGAACCTAGAATTATATTACTGAGATCAACAAAAGACTGTTGACACATCATCTATATAGAGCTTACAACATAAACATCAATACACTCAGCTTTGGGTTTAATTCAGAAATTTAAAATATTAGCACTTCTGTCTGTAATTCTAGGATTATTTGGGATTTGATTCGTAATACTGTACCTTCCGTTTTATTATATTTTCACTTTGTTTCCAAAGGAAAGACTCTATTTGTTGAATTTGACAAAGCTTGTTGCTATTCACTATTTTATTTCTTATTTTAAGAGCATAGACTCGGAACAATTTCTGCCCATATATTTGAACTTATTTATTACCAAATTTAATCATTCCATCATCCATGTTGTATGCCCAGGTAAATCTGATGAACGAAATATGCATGTCGTAACTAAAGTTATTTGAATTTTCTCGAATAGATATTGGCTTCTTAACGTAGCTTCAAACACTTTTCAGTCATATCGCTACGATTTCTGCAGTGTAGCAGTTTATAGAGAACTCTAACAATGGGACATCATGCCGCAGACATGTAGCATCATGTCCCACCAAGTTACTTTATCATGACACCAGACAGACCTGTCCTAATACTAGCCTCTTAATTCTGAGCGCCAAGCGAGGCAGCTGTTAGTACCATTTTTATATGTCTTTGGTACGACTCGGCCCGGGGTTCGTACCCCCGATCTCTTTCATCCAATGCGTCGCTCTAGGCCATCGGTAGAAGGACTGGATACACTAATATATAATAGAAGTAGTAGTGACGAAGGGGTCGAAGATTCCTATTAGCGGTAGAAGGACTGGATAGATTGATCTATGTAGTGGTTGTCACGGATGGGTCGAGGAATCATATTAGCAGTAGACTGATATAGAACAGAGAGACAAAGTTATAGTGCAAGTAAGTTAGATAGGCGAATGGACTTTGGTTACTCTAGTCATACAAGATACTTGCATACCGCCACCAGACACATATATTTGAACTTATGTATGTGTCAGGTTTAATCTCTCTATCAGCCATAATGTATGTTCAGGTGAACCTGATGAACGGGATATGCATTTCGCAACTAAATCAATTGAACGTTCTTTAATATTCATTGTAGTATTTGTCTGTACACGCCCGAATCTTGCCAAATGAGGTCAAATATTAAGAACATAGATTCTTGTGATGCAATGGTCGGTTAATGTCGTGCTTGATATCAGGACTTTGCTTAGATACAAAATAGAATCATTACAGATAATATAGTCTAGTTAACTTGGGAAAGTTGTATCTTAGAGGAGTTACAGATATTCTGCAAGTATCATTGTAATGGAAAAATATTGTGTTTGAACGTGTAGAATCGTAGGTTTACGCATGTCAATGTCACAAAAGTCTTTGAGACTTCTGCAGTAATGATAAATCGGTAATTGAATTCACAGTTTTATAAATTTTCAAACCTAGGTTATTGTATGCATAGGAATTGTATAATGACAGTGTCAGATGTTCACGTGTTAAATGGCAGTTAACTTGTATGTATGTGAATGTGTTGTCAATAAGGTTAAACAAAACGTTTTTAACAGCAGTCATTCGAAGTATCTACACCCATTACTAACCTCCAGGCCACATTATTTACTCCCAGTACTAACTATCCACATATATATATATATACACACTACTAGCTCCCCTTCAACAGTATTTACACGCACCACTAACTCACCATCTATCCACAATATTTACACGAATTAACTCCCAATCTATATAATTTATACCCACCACTACCTCCTCATTTCCACCACTAACACCCAATCTGCAGCATTTATAGTCACCACTAGCTCAACATCCATCAATATTATGTAATTAACTTCAAATATATATGTACAATAATTAACTCAAATATATATAGTATTTATACCCACCACGACCTCCCTAGCTACATTAATGATTATTGACACCAACCTCCAACTCGGCATCCTCAAGCGCACAGTGCAATCATTGTGATAATTATCTCCTCTGATGTGATATACAACCAGCAAGATGAACCTCTAAAATGGCTATATAAATTAAAGATGATTGCATGCATATCTCCTCTCTCTCTCTCATGATGACCACACATATCTCACTTTCTATCTGCAATTACTTCACACTAAATCGTGGTACATTGGATGAATTACAGACAAGATTAACAAAACTATTACATTAATAATATTCATTGAATACTATTGCTCATTTTGCTTTTGAAATAATAACATGATGTCTCTGTTTGCAGCTTCACAAAGCGAGGACTGATTTTCTTTCATAAACTCATTACGGAACAGATTGTACATGCAACCATTTCAAAATATTATTTAACAAGGAACATTAAATATCTACAATATTTTATAAAGTAAATAATAATTATGTACATGACACGGATACATCGATACATTTGGTTTTAGAAACAACTTGATATCTCTACAATAATTCTTAAATTAATCTATATTGTACAGTCCAGTCTTCGTGTCAGCATTGTGTTAGGTTGAGAACTCACTTCACGTGGAGTCCATAACCTTGAAAGTTCATTATACCGAGGACATGGCAACAGGAGGACAGAAAGAAAATGCCTGGAGTCTGGTGAAAGTTAGGAATCTGAGTCTAGAAGAAAGTAAGTAATCTATAAGTTACATATAGTTCATTTGCTTTTTAATATTCCGTCAATATATATGCTTTCTTGTTCTTGTTCTTCTTAGTCTTCTTCAGAAAGTAGTCCGTGGATTTATATACATACATGCTATATATACTATTGTTTTTACATGTGCAGAAGTTAGAAATTGAATAATAGCCCCATTCCGACCGACCTTCCGCCATGGTTAGTAACCACCACATTGGACTGGTCAGTGATAATTTTGAGTCGTACAATCCAAGATTCAAACGCATTTAACATTTTTACCTCCAGCCAGTGAGATCTCCTTTTGAGCAAATCACATTCTTTAAAGGTACACACACACACACACTATTTTACATTTCAGACATGTAGATATTATGTGGAGTGTATCTTTTTTTATACATTTGTCGATTAAAGGAAATGAAGCTTGATTTACCTACTGTCATTTATATTAAGATATTCTCTTTCTCTCTTTATCTCTCTCTCTCTCTGAAGAAAATCAGCCACGCTCCTTTTTCGTGGATATTTTTTCTTCACTTTGTTAATGTGGTTCATATAAAAAGAAAGATCAACGAGGTTATGGTGGGCTGTTGACTGGTTGAAATATCAATTAATTGTCCTTCTCTGTTTGTCTGCTGGTCTGCAGTATGTTAGTTCTACCACCAGAGACGGGGGGGGGGGGAGGCCGTATGTGTAAAACAAAACAAAAACAGCAATAGAACAATAGATTACAGAATGTATGTGACAGACAGACCTATATAGCAATATATTACAGTAATGTGTATGCCACATAGTCTAAGAATTTCCTGTTGGGTTATATCTCGTGAAGATATTGCATCCTTGTATAACTAGCATCGTTTAACACTGTATACAGATTTCATGGTAAGTCTACACATATCATTATTACGAGTGTACCGACCCGAGTTACTCCAGGTCACTTGGTCTAAGTTCAGCTTGAAGGTTTTCATCAACTAAAATTCCCTTTTCTCGGACTCTACATAATTTTCGCGTTTTTCTTTCTTCTTTTTTTCTTGTTCTCTATAGGATATTGGAAACAGAAGGGGATTTCAATTAAACTCATTTCCAAAATCGGGGATTATTAATATTTGTCTTTTTGGTTTCTTAAATGATTTATAAGTAGAATTGTATAACTTATGAAGAGAAATAGTAGACTATCGCAGTTTATAGCCATTTTGGTCTTCGAATAATTTAAACCTACACTTTTAGTTAATGCCCATTGTGAAAACAGAAAATTCATTATCGGGGCGTATTTTAGCTATTAAAGATTACTCAATTAAGATTTCTATGGCAACAAAAAATGAAATTTCTTGACACTTCATGAACAGGAGTCAATTATTACCTTTGATGCAAACTTAGCAATTATAAACACCGAATCTTACTGAAAATGGATTAATATTTGTGTTGTTGCTGTTGGGCCTAACCTCATTTTCAGCACAATATTGGTTATAAACGAATGCCAGTATAATTGCTGGATAAAGAATCCAGGAAAACCCAGGCCACCTATTCACGGGAACCTACTGGCAAGCTTTCTCACATACCCACAATGGCCAAGCCAGAGGCAGTGATACGTAACGTTGAGCGCATTAGACCACTCAGCCATCAGTCTCCGCCTATATTTTTGAAGAAAGATGAAACTGTATTGACACCCGTACAAAATTATGGAGATCCTGAGCATTATATTATAAACAAAACAGGCATTGTATTCATTCAAAATCCATGGTTTTAAAATAATGAAATAACGAAATATTATTTCGTCGTATCAAAATATTAATAACTTGAAATAACATTTGTTTGTTCAATGCAAAATGATACTTCGATTAAGCAAAATATTTAGTTATTTCGAAATAGTATTTCCTTTCTAAAATTAAAAAAATAAATATATACCCGAATATCACTTAAGTGACTCCGTAGATTTAGAAACATATCGATAGGAAACATTTCGTGTTGATACAAAAATAATTTGAGTCAGCAGCTGTTTTGTCGAAGTGTGATGTATCGTTTGTTTGTTAGTTTTAATTTTTTGTATTTCATTACATGCTATTGTAATGCAACATTATATGCTGGACCTGACCTTGTCCAAAACATAGTTAATTTCGGCTTGACCTGATTGACTTCTTTTTTTGTGTAGACAATTAATACATAGCTAAATTATTCTCTGTGTATGGGCTTAATATCAGGATCATTATTAATAAAAGAAGTGAGTATGTTTATTTGGGCCTAAGTTTTGTAATTTCTTGAGTGTAATCCAAGTCATGGTTTTGATTTTGTAAAGATCAGGATCATTTAGAAGGTTATTTTACATTAGGTAATGTTTTTTATAAATTATTTTTCTTTTTTTTATAACGAAAATACTGATTTTGACCTGAGGTCAAGTAGAGAACTATATAATCTTGTAACTGTGAGGAATTGGGCATTTGTACTTTAACATCTAACACTTTCAAATTGTATTATGTTGTATCCTGCTGGGATGAATCCTTTCCTTCAAATTATTAAACTCAAATGATTATTTTCTCTGGAAATACAAAAGATCTCTGAAGAAAAAAGGTCGTGGATAGAGACATTCACTGGAATTTATACTGAATTATATTAATGTGATCCAACAAACGACTGTCGCCACATCAACACTCTATAAGCTATAACAGACAACGTTCAGTTTTCGGATTACTTCGGGACTTGTACTATGTTTTATTCAGGACTTGAAATTACTAGGACTTCTATCTGTATTTCTTGATAAACTATTTGTTAAATCGTGCAAAGTTTGTGTTGTCTTTCGCTCTTTTGTGTTACTTATTTTTGATCAAACTCGTAACAGAGAGGAGACAGTACAGTGGGTATAGCTGTGTGACATATACTTTTTTGTCCTAGTGATAGGGTAACGTGTGCGTAACTTTGTGACATCTACTCTTTTATCGAGAGGATATAGTATAGTGGCTATACCCGTCTGACAACTAATTCCCGAAGTTAGTGCACTGTAAAGCCGTATAAATGTTTTCCACAGCTGTAAACAGATGACGTTTACAAGTGTTTATTTCTCACTTAAGAGCACTGACAACAAAACATCTAACATTCCTTATTTATACAGTTGACGACATCCTTGGAAAATGTATAATGAAAACAAAAGATATAGAGATCTGAATGTCTTTCAATTTTTTAAATCAATGTAAGGCTATGCCGCATCCAAATTAAAATCATTTGTCTACATCTTTTACTAAATAACTTGCTTCTTTGTAAAAGTTTTACAATATGAAACTTTCTGAGGTTAATGTTCTGTTTATATTTGGTAAAATTTTTAAAATATTTTAGCAATCTTTAAATAAAATATTTTTTATGAACTGGGGCGTTCGCTGACGATAACGAGTACGACACAAACTTTATGAAAGAAAACAAATTTTTATTTTCCTCCTATCAATTTCGGATTGCGCTGATGTCCACCCTAGCACTCCAAGTTCAATGTCTGATCTTGTATGCCTTGGAAAGCCTTAAAACTATTTGGAAAAATACATCAGTTTTAATAAAGATAGTTCACTTTTGTGCAATGAGGCTTTTTTATACAGAGTTGTATCTAACGAAGATTCGTCAATTTTGTGAACAAAACCTCGAGGTTCTGCTGGTGACGATGCTTCGGATAGAGAAAGAGAGAGAGAGAGAGAGAGAGAGAGAGAGAGGAGACTTCACATTTTTCAATAATCAAAAATGGTATTTTCTGCAATCTTATTAAAGGCTAAAGCAAAGCGAAGCCTCAGCGGGGATGGATCCATTTGTGTGACGGGTGTGATATTGGAAGCTAGAGTGACTGCACTCAGGTATACTGTCTCTCCCAAACCCTCATGCGATACTTAACAACAATATTTCTGGATCCAACCATAAGCAAACGGATGTCAATATGTGCGTGTCCCTTACTGTAGTTAAATAAATTTACAAACACGGCTTACACGTCTTCACATTACCTACACGCGACTGACGCTGTCGTGTTAATAATATGAAAGGAATTTACAAACACGGCTTACTCGTCTTGACAATACCTATACGCCGTTGACGCTATCGTGTTAATAATATGAAAGAACGTTTTGCACGATAAGTCTATTTCTAATGTTGGATTTCTTGAAAGAAGCAAATGTTTATAATAAAATATAATTTGCTTACTTGTCTGATTCGGTGAATGATTTGAAACAGTATAGCATTCTTTTTCCTGATTTGAAATATATTGCTTGTGTATTTGTGCCTCTTAGAACATTGCATATGTTGACGTTGCAAATTGATCGTTATGTAGACACCCCTTAGTCTCATCCCAGCAGATCTTGCTGGATATGACTTGGAAATGTCCCATCGAGTTTTGTAAACGTAAAACATGTATTAATAATATTATGTTTTTCTTCCTTGATCTCCCTTTGAATGTGTTTCTGTATTTAAATAAAAAGTTACTTATACACGGCTTTTTGTGTTTTTTTTATAATGAATTTTGTCCCGGTAGCACCATTTTTTGTTCTATTATACTTGCGTATGAGTTGTCTACTCTTGTATTATTGTAAGAACTCAGGTGCGTACTCCTATTCTAGCTCACAGTTACGGAACACTGCCATCTCACCTCTGTCTGCGTGGGTTCGAGTCTTGGGCTCGGCTAATGTGGGTATGTGAGAAAGCTTGCCGGTAGTTTCACGTGGGTCGGTGGTTCTTTCCAGGGCTTTGCCGGGTTCTTCCTCCACCATTAATACTGGCCGCCATGTATAGCCTATCTTGTGCTGAAAAATGGGGTTAAGCACCATTACAACAACAACAACTCCCATTCTATTCGGCATTATGTCATGATGGACTGGTTTCCTTGCTTTTATTTCCCTTAGTTATATAAGTATTAATTTTATTGACTTTTGCTAAAGTCCGTTTGTTTGTCCTATTGCATAATTCTTTTGTATTGCTATGTTATGTATGTGCCGCCTTTTTTGTTTGAAGGATTGACTTAATATCTAGGTCATATTTCTGAGTTTGGTATCTACCTTTTGCTTAAGACCTACTAAAGAAAAACACTGTACGAGAGTCCGGTACATTTTATAAATATGTAAATAAATAAATAAAAAATAAGGTGTCTATTCTACTTTCCTTTTGTTGCGTGCGTTCGTGTTTTTAATTCTCTCTTCCCCAACTGATTGGAGCTTTTCTATTTTGAACATATTGGTAACCTTCCGTTTTTTTTAATAGTGTATTTAATTGTTGAACTTTTCTAGATTATGAATTCAAAAGTTTATTTGACGCGGACGTGAAGGAAAACACCTTGTTAGGTATTTCAGTTGTATTCTGATACATATGCGAGTGCGGGTCCGGGTTTGGAAACGCCTGTACATATTTGTCACTGTACCACATGAATCCCATTAAATATGTGATGTTGTATATGTGCATACTGTGGAGAACGATATTGGTTTTTTGTTAGTCCGGAAACCATTGTCGAATGAATTTTGATTTTGTGTCAAAGAAATCTTGTCGAACTCTTTCTATAGTGTGTGTAGGAATTCTCGATATGCTTATGTTCTTCAGTATTTCCGTTTGGCGTCACGTGTTAATCGTTTGTTGTCTCTTCGCCTTGGTAACGCCGGATTTAGTGCATACTGATGGTGGTAGTGGTGCGAGTGGTCTGACGCTGTACACCTTTATATAACAGGATTGAGATGGCTGTACACCTGACTATCGTCTCCTGTGTGACTCTGGGTGTTTATTGTTATCTCTTGAGAGAAAAAATGTATTATGATGAAATAAATGAAAATGATAAAAGAACGAGAAATGAAAACTATATTCGAAAAGTAAAACTATCAGTATTGCCTATGGTGTTTGCCCAAGTAGTATGTATGTATGTATGTATGTATGTATGTATGTCCATCGTCTCTCGAGACAAACGGATGACAACAGTATGTATGTATGTATGTATGTATGTATGTATGTATGTATGTATAATCAATTTCTTACGAGCTGCATTTGCAAAGCGTGTTACTAGAATGTACCTACTGGGGATTTTTCATTCTTTATCGTGATCTTAAAATTCTTTTTATGGTGTTTTACTTTGTGAAATAACATTTCTCAGGCATGCGCCACTGCAGTCAATTTTTCTTTTTGTGTATTTTGTAAACTCTCATTACGGTAGTAATTTTGTTAGATAATATTGTTATAAGATGTCAATTTTGGAGAAAAAAAAAACAAATGTCCAAAATTTTTATGATGATACAATCCGGACTGCTTTTGTTTAATGTTTTTGGGGTCTTTCGATTTTAAAAAAAAAGGTTTTTGTGTTGTGGGTAATATGCATGTTCCTTGGGGAGTGTTTAGCATTCTCTTTTGAATGCATTATTAAAATATGCTAAAATATTTGGAAAAGAAAATAATTGCGTATATACTCCATCAGAGTACTAAGTTGCTTTTAAATTTTGTCTTGGGATTTGCCTATTTTTTACAAAAACAATTTTTGTTGTGTGGTAACATGCATATTCTGTCGAGGAGGTAGCACTTTCGTTTGGCGGTATTATTATAAGATTTCAAAATATTGGAATAGGAAACAAATGCATATATTCTCCATCAGAGTAGTTTATATTACTTTTGATTTTTGGCTTAGGATTTGCCCTATTTTTAAGTTGTTATCTTTGGTAGTGACACCTAGGGTGCTTAGCTCGCGTGTGCTCATTTGATAGTAGGTCACTTGTATATCTGTGGGTCATTTTGTTGCTTTGATTTATGCGCGGAGGTCAATGAAAACATTGTCACGTTTCTGTTGTGTGGTTCATTCTTTCTTGCTTAAGTACAGAGGGGGTATATTTATATCTTAGAGGGGCAGAGAGGGACAGGTCTCCTATTTAGGCATTTTAAACCCCCTCCCTCCCTGTCCCTGTTTTTTCTATTTAGTTGTGTTATAATATTATAATATTTGGGTACTCTGATTAGAAAAATAAAATAACTTTAGTTGCATGTGTAACTTCTGTTTCTTACCGTATCCTTTAGTTGATTGGCATTTTGTTACACAATGATCGGGATTTCCTGACACGTGTATTCTATATGACCATTCCGGTGGCCTAGTGGTTAGAGCGTCCGCCTCGGAAGCGGAAGGTTGTGGGTTCGATCCCCGGCCGAGTTATACCAAAGACTTATAAAAATGGTACTAACAGCTGCCTCGCTTGGCGCTCAGCATTAAGAGGTTAGTGTTAGGACTGGTCTGCCTGGTGTCAGGATAATGTGACCGGGTGGGACATCATGCTACATGTGGCATGATGCACCAATGCTAGACATCACTATAAACTGTCACACTGCAGACATCGTAGCAATATGACTGAAAAATTGTTAAAGCTACGTTAAAAATCCAAATCAGATACACACACATGTATTCTATATATTTTTATCATTACTTCTAGATCATATAGCTTTAGCATTACTATTGCTTGGATGCTATATGGTCTTGTTGATGAACGAAAAATCCATATTAGCTTTAGTATTATATTGTTTAGGCTCTGTATGACCTTGTTGACAAATGTAAAATCCAAACGTATCAGCTCGTGTTTACAAGCTATTGCAACTTTGTGTCACCGGTTTAATTCATCACGGTAGAAAAATTTCACGGCTTGCATGCACATACTACTATAACGAACCAGGTACTTGGTGGTCACCTGCTGTAAGTTCAAGGTTTCAGGGTAGATCACCTGTTGTAAGTTCAAGGTTTCCGTGTAGATCACTTGTTGTAAGTTCAAGGTTTCCTTGTAGATCACCTGTTGTAAGTTCAAGGTTTCCGTGTAGATCACCTGTTGTAAGTTCAAGGTTTCCGTGCAGGTCACCTGTAGTAAGTTCAAAGTTTTGGTGCAGATCACCTGTTGTACGTTCAAGGTTTCCGTGTAGATCACATGTTGTACGTTCAAGGTTTCCATGTAGATCAGCTATTGTAAATTCAAGGTTTCCGTTGATCTTTGTCGTTGATTAAAGATGTTTCACTAACGAGAATTACTTAGGTATTTTTTTCTCGCAAGTTTCCTTTACAATTTTACGTAACGTTACGGCATGTCCCAGACAGGCGTAGTAAGTATCATGAACGGCGTTTGGGGGTGGCTAGTGGGTCCACTGGCCCAGGCCCCGCTCTTGAGGGTGCCCCGGGAGCTTCGGGCCTAATTTCGTCCTTACGAGTTTGTCAAGCTATATTCTCCGGAAAATTGGAAACGCCGACACACAAACGGGAATTTTTTTTATGAATAACGAAGAAAACTAAATTTGTGCGCCAAATAACGAAAGTTGATCTAGTCTAGGCATAATCAATGTTTGCAGTAGCATACCAATCGAGATACCGATACTCTGGCCCCGCGCGGTCATGGTTGGTCCTAGGCCCCGCGTACTCCTAAAGCCGCCTCTGGTAAGTATGTTTGTGGAAGGAGGGTCAAAGAGTGAGGTTTATTTTGAGACGCGCCATGACATTCTAATATATGCCGCATAGTGAGTGTCTCTTTCTCAAAGCTATTTAAAAAATATTGATAAAGTTTCTGTAATAAATATGTTAACATCAATATACGTATGATACATTTTTCTTTGTTGATTAGGGCCATAAATAATAAGTGAGGCATTAGTGATCGATTTGAATGAAATTCAGTGAAAATGTAGCCGAAAAATGTGCCATTCTACATGCGGTATGTCAATGTCAGAAAGTACTGATATTTAGAGATGTATCCCATCCAATGTGATATAGAATATATTTATGTTAGTAAAGAGATAGATCAACGTGCAGAAAAATCCAAACCAGTTCACGAGGTTCTTTTTCACAGCTTCTATTCTGTGAAGTTCTATGTGACTCACTGTAATGCGTTGGGGTGGGGTGCTCCCAAATTTATTTGAATTACTGTGGAATTCCCACCCTGGCTATTTTTTTTTTTTTTTTTTTTTGTAGGAAGTGAAAATAGTGATAGAGAGAGGTAAAGCTCCGAGCCCCCAGTCAGCAATACCGACAATTAAATTATGAAGAACACAAAGGTGAAATCCAAAAGAATAACAATTTAATACAAATTAAACGATATTAATTTCTCAACCAATCTACTTCCTCTCGACCATGTGACAACCTATTTCATCACGTGATTATAGTGTGAGATGGCTTTCCCTTGTACTTGGTTTATACTCATCTGTGTTTACTACGCCAATTGCTTTCCTCCTTCCGATTCTTCCTGTCCTCTTCCCCTTCTGTCTTCCTTTCTCCTCCTCCTTTTCTTTCTCTATTTCTCCTTCAACGAGGCTTGTTCCCCGCCTACTTCTATTCTCTATTTCTCCTTCAACGAAGCTTGTTCTCCGCCTACTTCTATCCTGTCTCTCTGAGACTCGGAACTTGACTACTCTGTCCCCATCAGCTTCCTTTACGAAGCTTTCTGTCCTTAGAATGTACTAAGAGTATTCCCGCCAAATCACGAGTGGCTCCCTCGCAGTGAGTATATTCTGCTTTACCAGTACGACGGCTTACGAATCACTAACTCGTTATTAGTTCAAATGACTGTTAAATTCTGGTTCGAATTGATGGCCCCACCCTTCCTCAGTTCTGATTGGATATCAATTCTACCCCCAGTCGGTTTAGTTTAACAGACGAGCCTCAGGCCATCTGTCAAAGCTGTGAGATTTACAATAGCGTTGAGGGTCCTTTGTTCTTAGAACAAAGCTTCTAACATTTATATGCTAGTGTTAACACCTAACGGGGGTTCTTGTACAAACAAAATCGCCACAACAGTGCAGGGTCGACATACTCATTGCGCTAACCCATTCCTTTGTTCCTGACTTATGTAATCGCGGGCGGCAAACGTGACATATTCATTACATTAAACATTTTTTCTGTTTGTTTACATATGACGATGTCAACAGTTCCACTCCTTCTTACATAAAGAAGAAGGTCCTTAAATAAAAAGAAGAGCACGTGTCAGGTAGAATTAGGGTAGTAGCTCGTGTCAGGTAGAATTAGGGTAGTAGCACGTGTCAGGTAGAATTAGGGTAGTAGCACGTGTCAGGTAGAATTAGGGTAATAACACGTGTCAGGTAGAATTAGGGTAGTAGCACGTGTCAAGTAGAATAAGGTAATAATATAAAATGAATATTTACGTTATTGAAGAATATTTAAATGGTAGGGTAGGGGAGGCAACACGCAACATTTAACAAATTTTGGTGATTTGTGGCATGATTTATTTGATTGTGTTCGCAATTGGACAATTTAATTAAAGTTTGCGTTACGTCTAACATAATTGAATGATGTTTGGTTCCAATGAAAAAACTATTTACGAGAAAAATGAAAAATGATAAAACTTTATAAAGGGGCGTTTTGCCCCTATGGTAGGGCAACAGGCCCCCTCCGGGGCATCTTGCCCCACAATGCATTCGACATCTGTCAAAGTCTGTAAAACTACAAGAATACTATTGAACTGTAAAAATCCAATATTCATATATGGACATTTTATAAATGGCAAAGAATGAATGAAATCTGGTTGGCATTATCCACAACATCTGAAGTTTTAATTTCCAATATTACACAAAATTTCATTTCTACACAATGATACGATACCATTCTCACCAAGTTATCGATGGAATATTTCACACAATTTCATTTCGACGTAGTGATACGATACTATTCTCACAGAGTTATCAATCGACTATTACACAAAATTTCATTTCGATGTAATGATACGATACTATTCTCACCGAGTTATCAATCGAATATTACAAACAATTTCATTTCGACGTAATTGTATGATACTATTCTCACTGACTTATCAATTGAATATTACAGTTTCATTTCGACGCAATGATACGATACTATTTTCACTGAGTTATCAATGGAATATTACACACAATCTCATTTCGACGTAATGATACGATGATATTCTCACAGTTATCAATCGACTATTACAAATAATTTCACTTCGACGCAATGATACGATACTATTCTCAGAGTTATCAATCGAATATTACACAAAATCTCATTTCGACGTAATGATACGATACTATTCTCACCGAATTATCAATCGAATATTACAAACAATTTCATTTCGACGCAACGATACGATACTATTTTCATGGAGTTATCAATTGAATATTACAAACAATTTCATTTCGACGCAATGATACGATACTATTCTCACAGAATTATTATGACTCCATAGTTAGATTAATGAACAATATTCACGCTTGCGTATGTTCTCACTTCCATGGAAATATATTTGTACAATGATTCCTCAAACTACAAAAAAACCTGAGCAAACATTTACTTGTACATGTATGTCTGCATGTATTACCTCGCCTTACTTGTACATGTATGTCTGCATGTATTACCTCGCCTTACTTGTACATGTATGTCTGCATGTATTACCTCGCCTTACTTGTACATGTATGTCTGCATGTATTAACTCGCCTTACTATACTAACTCCCCCGCCCCTTACTCTTGCTTAAGAATGTTTTAATTTTTAAAAATGTCCAATTCCGAACAGTTTTAAAACGTGTACAAATGCAAAAAATGACTATACTGACAGAAAATCAAATCAGGTTATCTTGGTATACATACAAAAGTTCTAGCAAAATATAATTATGTGCGTGTACGTTGAATGACTATTGCCCATTGTTGTGTGTACGCTCAATGGCTATTGCCCACTGTTGTGTGTACGTTGAATGGTTATTGCCCACTGTTGTGTGTACGCTGACTGGCTATTGCCCACTGTTGTGTGTACGTTGAATGGCTATTGCCCACTGTTGTGTGTACGCTGAATGGATATTGCCCAAAGTTGTGTGTACGCTGAATGGCTATTGCCCACTGTTGTGTGTATGCTGAATGGCTTTTGCCCACTGTTGTGTGTACGCTGAATGGCTATTGCCCACTGTTGTGTGTACGCTGAATGGCTATTGCCCACTGTTGTGTGTACGTTGAATGGCTATTGCCCAATGTTGTGTGTGCGCTGAATATATATTTTCCAATGTTGTGTGTACGCTGAATGGCTATTGCCCACTGTTGTGTGTACGCTGAATGGCTATTGTCCACTGTTGTGTGTACGTTGAATGGCTATTACCCAATGTTGTATGTACGCTGAATATATATTTTCCAATGTTGTGCGTACGCTGAATGGCTATTGCCCACTGTTGCTAACAAATTTCTTAAGACAGTCAGATCCACAGAAGTACGGACGTACGGAGGAGCTGGATCAAATCAAAATGCCCTCACTGATTGACGGAGGAAGTTCGTTTCATGTTTCATATACATATGTACCTGCTTTAATCAGACACACATATATTTTGATAACTTTCAACAGCGGTGAACATACGTGTTTGCAGACAAATATAGTTTGTAAAGTTTAAGTCATGTATTATATTTATTAGAACTTGTATGACATAGCAAATACAATAAATAAGAAAACGAAACTTTCATGGCACGGTGGATACAGTAGATTATAAGATGAAACTGTCATGGCACGGTGAATACATTGGATTATAAGACGAAACTTTCATGGCACGGTAGATGCAGTAGATTATAAGATGCAGCTTGCTTGGCACGGTGGATACAGTAGATAGGAAGATGCAACTTGCATGGCACGGTGGATACTGTAGACAGGAAGATGCACCTTACATGGCACGGTGGATACAGTAAATGGGAAGATGCAACTTGGATACAATATACAGGAAAATGCAACTTGCATGGCACGGTGGATACAGTAGATAGGACGATGCAACTTGTATGGTGGCACAGTGGATACGGAAGACAGGACGATACGACTTGCATAGTACAGTTGATACATTAGACAGGAAGATGTAACTTGTATGGCATAGTTGATATAGTAAATAGGAAGACGTAACCTGAATGGCAAAGTGGATACAGTAGATGGGGAAATGTAACATTTATGGCATAGTGGATACATTAGATAGGAAAATGTAACATTTATGGCATAGTGGATACATTAGATAGGAAGATGTAACTTGTGTGGCATAGTGTTAATATACAGGAATATAACGATAATCAGTGTTATATGGACCTGAATCTAATATTTGGAGACATGACGATAATAATGTATCGAACTTTAATTCTTTGTATTTAGTACTGTGAAGTGCCCGTTAACTATTAATTGTTAAAATGTATTTTTGTTGTATATAAAAAAAATAATCAGGAGTAGCGATTAACTTAACCCTGTGTTGAGACTCTTTATGAAGTATGTGGTTGTGTGTATGTGTGTGTGTGTGTGTGTGTGTGTGTGAGAGAGAGAGGGAGAGAGAGAGAGAGAGAGAAAACCCTGTCAAGAGAATTTGTGAATGTGTATGTGTGCGAGAGAGAGAGAGAGAGAGAGAGAGAGAGAGTCATTTTGAGATGATTCCCGATCTAAAGAGATGTATTTACACCACGCTCCCCCTCCCCCGTTTCAATGTGATTTTATTCAAAGGCTTGATGAGGCTATGCAAATGGAGGGGGTGAAGAAGCACGTATGGTTTTATTTTCTTCATAATTTTGGTCTAGCAATACAAATAATTATAGCAAAAATCAAGGTAAACCCCAATTAAAAATCCTACTCTAAGTTTTGCAGTAAATATCAGATAAATTGGGACGGTTGTAGAGCACGCAAAGATTGCACCCAACGTCACATGTACCTTCTCATGTACCATGGTGGGCGTTGCTTATATTTACTTTGTATTTGAAGGCACGAAGTCCTTCAAGTACGATCATGTATTAGAAGGAATAAAAGTCGACAAATAGATTGAAGTGATTAGAGAATCATTTGGACATAAAATAATAAAGAAGGCTTAGCCGTTTTCTTCAAGTATGCTATAATCTTTATATCAATGGACACGTAACTTAATAATCTCTCTCTCTCACACACACATACACACACAGAGTTACAAAGTTCCTACTGGTCAGACAAGGCAGCTGCCTAAACCGGACATATTCATGAGGCGGCACATTTAAAGTGCAAACATCTTGATTTGTTAAAAAAGGTATCTTTTTAAAAGGCTCAAATCAATTTGCTTTATTCAAATGCTTAAGGTCTTTAAAGGATTGGTTTTGGGCAGGGTGCGGGAGAACGGACACTGACAGTAACTATCGACACCAAATAACAAATTCTTCACCACATATACACAAGCACGCATACCTTCTATAATGAGAAATGATTGATTGATTGATTGATTGTATTTTAACGGAGCATCAGCACTGTCAGGCTTTTTAGCGCCAAACAAAATGTTATATGTATAATCTTTTAAAAATTACAAAAAGTCATATCGACCAGCGATATCAAAACCAAATAGCTGAAATTAAAACGATAAGATGGTAACGGTGAAAAATAAAGATTCCCGATCAAAGGGGGATGTAAATGGTGTATGTTAATGAAGAGTGATGAAAAGGTATTAAAAAGGGACGGTATTGCATAAAACTGCACAAGGTGATAGCATAAAAGTTAGAGTTTAGAGTAAATGTTCACTGCTTTCAAGAACTCTAAAATACAAGTGATATTTATTGTATCAAAAAGTTCCTTCATGTCATGCACCTTGTAATACTGATCGCGAGTAGGTTGCAGGTCGAAACACTCTATCATAAAGTGCTTAACAGTGAATGGTTCATTGCAAGAAACGCACTCTGGTGGGTCTTCACCGTTTATTATGTTGGAGTGGGTTATATAAGTATGACCAATACGGATTCTTGCAATGACTAACTCATCCCTACGAATGGTTCTGTAGGAAGGAATCCATTCTCCTAAGGTTGGCTTGATGGCGTGAAGTTTATTATTCACTGCATCATTCCATGATGCCTCCACTTATGACGTAAAGTCTCTTTGATACTAGGATTAAAATCAGTATACGGTATTATACAATTAGATGGTTCATGAGATAGGGCCATTTTAGCAGTGCGATCTGCTTTTCCATTACCTTTAATACCGACATGGTCAGGTAGCCAGCAGTATACGATATTGACGTACTCAGCTTAGTATTTTTGACGAGAACATTGGTCAGCAATGGTTTCACCAGTTTTATATTGTGTAGTGAATTAAGTACTGATAGGGAGTCGGAGAAAATGATGCTGTTTAAAATACGTTTGTTTTCGATATACTATAATAAGAAATATTTATATATTTCATTCAGTATGACCAATAGGAAAACACTTTTACCAGACATTCTTTGGACAGTGTTACTATTGTTCTTGACTTCGTCTTCGTCGCTGTCCTTTAAAAGTACCTTTCATGTGACATATTACATTTTGCTGAGTTATTATCTGCCTCACATAACAAGTAGCTTTAGACGTGCGAAATCGTTGTATAACACGTTATAAACAGAATACAAATTTCTTTAACTTGCTAAAATTATTTGCGCACACTTTGCTTCGTGAAACGGTCCCCTACTGTAC
This sequence comes from Sinohyriopsis cumingii, assembly GCA_028554795.2. Taxonomy (NCBI): domain Eukaryota; kingdom Metazoa; phylum Mollusca; class Bivalvia; order Unionida; family Unionidae; genus Sinohyriopsis; species Sinohyriopsis cumingii. The sequence continues at coordinate 31,844,794 of CM068833.1, forward strand.
CACGTCTGTCAATATGCAACAAAATGTAATAGTTTACTAATATTACTCAAATGTTAGTTTTCTAGTGCAAGTGGACATATGTGATTTCCTCATTTTACAGACAAGGGCTCCATTAAATTGTATTTCTCTGTTATATGTTATATTATCTTAGTACGTTTTTTCCGGATCGCTTTGTCACCAAAAATGGATTGCACACTTTAGTGACAAATAATTTATAGCGCTTTGATCATTTTATAACAGAGCTGAGGGGTCATGTCTAATTAGGGAAACGGCCAAAAACATTTAGGGATTAAGAAATACATAAAAAGGCCTTTTACTCTAGGAATACTGTCACAACTCCAAGGCCTCTAATTAAGTGAGAGTAAAGAGCGAAAAACAACAAGTTTGGTAAAATTCAACATATAATTTATTTCTGTCGAATACAAAATGAGAATTGTATAAGGAACCTACAGTATTGTGAATTAAAACGCAAATAATCCTAAATGTTCTATCACAATTCCAAAAGTAAAGAATATTCCAAATAAACTGCAATGGTGCTCCGAATAAATTCCAATTTGTAATGTGTTGACATGAATAGCATTAAATGTGACAATGTGCCAATAGTTTTGACGTCTCGAAATGATATGATCAAGAATATATCCGAATGAATTCGCAATAATTCCAAAATAGTTATTTTAGACCTTTAAGATCATATTGCAATTTCAACGAATGATATAAATACATTAATTAAACCCTCTCAACTGAATGCAACTAAAAGACTGTTTCCTCAAGACAAGTATTAAGATTCGGAATGATTAATTTTGAAGTCAACAACTTGATATACCTCCCACCCTAACCTATGTCACAACCACCATTTTCTGGAAATACTCCGTCATCTTCATAGAATTTTCTATTAAATTCATTAGTAGGTTGCTTCTAAAATATTCTCAATTTCTAAACAGATTTGACATTGACTTTATTATCTTTACATTAGTGTACCTCTAGTTAGTAATGATCTTAAAATATAAACGAAAGTCATTATCAAGAATCAGCAATGCAATATGTTCTTACACAAAAATCCGTGGCCTAGCTAGGAAACTTAAAGACGAACTCGCGTAACGCAGAAAAAAAACGAGGTTCTAAATTTCATGGAAATCTTTCCACCCTGTCATGTCAAGTAATTGCCTACACTGTCATGTCAAGAAATTGCCTACCTACAGTTGACATTTAAACAATGTACTGAATCAAGTGATAACTTCGACGTTCTTACTCAATACATAATATTTCACAAATGTGTATGGTGTACTGGTTAATAATTAGTCATATTTTTCTTGTATTTCCATACTATTTCCGTACAAAAATAGCATGTTGTCGTATATTAAAGTAAATGAGAAACACTAACAAAACTACGAAAAGTTTTCTACATTTTAACCCTTAAGCTTTGACAAGTTGATTATGAGAGTACGGCATTTATTTTAGAGGCACGGAATTGTGTACTCTGTATTGCTTGTTTCACTCTATCAGTAACCATTCATGTCATGAACAAAGTGATTGTAAAAAAGAATGCCAGGTTATTTCTGTCCTCACTTGTTCCATGAAATCTACATGCATCACCTGGCACTCGTTTAAGGAGTGTCTTGCTTTGAAGTCAGCCGCTACGCCTGTTATTGTAGCTTCCGGCATCCAGTCTACATCAGTCAGCCAGGATAGTGCGCACATGTACAAGCTACTGTTCAATTTCGTTCTTGAAGTTTCAAAATGTACAATGAATATGACAAAACCACACACCTTGAAACTAAATGTTATTACATAATGGACTGAGGAATGCATCTGATGTTAAAATCATAATATCGCGTAAAACTGCTATCTAGCGTTATATGAAAAACTACGTATCAGGGATGGTGAGAAGTACACACACACAAACTTAGTCACTAGCCACTTGAAGTTTCATCATCCCTTATTTTTGTGCAAGTTTACTGTGTATTATGCACACTTTGAGTAATTAGTACCATTTGTATCTCTTTGGTACGACTCAGCTGGGGTTAGAACCCGCGACCTCCCGCATCCGAGAGGACGTTCTAACCACAAGCTATTGGAGCGGTCACTTTTGTCCAATACCAAACAAGTTAAACGGGGTGGAGCGGTGGAGGAGGAGGTGTATGCAAGAATTATGAAGGAGAACAAGAAATTCCACTTAACCAAACCGACGTACATAAAAGCGTGGGTAATATAGTGTAGATACCCATTTCGCAACCAAATTTGCATAATAGCAGTTATTTCTGCTGAATTGCAAAATCTGGCATGAAGGGATGCTTGGAGATATTAAATGCTGTAACATGGGGACAAACGTTTTTTTTTTTTTCTTCACACAAGCACATATTATCTGACCCCCACCCATTTTATCTTCGTTTATTATTGGTTTGTAGTTGTACCAGTCCAAAATCATATCTAACGTAGATACCCATTTTATCTTCGTTTATTATTGGTTTGTAGTTGTACCAGTCCAAAATCATATCTAACGTAGATACCCATTTTATCTTCGTTTACTATTGGTTTGTAGTTGTACCAGTCCAAAATCATATCTAACGTAGATACCCATTTTATCTTCGTTTACTATTGGTTTGTAGTTGTACCAGTCCAAAATCATATCTAACGTAGATACCTATTTCACAACCAAGTTTGCATTATAGTATGCATTTTCGTTGAATTCAAAAGATGATATGATGTACATGTATGCAGTGAAGAAACTTACTGCTACTGCAGTAATTGTCATGCAAATTGAAAGAATGTAATGTACCACAATTTTCATCTGCAATAACTGAAAATAATGCATACAAAGTTATTTCCTAATGAAGATACTAAAGCCATTTCACTTTTTGACACCTGTCCCATGTCAATATTGTAATACCTGTAGCCGATATATGGGAGAAATAACAAAATTACGTCTCTGTGGGTTGTCGTATTTTAATCAGCCTTGATGAGGACTAAATGAATCACCTAAAGAAGAAGACCTACAACATGTACACATGACATATATAAATAATTAAAAGTAAACTAATCTATCACACACGGATAATAAACAAAATGATAAAGGGCGGAATTATTATAAAACTATCGCAATGTAATTACTAAAAACTTCCCAGCGCCGTGTTGTAGTCTGATGTACAATATTTATTTTCTTCGATATCATTTACAATATATTGAGTAACATACTGCACCCAGAAATAGTGAAGTTGACTCACGGAGAGTCGTTGGAGGAGTGAACAATGGCACAGGGAACTTGTTAATATAATCGGCGGTTGCCTGTTAGACACGTGCAATGCAACTCCCAGACTACTCACTCACCATACGTACTAAGGAACATTCATACGACATTTGACATCACTTTACTGAATCTGTGATACCAAACCAAGGCCGACAAGGGGGGGGGGAATCGGGGATATATCCCCGGGGTCCTGGCCCGTAAGGGGACAAGGACCGGACAAGACTTTTTAGTTTTATAGAAGAAATAAATTGTTTGAATATGAACTAGGAGGGCCCGGGTGTTTCTTACCCCAGGGCCCGTGATCACTCTCTACGGCCCTGCACCAAAATACTAAACGCACACAAACAGTAGCACTAACAAACAGTGGTTTACATAATAGTACATGTGAACTCCTTAGATGACCCAACCAGCAATTCTAAGTAAATTCCTTCAGATCTTGGTTATAGAATGCAGCATCACGTGGCTCGTTGAGCCTGCTTAAAAACAATAGGTAAATTTTAAAGGTAAACACGTGTCTAGTTCCTGAGAAAATGTGTCGCATGGACGAGTATATATGGGTTGCATGTACTAAACAGGTTGGCCAAGCGGTAGCTGCATATTGGATACAACTGTGTATATTTCATTGTGTTGGAACATGTCAAAACGATTGGCAGAATGAAACCCGCGAATACTTACGCTGTTTCATTCATTTCTCTCTCTCTCTCTCTCTCTTTCCCTCTCTCTCTCTCTCTCTCTCTCTCTCTCTCTGATATTATTAAATTTGCTATAATTAAACTTTCTATATGTTGTGAAACACCTAAACTGACTCACAGGTGCTCGACGCGAGCTTGATGTTAAGAAGGAAAAAAAAACAATCATCTAAAGGAAAAAAAAAATCATACAGAGTGACAAAAATGCATTAGATTAGCCCCGATGATCCGTTCTGACATAGGACCCTCTGTATCATAATATATAAGAGTTGTTGTTGTTGTTGTGGGGTTTAACGCCATTTTTCAGCACGATATGCTATACATGGCGGCCAGTATTAATGGTGGAGGAAGAACCCGGAAAACCCCGGAAAGAACCACCGACCCACGCGAAGCTACTGGCAAGCTTTCTCACATGCCCACATTGGCTGAATCTTAGACTCGAACCGCCGCAGACAGAGGTGAGATGGCAGTGATCCGTAACGAAAAGCGCTTTAGACCACTCGGCCACTCGGGGTCCCTAATATATAAGAGAGATGGTACGGAACATCCAAATACTTCGCTCCACCCATGACCCTCGATTTGACTAAAAAAGTTAATTTATCCCGGATTAAAATTGAACAAGACAAATTAATACTACTAATTTTCAAGAATTGACGTGTGAGTGACCTTCTTATATATTTATAGCAGGCCGAATAAAACAGTTCAACAGAAGATAAACAAAAATGAAATTGTTCTAAATCAATACTTTATTCATTATTATTGATTAAATAACTGACTATCATATTTTGTGTACAGTAATTTTCAGCTAATATTTGCATCTTTACATCGATCCATCTACATGGTGAAATGAAAACGAGGCTGAACAATTACATCGAACAGGGTCATACAAAAATTAATAATTACACTTCATTACGTGGACGATTGTAGCAGTTTTGTCTCTGTTCAGTATAAGAAACAAATACTATTCATTAATATCTTGAATAGAACTGCGTAATCGGCCCATAAATTATTTTCATTAATATTTCTTCTCTTCTAAGGTCATTTGTATTATCCGCACTGCGCGCTTTTTAGGTAAAAAGTTTCATTACGCATGCTCCAGAGACTTTAGAAAATATTCGGCACCTTTCGGAATCATGACAATATGTAGCCGTTAGTAAAATTGCCGTAGCGTGTATCCACCCATTCGGATTTTCACACATTTCCATACCGAAAAGTTCCGTACATATTTTGGTATGTTTACTTTGGTTACCTCCCCCACCCTTTGCCGTCCCCATTGCATTTATAAACATTGTTTCGACTCTATGTCATGATTTCTATAGATCAGTCATTAATGTCCACTGATTAATCGCTAGGGACGTAAGAAAATAACGATACAAATATTAAGCATTCCCGCTCTACCCAAAGGAGAGAGTACGCAGGAATCTGGAGTGAGAGAAAAAACTTATTTGGGCTTAATGAAACCCTTGAAACTGAAACTTAAACCAAGTAGCCTACTATAACCCGGATCGTTGTAACGGTATGTGTACACTTTCCATGGGATTTATCTACTGTGTTCATAATATCAGTAATACAAATTTGCAATAGTTTATAGAAAGTATAAGGTAATTTTCTTGTTCATGAGGCACACACACTGTAATCTATTTAATACTTGTTTTTGTTGCTGTTTTTTTCTTTTATTTCTTAAAACAATAATTAGGTTGTAAAACAAGATTACTTTTAAATATCAAAATATCCGAAAGATGCCCCTCCCCACTGTCTCTGTGTTGGTTGGTCAGACAGCAGACAAATCGACCTACAGAGAAACATATAGACTGCCAAGAACAAAAATGACCTTTGGTAATTATCCTGAACCTCTCTCTCTCTCTCTCTGTGGACCACCGTAGCACGCTTTTTTATAGACTGACCCATGGGACCATGTCTCGTCCTATGAATGACGGCAAAAGTTCAATCAATCCGACCAACAGAAAGGGTAAAAAGAACTATTGATGTAGGATAAGCCTCTTTTCCCTATAGGACACACGGTACTAATGGTATGGAAAAATGGGAACCAGCCTGGAAATCGGTGAAAATAGAGTATATATAGGTTTGGCTGACCAGGATTGGTTAATAATGTATGTTTTGTTATAGGAAAAAGAATCTTTTGAGAGCTTATCCTAGTTTTGAGTGATTTTTTTTAGAGACATTGTTTTATTAATGGAATTTCAGTCCTTTAAAAGTCTTGAGTTTGGAACACTCATTATTAAAATTAGCACCTGACTCCTTGGTGCGGAATTGAAAGCACATGTTTCAAATAAATGCAGGTCCAGAAAATGCCGCGGCTCATACCCGTTCCTTAATACAGAAACTGACATCCAGGTTTCATCTATACTGATAAATATAGGTCTGATCTTGAGCAGTCAAAATTTATAAGTTATTGAACTTTTAATATCATTGTTTTTGCATAGGTTTACTATGGGAACTGAATTAGTACCGTGAGTCCTTTAATGGAAAATTTATACATCTCGTGGTATGTTAGTAATAAAGCGTACACACACACAATCTATCTCTGTCTCGGTCTGTCTGTCTGTCTGTTTGTCTATGTATGTATGTATGTATGTATGTATGTATGTTATCAAGCTGTTATCTTTGATGTACAAAGTGATGTATACATTGATCAATGAATGGAAACGAGGCTTGCTTTACTTACTATTGTTAATCACTTTCAGACTGCTTTAATCCTCTCTCTCTCTCTCTCTCTCTCTCTGCTGGTCTGTTTGTTGGTCAGTTTCATCATCAGAGGTCCACATACATCGTAGCATGGCACGGGAAAAAAATCTGCTACGTTCCATTTTATGGATTTTTGTTTCTGATTTTGCAACTGTTCTCGATCGATCGATCGAGAGAGAACTGTTGAATGTAAACGAATGTGCGTGTAGAGAAACCAAGGGTGGTGGGGTGGTTGGGAACTGACTGTAAGATTGGTTCGTTGTCCATTTCGGTTTCTTTATTGGTGGAATATTTATTTTTACCACCAGAGAGAGAGAGAGAGAGAGAGAAGAGTACAGTAGTATGTGTGTCACAGAGCGATAGACTAATTTAAGAGATTGTGTTTGCCTGAAATGAGTGAATACAGGATATATTTCGTCGAGCACAGGTGCTCGACGCGAGCTTGATGTTGAGAAAGAAAACAATAATCTAGAGGGAAAAAAAAATCATACAGAGTGACACAAATACCTTAGATTACCCCCATGACCCGTTCTGACATATGACCCTCCCTATCACAATATATAAGAGAAGGAAGAAGGAAATAGCAAAAGGAAATCGAAGGTCATGGGCGAAACGAAGTATTTGGAAGTTCTGTACATTCTCTGTTATGTATTATGATAGGGAGGGTCATGGGGGTAATCTAAGGTATTTGTGTCACTCCGTACGATTTTTTCCTTCAGATTATTGTGGGGTTTTTTCCTGAACATCAAGCTCGCGTCGAGCACCTGTGTCGTCGAGTGGAAGAAAAACTCTGGATTAAACCACCAGATAAAATATATCCGTTACTCACTCGCTTCAACAAATTTCCGTCTTCGTATATGCTCAAATGTATTAGTTAAAAATATGTATAACAGACTCATAGCATATATCGTACTGTATCCATCGCAACAACCTCAGCGGTTTAGAGTTTAAATTCTACTGAGTTTTCTGCATATGTATACAGGACATATCAGTAGAAATCTAATTCTCCTTCCTAATTCAGGACAAAATAACACAATACAAAACAATGAAGAAAAAATGTATGCATATTAATTTTATTTTGAATTTGGTTCTTCTCTTTGTTGTTCGTGCATGCTTACTGCTGCATTATTCAAAGACCGCTCCGGTGGCCTAGTGGTTAGAGCGTCTGCCTCGGATGCGGGGGAAATCAGAGGAAATTCCGATCAAATTCATTTCTAAATCAGTAAATATGAGGAAATTCTGATCAAGTTCATTTTTAAATCGGTAAATATTAATTACTTTTCTTTCTGTTTTATTATTTTATAAATGATTTCATAAATGGAAATTAATAACTTATCAAGAGAAATAATCAACTGTGGAAACAATAATTATATGCGTAGACACACTAGCAGTATTGGTATATCATATTGCTTCACACCAACACTTTAAAAGTAAGGTTAATTTTAATATATGTGATATATATATATATATATATATATATATATATATATATATATATATATATATATATATATATATATATATGTATCTATCTATCCCGGCTTATAACCTTCGTTATCTTGAAAGAATCAAACTCACGCGGTCATTGTTTGGAAATAAATTGTAATTTTTCGGGCCATATTTGGGTTATAAAAGATTCCTCCATTAATATTCCCGTGGCAAAAATAGACCACAAAAAAGGAACTTAATGACAAGTAATAGGCAAAACTCAAATATCAACGATGCGAGTATCAATTATAAGCGTTGAATCTCTTAGGCAATAGATTGATCTTTCTCAAAAGGATGAAACTCTGTTGACTGCTGTACCAAATTATTCAGAACGCATGCATTATATATAGAAACATATCGCATTTATTCAAAGAAGCAATGGGTTCAAAATGATGAAACAAGGAAGTAATGTTTCAATTTATCGACACATTATTTTTGTAATAACGATATTGTCTGGTTTCACACATAATAATAATTCCATTAAATAAGATATGTCGCTATTTCGATTTAGTACTTCTTTTATAATATATATCACGTAAAGGGCACCGTAGTTTTACAAACATATAGGTAAGAAAGATTTCGTATGCATAAGAAAAGAATCGCGTCAGTTACCCTTTGTCGCAGGGTTTCGGAACAGTGGCTATATCTGTTTGACAGCGTATTCCCGTATTTACCGCAGTGTAAAGCCGTAGATGTTTCAACAGTTGTAAACAGATGACGTTTACATGTGCTCATTTCTCACGGGTCGCTCTACACGAAATCGTAGCTTCCCCTTTTGTTGATCGGTTTTACCATCTACTATATTGATGGAATCGGGGGATTAATATTGACTGATATATAGAGTAGCTCTTTACTCGAGACTGAAAAAGAAACGAAATAAGAAACATAATTATGTAGTGATATTTGCAGAATGGTCTGCAAATATGGCAGGCAGACGAATAAGTATCGTCCATTATGTCCTAAACTTCTTCAGCTGGAAATCTGTTCGTTCAAAGACTTATTTTTTATTTTATTTTATTTTTTGCTTCTTTTATTACGGTGATATGACCTATCACGAATCAAGAGAAAAAACGTAACAAAATGTTGTTGTTGGTTTTAACGCCATTTTTAGCACACGATAGGCTATGCATGGCGGCCAGTATTAATGGTGGAGGAAGAACCCGGGAAAACCCCAGGAAGAACCACCGACCCACGAGAAGCTATTGGCAAGCTTTCTCACATACCTACATTGGCCGAATCCTAGACTCGAACCCACGCAGGCAGAGGTGAGATGGCAGTGATCCCTAACGGAGAGCGCTTTAGACCTCTAGGCCACTCGGGGCCCCGTAACAAAATGTGATTTCATCTTTGGCTAAAATAAATTTGAAATAGAAGGATCATTTGAACTTTATTTTAAAAGACAAGTTTAAAATGTATAAAGGATGAAGATTATACGGGATTTGTTTGACGAGTCACATCTTTGCTTGTACTGTCGTTAACGTATAACTGGAAATAATGTATGTATGTATGTTTGTATGTATATGTATGATTTAGATTTTTAACGTAGCTTAAAACAATTTTTTAGTCATATCGCTACGATGTCTGCAGTGAGGTAGTTTATAGTGATGTCTAGCGCTAGGGCATAATGTCACAGACATGTAGCATGATGTCTCACCCAGTTACATTATCCTGACACCAGGCCGACCAGTTAACACTAACCTCATAATGCTGAGTGCTTAGCAAAGCAGCTGTTAGTACCATATTTTTGGCAAGTCTTTATTATGATTCGGCCTGGGTTCGAACCCGCGACCAACATCATCAGATGTGGACACTCTAACCACTAGGCCACCACATCGGTCAGTGATTTTAAAGATATGATTCAGTAACAAGATGTGATGCATGATGACAGCGGTTGTAGTATACGGTCAAATACCGCAGTAATAGGTACGACGCTGTAATAGGACATCGTATTATCAATCGTATTCATCATTACCTGTAATTTCTGAGTTATGGGACGCGGTGGTAGCTTGACGCGGTAATAGGGCGTCGTATTATCAATCGTATTCATCATTACCTATAATTTCTGAGTTATGGGACGCGGTGGTAGCTTGACGCGGTAATAGGACGTCCTAGTCTCAATCGAATCAGCTTTTATCATTACCTTTGTTCCTGAGCTATGGGACTAGACATTACATATCCACGCTTAGGTGACGACAAAAATGACAAAATGACAGAATGTGTTCGCTTGGCTGTAAATTTCCTTCGCTGTTTGAAGTGTCTGGAAGAGGCTTTTGCCCAAAATTTGGACATTATTTTAATTTGCAATTTAACTTTTTTAAGTTGAAGTTTTGTATTATGTACCCTGCAATATATTGCAAAACTTTACATTTATACCAAGACTGATTGTAATTTGCTGTATCAATAGTTTTCTCATTTATAAAGCTTACCTAGAATGAACAATTCCAGCATAAAGTTTCTTAATCATAGTGTATGTAGTTTTATGGAATTATTGTCAAACGTTGTGATTTAACTTGAGACAGGGCCATAACCTGTGAGATGAGCATAATAGCGTCTCAATCGGATAATTATGTCCACATGAAATACTGTGTAATATCCAACTGGAATTTCAAAACCCTTATAAATGCCGTTGATAATACCTACGAATTTATATTTATGGTTCTCGCATCTTAATTATGGATATAAATGTTGACGCTTTTTTAAGTTGACGTGTAAAAATTTATACAATGTAGCGTTACTGGAGAACGATCCACTGAGAAAGGGTATTTTGCAATAATCAGGGGGCATCTCAAAATTCTCTCTCTCTCTCTCTCTCTCAAGAAACTTGCAGACACTGTTCATTTTACTTGTCAAAGAGCTACGGAAAAATCTGAAGAAAATGATGAAAAAGAATATAATTGTTGGTAATAAAGTACCCGTCATTAAATATGAACGTTGTTTTTATGAAGAAAAAATAACTTTGTGAAAATTTGTCGCGATTTTTAAATTTAATTTTTTTTTTTACTGATAGTTCATTTACATTCTCTGGCGGCAATCTCTCACATGGACAATTAGGTGATGTCGCATGACTGGACTAAATGTAATACTGATCACACTGCTACGCATTTGACATGTAACGGACATTTGTTTATCACTGCTGAGTTTCAAACCGCTTATTAGGGTAACTGTGTTTGGTAAATTCTTGGCAAAGTATTTTTGTATTTTTGTTATTTTTTGCTTAATCGACATCGCTAATTTCATCAGCGTTTGTAATTATCAGTTTCTTTTCTGGAAAGCGATTGGATCGTGTCGATGCAATACGCTGATACACCCTTTTTTTAAGAGAAAGTCTCTTTTCAGGAGAAAAGTGCAGTTTTCGTGTGGAATTACCTTATTTCACGAAGAAGAGCCCGTAAACGTGGAAGAAAAATGTTAATCTGCTTGAAAATGGGGAATTTTCATACAATGTAATTTCTGTACGGAAAGGTATTAATCTTCTTTAAGACCTGTGATTTATTTTCGTGAATATGGCGGACTCATCATAACAAGTTATTCATGAAAATCTTTTATTTTGTATACGTACGGCCAAGATGCACACGTTTAAAGTGAATAAAGGGAGATTACTTTCCTCCCAAGATAATCATTTTCTTTGCGAAAAGTTGTCTTTGTGAAGACTCACTACGGCAATAACATACACGTCGTTTGCTTAGTTGATTCTTTACTTTTCACTTACATGATAAAATGGTGCAAGACTTTCCTTTATAGAGAAATAAAACTCGACACATATCGATAATAATATATCTAGAGCTCTGATCTGATCCCAGAGAGTTTGTGTTTTACATTTGAAGACGCGCGCTCCTTCAAAACTCGAAACAAATTCTGTCAGAATAAATCGCTGCCGCTGTTTTGACCCCTGTGTCATGTAAACTTTAGTACATCGGGCTTCGCGGATTTGTAAATAAGTATGTTTCTCCATGCTGCATGTTTCCGCCAGCGTTCTTGTCAGTGCAGACGTCATAATCCAAGGCAAGCAGCCTAATGTGAGAAAATGCAGCAGACAAGTAAATGAATGAAGACATTTACACGGATTTTCATTGAAATACTCAGGGTAGCACATCCGTATAGCGTAACGACTAAATGTTGGTATGACAGGGAAATGTTAGATGAATGATTTATTATTATTATTATTATTGCTTTTTAAATTTAGTTCACCTGACCCTCCTCCCCGTTTGCATGACCAACACTAATAATATGGTTAAACAACTTTTCAAAGAATGAGAGAAATTGCATTCATCAGCATAAATGGTTTATATTTTCGAGAATTTTTTTCCCGGCCTTTATTGGAATTTGAAACAGAATTGAAATTTTTAAGTGATACTGTTATAGTTGTAAATTAGCGAAGTGTTTTTCTAATTTTGTTATGGTTTTGTTAAGAAATGGAAGTAAAGTATATTGTGTTTGATTTAGTGTGCGATCATACTTTATTTATAGTTGTACTCGTGAAAATCGACAGCCATTATTTTGTTTGCAAAGCCGGTAGTCTATCCACCATTTACTCGTTTTGACTCAAATCCCGTTATTTTTTATGTTAAAAAATACAATATTTTCCCCTCACTTTTGTGTAGTCCCGTTTTGTGTACAGTTGTTACGTGGTATTGGGATGGAGACATTTACTCTATAGCTTTCAAGAAATGACCCAGAGACTGAGTTACTTAATGTAAGGATGGACCCATTGTCTTAATTTGTCTTTTCCATGTTGGAGGAGTATACGAGTAATACACACGCACGATTGCACGTACGTAACATGATTAAAAAATGAGGGACAATAGCAGTTTCCACATAGAGCCTGTTAAGACACTATTGTTGGTATCTTCAGTTTATTACAATACTGTACAGAACTATAATAGTGTGATTACTGGATCTATGTGATGTCTGCTGTAAACCTCTCTTGTAATAATAATAAAATGATGACGCCATTACGAAGGTTGTAATGGTCAGTTATTTAGCATTTAAATTATACGTGTATACGATTTTTTGTGTAGATGTGTATCTACGTTTATATTATGCATTATTTTAATGTTTACATCACGTAAATGTACAAGTTATTTTAGTATTTTAATAAGAATATATCTATGTAAATTTAGTAATATACACGACGACAACCGCTACGACCATTGCAATTTTTTGACAGTTAAATTTAGAACAATAGAATAAGTATAATAAATTTAACAGTAATGAATTTTTAAAGTCATAAATATAATTAATTAAATCATTGTTAATGTATTAATACCTTCACACACTGCAAACGTACAAGTTATTTCATATTTTAATATAATTATATATGTTTAATATTTTTGTGTAGATGTGTATTAATGTTTATATCACTTTATTTCCACAGCCGACGTGTCCCCCTGGTACATCTCTATTGTCGTCTGCCAAGACAAGATAGTCGTCCTAGACAGGAAGACGAATAAAGTCAAGATCTATCGACTCCAAGATGGAAAATTCCTGGCATCGTCAGGCCTACTGGAGTCAAGACCACGTGACATGTGTCTGATGAACGCCATGACAATTTGTGTCCTTCATGAAGACGGTCTGATAAATATGGTGTCCATTGATTCTTCAGACATGTCACCTGTTATTAAAACGATCAGGAGTTTACGTCTACAGGGAGTATTGGATGTATATAATGGTGTTGTCAGATTCCAGGATAATCTTGTTGTCAGTGGTTGGAAACATGGCAGGATGTACTGGTGTATCGTGTCACTTTATGACGGTCATGTTGAGACGAGTCACCAGATTTGTAAAGGGGACGGATGGAGTAGTGTGACAACAAAAGACAACATTATTTATGTCTCGTGTGATGCTGATTATAAATCCCCTGATAATGGTGTGTATGGATTCGACATTTTGAATCCCAGTCAGTGTAAATATACATACAAACATCAACGTCTACAAAACCCGACATCAATCGTTATAAATGAAGACGGGAATATTTTCGTATGTAATAATGGAATCCCTGATTACTGTATTCATCAACTTACAGCTTCATGTCAACTTGTCGCCATTTTCACACATGGAATTCCACTCTATCTCTATTCCATATTCTGGGACAATGGACGTCTGTATGCCACATGCAGGTGGAGTAGTGACATTACTGTATTCCAACCCGTGTATCAAGGTAATTAATATTTCTTATATTTTGTTGACATAAAAAACTTTTAATGACGTCATAAATAAAATTACAAACTTTATTTCTTGACAATTCTCAAAGATTTCATTTTAAATTTAGAAAACAAAATGTAAACACGACAGTTTCTTCATGCAGAGCTGTCATGCTGACGTGAAGTTAGATATAAATAAATAGTATTTGTTGTTATAAAATTTATATTAAGTTCACTTTAATACTTTTAAGTGATATACATTTATTTATACTATTTATTTATAATATATTCATTTATATGTAAATAAAAATAATACAATTTTGATAGACAAAATTTATCAACTGCTGAAGGACGACGATATTGTGTACCGAGTTTATCCACCAGGTGTCGCTTTCATTTCCAGCGCGTGCCATTCAGATACAAATATGGCCGTTGGATGTCTTCACCTGTAATGTACACCGTATTTCTTGACACGCTTTTAGAATTATTTAGCAAGAACATTCATATATTGTTTAACCTTGTCTACATGTCTAACAATGTCTACAAATGCTTCCTTATTTTAAAAATGAATTTGCACGAAAATCTTCCAATATTACGAATGCTTAATTTTAATATTTCTAACATCATTTGTAACAAGAATGGAGCAAAAAGGAAAAAAGTGTATTTATATAAGCGTGTACTAAAGCAATAAAATTCCCAAAGTTACGAAAATGAAAGAAATTATTTATCAACGATGGCGAACAATATCTCATTTGTCTGGTAAACCATGGACTCACCCACATACATATTAGGCCTTATTAGTAAGGAAAATCCTATTTAGTGCTATGGTGATGTCAATGTGGTTATATATTTGAAATTAATGAATGAAATGAGCAAATTTTGTACATTTGTTTCTAAGACTACGTCCTTTATTCTGCCCCCTCCTCGTTTTTAATGTTAAATGTGTAGTTGGATGTAGAGGAAAATCATCAATACTTTTTAAACTTTTTCATCTTGTTACATTTTTGTCTAAAATAATCTTTTTCTGTGTGCATTGGAAATTGTGAAATAATAATTGACACTACATTTGTCACATTACATAAGGAAAATGTAAGCTTCTAATTTACCAAAAAATAATGCAATATTGGTTTATGAGGCAATTTAGCTTTATGATGCAAAACATATATTGTTTAATTTTCAAAAAGAACAAGAATAATTGTTTTGAAGTTAGATGACAGCATCCCCCCCACTGGAAAATTATCATAATATTGCAGTGTGGTGGCAAAAAAAAAGTTTGAAAATGTGGGGAATAACTTTATGTAGATAAAACAAACCTAAACAAAATACTGCAAAATCAAGTCTGATTCTCGTTAAGGTGATTTTTTGTGAATTAATTGGGATTGAGCCCAGTAATCTCAAATCATGTTGAGGAAGACACTGAAGCAATTTGAAAACACACACACGCAGACACACACACACACACACACACTTTCATTAGGTTGAATATTAGGCCTTATTATTAATGAAAATCACATATATTTTGAATATGAACAGGATAACAGTGCTAGAACCAACTATGTCAGTCAGGTTCGAAATTTGGAATTGATGCATGAAATTAGTAATCTTTTTGCATTTTTTGCATGATGTTTTTCTGGTTTTATTTGTGTTTGTTTTAATTAAATCTGTAGCCGGATATATAGGGATAGATAGAGAAATCATAATTTTTTAAAACTTTATCAACCTAGATACAAGTGTCATTTTTGTACTCTCCCCCTCCCACCACATAAACAAGAGAACCATCATATAATTTTGCAGTGGGGTGGCGAAAACAGTTACGAAGGAAAAGGAAGAAAGAAAAGAATATCCACCCCACCCACTTGTATAGATTTTATTTACAGATTTATTAAGTTTGAAAATGTGAGAACTAATTTTATGAAAATAAAACAAACTTAATTAAATTAAATATTGTAAAGTTAAGTCTGACTGCTATTAAGTTGATTTTTATTACATGTAATTGGGGTTGAGCCCAGCAGCCTCAAATCTTGTTGAGCAAGACAATCAAGCTATTTCAAAACACCCCCACAGTCATTCTGAGATGTTCTCAATACTTGGCAGGTTGAACAAGAAAGAAGTCTTATCTGGAGTTTATCGAAATACTTTAGGACATTAGAGCCCTTGATGTCTTATGAAAATTGAATTTTTCCCAGACATATTTTACTGTAATCTTTAGTTTTTGCAGATTTTAATAAATACATCATTCTTATTGTATTGCTAATTAGTTGGGACAAATTTTCTTTTACTGTAGGAAGTCATAAAGCTTCAGAAGTCCTAGTGAGTGATGAAAGAAAACAACCTGTCATTGAGGAGACGGCCATACAGATAGGACAGGGAAATGTAGTGGTAAGTACCTCATACATTCATTTTATATAGTTTACCACACTGTACTGGTGGCTCATTTCCAGTATGACTCATATCACAATACAACTTTAATACTATTCAAGCATTTTTACTTTGAAATCAGAGTCTATTCTACAGTAGAATGAAAAGTTAGGGGGAGATGTAATTTCCCTCAATATTTGAAAGTCAGGGAAACATTTAAAAAATATCACAGGTTGTAAATAAAGACATAAAGGTGGAGCTGGAAAATAAGGAGCTTGCTTGTATTCAGGGCCATATATGAGAGCGATCACAGGCCCTGGGGTGAGAAACATCTGGGCCTCTCAATTCTTGTTCAAACAAAATGTTTCTTTTATAAAATTAAAAAGTGTTGTTTGGATCTGGTCCCCCTTAAGGGCCCCGGGGATATATCCCCCAGTTGCCCCCCCCCCCTTGTCGGTCTTGTTTGTTTTTTATTTGGTCAATTTGTTGGCATGACTTATATAGCATCCTGCTGGTCTATGGTCTATTTATAAACCAGATAATACGGGATGGCCCATTTTCCATCAGTTGATGCTACTCCTAAGCTTCATAGAGAATTACCATGAATGTTTACTAACACATTCATATATCATAATGCTCTGATGGCCTAGTGGTTAGAGCATCCGCTTCAGAAATGGGAGGCTGAGTCATACCAAAGAATTACAAAAATGGTACTAACAGCTGCCTCCCTAGGCACTCAGCATTAAGAGGTTAGTGTTAGGACTGGTTGGCCTGGTGTCAGGATAATGTGACTGGGTGGGTCATCATGCTACATGTCTGCGGCATGATGCCCCAGTGCTAGGCATCACTGTAAACTGCCACACTGCAGACATCAAAGCGATATGACTGAAAAATAGTTACAGCGACATTAAAAATCCTAGTCACCACACACACACATACACACACACACACATATATGCCAAGATATAGTTGATCTTAGTGATTGGAATCAGTCAGAACTTCATAATAATCGGTTCCACTTAACCAGCTGGTAATCGATTAGAATTGGTTACTAAAAGCGAATTTTAATTTGTGTTTGTTATACAGTTATATCTTTGAGCAAAGGTTCTAGATGTTAATAAATGTACAGGAGTAATCTCTTTTAATGACATGTATACTTTAACCTGATAAGAATATTACATTTTTTCTATTGTGTTGTGTGTTGTTTTTGTTCTACAACTTTGTTAAATGAATGCAACCTTTTATGGCTGCTCATTTATGTGTAACTGAAATGCTGTAGCAACCCCCCAAAATCCTTTCATTCATATGAGATGTGTCTATAATTTAAAGTATAGAAGGACATGGGTTTCTTGTTTGTCATTGTTTACAAATACTACAAGGGATTCTAAATTTAAACTGAAACAAATCATCAAAATGTGTTTAAATTTAATAACTCAACAATTTAACAGCTTGATCATGTAATCATGACTTTATGTTCCTAATTATGAAATTTTGCACCTATGGAAGGAATATCCTATGGTTATGTTTCCTACCTTAAATATTCTCAGCATGTTTTTTAATGTTTTCTAATTTCATGGTGTTTGTTTTTGTAATCATAGCATTATATGTTTTTTGTATCTTATAGGTATTGTCCAATGTTGTAAAGCGCTTAGAGCTTCTAAAGATTAGGCACTATACAAAGTCCCCATTATGATTATCATTATTATTATTATTATTATTATTATTATATTTGTAGTTGTAAAGGGAATTAATAATTCAGATCAGTTTTACTGGCTGGGAGTTTTACTAGCCTTTGTGTATTGCATACAACTTAAAAGTAGCCTCCCTTCACACACAATCGACTATGGAGTGTCACGATTATCTTATTGGTTTTCTCAACCAACGATTATAATTGATAATGGGAACAACACTAGTTGATCTTAACGAAAATGTTGCCACTTGGATATCCAACGTTGCCACCACAATTGCCATCTTGAAATTCTGAATGGAAGATCATATCGGCATGGGATTTTCACTAAAACACTTGCAGTGTCAATTTGGTCAGAGATCAAAATGACATCCAATAAAAATGTAGCCATTTTGGCAGCCACTGTCTAAATCTTTTTGATACTCCTTCTAAACAGAAAGTTAAACCAACTGGTCAGAGTTTCCTCTGATGATTCCCACCACATCTTAATTTTTAATAAGAATATATGTTTGGGTATGGGTCAAAATGCATTGCCCATCAAAAAGTTGGAATTAACATAAACCACATTGGGGTAGCTGCTTACTAATAAGCCTGGCAACATTAAACGGCATGACATTCATCCTTATTAGTAAGAATCAATTGGAAGATAATTCATCTTCTCAAAAATTGCAAATCAAACATTTATTATGTCTTTAATTTATTGACAGAAAAAGATGAAACATGTTTTGACAAAATTTGACCTAGTACTCTCTAGTTTTCATTGTTGGTCACTTGAATCTAGCAGCCTATACTTCCATGACAATCAGAGGTCTAATTTTCATGCGACACCAACAGAAGCTTCCTTCCCAATGGTGTTGTACAAAATATCAGAAATATTCAATAAAAGTCATGTTTGTGAAAATCAATAAGATGACCTGTAATTTTCAATATTTATTCCAAGAACAACCACAAACCGGCTGCTGTCATATCAAGGTAGAAAAGCTAGATTCAGCACACAGAGAGAATATTCCAACATGTAGTCACGTAATACTAAATAGAAAAGATATCCAGCATGGCCATGTATTGTTGGTCCTGTTGAAAATGGTTTTAATTTATCATCCAGTCTTCTTGTTACTTGTTCTATGTGATAACAGACAGATACATTATGGTTTTATACAAGAAAACTCATTGTGATCTCTAGTTGGTCCTTAATAAAATGGTGCTGATATGACCCTGAATATGTTGGACATCTTGAAAATTGTCATTGCTACTGTATCTCTAATAGAAAGTAAATCAAAATGAGGTTTTCCACAAAATATGTTGATATATTGTTGGTCCTAATGAAAATGGTCATAATCTGTCATCCATTATGGCCTCATTGCAGCTACTGTGAAATATTGTTCTTGCTGCTGATACTAAATAGAAAGTTGTATTTATATAGGGTTTTCAAAAGAAGACTTGTGATGTGTAGTTGGTCCAAAATAAGACTTGTGTTCTTCTGTCATCCAGTATGGCCCAGATGAAGCTATGATGAAATATTGTTCTTGCTACTCATCCTAACATAAAGTTGTATCGATGTAGGGTTTTCAAGAAAAGACTTCTTATCATCTGTAGTTAGTGCAATATGAAAACTAGGTCAAGATGACATCCAATATGGCCACCATGGCTGACATTTGAAATCTGTTGCCATTGAAAGGTATGTCAACTTAAAGTGTTTTAGAAGATTTTTTTAATGTTTTTTATGTCCCATATAAATGGACATTCAATATAAGCATGAGAATATTTTGGCAAAATTTGTTTGAAGTTTAAAGCTGATGAGTAGCATCAGTTAGCAAACAATGTAATGTTATAATTTTATTTCATTTATATATTTTTTATTGATCATATAAATTGAAGTGCTCTATGCTGTATTTTACTTGGTTTTGAGAAATGAATGAAGTATATTCATGTTGAGACTTGAAGTGTGCTGCTGAGGTGCTAATGTTTGTTAGAATTACTAATAATACTGTTGTTATTCAAAAATATCTTTCTTTAAGCTATAAATGGTTATTTTAAATTACTACAGGATTATTAGTTCTCAAACATAATGACTTTAACAACTAAATTTGTCTTTTGAATTTTAAGAGCAATGCAGGCTTGGAAATATTGCAACAGACAGACATTTGTTTTGTCAAAATTCTTAACAATTAGTATGTATTCTACTCAAGTTTTGATCATCTCTAATTTTGAAATTACAACAAAAATACTATGAATTATCAAGTTTTGAAAGCAATTGTCCATGAATTTGGTGGTCATAAAAGTTATTAAAAAAGTCTAGAGGTAGAAAAATCTGAGTCGAGTAGATGAATACATACATACTGTATGGGTATACATATAACTTTTGTGATATATTAACCTATGTTTGGTTTATAGATATGGCCTTTTCTTATTTAATAACCACATACATTAATTGACTTCGTGATATATGACTTGAAATATATTCA
This sequence comes from Sinohyriopsis cumingii, assembly GCA_028554795.2. Lineage (NCBI taxonomy): Eukaryota > Metazoa > Mollusca > Bivalvia > Unionida > Unionidae > Sinohyriopsis > Sinohyriopsis cumingii. Next base: position 31,865,568 of record CM068833.1, read on the forward strand.
TTCCATTGCAATTTGACCATCATCACAAGGATTTTATATTGCATATCCATTTGCAGACAAATTTCATTGGACTTGAAATTCATAACTCTTTGTTTGTTATTTCTTGAAGCTGTTGAAATGCTGTAATGAACATAAATATCATAAGACATTACAATCTTTACTCAGTCTAAATAAAACTAATTGCATGAAACAGAGTCTAATTGCTACAGAAATATAAATTTCTTAAAAAGTACTCAACAAATTGAAGACTGACATGGCATGGTTGGGACAAACATTTTGGAAAGAAATACTGCAAAATATTTTTGTATATACTTTTCTAAAGAATGTGACTTGACTTTTGTCTGCCAGTATGATTCACTTGTTGATACATAAAAAATGTATTCTTTTCGCTTTATTGAAAAATAAGTGCATGTTTTATGTTGAATATATCGTTGTTTGTAGTTAAGGAATTACATAATATATAATGTAGATTGGGTTTTGTTTGCAACAGATTCATTTTTGAACCATGTATGCATCAAAATAAAAACCATTCTAATTATATGTTATTTACAGCATGCTTGCTTTTTGCATTCTTATGCACCCTTTGGCTTTCAATCACCCTCTGTTTCATGCTAACCTGCTTTGTAACATAGCTGCATGGTGAGTGGTATCTCTTCCATTTTCCATATAAGCCATTAGCCAGGAAACCTAGTACAGGACCTGGGGGTTCGGGTTAGAGGAAGACATGATTGGTTTGGTTTGTGGGTTTTAACACTATCAGCAATGAAAGCGCATACAGCATATACATGCTGGCTAGTATATTTGGTGGAGGAATAACCTGTGAAGCTACCAGCAAGCTTTTTCACATACCTAAATTGGCTAAGCCGAGACCAATTCATGCAGAGGTGAAATGTGCGAGTGAGCTGTAAAGGTGAGAGCATTACACCTGACTCAGCTACCCGTGGCTCCAGGAGGGGGGTAAATTGTGCTATACAAAAAATGAAATCAAGAATGATAGCCACAATTATCTTACTATCACTGTGCATCTTTTGTTTATCATCATGTTTATTATACAGATATCCATTAGACCAGTCTCTATGTCGCACTTTTAAACCAGGTATACATGCAGGTCACAGATATTCCAAAGAATAGAGGAACCAGTCATACATATGTGTAGCAGACTTGGGTTAAATTACAATGTAATTGGTGTAATCAAGTAATTAATTACAATTACAGTGTACATGTATTTGCAACTGTAATTGAAAATCTCCAATATTGTGATGTCCCTCGGTATCATGTGTACAAGTGACATCAGCATTGTGGATGTATGTGGTTATTTGTAATTGTAGTACAATCAGATGAATGCATGTGTGCATACATATCTTAAAATTAATTGAATAACCAAACTCTGATTTTAGGTTCCTCAGTTTTATTGCAAAAAGAATTTCATCAAACTCAACAATAATAGATGCAAATATGTAATTAAACAATATGTTTAAGAATTAAAAATAATTTAAACTATCATCTTATTTGATTCTACTGGCACAAGGTTGAATATCACAGTAAAACAGAAAAAAATATAAGTTGGGTTTACAACTAAAATCTCAATTACACCAGTTGAAAAAATAAATAATGAAAATTTCAAATCACTAAACATTCAAATGGACAGGTAATCTTTGTTATATGAAAATTAAAGCTTTATGTTTATAATGAAGAACAACATAATTTTTACAGTAACTTAAAGAATATTCATTGAACAATAATCACCTCACATGGAACATAATTTCTTTGTGGAGAAATAGAAAAAAAAAGCCTTCTACACTACTTAAGGAATTTTAGAAAAATGAATCAAAAACTAGGAATGACCCAGAAGTGAACCCTAGCGAGGTCACTGCATGAGGTCACACACTGCATTAGACCAAGAAGTAACGGCAGGAAAACAATTGCCAACTGCAGGCTCAAAACAACGGTAAGAAATATAACTGATACAGGTATTTATAATATTAGAGTTGGTTGCATTCACTGCCAACGAATTTCATTGCTGATCACTCTAAAACATGCATATCACATATTGATCCCCCCCCCCGATGTAACACTGCTGTAAGTTAGCTAAATCCTCACATTACCCTATGCTTAATGTGAAGTGTCCTCACAAACATAATAAAGTTACAATACAATATTTATGCCCTTGTTGAAAAATAAACCTTTTAAACAAATATAATTGATTCTGGTTTATACACTAATCATAACAACACAAACAGAAAAAATTATGAGTGTGCAAGAAATAAATCAGTATCTGTAAAATATCAACAATAAGAGAAAGTTATCCATGATGTTGACTGTATCCTGAGAACTCAAATCATGCATAAATATAACTAGCCATGTAAAAATATGCTGATCACTTTATATAACGAATGTAATTGTATACTGCTATATCCATAAACCACAAGAAAACAGACTGTCAGTATGCTAATACAGCAGTTAAATGAAACAGTCAGTCAGTATAACCCATCAACAGATGAGATGAAATAATTGTAAGTGTGACAACTGTAACCATATGAAAAGAAATTGAGCATGTAACTTCTAACATGAACTGAACCTGTGTGTACAATATGAACACTATTTACTTTTCCATTCATCAATTAAATTTGAACTTCACATTGAATATCATCATCCAAAATGCATAGAGAATTTAAAAATTATGTTTATGGAAAATAACTTTGCACATTAATTAAAACATTTCAAACAGAATACCTTTTTTAATCATTGTCATAGAATATATTACATGGGAATACTTAATTCAGTTACTTTGCAAAGGTCCTAAATAAATATTCTTTAAAGTTTGTTTATATGTAAATTTCAGTATCACTCTATGTGAAAATCATTAGGGTTGTGATTTTCAACACAGGCCAAAATGAAATGAATTTTAGCATAAGAGCCAGTTAGATATGATACAACAAACACAAATCACTCTCAGTCACTCTCTTTGTATATGTAATAACTAATATTGTGATGTAATTTAATGTGTATGATGTTGCCAGTCATCTTTCCTCCTTGAATCTCTCTCATCTACTATTTCTCCTCTCCTCTTATCTTCTTTGCTTTTTGTTCTGTTCTCCACCAGGTTCCTCCAGTGCACCAATCCATCACTCTCACATGGTTTCTCTTTGATGATCTGTAGCAACTCTTCAGTGGTTGCCTTCATTTCATTAAACATTTTCATTTGCTCCCTTAGAACTTCTGCTACTTCTCTTGATGCTTTGGCTGAATCTTGTAGCCCATCTCTTAACGTATGTACGGCCACACCCATTATCCTGCTATGGCCAGTGATGACATTGTCCACCTTGTCCATCATTTTATTTGAACATGATGATACTGTTGTCCCTGAGCTGGAACTGGACCATGACTAGCTCTTCTACTGCAAGGCCAGCAACTCCTTACCTGTAACAGTTTCATTCAGACTTGTTCAGTGACCAACTTGCATAAGTGATGGCACTTTCTTGGCCATTCTAAATCTGGGACAGTATTGCACATTCCAGCATCACATGCGTCTATGTCCAGGATAAAAGTTTCTTCATCTCTTGGAAAAGTCATGACTTTCAGACCTGATAAAACCCCTTTCAACTGATTGAAAGTTACTTGGCACTCTTTTGTCCATTCCAATGGGCTGTCATTCTTGTTTAAGTCAAACAATGGCTTGGCTATCTTAGAAAAATTTCCAATAAAGTGTCTGTATTGGGAACTGCTACCCAATATGGAGTTTTAGTCACATTTTCTTCATCCTTCCATTGGAGTAGTTTTGCAACACAGGTCTCAACTTCAAATTGGACATCCGTATACGTTGCAATACAGCTTTGAGTCTTTGCATGTGTTCGCAGAAAGTAGTTCCATACACCATAATGTCATCTAAGTAGATGATACAGGAAAAATACTCCAGTCCTGTCAATGCAAGCTCTACCACTCATTGAAAAGTTGCAGGACTGTTAGTCAAACCCAGTGACATAACTGTAAGTTCAAATAAACCATACTTAGTCCCAAATGCAGTCTTAGAGATATCTTTGTCCCTAACTAGTACTTGTAATTATCCTGGTGTAAGGTCTAACGTACCGAAAAATCTTGCACTGTAACTGCATCAAGGCATTCATTCACTCTTGGTATAGAAAAAGCATCCACTTTTGTCACAGCATTCAGTTTCCTGTAATCTACCCATGGATGGACAGTACCATTTTTCTTTCTGACCAACACTAATGGAGATGCCCATGGAGAGCTGGATTCTCTAATTACACCTTGTGCTTTCAGTTTATCTATAACTTCTTTCTCTTCATTAGCAAATGCCAGTGGTACATTTATGAAGGGCAGCTCTATGGGTTTTGTGTTTCCTGTCAATTGTGTATTCTGCAAGATTAGTAAGTTCTAAATCATTCTCATTTTGAGAGAAAACAATTTTTAAATCAGTGAGCAGTTTTGCTAATTCTTTCTGTTGCAGAAACTTTTCCCATCGGATGATTCCCTAAAAATGGCTTTCAAATATTCAGGTACATCTTTTTCTCAGATTTTCTTCTGTGTACTTCTTTGAGCGTGGTTTGCATTCGTGGTTAGAGTTTCCCCTTCTTTGCATGTATATTTTATATGATCAGGAAGTTTGCTTGGGGTCACTGTATATGTTATGTTTCTCTCCATTAGCTTGATACATCTGGTGGCAGTATCATTCCCTTTCTAATGTTCTTCTTCCGCTAGAGTTACCATCTTTATGACTGTCCCAGGTGAAACTTTCTCAGTACTACCAGCTGTAACAAGATAACTGGGATGGATTTCGATTTCAGTCTTTGAGTGTTTATGTCATGGTTCTATGTTTTTGTATTCTTGTGGAATAGTTCATTGTATGCCTGTACTTATGTCTAAGTTCCATGTCTATATGCTTATGGCATGGTTTCCATGACTTTGTGTATTTATGGCATGGTTCAGTGTCTGTGCTTGTGGGGTGGTTAATTGTATGTGTGTGCTTAAATATGTTCAATGTCTGTTTGTGGTTGTGGCATGGTTCATCATGTGTGTTTATGCCTTAGTTCCAAGTTTGTATATGCTTATGGTTAAGTTCCATATCGTGTACCTATGGCATGGTTTCTGTAACAAGATAGTGATACAAATACAATGTTTAATGATGAATGACTTGAATGAGAAAAGAATTAAGATTAATATGTGCATATGTAGTATCCAAATATTGGATAAATTGACATAATCCAGACGAACTTAATAATGAAAATACAAATAAATGACCTTACACAGTACAAGGACAAGGGGTGAATGATTCACAGGGATTTGACAATGAAAGATTGACAGGTTTTACTCAAATTCTAAAAAATGTGGTATATTACTCATATAGTAAAAATGTATTCACTCAAATAGTGAAAAATGAGGTTTTTTACTCAAATAGTAAAAATGATGAAAACAAAGGGACAAATGTACAAAATATCATTACAGTCCCAAAGGCACACCAGGTATTACAAACCCCAAAAATTAGCCCATGGCTAAAAGATTACATTGTATGGAGTTACACACTCCGTCACCAGTGCACTTGGCTACCAGTCACACAGTATTGCAGGCTGGTCAGTCAAGCAATCAGTGCCCACCAATCTCGGTCAGCAGTGCCCGATTACCTGCTACTCGACGAGCAACACTGTTTACTTAGCTCTGATGCTGCTATGGTTAGCTCTGCAGCTGGTACCATGTCCACTCTGATCACTCTCACTCTGGTCAACTGAAAATACATCTAACATCATGTACTATGCATGACAAGGGCAGATAAGATACAATGTAATGACGTTATATACAGTAAGCTATACAGATCACACAATAATTACAAAATAATACACAAGTTCAGAAGTAAAACTAACCGTGCCCAATAAGAATCCTACGGTACTGAACATTTGCTTAAAAATGAAACTTTATATTTCTAATATAAATCTCTTGCTAAGTCACAAACAAGAATAGAAAATATTTGCGTTATACTACGGAAGCCGAAGCTACATAGAAAATATACAAAAATAAACATGGTAGTACAATAGTTGTAACTTGTACACAAGAAATTAATAAATAACTCACATACTTCTATGGCTGAAGATGTGCAAGTCCTTAAAGTATGTGTTGACTTGCCTTAGCCCCATCCCAGCATATCTAGCTGGTTAAGAATTAGAAGTAACACCCTGGTTTCCCAAAAATGTTATGTGGTGTAGAGTTTCCTTGTCCACCCATTTAGTGTTGGATATTTTGGTGTTAAATAATAATAATAATAATAATAATAATATATTCATAGAATAAGTGTAATTTCATCAGGCTTGCTCTCTGTTTTGATTGCCAAAATTACAGAGGTTTTTAAATTATCTCTCTAAAAGCTTGGATGCTATCTTCCATGTGTCTGTAATGGCAGCGGGCCTGATTTCTACGATAGTACTAACTACCCTAAGGTCTGTTAAGTCCTAGGGAGGGGTTCCTTTCTTTTTTGTGGTTAAGTATGTTAGAGTGACTCTGCCAAAGACATTTCTTGTCCTTGTGTTGTGCATCAGTGAGTTTTGTGTTGAAGTAGTTCCCCTTTAGATGTAAGGATGGTTCTATCTAGATCAAATTTATTATAGTTGTTTGTTCCTTATCAATACCTATTTGTGTTAAAAGAAATTTTGAATAAGTATTTCAGGCTGAAAATAAAGTATTTAGTGTTGAAAACAATAAAGTGTCAAAGTGCTTTGTAGTTTGTTTTGTGAATGCATGTGGTGCGTTTGTCTATGTACACACACACACACACACATATATATGTACACACACATCTGCTGGTTGTTGTATTATTGTTCCTTATTTGTCTTGTTCATTATTTTTCTTTCACAAAGTTCCTTTTTCTGTCATCCAGGTTTGTTGTATGTGTTCATGGTTAAGCTCCATTAAAGGGTCAAGTTTTGTGCGGTGTACCTCTTAAGAGGTACCAGTTTTAAAATTCCAAAATTATAGATCCAACTCTGTATATATTTAATCTGTAATCGTGAATCGAAGTCCATATACATTCCTATTTTGTTGCCATGGTATTGTAGATTTGTTTATGGGTTATACTTCCTAAGAAGTACCAATTGATTCACTTTCTCCGTGTGGTCAGGCTTTCCCTCGCAATTTCCTCCCTTACCTCTTCCTGACATTACTCCTATTCTAGTGACAACAGAGTGAATCAGACTGCTCACTGACAAGACATTCTGAAAATTGTAGAGTTAGTCTTGCCGTGAGGCAATTATACACAAATGATGTAGCTATACATCGTCTGTGCCCTGGCAGCATTATGTTTTTCCCCATCAAAAACACTTCGCATGATGAACCAAACTATCTAGTTTGAAATATTGTACAATATACATAAATCACCCTCGGGTATCGTTGTACACAAAAAATGAAACCAGAATACATGTATTTAATAAATAAAAGGATTTGTACATTTCCGTGACACCAATCACAGCTTGTTTTTTCAGTGAGACTGATGATGGGAAAGGATTCACAACCTCCACCTTTATGGTGGCTGTAGTACTAAGATTAACAAGACTGGAAGCCATCACAAGCTGGATAACTTTTTTTCATAATGCAGTGTTGGTTCAATAAAAACATCACATTCACCTTTCTGATTATCAGCATTGTGGCGACAACAAACACATCTATAATCTGTTCACTCAAACCATGGTATGACGCAATTATCAGCTTAACAAACTCTTTTCATTTGATTGTTAACAATCTGTTGACACTTTGTCTCTTTGCCATCAAGGAAGATTTTATTCTCACTCAAAATAATGTCTGCTAGCTTCTGATCAGATCCTTTCAATGCATCAATACCAAGGAAAACTTATCTTCGATTTTAGCAACAACTGCTACTTTATCCATCTTGATAGTGTCTAGTTCTAAGGTGACTTTACACTTCTCATAATCCAGAAGTGGTTCTCCAGTGCTGCATGCACAATACATCCTTTTCTCCTTAATTCTGGAATCAGACTCCTCTGTTTTCTTGTATACATGTACAGCTAGAACAGTTTTCACGGCACCAATATCTATTACAAATGTAACTGGGACTCCCTGTGCAAAACGCATAACACATATACCCTTTGACATTGGTATATCTCTATGAACAGGTATATTGACAGGTATATTAATGTTTGTTCATCGGAAAATTGCTGAATTTGATCACCATTGAGGCCATTTTCCTTCAAAACCTAGACTGTCTCTTGGCCAATGGAGTCACTTCACATTAAATATTTTCCTGTGCTGGATGCCCTTAATTCGGAGCTATTTTTGGAGGTTTTATATGTTGTGGGCTTTCAATCATATCTGTTCTGGTGTCTTGGACATTCACGTTTGAAATGAGAAGGATCAACACAAATAAAATAGACCTTAATGCATGACTGGTAACTCTTTCACCATGTGACCCATCTTGGTAACTATGTGACTATTATCAAATCTGCTGTATACTGATTTCCATGAGCATGCATAAGAACTCTGTGTTAAATTAGCAGTCTGTTTATTTATCTCCTCTTGTATAACCTCCCTCAGCTTATCCAAATCAATTGAATCTGTCTTTGAGTCTTTTTTCTCAGTGTTGCCTTTGTCAACTTTTGCAGATTCTTGCACTTTTTTTATTAAAGACTTTATTCTTGTTCTTCCCTGCTGCCCTTGCAACTCTTTTCTCTGTAGACTGATTTTCATCTTCAGTCTCTAGACTACCATATTCATCAGTATTTGAACACCTGTATTCTTTGACTGCATGTTTCTTGTTTCTATTCTTACATGTTTCTTGGAAGTTTACTATTTGAAAGACAGCTGTCTTTTGGTTCTTTACATACAGTCCCCAAAGTGAAAGTGAGCTTTATCATAGATTTTATCAACCTATCAAGGACCTTCTCAGTAAATCTTCTTGTCTGGTCTCTTCATCACGCTTGACATACACCTTGTCATATAACCTCTTTCAGTTGCATACTCTTCAACAATCTCACCATATTTCTGGTCTCTGTGAGTAACTGGGTGCCACATGTTTTTGTAGTTTCAATAATCCTAATTCGACTGGTTAATTATTTGCGTAATGCTTCATAATTTGTATGTAGTCTGTGAGACACTTGTCCATAAACAAATTCACCTGCAGCACCTTGTAACCTTGGAAGTAATTCATCTACTTTTTCATCTGATGTCCACCTCTGATGATTGGCAACTTCATCAAATCTATTGAATCACATGGGTGGTAACTTTTGGCTTGTGCTTTTCCTTGTCCTTTGCCCTTAAAATGCTGCTGTGATTACTTGCACTAGATGTGTAGATCGATTCACTATCACTCTCTGATGACAGATTTCCTATTTGCATATTTCTTTGGACAGGTCTTGACATTTTAGTGTTTCTCTGTGAGGATTGACTTGCATCCATTGGTCCAAAGAAATTATTCTCATCATCTTGTCCAAAATTCTCAATAGTTCTGTGATATGTAGTCTTCTGATCTTTTTGAACTTTCCTTTCATCAGCATTCATTCTTTACAAAGCTGCTTGCAGTTCATATGCAACAGCCATAAATGTGTTTTCTAACTAGGATACCTACTTTTCCATGGCTTTCATATCTCTGGCTAAGCCCAAATGATACAAATCCTGTAAGGCTGCTAAGCCATGTACAATTTCTAAAGAAAGCCTTAACATTGTCTGCATCTCTCAAGGTATAACACCGGTATCACTAATACTCCAATATAATGATGCTCTTGGATTTGATAGACTGCTATGATGACCCAACACACATACCCCAGCAGGCATCACAGTGTCCATTATAGCTGCAGCTTAGAAAGTAGGATTGTTACCAATGTCAACTGTACTTTGAGCAAAATGGTTATCTATGCAACTTCTTGTATCCAACATAATTGTACTCATGTTATTGGTCATCCTGTTCACCCTTTCAGAACTTGTTTCACATGGCCTATTTCCTTGACGGGTACGGGACCTTGCCTGCATCATTTTCAAAGAAATCTCTTTCAATAACTTTCAGTTTTCTAAATTACATTTAAAATATTTCCTTATTTAAAATCTATGTATTATTTTATTCTATCCAACCATATGTACACTTATTATAATGCTAAATCTTGGTGACGTAGATTCACGTCACTGGATTTTAATAAAAGTGGCAATTACCGCTGGTGACGTGTTAGAGAAATCATTTACGTGCGGTGAATTCTTATTCTTATTACTTCCCCCTCTATAATTTGAAACAGACTATAATCAAATCAGTTTTATTTAGTACAAGTTTAAATAATAGTAAATTTAATATAATTACCTGTAATTTTGCATTCTGACCTAAAATGGGGTATAGTTTTTTAAGATAAATGTCAGACAATCATCCCAATTCCGCCAAGCTTCTAGTTTATGTATTCTAGAAATCCCGTAAAGTATACTGAATTCTGCGGAAAAACACCGTGAAAAATCTTACCACTGCTAAGGAATATATTTAAGAAAATAAGAATATTCAATGAAGAATAACATAATTTTTATATTAACTTAATAAATATTCATTAAATAATAATTGCCTCACATGGAACACAATTTCTTTGTGGAGAAAAATAAAAACAAAGCCTTCTTCAAAACTTTTGGGAAACGCGAACCAATAACTAGTGATGGCCCGGAAGTGAACCCAAGAGAGGTCACCGCATTAGAGTAAGGTCAAACACCGCATTAAACTAAGAATAACACGAGATACACAGTTGCCAACCGCAGGCGCAAAACAACAAACAAAAAGAAAATTATATAACAGATACAGGTATTTATAACACTAGAGTTGGATGCATTCACTGCCAACGAATTTCATTGCTGATTGTTCTTAAAAACATGCTCATCACATATCGCAGTACCCCCCCCCAATGTAACACGGCTGTAAGCATGCTAAATGCTGACTATGTGGTTAAACTGTAGTTGTAATGAAGGTCTAGAATTGTGTAATTGCTCAATTACAAGTCAATTTCAAAAGCAAAAATAAATGTCTTTTTTTTAATTCCCAAACAAATTTTAAAAAATTGAGAAAAATATACATATCTTAACTGCCAGGAGCAGCAGAGGGGGTGAACAGACCGAAACTAAAATAGTACTGAATAGACAAAAACAGTTTCGGTTTACTTATTTCGACGATAAACCTTTCCATGACGACCACAGAATAAAAAAAAAATATCCCTGAACGTCGAATAATTTCTCTCGGAGAGACTCTTCGACGACCGGGGAAATGCAATAACATCCGCGCGCTGACGTTCTTGGTTTACTTCAATAAATCTGAAACTATTCCCCCGCGGGTCATCATTGACACGGTCGGTCGGTCCAGCCCCCCCCCCCCTCTGCTGCTCTACGAAATGAGTTTCCAAGGAAAAACATTTTTATGTTAACCATACAATGTATCAAGTCCGATACGGTATCGTGTCCGCGGGTCGTGTAAATTTATTGTCACAAATCCGTGCTGGTTTCTTTGAGCGTGACTAAAGAAATTCTTAAACTTATTAATATCCATATCGCCGCTACACCAGGTTTGATGAATATTTCTCAGCGTATGAACATCAACTCCATTAAACACAGCAAGAAGATTACAGTTATCCCTGATTACTTTTGGTATTTGTGTGTAACGTTGAGTAATATAAATGACATCGGTGTTTTTATGACGACCCCGGGAAAATATTCTTGCAGGATTTTTTTGCTTGTCCAGCATCACATCATCATACACTACTAGGTTATTTATTTCCCCGTTAAGGTCTTCAACGCTGGGAGCTTCTTCGATATCAGTGATAAATTCAACTACTTCCTCGCCGTCTTCACTCAGCGCTTTTGCACTCTCATTAAAATCTTTTATAACATTATAGCATCGCTGATCATCTACAGATGGTGCTACCAAATACAGCTTATCCCACTTCATCCACTTCATTATCATGTTCAACAGCAGTTGCGTTTTACCCGATCCTGACGGTCCTATGATGATCATTCTGATAGAGTTTGGTAGCACTGAATTATGCTTAACTGGCTCCTTTCTTCGCGTCGCAGAAAAATCTGTAATTTCCATTTGTATATAAAGAATAATATTTATGGATCTATATTGTGTGAAGTGTAAGGCACGAACCCCTACGAATGATCTAACAACCATTACAACAAAAAATAACAGACAAGCACTTTCTGGTAAGTGTACGCGATGTGGCACAAAAAAATTTAGATTTCAAAAAAAAGCGAGAATTTAGCGGAGGTGACATTGCAGCCAAACTTGGAAAGCTCCCCGGAACTCCCTGGGCAAAGTATCCCGGAGAAAAACATCTCCCAGGATACAATTACTGCGGTCCAGGGACACGACTAGATATCAGACTTGATGAACAGTCTAAACCAAAACCGGGAGAGTATCCGATAAACGCTATCGACGCAGCGTGTCACATACATGATGTTGCTTATCGAAGTAAAGATCTACAAGACAGGCATATCGCGGATGTGAAATTAATTCATGCACTAAGCGCCATAAAAAATAAATCATTTAAGGAGTCACTCGCTAATTGGTTAATAAGATCAGCGATGAAATCTAAATTAGCATTAGGCGCTGGATAATTAATAACAATGGAAGCGATTTATTATTCCCCAATCGGATACTGGAGAGGTAACTCAGCAATTAATAAACTCGCCAACGCGGCATCAGTAACACGCGAGGTTGCCAAAAATTGGCTATCAAAACAAGCAATATGGCAAATCTACTTACCACCACCTCGACAAATCAACTTTGCACATTTTGATGTTAGTACCCCCAATGAAGTTCATCAGGCTGACATACTATTCCTGCCTCATGATACTGTCCGTAGAAAAACATACAAATACGCGCTAACAGTAGTTGATGTTGCCAGTAGATACAAAGAAGCAGAACCGTTAGCGACTAAAACAGCCACTGAAGTTGCCTCTGCGTTTAAACGAATTTATCAGCGAGGACCTCTAAACTGGCCACGATTATTACAAGTTGATCCTGGCAAGGAATTTCAGGGCGCGGTGTCATCACTGACAAAGCAGCATAACGTTGTTATACGACGAGGACATACTGAAATTCATCGGGATCAGGCAATTGTTGAGCGATTTAATAGAACACTCGCTGAGAGATTATTCGGATACCAGTACGCGAGGGAATTCATTTACGATACGAGATCTCGTGAATGGGTTGCAAGACTGCCAAACGTGATAGCCGCACTGAATAATGAAATTACCAGAACAACAAACATGAGACCTGTAAATGCAATCACAAAAAATATATACCCCGCGTCAGTGAACGCGGACAACAGCAACAAAATGTTTCAACGCAGCCAGGGACGCTAGCGTCCCCACTGCTGGGTAATGTCACCGTTAGGTATTTATACGAACCAGGCGAACTAGAAGGAGGAAAAAAAAGAGCAACCGATCCCACATGGAGTGTTACTACACATAAGATATCCAGCATAACCAGATCAACTGGGAGAAACGCAATCTACAGATTAGATTCGACTGCTCCTCAACGCGGATTTAAACGCGAGCAACTTCAGGTGATTCCCGAGGATACACAATTACCACCCCGATCACTAAAGTGATCCGCACTGAAGTGATTCAATCATTTAAATAACTGCAGCAACACCTCTGCGTCGGTTACACTCAAGACAGGTCAACATCACATTTTCACGTGTATGACCGCGACTGCTATCTATTCTATCTACGGTGAATTGCCTTGGGTCGTTTTTCGAATACTGCCACAGCAATAAACAATTACAACTCGCACAGTGATTATTCTGCTGTTGTTGTAATTGTATTACAAATTCAACATCCAAACTTTGTTTGGGATCAAACTCTCTACTATTTTTTTTGTCGCTCTGTTTGTAACCGGCTAATTTCTTTCTTATTGTGTCATCAGCGATTGAGCTGTCGTTGACAACATCATCTAATACAATTCTTCGTAACTGACCTATCCTTCTTACTCTTGACACGGCTAAATAAACTAAATTTGACCACTCGATGCGATCATCAACAATCCAAACTGTTGTATCTGAAATAGTTAGTCCCTGCGAACTGTGGATGGTCATAGCGTATCCTAGCGTCCACGGGGATTTGCTCATTTTCAGTGCCTGTTCAACAGCATCAACATCAACTGTGACAATATCATTTAATACTAAATTCTGTTTCTCCGGACCCGACGCAGTCAGGCGCCCTGGAATATCAACATCAATATTATGCAATCGCGTATCAGCTGGTCTATAACACAACGGCACTGGCAACATGGGAAATTTCTTCTGATGTAACTGAAATAACCGCTGCTGAAGTGTGTCCCTGACTATCTTTCTACTTGCCACAATTAAATCACCTGGTTTCCACGTTTCCCAAAAGTCGCTCAGCGAAGTCTCTGGAATTATTTCACGCATTATCTCACACTGGACTTTATTGGTTTGTAGCCTGATCAGTGCCTTAAACTCTTTCAGCGTTTCATCGAGTGCTCTAACATCGTTAGTTATTTCCTCATAATAATCTACAAAAGTTTTCAGCCACTCGTGTGGAGATTCACCTGTAAATGGGGGTGGTTGACCATGATCGCCGCACATCACCACTGCGGTATTTTTCTTTAGCAGCCAATCCAGAAACTGTTTTAATGTATCCAACGGCACAGTGTCTATCTCATCCCAGATGATTTTCTCGGGAATATATTTCGTTCCCATTCGTTCAGGTGTCCACGTGCCGCCGCTGTATTTGAAAAAACTGTGATACGTGCACGCGTTAACATCCCGTTGTCTCATCTCCCTGGCAAGTCTGTGTGTGGGAGTCAGCACGACCAAGTCAGAACCGCGAAATAATTCAATCGCCCGAGTTGTCTTACCAGAACCACCAGGGCCGTTTAGATAAACTGTTTTGTGTCTTGTAACAGGATCGTGCACCGGCGGAGACAACGAAACCGTCGAAGACATTTCTGCGCTGCGATACTCATCCACGATTTCAACGTCAGCTGATTCACAATATCCTTGTAACATTTCATTCTTTATTCTCCACGAGCCCCACGATGGATCATCCGATATAACATTATCCAACAGCGCTGAGTATTTTTTATTAATATAAAATGAATCCGTTGCAACTCTCACTGCGACAACAGGGAATCTATTAATCATCGACAACAAATTTATGGATACATAAGCTAGCATCGAAGATCTCAAATGTGTGTACTGAGATGATTCTCCGTCGATATAACTAAAAACAGTCCCTAGTTTTTCCCCGTTTGACAGAAACACATCTTCGCGGTTACAGAACATGTTGTTCGTGGCTGCATCAGCGACAACAAGATCCAATTCAGTCTTGTCCATGAGTAATCGACTGTGATGTTGTTTATGATCATACGCTCCACCTTGAGTGAATTTCCCTATTATTCTTCGTCCTAGATCTTTTGCTGTGCTTTCGTCATTTCTGAGTTTGTTTTTAAGTACTTCAGGAGCTTTCTTGATGATAGCGTCGATAGAAGTTTCTGGATATTCTCGTGACCAATCTTCGATGACTTCTTCTAACGTAACCGGCGTTGGAGTTGGCAACCAAACTTCGGTTTGACGACAATAACATATAATCGCTTCGCTGACCGTCAGCGACAACAGTATTCGACTGTCAAGCATGTATCGCAATAACACTATCGGTGCCCATCGCTTCTCAACGAAATGTCTGCCAAACCAAACATAACACACAGGATGTAAATCCTTAGCGAATTTAAACGACGACACACAAGCAAATCCGGTCAAGTCAAAATCAGGCAATGGTCCGTTTACAGCAACTCTTGTCATCGAGTTTGTAACGTGGCCAAATCGTTTAAAATATTCGCTGCATTCTCCACGCCCAAGGAAACTTCCTGGATAACACGCCGTCATGTCGACGGATATCATACCGCGGTGATCATATCGAGTATTCCACAAACCGCCGTGTCCGTATTCAACACAGCTCTGTTGGATATCCGCAAGAAAACTTTTCGGAGTTGGTCTCCATGAATTTCGTTCCCGGGCTACATGCGCGACAACACCCGGGACAGTAAAACAGTGTGTCAGTAACGTATCAGTGTTGCCAGCATGATATTTTTCTGCGAGTTTTTTCATTTCCTGCTGTAACGCCATTGTTCTGTATATTTCCCCGTTGGGTCTCACAAACTGATCATATTCTCCATCTTCGCTACTTCTGAATAACCACACAGACACTGGATCGGTTTTACTTATCTGATAAATAAAATCAAACATGCTCCCAGAATTGCTTTGCAATTCCGGATAATACTTCACAACACGGTCTTGCGGAAATATCCTAACCGAGTCAGTCCAGGCGTGACTGTTATGATCGATAATAGTTATTGGTGTTCCACGGGAATTGTATTTACACTCATACAATACCTCACCGGTTAACGATGAAACCGTTATAGGAAATTTTAGTAATCGCTCTAGCTCAGCAACATCATTTATTGACGCTCCTTTATCCGCTACTCGTGTCGCCCACGCTGTTATTTTAGTTTGTCTTAGCGGTGTTAGGCCGTTTCCTCGCATTGCATTTTTAAAATGTTCCATTACTCGCTCAGCTACACAATTCATCCTTGACTCTGTCAACGGCGACACCTTCATCGGTTTGAGTTTATCAACGCGTGGTTTCTTCATCGGATAAATTCCATAAACAACTGCGGTCACAGGATACGCTCTGGCATAATATGGTATATCAATCCCAACAAGTACTCCCGGTTTTGAGTCTTTACTTAACAGAACGGTTTTTCCACGAACGCCTCTGGCATCAAGAACAGGGTCTAGTTTGTCTCTGATAATCCACGTTCCCTCGCCGACTCCAACAATAAATTTTATCTGTACGAAATATCTTCTATCGTCGAGATACCCAATTATGTTACGCGCGATTGTATCGTTCATGGTAGCATCAATGATACGGTCACGAGAAATGCTTTGCATTTCCCGAGAAACGCTCGCGTTTCCGAGGATAATTTTATACGAAGACCACGTGTGTGCGGCACCATCACGACGAAACTCTTCTTTGGCATTCTTGATAACACCAATTACCTCTGCTAACTCTCTTCGTCGTGGATCAGCGGTTAACCGGTCAAGATCGAATCTAGAACCTGATATGGGTTTTATTCTGGATAGTCTTTCAAAACCCATTATTATAATTAAGACAAATATTTAAATAGACAAATATATTATATGATGAACCAATGCAAGTGGATCAAACTAAATTCATCAGCGCCGTGTAGCAAACCCTGCAGAGGCGAATACTGTGGACAACATGCTCAACAGGTCCGCGGTGGGAGTCTAGGACCGATACCGTGTATCAGATGCGGCATTGGAGTACGAGGAAAAACGCAATTATGTTCAGCGTGTGGGGGAAAACGCTATCGAGAACTAAAACGGTATTATGATAAAAAAAATCCAGACTGTGATAACGCTCTCTCGGAGCGTGATTACATAAATAAGTTTTCAGACAAATTATGAATTAGACAAATGATTTGCTTATAGTATAATGAATCAAGAATTCGTCCGACATCCAACTATTCCAAATTATGAGGCAAACCGAGATGGCATAGTACGACACTGCACGCGAAGACGACCAGTTGGTGGAGTTGATAATGGTGGTTATTCAAGATTTACTGCCACGTGCGGAAAGAGGTATTTATGTCATCGTTTTATTTACGAATGTTTCTTTGGAGTGATCCCTAAAGGTTTTGTCATTGATCACATTAACGGTAACATACTTGATAACTCTATAAACAATCTTCGCGTGGTCACTCAGAGCAAGAACTGCTTACTGGGTAACACAGGGTGTCGTAAAACAGTTGCAAGAAGAGCTATTAAATCTATAAACGCAATTACAGGTGAAGAAATTGTATTCCAGTCAATAGCCGCAGCCGGTAGGTATTTCGATATTTGTCCACCTTCTGTACAGCATGTCGCAGATGGGATCTACAAAACAGCATTTTCAAAAAAGCTTAAACAGAAGATCACATTTAGTTATGTACCTTTTTATCCCTGACACAAGCGACGATAACTCCTCCGGGAATGTGCAACGCTTTGCAGAGTTGTCGTTGGGTCAGAGGATTTACTTCCCCTGACAGAGTCAAACCTGATAAAATATTTTATCGAGTTCATAACATGTAATCATTTATTTACCGTAGAATATATATTTTTTTACAAACAATATCCTCGTTTTACTGAATATATCCGACTGTTTTGCTCTTCTGTGCTTGTTATATGACCGCGCTTAAGAAAACATACAATTAAAATATTTTAAACAAGTCCCGCCCACTGCTAGAGCGAATTTCCAACTCGCAAGTAACAGTTGGGTTATATACGAAATCGCTCCCTAAGACCTTTGGGTCGATCGAAAGTCAGCACGCGCAAGCAAAACCATAAATTTAATCCGCCAATGGCGGGTGTCTTTTGTGCACCATCCAATGGTCGATTCAATGGATGGTTTTGCTCTGCTGCTGACCGTAGAAAATGACCCACCTGTGTATGTTTGTATCGTCATAGGATAAGGTCTTAGGATAAGTTAGGATAAGATTACATGTTCATTGTGCCTTTACTTGCTGTCATACTCGAATCAGAGGTTAAAGGTTGTCTGTTCTGTACCGTCTCTTAGGATAAGATTACATGTTCATTGTACCTTTGCTTGCTGTGATACTCGAATCAGAGGTAAAGGTTGTTTGTGTTGTCAAATAAATGTTTGCCGGGCCTGCTAGAGAACTCGATCCTAGAAGCCAGGGCTGTCTCGTCTTGTAAATAAATGTGCCTCTGAGTCACTTGGCAGTCAGAGGGGTCCGTCCTTAGGATAAGTTACGTGTTATATGTTTGTCCTTGTCAATTCACTAAACACGTCTTCTTGAGCCTATAGAACGTTATTTGACGATCTAGAGGCTCTTGCAGGGGATAAAGTGTTTGGTGTTACATGTTGTATTGTCATGTCGGAAGCAGTCCTCGTGGGGTTCTAGAACGTTATTTGACGATCTAGGCCCTTGCAGGGGATAAATGTTTCCGACTGTCTCGTTTTGTTTTGGAAAGCTAGCGTTTCTCATGCAAAGTGTTTCTATTAAAAATATAAAAATATATAATAATATGAATCACGAAAATATAAATACCATACTTGTTGAAATTAAAGAATTACAACAGCGAGGTTTTAATATTTTACTAGACACTGAAACAATTATGTCAGATTTTGAATCCTTGAATGAGCTATCACGCTTGGGGAAGAACAATCTCCCTGCTCGTTATAGGTTCATTAAGGGTTTGCAAGATCGTGTTTACAGATCACTTGCCGGGATAACTGAAAATCAGGTATCTGAATTTATTCCACTGTGCCGTGCAGTTGAGAAGATTCGTCTTGGATTGTCACAAGAGTATGAGACTCGAAAATTAATTAACACTAGGGTGAGACGGTTAAAAGGTTATATAAAGAATCTAGACACGGAAATGCCTTGCATTTCTGACAAAAATACTAGTGTTTCTGACTACGAGGCCGACAAGGAAGTATAAACCGCATAGCGTGTGACTCACAGCACAAAGTGAAAGTAGAACCTGAGAACGCTAGCGCCCCCCCCCCCGCTTGGAGTGTAAAGCACATTTCCACGGGTAAAAAAAAAAGTGTATTATTTTTTTTGCCCTTGGAAACTCAAAGAGTTTCTCAAGTGAAGGGCGCTTTCAGATTTTCAGGATTTGCTTAAGCGTTTCAACATCAATACAGGAATGAGAATAGTTCATAATCTGTTCTCGTTGACACCAAACTATGATCATATGATTTTGCTGTAGCTCTGTTAATTGTGACGGAGTTAACAAGAAGTCTTCGTCACCATACACGTCAATAACTATTTTAACGGGGAAATACTGTTCTGGGAATGTCTGTATTTGAAATGCGGTTTTTATTGCCTCGTAAAGAATTTGCTTATCATGAATATGAACTCGTGCATGAATGTACTCGGGTTGATACATTATACACAACCGTTTTTTTTTAAATGCGTGCTAGCACTTTCAACGATAACTTATGCTGGTTTTGATAGGGTATTTGCACGATAAAATGACGAAAATGGATCAGTGCAGAAAAAAAAACTATTATAAATATTATGGATCCCTTGACTTAGGACTTCACCAGTAAGTTTATACTAACAGTCTCGTCACGCAGGTCCAACAAATTCCCCCTCTGGTCGGTGAGTTTGAAATTTATCGTTGACAACCACGGGTTATGACACCGTAGATAGACCGGATTGATTGGTTCTTGCACAATCAGAAAACCAGGGGGGTCTCTTGGTGTGAACGTATACAGGATAAACCCCTGTTGTGCCGTCGTAGTATCTGATGCGCTGTAACTGCCATCGATGACGTCACATACAAGATTGACCGCAATAACATCTGTGATATTTACGATCCCGGGTGAGATGTGTCTGCCATCGGATGCTGTACTGTTGTCGTGCTTGAGAATAACAGGTTGTGGTTTTATTCGTTCGTACGCGGCAAGAATATCTTCGAAAGATTGATCGATGAGATCAGAGACTGATTTTCTCAGCTCGGGCACGTTATATCCAGGAAATTTAAAATCTGAAATATCATTCACTTGAATACCATATTTAATTGCAAAATCTGCTCTGGCTATCTGTCTATAATTATCATCGATATAGTCTTTAAGATCCAGTAAAGCCTGAATTATTCTTAGATTTATAGTTTCCATGGCCGATGCGAGTTTGTTTAGTTTTTCTATGGTTGTGATAATATTATCACGCGGACTTGTTAAATCAGAAATATAATCTTGGAAATATACTCGCAGGAGTTGTAGCTGTTGTTTATGTACTAGATTGATCGGAATAAATAATTCAGATTCTATATCATCTAGACGGTAAACACGGAGCTCCTGCCCCCCCTTAACACGTGGAGCTTCTATACTCCAAGTATCGGGCATTAAAGTACTTTTTCTTGCTAGTAATTGATCTGCAAGGAGTAAATAATAATTGTACTCGAGGTCGTGTAGTGCTTCTTTATAGGTCATAAAATCCGATTTTTCAGGTTTTGGTGGACGAGGTTTAACCTCGGGGGCCTTTGGCCATCCTAATAATGTTCGGATTGAGCTGTTATAAATATCCACGGCGTATCCTGGCGTTGAGATTTCAATGACCGCAGACAGCGTTGGTTCATGAGCTGTTATAGATATTTTGGCTTCCTTGCCGGTGATTCGTTTTATTTGGCGTTGTATCTCATTATTGATTTCTTCGATCTGATAACTCCCAGTGGGAAGTGTAATTGTATTCCAGTCAAGTTCACCCTGTTCGCCGGAGTCGGCTTTGCTTTTCCCGAACACGAATGAATTATTTGGCTGCAGACCACCAAATGATGCCGACCTAACATTGGGCCAGCTGTGATACACACTGAGCTTTGCTAACGCGATTTCACTCACTGGAATTGGAGTTCGAAAATTAATACCGAATTCTGGTGTCGTCGAGGACACTGAGATCATTGTGGTCCTTACCGGTGTTGTGTTTGTGACTATTTGTTGAAGCAGTTCTATTGACATTATTTATTTGTTTAGTTTTCAAATAGTCATTGTACGCATCTGACATTAGTTTGAATTCAGAATCTGATATCGTAGCGTCGCTACTTTGCACGTCTAACGATGATGATATCAGCGATGATAATTTCTGATATGCGGTCGTGGCTGTATTTAATTTTGTCGTGTAATCGTGTAATTTTGTGTTAGCACATGATGATATTTTTTTTGCTATGATGCCGAAAACTCCAGCTGTTGTTGTGGCCGCGGAAACACAGATCGTGGCGGCGACTGCTGCAGTTACCGGAGTGACCGCTGATAGTATTGCTCCGGCAGATGCAACAACGGCAGATACTGAATAAACCATAATATCCAGCACTGTTATGCGGCGCTTGTATTTTTTTACTTTTTGACTAGTTACTTCGATGACAGTTTTTAACTCAGATTGCCACTCACGGACTTGATTGTATCGATATTGTTGAGCATCTGGCGTCGTTGACATTATTCAATTACGCGGTAACCAATTGAGGCGTTGCAGCGACGAATTCCAAACAAAACCAGTAAGATGTTGCTGTTAAACTATCGTCCTCGGCTTCAAGCATAAATGTTTCCTCGGTTCCGCTGTTTAGTATTACAGTGCAAACCCCGGAATACTTATCGGTGGAATGTCTCCAAGGATATGTTGTGAAGATTTCAAATTTAGCGGCTGAAAACACAGACAACCTGTAAACACCGGTGGCTGTTGCTGTATATTTGATAGTGTTATTTTGTCGTGACCATGTTGCGAATCCCGATGATACCGTGAATACGATGTTGGTGATATGCCCCGGAGTAACTCCAGTGGGAACTTTAATCAAACTGGTTTTGTTAACGATATCAGGAATACCCGATACGATATCCTGCTGTGTTTGTTTGATCGTGTTAATGTCGGTCTTTACATCAGCGAGTTTTACATCGACGACTGGAGGAGTCCCAAAGAACTTATCCACGACCTCATCAGTTTTTACGAAGTTTCTTCGAAATCTTGTAAACGCGCCCACGTGAACATCATGCTCTGCACGCAGCGTATTTAGTTTACCGTTGACGATGTCCACGTATTGTTTGTTTGACGCATCCTGGTCGGATTCGGGATTCGCTAACGCGGTTATTTTGTTGCCGCTCATGCTGAGTTCGCCTGTCATCGTGTCACCGGCTTTTTTCACACATTTATCAACACCTTTATCAATACTGTCTTTGATGCTTGCGATTGATATATTCGAGTCCTTGATCCGGCCGCCATCACTAAATGCAACGAAGTTATCCTTGGTAGCTCCAAGAACTCTGCGAATTATATCATTCCACTTAATGTTGCTCGTTCTTAGTTTTCCTTGCCTGTCTTGGAAAATAGCAACTTCATCTGGGTCAACTCCAGCTATATTCAAAAGATTATCGACTTCATCTTTGGTCGCATATTTTGAGAGATCAGCATCTGTGCTTGGTTTACCTCCTCGTGTGAAAGGTCTTCCGTAAATATCCACCATTATTCTTATTGCTGTTTTTCAAATGCTAGCATTTCTCGATGCGGTATATTCATACACTACTTTATGAGGAGGAGTTGCTGGATTTCTTGAGATTGCATCAAGAACATTTAAAACCTCCCTCCCACAAATGGGCGGATCAATTAATGTTTGTGTTGGTAACGTCGACTGCCACACTGGAACATTAGAAAATCTGCTGACATACTTGAGAAACTCAACTGGCGGTGCTAAACCGTACGAATCAAAATAGATAATTCCACGTGGATCGATCGCGTAAGCAACCCAGTGAGTTCCCGGACCATCTTTGTTGTCGAGATTGATAATGCCAGTTTCTGGATTATTCGGTCGTTGCGGTAATTGATCTCGCATAAATACGCCTCTGAAATGTTTTACACGCAATTTTTTAACAGCATCGAGTAAATCAAAATTGCTCAACGGCGTTAGAATTTTTTTGGATACCATGATGGTGGAGTTCCTGGTAGTCTTAGACCGCGTCCCTTTTTTTTCTTGTATCCTTTTCCCGTTGCCTTTTTTAGTGCCATTCCAGCTGCAGTTCCAACTGCACCGAGTGCTGCGGCTTTTGCTACGGCTGGTGCTGCCGCGGCAATCAACGCCGGTATTGCTGCGAGAAGAGGAAATATTCCACCGGTTTTAGTCATGTCCTTGATAGCTGCAGCAGAGAAATCAAGTCGGACACCGGTTTTTGCTGTTAGTGCCTTATTAAAATGTTTAAGCTGAGTATTAGTCAACGACAATTTGTTTGGACCACCAGTAATCTGATCTCGTTTTAGTGTTATTGATGTCCCGCACGTGCTTGCGTTCTTTGATTGCAATTTCTTCGTTTGACCGGAAGTCAAGGTGACATTAACATGACTGTATGACATTATATCCTAAGTTTGATTTTAATTGCGTTACATATTCTCGATTGGAGCGTCGATGACCCTCATTCGTCCGCCAACACCTTCAAGCAGCATTGCTTTATCGGAGAGTATGACAGCAATCGCTCTGTAACCACCAGCAGGAACACCTACACGAGCTCGGAAATGTAGGTCGACAACAGATTGTTTAACCAGATCAAGATGTTCCAGCGAAAAGTAATAAATCGGATATAAACTCATAAAGTCTCGCTGTGATATTTGCAGGCCAGTGTCTACATTAAGGTCGCGCCCCATAAATGACATCAGACGATGATACGCGCGTGCGACACGATGATGTTCGAAATCTATTAATATATCCTCAGATGGCTCCTGATGCCCATTTATTCTCAACGAAACTTCAGAAACTCCAAGTGTATCAAATACCATTGGATTTCTTTCCTGGCTATCTGTTCTAGCACGGTATTGAAATGCAATGAAAATATGTCGTGGTGCTGATACTCCCTGTTGCGATGATATATGCCATGTAAACAACCCACCATTATCACCCTGAATAACGTCTGTGGTTGTTGTTTTCCAGGATAGCAGTGATTTACCGCCCGTGTCCATGAAAGACAACAGTCGTTGTTCTTCGGTGATTGACGGAGACAACACTGGCATCCACAACCACAGTTTAGTTAGTATTACCTGACCAGGGGCAACAGCAGCATCTCGCCAGATAGCGTCATTATCATCAGGTTTTCGCACAAGTACAACTGTGTGTTTGGCACCGAATATGACCTTGTGGACATCTCTGCAGAATCCAAAGATGTGAGACAATGGAATCACACCTGAGAACTCTTCATCTCCACTTAACATCGATCTACGTGTTGCAAAACCCAAATTAAAATTTTCGTTCATCGATGCAACTGCGTCACCGGCATTATTCATTGTTACATTCCTGTTCTCGGGGCTGTCGGTTATATCCTTTGCAAACATCATTGATGGTCCGGCTGATCTGGTGTAATCATCCGAGTATCTCGCCAACCCGAGAATTGTTGTGGCAACGTCGACGTTATCATGAATTGTTTCAATTTCTTTTCCAGCTATCATGTAAATAGCGGATTTAAATAACGCCATGATGCCGTTGTTAACAAATCCAACTCGGTCGCCGATTCCGTAGTTAGTGTTATCATTCTTTAAAAGCCTACCTTCAACTTCGATGAAGGCCTCAGCGGGCAAGAAGTATCTACTTGTATCCTGGACCTGTAGTTCAATTCTTCCGCGTTGGTTAGGATCACGTGCTTCATAAGAATAATATTGAAAATCACGTACAGAATCATCTTTAAGTACTGGTTTGGACATATCAAACGCGTCATTGGATTTTCGTGCAAACATTATTATTATTTGTGATGATCTAATTCAAATGTTATCGTCACCGGAAACCACTACCAGCTATCAAATTAGCAGTTACACTATCTTGCAACGCTTTGGAGGTAATTCCTGCTGTTGCGATCTCAGCTAATTTCTGATTTACGGCCTTATTTACTACGCTACTAACATTTGCCGGCATAGCTTCAGTGGATGGTAGTTTTACTGGCACCAACCTCTCGACTGGGTTTTTTTTTCGTATCAGCTGTGCTAGTCGATCCTTGATTGATTGAAATGCTTTCCCGGCAAGACTACCAACAGTGCCAATGGCTTTATCCTTGACAACATCAGCGGCTTTCATCGCGAATTGTTTTGCTAACGGTCCAGCTTTCGGAGCGATTCTTGTGACTAAATCCCTAACAACATCACCGACTCCATCTCCGTAAACAACCTCGTATACTGGTAATCGTGAGTTTACTACTCTGACACTTCTTGGTCTGCGAAAAGAATCGTGTAGTATCATTTTATTTAATTATTGTTTATTTAACTGAATTTGCTAGCAAATTTAATTATTAGTCGCTGTGGTAACCGTCTGCGAGTTCATCAATGAGCCCCCGGTAGATGCTGATATCCATGATGCCACGCTGAAATAGTCTCTGACAGATATCTGCGGCTTCATTTATAATTTCCGGAGAATTGTTTCCGGCACGTCTTCCTCCGATGAGAACTTCCAACCGTGATACATCATCGATGATATTATTAGGGCAGGCAATAAAACCGGATCCTAAACCCTCCCCTGTTGATGGTACAATTCTTGGGGATAAAATGTCTTGAGGCAAACTTTCAGAAGATGTTGTTAAGCTAATTATCGGCGACCTAGTTTGTTTGAATTTTTGGCCCCGCGGACTTCCTTCAGATGCAGCCTCGTATTCACTTAACGGAGTTAGGTCAGGATCTATTGCTCTTCGCCGTGAAGGATATTGTTGTCGTTCTGTGTGTTGCAACGGTGATTTTTCTTCTTGAGGTTGCGATGGTGGAATTTCAAGTTTACGTATAGCATCTACAAGTCTATCGTATTTTGTATCGTCCCTGCTGATTTGTTTTTTATTTTCACGTATACGATACGAATATTTGATAAAATTATCATCTGTCATAGAACCGTGTTCTGGGTTTAAAGACACATCTCTTCTAATCAATCCTAACAGTATTGTCTCAGGTAATTTCTCTTCTGGTACATTTTTAAGAAGTTCAATATAATCCGGCGTAAATCTTTTGGCGGGGTCAGTAATTCTCCCTGTTACTCGCTTACCAGCAGGTACTGACACAACAACTTCATCGGGTGGAGGCGGGGGTTTAAGTCCAGCTGAAATATCCTGTAAAATTTTCCTTTGCTCTATTAAAGCCTCTTTGGTAACAGCTGCGGATTTTTCAGTAGCTTTGGTCACGGGTTTAAATAATTCCTCCGTAGTCTCTGCAAAGCCTTCCCGTGCTTGCTGTCTTAGTTGTAATTTTTGTCTGACACTATCACGGACAGGAAGAAATTTCTGAATTGCTTCGAGACGTTCTCGAGCTAATCTAGTCGTATGTGCTTCTCCAATATTTGCCATTATTTATTTGTCAATGATTTAATTCCGCTAACATAAAAATGTTTTTCCTTGGAAACTCATTTCCCAGAGCAGCAGAGGGGATGGACCCGACCCATGGATTTTTCAATAACGACCCCGCCACGGAAACTGTTTCAGATTTATTGAAGTAACCCAAGTTGTCAGTGCAAACTCAACGAGTTTGTCCCTGGAAACTCTTCGAGTTTTCGGGGGACATTTTTTTTTGTCCTGTATTCTGAATAGAAGGGTTTATTTCGTCGAAATAAGCCCTCTATCGAGGAATAGTTTCCTGGAGGGGTTTATTGTGCAAAAAGTTTCGGTCTGTACAGCCCCTCTGCTGCTCCAGGTGTTAGACTAATAATATAGGAATTAACATAGAATAAGCAATAAAGCTAAGAAAACTGTGTAAATGATTTTACTTGGTATACTGTGGGATTCAGACTTGGGTTCAGTTACAACTATCCTTGTAATTGTAATTGAACATCACCAGTATGGTGTAATTGTAATTGCAATTAAACAGTCCTAACTTTGAATACTATTGAAATTGTAATTGTGACTGACACCTGTAATCCCATTATAATTGTAACTGACAAAAGTAATTGAACCCATGTTTAATGTGTACAGACATCTACCATAGTCCTACTGTTAATAAGAGCATCCCATTAAACACACATCTTTTATCTTAACAGCTCAAAAATATATACTGGTTTTGGCATATTAAGTTCATCACATAAGTTTAATATTGCTAAATTTCAGGGTGACAGTAAAGTAAGAGTTTACTTTAGCCTGATACAGATGCAACTTTAAAGTGCTGTTCTATTCCTCATGACAAGACATTGTTACGGAATGTCAGTATGTCAAGTAAACATTACATTTTTGTCAGCTGAGTTTCTAGTGTACCAACAAGTTTTGATATTAAACAAATCGGCCTTTCTGAGAAGTTCGCATAAAGTTTTAGCCAATAAAAGATGTACAAAAGTGTATTTAGACTGGGTTTAGTAATTTAGCCAAGTCTGTGTAATGACTGAAATCTTGTAACCAAGAAAATAGAGTCAGATATTATGGAATGAAACTTTGTTTGAAGTCACTGAACCAAAATAAGGACTTCAAAGCTGAGTTAAATGCAATGTAATTTGTATTGAAAATGCCTAAAGGCATTGCATACAGTACATGTACACAATATCAAAATTAATAGATGTAGACCATTTAGTTAGTACTGACAACCGATATGGCTGGTGGCCATTTTGAAAATATTGTTATTTCTACTCTTCATGGATAGATTGATATTATTGACTTGGGATTTTTTACTTGAAGACTTGTTATGATATCTGTTTGGTTAAAGTGAAACAGATGAGAGCTCCAATATGGCTACCAGGATAGCCATCTTGAAATTCTTTCTACTCCTTAATTGAAAGTGACATTGACATGGGTTTACACTAAAATATGTCTTATGATATTTTGTTAGTTCTAAATAAAACTGGTGCCAATCTTAAATCCAGTATGGTTGTAAAATGATATTTTCTTGGTTTCCTGTAAAATTACTTTTGGTCTAAAAAGCAGCAGTCCTTAGAATGACTCTTGTTTTGCATCTGAATGGGAATTTGAAACAAAACTCCACTCTTACATCCAGGATAATCTGTTTCAGTTTGTTTTTGTATTATAACCTCTGTGATCTAGAAAATTGCTGATGATTTTCAGACTTTCCAAAACTTGAAGCTGCAAAATTTAATCTACCAATAGGTATCTTGTCATATTTATTTTGTCATGGTGATTTTAAAAGAAGTACATGAATTCTGTTTGGAATTTACAAGTTCAGTTCTAAACTCAGAAATATAATTCCAAGCTAATAATAATAATAATATTAATAAATAAGTAAATAAATAATACTAATAATAATAATGCTAATAATAATAATACTAATAATAATGTGTGTGATTTGGATGTTTAATGTAGCTTTAACAATTTTTCAGTCATATCGCTTTCATGTCTGTAGTATGGCAGTTTATAGTAATGTCTAGCAGTGGGACAGCATGTTGCAGACATGTAACATGATGTCCCACCAAGTCACATTATTTTGACACCAGGTTAAACAGTCCTGACACTAACCTCTTGATGCTGAGCACCTAGTGAGGCAGCTGTTAGTACCGTCTTTATATTAGTCTTTGGTATGACTTGGCTGGGGATCAAACCCATGACCTCCTGCACCCAAGGTGGACGCTCTAACCACTAGGCCACCGGAGTGGTAAATAATAATGATAATAATAATAATATTGAGTCCTATTAGCTGTTATGTATAATAAATTATCAGGTACTTCTCCATAGATTCTGAAGTGTCATGAATTCCTATTTCATGCAACAAATTGGCTCACTTGTAAATAGTTAAGAATCTGAGATAACTTAATACTTAGATAAATAATTTAAAGCTCAAATAACTAAACTTAAAATTCACAGGAAGAGTTCATCTGCTTTTATAATGAGAAATTTGGAAATTGATATTTAATGATTGTGAAATTTTGTAGATGAAATTCCCTGTTCAGATTTTAGCTCTGTAAGCTCCTTATCTGTGGAAACCACACATCCCCACTCCAGCACATACAGCTTTAGAGATGCCCCCTGGACACCACACATCCCCATCACAGCACATACAGCTTTAGGGATGCCCCCTGGACACCACACATCCCCATCACAGCACATACAGCTTTAGGGACACTCCCTAATATTTTCTAAAATTATAGGCTTTTATGTCACTGTCACCATTTATCCCTGACCATTATTTGATGATCGGGTATTTTATCTACAAAATAAAAATAATTTGGAAAGCATATTTCAATCAAGATTTTTCTTTGTTTTATGTTAGTTTCCATTTCTTTTGTTATATGGCTAATCCAGAATAGATTTCTAGGTCATTCTCATTTCCCTTCATGCATGAGCCTGTTTGGCTGGAATCCTTGTATTTTCCCCTTTCAAATCAATAAGTGACCTTTTTCCCAAAGGTCTGTTAAGTTTTGTTAATTTTGTCCTCATGATGTGGTACTTGTGGTATTTAATTTGTTGTACATTCTTAACTCCTTTTTTCTTGCAGGGGATTTAGTTTTCCAAATCAAATCAGTACTTACAAGTAAAAAATGTATGCGTGTGTGTTGCACAGTGTTAATGCATGCATGTGTTTTTTTAATTATTTATATCTTCCATTATTTTTAATTTTTTCTTTCTTTTATATACTATTTTAGCTTGATATTCTGAGATCAAATGATTCTTTGCATGGACATGAATGAAAACATGGTTGAAGACTTATACCTTTAAGACTTGATATCATGAAATGGACTGAAAATGTTTTTGTTGAACTTGATGGAAAACTTGGTACAGTGACTTTTTCTATTTTGGGTTTTTATGGATTTAAATGTACTGTCATGCATTGGGACTGAAAACATGGTCAGTACTGTTATAGCTTTTGAGGCAAAGGTCTTAAGAAAGATTTAAAGCATTTCTTGTAGTGACTTGATTGAAAACATGGTAGTACATGTATGGAGAAATATCTCTATTTGGTGATAAAAAAATTGATCAAGATTGCTCAGTTCATGAGTTGGATTGTAAAATAGTCATATTAAAATTTGGTAATGGAACCAAAGGTGGTTTTGGCATGGATTTAATTTAAACACGGTGGTAGTAAAATTATGGTGGTAATAAAACTTTAGTCTTTAAACACACCTACCTCTTAAAGATATATATATATATATATATATATATATATATATATATATATATATATATATATATATATATATATATATACTGTCCTTCCTCTGACTTTAGTTACTTTTCTTAAGTTTGGTTGAACTTAAGTACAAATTGCTTTCCATATCTACTCATTTCCATGTTTTTCTCAATTTTGATTAAAACAAATTATTTGGGTGATATTTACAGTGTTTTGCTGTTCTATTTAGATGGAGCAACCCTGCTAATGCAACTGCCTTGGTCATTTAGATTCCCCTGAAAAGTTACATGAATTAGTTTTCTTCATTTTGATATGGCTGAGCTACAAATTGCTTTCCTAATTTACTAATTCTATTCTGCTACATTCATTATATATATATCCTTGTATCCATACTTTAATTTGGTGGTTTGTCTTTACTTGTCCAAATGTCTTTTATCCATACTTTAATCAGGTGTTTTGTCTTTACTTGTCCAAAACTCTGTGTTAAGACAATGGTATAGTTGTGTTCTTTGTCGTCTGTAATTCACATTGGATTATAACACGCATTTTATCATCCTGCTGGTTCTTACACAGAGAACATGTTGGTTCCATTTCTCAGTACATGTCCTTTCTTTATAAAAGCAGATTCCCTCCCCTTCCCATGCTCCTTTTCTGGGTAAATTCCAGGGAATGTTGATAGCTTTATTGCAGACCAATGTGCAGGTATGGCTATCCATGGATAATTTATTCCTTTCAAAGATTTTGTTATCCTATAAGTTTATCAGTGGAGACCCAAGTCAAATCCAGTGCAGAAGGCATTGATGTGCCTACGCTGGTCCATGTAGAGATAATGTGCCTACGCTGGTCCATGTAGTGATGTGTCTATGCTGGCCCATATAGTGATGATGTGCCTATGCTGGTCCATGCAGTGATGATGTGCCTGTGCTGGTCCATGTAGTGATAATGTGTCTATGCTGGTCCATGTAGTGATGATGTGCCTATGCTGGTCCATGTAGTGATGATGGTCAGGGTAGTGATGATGTGTCAACAGTCTTTTGTTGGATCACAATAATACAATCCAAGACATAACTCCTTATTTGAAATTTCACTAAAAATTCAAGTCTCGATTTCCAAGAATGTTATTTTTGAAGAGCAGTTAGTACTTCCACAGAAGAATCACTTGAATTAAGTAATTTGCATAAACAAATTCCCCCCAAAATGAATTACAGGATGCAACATAATACAACTGATTCTGCTAAGATCTAACAGCACAAATTAATAATTTCTAGAAAGCTAAGATAATATAGTCCCCTACTTGACCTCTGGTCACAATTAGGATTTTCTAAGACTATTACCTGATGAAAATTAACCCTCTAGAAACTTCTTAATGTTTACAAAATAAAATCTTAGTTATAATTAGAAGGTCTGTTATTAACATTATAATGTAGAATATATCAGGTAGGCCAGGTACATGTATATTGATAGGGAAATTCCAATAACCTAGACCCAAACTCAAATAAATATGTGTACTTCTGTTAATAATGATCCTAATATTAAACCCATACACATTGAGGACATTTTAGGTAGGTATCATTTATAAAATTTAAACAAAATCAATAATTCAGGTGAAATAGAAAATGAACTTGATTTTGGACAAGGTCAAGTCCAGCACACAATATTACATTATTAATAGCATATATTGAAATTAAAAAACCCAACTAACAAACAAACATTGCAAACTAAATATACATAACATCAATATCATATAGTTGATAATTATCAAATTTTTTTTTTAAAGTTATATGATTGTAACTTCGCCCTCTTATAAAGAGGGGTGGTTAATTGGGTTTGGCTGAGTTATCCAGATTATGACCTCTCTCGATATTATAGCCAGGCGGGAGTTAAAGAAGAATGGAATTTCAACAGAGAATTTAGTGAGAATACTGGGAAGAAATAAAACAATACGAGCCCCTTTGACAAGAAAATAACAAATTTAATCAGAACAAATTAACGGTAATTCAAATTCAAGTTAGATTATATAGGCAGAATTTAACAGGTGTGTCCAATTTGGATTTATGACATCATCATAACAAGAGGTGAAAGAGCGCAATAGCCATGATTAATTGCATCACCTTCAATCACTTTGACCGTATATCAACGTCTCCTAGTTCATCCTAACAGCTCTAGGTTCTGTCCCTTCATGGACTTCTTGGTCCTTTTTCTCTGACCTCCTTCCTTCTTTCTTTTCCCATATTCTGGTCTTCGGACTCATCCTTATCTCCAAAAGCTGTTCCTCGTTGCTGCTTTTCTTTCAGGACTTCTGCGTCCCAGCACTAAACATGCCTTTCCTTTTATACAACGACCACTGGTCCCTTTCTTGTTTCATGAGGAAAGCACTAATCTTTAGGTTTCCACGGAGTTGAGACAAAGTTTCATCTCGTAGGAAATTTCCAGACTAAAGAATTTACACTGGGGTCATCACTTTAAAGTCAGATTGCTCTAAAGTGTACGCCCTAATTTATTCTACCCAATTGTAGTCAAGGGTCCCTAATCTTTCCCAAAGAAATAATTACTTTCATCAGATTTAGACAGCTCAGAATCTATGTACGACAGTGCGTGACAATTTTCCCTTTGAAAATATGATAAGTGGACATAGGTTCCTACCAAGCAGTTATGGTCAGTAGCTCAAATGTTTACTTCTAAAGACTGTTTAAGATACCCCGGTCCATTTCACTGGTTTGGAAATATTGTTCATTTGAAGTTTACACTGACGTGGTGGTAGATGAACGATGAAAGTTCAGAGTGACCCTTCACAAAGACTTTCCTGGCTTAACTGTGATAAGACTTTAATTGCTAAATGTATTCAACTTTAAATTTTCAGTACTTCAAAATTCGACACTTCACAATGATACTGAGTCACATAAATACGCATTTGTATCATAAGAGGTTTGAATACCCTTTTTTTCATTTGTGTGTGTTTTTGAAATTTGAGTACAGTTTTGTAAATTCATTTTTGTGTGGTTGTTATTCCTAATGCTTTTACTTGTTGTTTTTAAAGGTTCTGGTGGTAGTCCAAGGTAAATTCCCGATTTATTTTCCCTGTTGAAAATATTTCTGTCTTAGAATGGTTTATTTGTGATGCTTTAACAATTTCACTGTATTTTTTCATTGTTTCTGAATATGATGATGTGTCTTGTATAAAATTAGTGCAATAATCTGAATGTTACATTATTTTATTTCACATAATGTCGGAGATTTTGATTTCTCTTGTACTAATTTCTTGTTATAAGGTTTATTCATGGTCCCTATCACATACATGAATGCAGAGTGCACACAACCCTCAGCTACTTAACTCATTTTTCTGAAATTTCGGATTTCTCCAACCACTGCTTAGTTCACCCAATCTAAGGTTTTGTGCAGCCTCACTGCTGCTGAGTGTTAGCATATCAACTGCTAAGAATACTGAGGCTGGTTACTAAGCTGACTACTAATGCATCATTATGATCCTTGTTGTCTCATTTAAAATTGCTTGTATCTAATGTTGAAACTGGACTAACGTCAATAACTGATCCATTTTCTAAGATTGATACAGTACATTCTTCTTTATTGCTAGCATTACACACTTCAAACTTGCTCACATCTGAATGGGAATCCATATTTGTTTATCTTAACTTCCCACATTTCTTAAAGTGTGGAAAAGCCCTTTCCGGGTGTCTAAATTTAACTTATTATGTTCCAGACTTACATTGAAATATTTGAGTAAACAGCCCTGTCATTGGTTATGATAATCACACATGTGTAAACTTCGTACATGATAACCAATCAATGTTCATTTAACATAGCGGTAATGGGGTATTCATCTGTGCAGCACAAGAATTTCGAGTTGTGGATTATACGCGCGTATATGTCACTGGGAAGTAAAGTAGTGTTATCAACACCACTTACAAGCATCAGTGGGGTTGAAGAGTTATTTACAGTTTGATAGACATATGTTGGGGAAATTTTTGAGCTCAGACTGATTATATAGATAGCAAGCATCTGCAAGTAAGTTGGGTCTAAGGATGCAGATTTCTTTTGATGTATGAAGAGCACATTAACTTGGGACCAGAGAACAATTAATTAGATTTATGGTGACAGGTGCTTGTTTAATCGCTATACTGTAATGACGTCTAATGTCTGTGGTGGAAGAGGAAGTGATTCTTAATTATGTCTTCGTTTACTTAGCCATTAGACAACTAGAAAATGAATGGTTAACTTTTGATTTTGTCAGACGCTGAGTTTTTCCAGATCTCTTGTTTGGAATTCTGTAAGTCATGCTGACCGCAATTTTGGTGCCATGTTATAAAAGGTGGTAAATAAAGTTAATCTTGATTGGTTACGCTAAATAAGGGGTGTGGTTCCCACACAAAAATCCTTAGGGTTAAATTGCCCTAATCCAAAGAAATCTAGCCGGCCTGCAATTTTCCTGCAAGAGTGAAAATATAAGGGACTCTGAGACTGAATTTGGAAAAGATTCTCTCATAAAATATTGATCAAAGGGACCGGATGTCTGGAAAGTCAACGGAAACAGTTTTGGCTGTAGAAGCAAACAAAGCCTGAAAGCACATGGTATTTGTGTCAGTTTGATGTAGTTCATTGATACCAATATAATGGTTTGCTTGAATTTATTTGTTTATATTTGCATGAATGTATTCGTTTAAATTTGTAGATCAGTATTCTTGATATGCGTATAACTATGTTGGGTTCAGATATCTGAATTCGTACAATGATCTTTATATAAATTCACGAATTGTTTGAATTTGTCGTCTTGTTTGTGTAGGAACTGCGTATTGTAAGATTTCGTACATTACTTTAGTTGATATGACTTATGAGAATCCATAGAATTCACTGATATTAGATGATTTTATGTTTTCTAAAGACTTGAATGTGGGTATTCGCTGAAAATGACATAGTTAAGCCATGTATTATGTAATGAATTTCATTCATTTGTGTAATTGAGACGAGAATGGAAGTGTTATGTCTCATGTAATGACAATGGGAATCGGTAATGAGATAGCCATTAGGAAGTACATTAATCTTGTCAAACTAGGTTTGTTTATGGTCTGCCATGTTTAGCTTGACAGACAGCCTTTGATCTGTTTGAATTCCAATAGAACGATATATGACACAATGAAAGGGGAGTAATGATCTGTTCACAGTAAGACAACTGACATAATATTTAGGTTGTCTCTGTTTATTTTGCAATTGATAATAGCTCCACGGACATATGCACTGAAGTATCACTGACGTATCCACTGAAGTGCATACTTACACAGCCACCTACCCACACAGTATATCATGTGCATTAACAGTAAATTGGAGAACATTATTTCGATATTTTATTTGACAAGCGCCTACTCGGTACGTATATAACATGAGGTTGTAAAAGGCACATTTCTTCATGAGCATTTTTAAAAAATTAATAATGTGATAACATTTTTTGTACTGTGATGGGGAAAAAAGCCCCACTTATTCAGCAGTCATTGAACTCACTTATACCTAGTGCTGATATTTCTGTGATTATACTAAGACTTCTTGTGATAGAAACTACCCTTTATGTATGGCCCCAAGTGGCCGAGTGGTCTAAAGCGCTCTCCATTACGGATCACTGCCATCTCACCTCTGTCTGCGTGGGTTTGAGTCTTGGATTCGGCTAATGTGAGAAAGCTTGCCAGTAGCTTCTCGTGGGTCGGTGGTTCTTTCCGGGGTTTTCCTGGGTTCTTCCTCCACCATTAATGCTGGCTGCCATATATAGCATATCGTGTGCTGAAAAATGGCATTAAACCCTACAACAACAACAATAACTATCCTTTATACATTATACCCCAGGGTTTTAAAAAGCCATATTTCCAGATGAATATGTTTAAGTTTAAAATGATCAATCTCATAAAAGTGAAAAGCAATCACACACCCCACCCCACCCCGAATAAAGTAGTACAGTGGTTATATTCACTGAATATCGATAAATGATACCTTGAATTTAACACCAGTCTTCATGTAAGGATCAGATATATATTCATAGATTTCTCATGAACATTCATACCATGCTTTTGAAACTTAGTTATGTCATTGCTGCGCATAAGAACTAACATAAGGTAACCCAGATGAAGGTTAAAAGTATATATTTAGGAAAAACAATTACAGTCAAAATTTAGAGTTATGTCCCTTTTATTTAGTGTTGGTACAATAGTAATTTGTTTTATTATGACAGTCATTATGAGGACATTTGTTGTCACATAGTATTATAATTGAGATGAGCCAGATCTGGATCATGAAGGTGGTACTTTCACACATGAATCATTGGAAAATCTCGCTCACTGTACACACAAATGAAGGTCAGTCATTTGGGCACTTTCATATACATATTCCATGAAAATCACGCTCACTCATGACTTGAATAAAGGTCAGTCATTTTTTATTCATCCAGCACTAATTTGACACTGAAATATTTGTATTCACTGTCCACAAGTTTATTTCCAAGACACCCCCAAACTAGAAAAATTTACATTAGATACTACATTTTAACAGGGGCCCCGAGTGGCCGAGTGGTCTAAAGCGCTTACTGTTACAGATCACTGCCATCTCACCTCTGTCTGTTTGAGTCTCGGATTCGGCTAATGTGGTTATGTGGGAAAGCTTGCCAGTAGCTTCTCGTGGGTCGTGGTTCTTTCCGGAGGTTTTCCGGGTTCTTCCTCCACTATTAATACTGGCCGCCATGTATAGCCTATCTTGTGCTGAAAAATGGCGTTAAGCCCTATAACAACAACAACAACATTTTAACATGCCAGTCAGATTTCATCATCAGTGATAGAACTGGACAGCAAATGTTATCATCACGTAACTTGATTAGATTTCAAGTTGGAGGGTGAGTTGCTATTATAGGCAGGGGGGAGGAGGGAGGGGGACTTCCCCCAACGGGGATACGAGTTTTGTGTTAAAGTAGCTGGTTATAAAGTGAAAGTAGTGGGTGAATCAGCTGGCTCCAGGCTGATAAGGACAACACTGACCAACATCTTACTTTATGAGAGTTTATCAACTACATAAACTGAATAAAGCTCAAGTTCTCTCTGGTGGTTATTTTCAACTACATAAAATTACACAGCATTTCTTTGACACTGAATTGAAAGGATAGGAGGAGAGTTCCACTGCTGTTCAGAAGATGGCATTGGTATTACCACAACTTTCATTGCCTGTGTATAATATAATAAGCAAATACATATTGTTATATTAAAAGAATAGAAAGAAGAAGAACAACAGTACCGATATGGAACTATTACTTAATAAGAAAATTAGCAATTTAGTAACTATAACAACAAAATATTGATAAGGAACTAATACTTAATAACAGCAATACAATTAGGAACAACACCAACGGTATTGATAAAGAACAAACAACAACAATAACAACAGTATTGATAAGGAATTAACACCCAGTAACAATAACAACAATATTGATAAGGAACTAACATATAGTAACAACAATATTTCTGATAATTACAGGAATATGAATGATGATGATGGTGAATAGGCATTAGTAATACTCTTAAAAATATTCATTTTGATCCATGTATATTTGTACAGTAATATATAAGGGACCTATCCTTAACAACACATGATTGCTTTATGTTGTAATAATAATTATTATTAGTGTGGTTTTAGTTGTTCTACACAGCATGAATCTGTTTAGTTTCTACATGTCCTTGTTAGTTAGTCAATATGATGTACTTGTTAGTCACTCCGTATACAAACACGCATGCATACAGACAGTTCAGATGTTTAAGGGTATGAATAGGCAATATACAAACACACGTGTTTAAACAGTTCAGTAGTTTAAGAGTATGAATAGGCAATGTAAAAACATATGCATAGAGAGGGTTCAAATGTATACCAGTATGAACTGGTGTAAAATACAAACAATCACGCAAACAGTTGCATTCATTCCCACACAGAAATAGAAATGATTCTCACTTACTTTACACTAAATTTCAAACATCTAGACTCAGAATAGTAATCGGTGGGTTTGCAAAATATCCCCTTTAGCCAGGTGGCTTTTTGATGCAGTGAGCCCTAATTGGTCTATGCGAGAGATGAAGTAAAGAAGGAGTGCAAGACTTGGAAAGGGAACTATGTACAATTCTGAGTAAAAATATTACACGTACCTGGCCAAAATTTGTGTGATAATATGGTATGGGCCTGCATTGGTTTTGTATTGCTCATTGATGAGAAATGTTTCTTAGGAGGTTGTTAATTTTAGTTTCCGACCTAATGGTTAGAGCATCTGCCTCGATGTGGGAGGTCACTAGTTCGAACCCTGGCCGAGTCATACCAAAGATTATAAACAATTGTACTAACAGCTGCCTTGCTAGGTGCTCAGTATTAAGAGGTTACTATTAGAACTGGATGGCCCGGTGTCAGCATAATGTGACTGGGTGGGGCATGATGCTACATGTCTACGGCATGATGTCCCAGTCCTAGAAATCACTATAAAATGTCACACTGCAGACATCATAGCAATATGACTGACAATTTTTAAAGCTACTCTAATAATCCAAATCACACACACACACGCACACATTTTAGTTTACCTGGCATCAGAGTAGAAAACTCATTTGTTGTTTTTAATTAAACTTTATATAAATGGTTTCTACAACATGCTCTACCAAAATCATGTTTTTAATGATTTTCCAAGTAACTTTATAGCTTCACAGAAAACAGGATTAAAATGTATTTTTGACCACAACAAAAGCTAATATGCCCTTTGTGATACAGTCTTATTAGAATATTTCTTAAAAACATGTTTTACCAAGTTCCTTTTTGTTGTTGGTGTGTTCCTTAACAACCACACGCTTCCAGAGCAACAAATTGAAGATAGGCTTATAATGTCTTATCCAAATCAGCTGGTTCAGGTTTTCCCAAATTTTATAGGATTAATGTTTCTTTGACCGCAAGTAATAAAAATTGCATTTTGGTGACCTAATTTAGAGTTCTGTTAAAAAAATGCAGATGGAAATACCGGTAGTTGCCTTTCTTTCTTCATCTCAAAAGTGTTAGAAAACTTTTTGAAAACATTTTGTACAGCATGTTTTATGACAGTTGTATCAAGGCTGATTTTCTAGACCTCTCAAGCATAGATTTTGTTTTATTCCTTGGCAACTAGGTGAGAAATAACACAATTACAGGACCACTTAGTTTTATAAATAATATTGTCTTTTACAAGCCTGCACTTGGTTATATAAATAATATTAGCTTGTACAAGCCTACACTTGGTTATATAAATAATATTGGCTTGTATAAGCCTACATGTTCACCATAGTTAATATATTTGTGTGATAAAATGTCTAAGCTCTCAGCTGGTCACTGTTTAAAACCAAAGTTGAAATGGCACAATCTATCAATTCCTGACTATCAGAGTGTAGGCAGGTAAGTGCAATCCATTCATCATGTATTTGCACAGTGTTATGCTTGTACTGCATTTGAGCTATTGTATCGGAACATCTGGTGAATTGGTGTAAATTTGTATTGAACATAAACAGACATGCAAATACTGTATATCGCTGAAATATATATATATATATATATATATATATATATATATATATATATATATATATATATATATATATATATATCTTTAAAAAATTGTCTCCATTCAAAAACATAAACCCACCTGTCTTCTCTAAATACTTGACATATGACACTAAATCATAAATTAAAATTTCAGTGACTTTGTAGCATCATTTGTTATTGATGTGTGGATGTTTGAGGGGTATAAAGGTTTTTGCATGCAGGCAAGGCAATGGGTGAACTGATTTGCAATTACAGAACTATGTCAGTTTTTATTGCAAATGAGCCAGTTTAATTTACCAGTAATCAAGTCTTGAAATATGCAGAGGTAAATGTCGTGGAATGATTTTGTCAATTATAATAGAGTAATGTTGTTTGTGTTCCTCATAAACGCCTGTGCCTCAAGTCAGTTATATGAGCAAAATTTTAATTTTTGATGCCGACTGCAGGATAATAATGTATCACAGACCATTTTTATTTTGTACATTATGTTTTGCCATAGTACCAAGGCTTTCTTCCCTTTGTCATCTAGGGTGGCCAAATACAGTCAAGTGTAGACGTAGAAATTCCTCCACCTGGACCGGTTGCTGAGGACTCTGAAGATGACAAACAAGGTAATGGTAACTACACAACAATATTACACGCACACATACAGGACTCGGTAGATTTAGGCTGTAATGACTTGTACAGGTTTGCTTATATTAGGTACATTCCTATGACAAAATGCTGTACAAAATAGTGTTTGTTACAAATGACCATCATAGGTAATTTATACTGGGAATACATCAATTTGTAAAAATGTTGACATCCATCATTACAGTATAATTAGTATAGGTATTCTAGTTTGAATAAAAAACTATGTAGTGAGAGAGAGAGAGAGAGAGAGAGTTGTGCTATACCAGGATCATACAGTACAATGCTTGATAGCATTAAGTGAATTTTTAAATATGAAGAGATGTTGCCATCCAGTTTAAAACTTTTAAAAATTATATTACCTGCATGATATTTAAACATTTATTTAATGTTATCAAGTATTCTACTGTATGATCTAGGGATAGCACATTTCATTCTGTTTGGTGTATATAAATTTCTCTAACCTGTATGATAATATTATTTCTTCACAAAAGATAATAATCTCTATGTACCTTGATTTCTGTCATAGGAATCTGCAGTGACTATATTTAGATGGGAATCTATTACTACGTCGATATGTGTGAGTTTGCTAAACATGATTTCATATGCAAGGGACTTTGTAGCATCATTTGTTGGTGACCGCTCTCGGGTGGCCTAGTGGTTAGAGCGTCCACCTCGGAAGCGGAAGGCCGTGGGTTCGATCCCCGGCTGAGTCATACCAAAGACTTACAACAATGGTACTAACAGCTGCCATGCTTGGCGCTCAGCATTAAGAGGTTAGTGTTAGGACTGGTCAGCCTGGTGTCAGGATAATGTGACTGGGTGGGACATCATGCTACATGTCAGCGGCATGATGCCCCAATGCTAGACGTCACTTTAAACTGTCACACTACAGACATCGTAGCAATATGACTTAAATGTTTTTAAAGCTACGTTAAAAATCCAAATCACACAAACACACACACACACATGTGTTGGTGAATGTGTGGATGGTCGAGAGGTATAAAGGTTTGTGCATGCAGGCTAGGCAATGGGTGCCATAATCTCAATAGAGTATGAATTAAAAAAATATCTAACCTGTATGATAATACTATTTCTAAGTGTGTGTGTGTGTGTGACATGGCAATAAATGATGACATGCTGCTTCCTTGATAAATTGTCATGCTATATTTTACATCATGCCCATTCCCCTACTCTGATATCATTATATACATATCATAATGGTTGTGCCAATAAGGGAAGTGACTAATCTAACACCAGACATGAAATAACAAGACATGGTTAGGGAATTGACTTACATTACATAGCAACAGAATGAAATGACAAGACTTGTTGAATAGCTTACTTTACAGGGCAAAGAACATGAAGTACCAAGACTTGAGATTTGGATTTTTAATGTGGCTTTCACAATTTTACAGTCATGTTGCTATTACATCTGCATTGTGACAGTTTATAGTGATGTCTTACATTGTGCATCATCCTGCAGACATGTATCATGTCCCACCCAGTCACATTATTCTGATGTGAGAAAGCTTGCCAGTAGCTTCTCGTGGGTCGGTGGTTCTTTCTGGGGTTTTCCCGGGTTCTTCCTCCATCATTAATACTGGCTGCCATATATGGCCTATCGTGTGCTGAAAAATGGAGTTAAACCCTACAACAACAACAACAACACATTATTCTGACACCAGGCTGACTAGTCTTAACACTAAACTCAATGCCGAGTGCCTAGTGAGGCAGCTGCTAGTAACATTTTTCTAAGTCTTTGGTATGATTCAGCTGAGGTTTGATCCCATGACCTCCTGTATAAGGCTGATGTTCTATCCACTTGTGACACAGGAGCAGTCAACTAGACTTAAGAAAGAATTATCTTACTGTACCTGTCAATACACATGAAATAATAAGACTCAGAAAATGGCTTATTTTACACAGCAGCACATGAAATAACAAGATACAGAATGTGGCTTACTTTACACAGCAACACATGAAATAACAAGATTCAGAAAGTGGCTTACTTTACCCAGCAACACATGAAATAACAAGACAGAGAATGTGGCTTACTTTACACAGCAACAGATGAAATAAGAAGACTGAGAAAGTGGCTTACTTGACATAGCAGCACATGAAATAACAAGATTCAGAAAATGGCTTACTTTACACAGCAACACATGAAATAACAAGACTCAGAAAGTGGCTTACTTTACACAGCAGCATATGAAATAAGAGGACTGAGAAAGTGGCTTACTTTACATAGCAACACATGAAATAACAAGATTCAGAAAATGGCTTACTTTACACTGCAACACATGAAATAACAAGACTCAGGAAGTGGCTTACTTTACACAGCAAGACATGAAAAAACAAGATTCAGAAAGTGGCTTACTTTACTTGGCAACATACAAGAAATAAAAAGACTCAGAAAGTGGCTTACTTTCCACAGCAACACATGAAATAAAAAGACTCAGAAAATGGCTTACTTTCCACAGCAACACATGAAATAAAAAGACTCAGAAAATGGCTTACT
Source organism: Sinohyriopsis cumingii (assembly GCA_028554795.2). Taxonomy (NCBI): domain Eukaryota; kingdom Metazoa; phylum Mollusca; class Bivalvia; order Unionida; family Unionidae; genus Sinohyriopsis; species Sinohyriopsis cumingii. The sequence goes on from CM068833.1 coordinate 31,908,878, forward strand.
TTACACAGCAACACATGAAATAACAAGACTCAGGAAGTGGCTTACTTTACACAGCAAGACATGAAAAAACAAGATTCAGAAAGTGGCTTACTTTACTTGGCAACATACAAGAAATAATAAGACTCAGAAAGTGGCTTACTTTCCACAGCAACACATGAAATAAAAAGACTCAGAAAGTGGCTTACTTTACACAGCAACACATGAAATAAAAAGACTCAGAAAGTGGCTTACTTTACACAGCAACACATGAAATAAAAAGACTCAGAAAGTGGCTTACTTTACACAGCAACACATGAAATAAAAAGACTCAGAAAGTGGCTTACTTTACACAGCAACACATGAAATAAAAAGACTCAGAAAGTGGCTTACTTTCCACAGCAACACATGAAATAAAAAGACTCAGAAAGTGGCTTACTTTACACAGCAACACATGAAATAAAAAGACTCAGAAAGTGGCTTACTTTACACAGCAACACATGAAATAAAAAGACTCAGAAAGTGGCTTACTTTACACAGCAACACATGAAATAAAAAGACTCAGAAAGTGGCTTACTTTACATAGCAACACATGAAATAAAAAGACTCAGAAAGTGGCTTACTTTCCACAGCAACACATGAAAAAAGAAGACTTGGAGATGAATTGGCATGTTGTACATAATTGAAATAACAAGACTCAGTTAGGGAATTGGCTTAATTTACACAGCAACACATAAAGCAGATCACCAAATATATGAAATTGATGTGCATTCCTACAACTAATTCTGAGTTTATTTCATGATCTGATGGAAATGGCAGATACATGTTCTGATAGCCAGATCAATACGTATCTAGCACTGTATAATTACCAAATGGTTCATGTGTGAATACATATGAACACTGTATAATTACCACATGGTTCATATGTGAATATGCATCTAGCACTGTATGATTACCACATGGTTCATATGTGAATATGTATCTAGTACTGTATGATTACCACATGGTTCATATGTGAATATGCATCTAGCACTGTATAATTACCACATGGTTCATATGTGAATATGTATCTAGCGCTGTATAATTACCATGTGGTTCATATGTAAATATGTATCTAGCACTGTATGATTACCACATGGTTCATATGTGAATACGTATCTAGCACTGTATGATTACCACATGGTTCATATGTGAATATGTATAAGCACTGTATAATTACCACATGGTTCATATGTGAATATATATCTAGCACTGTATTACAACATGGTTCATGGGTGAATATGCATCTAGCACTGTATAATTACCACATGGTTCATATGTGAATACATATGAGCACTGTATAATTACCACATGGTTCATATGTGAATATTTATCTAGCACTGTATGATTACCACATGGTTCATATGTGAATACGTATCTAGCACTGTATGATTACCACATGGTTCATATGTGAATATGTATAAGCACTGTATGATTACCACATGGTTCATATGTGAATATGCATCTAGCACTGTATGATTACCACATGGTTCATAGGTGAATATGTATGTAGCACTGTATGATTACAACATGGTTCATATGTTATATATATATATATATATATATATATATATATATATATATATATATATATATATATATCTAGCACTGTATAATTACCACATGGTTCATATGGGAATATGTACTCAGACCGAATGCCTAGTATTAAAAAGCAGAATAATGTATTCATTTATAGAGGTAAGCTTTAAAGGTTTAGTTTTTCTGCAATGTTTGGTCTAGAATGGCAAATTCAGGTACTTTTGTCACCATATGAGTGTAGCTGTAGGAAAAATGTATTAGTCAGAAGAGAGACAGGTCAGAAATTCACAATTTCTACTATTTTTAGCTCTACTAGTCATAGTCCAGAACAAATTAATGGAATGGCATGTTGTACATTGTCTTTAGCACAAGTCATTACTGTTCATCTTCCTAAACCACTTGGACCATTGCCATGAAACTTGTACATTCGATCATCCTGTGGTCTGATGGTTCCAACCTAAACTACCTTGACAATGCCATGAAACTTGTACATAGGATCATCCTGTGGTCTGGTGGTTCCAACCTAAACTACTTGGACCATTGCCATGAAACTTGTATATTGAATCATCCTGTGGTCTGGTGGTTCTGTCTGAAACTACTTAGAAAATTGCCTGGAAACTTATACATTGGATCATCCTGTAGTCTGGTGGTTCTGTCCCAAACTACTTAGACAGTTGCCATGAAACCTGTACATTGAATCATCCTGTGGTCTGGTGGTTCTGTCTGAAACTACTTAGAAAATTGCCTGGAAACTTGTACATTAGATCATCCTGTAGTCTGGTGGTTCTTTCTGAAACTACTTAGACAATTGCCATGAAACCTGTACATTGGATCATCCTGTGGTCTGGTGCTTCCAACCTAAACTACTTAGACAGTTGCCATGAAACTTGTACATTGGATCATCCTGTGGTCTGGTGGTTCCATCCCAAACTACTTAGACAATTGCCATGAAACCTGTGCATTAGATCATCATGTGGTCTGGTGGTTCCATCCTTAACTACTTTGACAAGTGCCATGAAACCTGTACATTGGATCATCATGTGGTCTGTTGGTTCCATCCTAAACTACTTTGACAATTGCCATGAAACTTGTACATTGCATCATCCTGTGGTCTGGTGGTTCCGTCCTAAATGAAGGTTTTGCTGCTTGGACTTCCAGTATTGCCAATACCGGTACTACTGATTGAATGGATATATCAACATTTTCATTAAAAGACATTTTATGACAGTGCTGTCCAACCCGCGGGCTGGTTTTAAATGGCCCGCAAGAGCTCAAGCAGCAACACAGTAGTTGCTTTTCATTTTTCTGCTGCGGCCCTAGGCTTCAAGAAAAACATTTTTCAGTGGCCCGTGGAGTAAAAGAGGCTGGACAGCACTGTTTTATGATATCTAGTTGGTCATTAATCAAAATAATGCCAATCTAATATTCAATATAGTCACCATGGTGACCACCTCAGATTATTATGTAATCACTTCTTTTCCTGAAAAAAAGTCATATCACCATTGGGTTTACACTACAATAATTCACATTGGTCTTAAATTATTATGGTGCCAATCTAAAATCCAGTATGATAAACGTTGTAGTCATCTTGAAAATCTTGTCACTGTTTCCTAACAGAAAGTCCTATCAACATGGAACACTTATTATCATTGCTTGTTGTCCCAGATGAATATGCTATTGATCTGGCTTCCAGTATCACTTCCACAGTGGCCATCTTAAATATGTTATAATTGCTGCTCATTGTAAAGTCATATTGACATTTTGTTTTCTCCAGACGTTTTCTAGTTTGTTTTAAGTTAAAATGGTGCTGATCTAACCTGCATTATAGCTGTTTATTGGCTACTTTGAAAGCCTTTGATATTACTTCTCATTATAGATGGATGGTCATATTAGAATAGGGTTTTCAACTAAAGGTCTTATGATGTTGGTCTTAAATGAACATTGAGCTGGTCTGACAGCTGGTATAACCACCATGACAGCCATTTGAATTTTTTTGTTTTCATTACAATTCCTGAACAGCTTGTCATGTATATATATATACATGGTGTTTTCAGGAAATCATGACATTGACTTGATCCTTAATATAAATATTATCAGTAATGCATCCTGTTGTTTGCCACAGCGGCTTTTTATTTTAAAATCTTTTTATTGCTCAGAAATATCATGAGATGACCCTTAGCCTCATAGCATCTCTTGCTGTTTAGGCTGTTGATAAACATCTGCCAAAGGGACACAGTGCTAAGTACTCTAAACAGAACACCTGTTGACTAAATGACTCAGTGTAGTGCATGTTAAATTCATCATATGATTTATCCTATCCAATTTACCTTTTTGATACAAGAACATCTGATCTGTTTAGATGTATAATTTGTTTTCACAGGATAATTTTTATATGCTTTAAATTCTTGAGAAAACTCCTTCACCTTCAAAGCAGTAAAGTTGTGTTACCAACCGAAGCTTCTAAATCTACAGATCCATTGTGTTTTACTGCATCACTAAGTCATGCAGATTTGATAATTCTGTGACAGTTGCTGTTGCCTATATTGATATCAGAGCGTTGTGTTACCTCCTTATCCACATGATCTTTCGGAGCTCATGTGGAACTAAGGTGTCAGGAATGTCTGCTGTAGACAATCTATATCTTTTTGGCATACAGGAGGGTTGCAAGCACTGCAGCATGGTACATGTATACGTTCAGTTTGGTGGTAAGACTGATTCCTCTGTGGCCCCACACATTCCCACATAGTCTCCCTAAGGCTGAGGTGGCTGTGGCAATTCTGCTGTTGACCTCAATGTCAATGTTGAATGCTTGTGTGAGGATGCTGTCCATATGCATGAAGATGTTAATGGGCCTGGAGAGCTTTTGGCCGTCACTGGGATGCTTGGTTCAAAATATGGCTTCCCATGGGCAGGTTGGTACATGACTTTGGTCTTATTTGGTGCTGATTGTGAGGCTTTAGTTGTCGCGTGCCTCAGCAATCCTGTCCATGCGGGTCTGCATGTCTTCTTTTGAGCTGGTATTGAGGGTGCAGTCCTCAGTAAAGATGATTTTCCTGATGACTGTTTCGTTCACATTCGTGACTGCATGAAGTCATTTGGGATTAGAACAACTTACCGTCAGTCCTGTATCTAACAGGGTTTCATTTATCACTGTTTTGGAATACTTCTGCTAGCATGGCATAGACCATTATGCTGAGAGTGGGTGCACCAATGCATCCTTGTTTGATCCCGTTTGTGACTGGGAAGGCATCTGAGAGTTTGCCATCGTCCATTATGTGGGCCACCATGTCGTCCTGGAAATGATGAATGACCGTGATGAACTTGTAAGGGCGGCCAGATTTTGCCATGATTTTCCAAAGTCCATCTCCGCTGACTGTTCAATGCTTTGGTCTCTGTGTATGCAGTGGTTTTCTGCAAGCATTGTCTCTATCTCCTGGTTGTTCTCAACGAACAATCTACAAGTTTTTTAGTTTGCTATCCATAATCCTAGAGAAGCTTTTGGCAATTGAGCTATTTTTCAGCTTCATGATGTTAATTCTGTTTACAATCTTTTTACATTGGTAACGTCTCTAGGGCTGGACGTGAAGGTTGAATTTAGACACAATTAGCCTATGGTTCATCAAACAATCAGCACCACACAAACTAGATTATACTGTATTCAGTTATAATATATGGTATAGTTTACTGTTAACTTAGTGCATGCATAAAAGAAGTGATTTTATTTGCACTGCAAGAGAATGAAAATAAACTTTATATTTACACATTTGATAATTTCCTATTAAAATGTTAGTGTTCTCCTTTCTTGAATGAATGTTGTAAAATTTGATTCCAGGCTCAGTCATTCCTATGGAGATTCTTCGTATGGATGACAAATCCCTTATGTTGTACAAAGAGGCTTTGCGCGATGGAAAGGAGAAGGTTTTTAACATTCGAGTAATGGTGGTTGGGCAGTATGGTGTTGGAAAGACAACATTGACAAAGCACCTCCTTGGGCAGAAAGTTGATATATCAGAGAGGAAAAGCACCGAGGGAATCGAAGTACACAAACATTGTTGTAAAATCGATATGGACACTGGTGAATGGATAGTACAGAATGATGGTAGGCCATCATTTTCCATGAGCTTTACAATAAAAATAACACAAGAAATGTGCTATTCTTTCATAACAATGATGCAAAATTCCTATAATTCCTTGATTATTATGCAGATAGTCATTAAACTTTGGATATAGCTGAGGTAAGTTGTCTGATGTCAGCCTTCCATTGTCCATCTGTCCGTTAGCAGAAGTTCACTTTCTCTGCTCCACCTGAACTACGTGGAAGATTGACATGATCCTTTACATTACATATGCATCTCAAGTTCTAGTTGATCCTAAATGAATCTGGTGCTCCTTAGTAATATAGAATGGTTACCATAGCAGCCCTCTTGAAACAATATTGGTCTAGCTGCATTTTCTAAATGGATAGTCACATCAATTTAGGATTTTCACTGCAAGACTTATCATGATGTCTAGCTGGTCCTAAATGAAAAGTGCACCATTTGGTATCCCAAATGGCTACCACAACTGTCATCTTGAAAATGTTATTATTTCTAATACATCTGAACAAATCATAGGGGGTTTTCACCTAAGAATTCTTATGGATTCTAATTGGTATTAATAAAGTAGTGCTTAATTGATATACCATATGACCACTATGGCAGGCATTATTATTACTACTCTACGATCGAAAATCATATTAACAGTGGTATTTCCCCAAATAACTTATTATTGATGTCTAGTTGGTTCTAAATGAAAATTGTACCTGTCTATGTACAGTATGGCCATCATAGTAGCCAGCTTGAATATATTGTTATTGCTACTCCACCAGATGACTCATTATGATATCTAGTCCTGACTGAAAATAGTTGAAATTCCTTATCTCAGATATGGATGCCTCAATCGCAATTTTCACCAGCAGCTTCTCAATGGTGTCTGGTTTGTCATAATTGAAAATGGTGCTGATCTTGCATTCAGTATGGCTGCCACAATGTCTAATTTGAACATCATTTGACTCAAGAATATCAGAGACTCAACACTCAGATATGACAAGGAAGAACTGGTCTTATCTTTTTTCTGGAAAGTCTCTTTCGACAAGGGAACAACATACTCACTGATATATTATATCTTTGAACAGTGTGTGTGTATATGTGTATGCAGTTTGGATTGTTAAGGTTTTTTTAAAATTGTTCAGTCATATTGCTATGATGTCTGCAATGTGACAGCTTATAGTGATGTATAGCACAGGAGCATCGTGCAACAGACATGTTTATGCACATGTTTGAACAGGTTTATTAACGTACATATATAATTACTGGGAACAAATGCAGAACATGTGATGCTTGTGGTTTTATTTCATAAAGGATATGTTGGTGTTCAAAGCAGGTTGTGGTGTGGTAAAATCATTATACCGGGCACATATTGGTGTCAGCAGGCTGTGCCAAGTTAAAATCATGACAATATTTGAGATCCTTGTTATTTCACTCACGTGTTTATATGAATGTTTTATGAAAATTAATATTACAGCTACTAGTACTGGATTTTGCTCAACTCTGTTATTTTATTTTTTTCACCAGAACATGGAGATTAAATGGAGAGAAATTCATTGATATGTTTAGGGCCTGATGGTGTGAGTGTCAGACCTAAAAGTTCTTAGGGCATTTATTGGTGTTAGGATAAAATCTTGGATGTAGAACTTATTTGGGTTGTATGTTTAAAAGATAATGCACATTATCAGCTTCGAACAGGGCATTCCACTGACTTGAGACAGGGGTGACGCTAACCAGGTGAAGTGTGTGACTAAGTTCCCCCAAAAATGCAAAGTTCTCCTTCTTCTGTTAAGAAAGAAAAATAATTTCCCCCTGTGATATTTTACAGGAACATTGGGTGATCATAACTGTTGAGATGCTGCCTTGTCTTGGCCAGGTTAGTTCCATTGTTTTGTTGTATCTCAAGGCGACATGTAGGCATCAAGCCATCAAATAACTAGTGTTGGTATCTATTATGCCAACAAGCAAACTCTTGACAGGCATGATTTTTGATAGAAGATTGACCATTTACGCTTCCTAAGTAAGATATCAACTATTACTGCCCGATTTCTGTAAGTTATTGATGATAACAACATACAGACTTGTGTTTCTCACTGTAAACAATAGTATGTAAATATCATTTTGTGTTTTAAGAATAGAATTAGTGATGTGAACATCTTAACTTCCATGTATACATCATCTTCTACATAAAATTAGTTTGAAACGATAAGTGAACCAGTCATGGGGAGTAATGGTGGACATCACTGTGTCTCAGAAGGTATCACTTTATTTGATTGTTTACATTAATTAATAGGCAAATATATTCAGGAACAGATACAATTCATAGAAATAAGTCTCTAAATAGTATGATATTGGAGATTTAGCTTTTAAATGCAATTAAGTTGGTCAGAAACGTAGAGCAATGCTGGAATATTCAAGAGGCGCTGTAAGGTCAAAGATGTTTTTTGTCACCACTCCTTTTTGTGAAAACACCAAAAATAAACCTAACCATACTGATCTTTGAACGGCAACTTTTTGAAAAGTTTCTCTATAACTTCATGTCTAGTCTTCTTTAGCACGTCTTTGGGATACAACACTTCCGTTCTAAATCATACATTAGGTTGGAATGTTTATACAGCGGTGTAGAGTATGACTGATGAAATGCAAAGACAGTACAAGGCAATTAGTATAGAGTCTTTTGGAGGGTCATATTTTAAACCATAACTTAACTTGTTTAAATGGGGGTAGAGGAGGAATTTTCCCATTTTTTCTGAGAAAATCGGTTGCCAGTGTCACTGTTCTTCAGCCTTGCATAGTAGCAAAATATAATGCAATCTTGAGTTTAATCACCATCATGGCAACTCCATGACTTGAGATTGCAACAGTTAGATCCAAGGTTGTATGATCAGCTACTGATATTACTCAATGAATTTCCCAACTAGTAAATAATAATAGTAAATAATAATAATAACTTGTATTCAGTCATGCTTAGAATCATCTCACATAGTATTAGAATGTACAGTATTAATGTTAGTGATAATGAAATGTGTGAACAACCGAAGCAAGTGCAATATTGGATATTTAAAACAAGGTGTTTATCATAAAGTCCTATTATCTCGTTAAGACCAAAAAATTTATGCTTATTTTCTGTTAAGATTTGGGTAGAAAAGAAAGTTTTCTTGTTCTGTCTAGTCAAATAGAAGTTGTTTGAGATTGCATGAAGTCTGTACAGTAGCAGTGGGATGAAGTTTTGGACTTCCAGTGTTTGTCTGACCGTATGAAGTTAAGTCAAGTCTGCCTTAGATATAAAGAGAAGAAATTTAAAAGAATCCTTACAAAAAAATCTAGTATGGGATAGGAATGCTGATGATTTGACCAAAGGGAATCTGGTTCAGAAATGTATTTTTTCAGAAGTATTTATTTTAATGTGAGAAGAATGTTCATGTTTCTTGTAGCAACGGCTTGGGTCTGCCATGCATTTTGATGATGCCTCAGGCCCTGGAAGAAAGGTACCAGCTCATGTTGCGAAATTACATCATTTGACCTTAATGAGTTAAACATTTCAGCCTTATGTTTTGGGTTGTGTAGCTGTTAGGTAATGAAGAGTGTGGGATTCTGTTATGAACTTCAGAGACTGGAGTAAAACTCTTCAGATGATCTGGCGTTGTTTTGACCTTTATACATGAGAACTGTATCATTAGCACTACTGGTTATGGGAAGCATTTGTCATTGGTCCATTAGCACAAGTGTGAAATTGCCACTTCTCCTAATTGCGACTTGGAGTTTTGCTTTTGAAACACGTTCATCCATAAGGTATAGGTAGTCCTAAATTAAAATAAACTTACTCAGATGTCAGATATGGCTTCCATGGTGACCATCCTGAAAATCTTGTTTATGACTATGGTTAGTGAATGGATGCTCATGTCATCATAAGGTTTTCACTAATAGACCTTTTGTGATTACTAGTTGAAACTAAATTCATCCAGTGGCAGTTATGACAAAAATGTGTCATATTTCCACATTAACAGTTTGTCCTTTGAACATGGGTTTTCCACTAAATAACTTGTTATGATATATATATATATATATATATCTATCTATCTATCTATCTATATATATATATATATATATATATATATATATATATATATATATATATATATATATCTATATATATATATATATATATCAAATTGGATAATTGGTCCAACGTGAAGATCTGACCGCTCCGGTGGCCTAGTGGTTAGAGCGTCTGCCTCAGATGCTGGAGGTTGTGGGTTCGATCCCCAGCCGAGTCATATCAAAGACCTTATAAAAATGGTACTTACAGCTGCCTCGCTTGGTGCTCAGCATTAAGAGGTCAGTCTTAGGACTGGTTGGCCTGGTGTCAGGATAATGTGACTGGGTGGGACAAGATGCTGCATGTCTGCAGCATGATGCCCCAGTACTAGACATCACTATAAACTGTCACATTGCAGACATCGTAGCGAAATAACTGAAAAATTATTGAAGCTATGTTAAAAATCCAAAACACACACACACCTATGAGAAGATGGTGCCATCTGGCATATGATACTGTAGCTAGCAGACATTTGAAAAATCTTGTAGTTACTACTAGTTAAGGGGCTCCGAGTGGTCTAAAGTGCTCACCGTTACGGATTACTGCCATCTCACCTCTGTCTGCGTGAGTTCAAGTCTCAGGCTTGGCTAACGTTGGTACATGAGAAAGTCTGCCAGTAGCTAATCATGGGTTGGTGGTTCTTCCCTGGATTTTCCAGTGTTCTTCCTCCACCAATTATACTGGCCGCCATATATAGCCTATCTTGAGCTGAAAAATGGCATTAAACCCTACAACGACAAAAACTACTAGTTAATGGATGGCCATGTCAACATGAGGTTTTCACTAGACGACTCTCTATGATTCATGGTCTATCCTAATATGGCTGCCAAGGTGGACTTCTTGAAAATCTTAATGGTTCTACACCAGAATGGAAGGTTGTAAAAGACTATGCTTTCACTAAAGTATTTCTTATGATGTCTAGTTGGTCATGAATGAACGTCTTGCTGCTAATGCATATCCAGTATAGATGCTATCATGAAAATCATTTGTTATCACACTTCCTCCTGCCATTTTGAAATGTTGGTATCACTACTCCTGAACAGAAAGGTATATTTGCATAGGGTTTTCACTAAAAGACTTCTTTCAATATCTACTTTGTCCTAGATAAATATGATGCAAATTAACCAACCTACTATGGCCACCGTGGCAACCATCTTGAAAATATTGGTATCACTGCTCCAGAACAGAAAGTTATTTTGACATAGGGCTAAATACTTCTTTTAACTTTACCCTAAATTAAAGTGGTACTGATCTGACATCCAATATGACAGTCATCTTAAGAATTTACCATATTTACTCAGATTGTCATATGAACATGGGGGTTTCACTAAATTACTTTTCATGGTGCCTAGTTGGTCCTATGTGAAAATGGTGCCCATGTGTCATTCACTGGGGTTTTCACTAGAAGACTCTATGATTTCTAGCTGGTCCTAACTGTGATGAACTCATCCACTATGGCAGCCATCTTGAAAGTCTTGTTATCACACTCACACACTCATGAATGGTCATATCAACATAGAGTTTTCACTAATTAATTTCATATGATGTATAGTTGGCCCAATCTGAAAATGGTGCCTCTCTGATGTAAGTGTTACTACCGCAACAGCCATCTTGAAAATTTACTAATCGCTACTTCTTCAGCAAGAATTGTTATATCAACATCGGATTTTTACTCCGAGACATGATGTCCAGTTTGTCTTAAATTAAACTGGTGCAGATCTGACATCCAATCGAAGTTTTTGTTGGCCCAAAATGAAATGGTACTGCTCAAATATTGCTGCCATGGTGGACGTCTTGCAAATTTTACCACTTCTCTTCAATTAATGGTTATATAAACAGTATCATATCACTAAAACATTTCTTATGATATATAGCTGGTCATAAATAAAAATCTTGCCACTAAAGCACATCTAGCATGGCTGCTACACCAGCAGTCTTGAAAATCAGACATGGCTGCCATAGTGGCCAGTTTGAAAATAATGTTTGAAAGATTTCTTCAGAATTGATGATCATTTCAGCATTGGGTTTTCACTAAAATGCTTCTTTTAAAGCTTGTTTGTCTCTTAAGTAAAAATGGCACTGATGTGATGACCAGAATTTGTCCATCATGCAATGTTGTTTGTGCTACTCCTGAGATGTGCTAAGACTCTATGGTCTTAAAATAAATAGCAGAAAAAGTGAAACCAACAAATTTGTTATAATTTGACAAATATCGTATTGCCCCAGAATTCAGTGTGAACATTTAGATGGAAACTTCAGTGTTCAGTTCTATCACATGTAGAAACATAAAATGTTCTGAGTGAATTCCATATCTTGAATGTGCTGACTTTCCAGTAGCCCTCATGTGCAGACTTTCCAGTAGCTCTTAATGAGCTGACTTTCCAATAGCCCTTAATGTGCTGACTTTCCAGTAGCCCTTAATGAGCTGTTGTGCCAGTAATTTTAAGTTGTCGCTAGAATTTAGAGCACTTTATAATTCCATTGAATAAGTTAAATAAATGATTCCTCTCAAATTATAACTGAACCCAACTAAATTACTGATTTGAATGAATAATTATTTACTTCATCCACCTAATATACAGATTCTCAACTGACGTATGACACAATAACATACTCTGGAACAAGGCCAGTGGATATGTCCTTCAAATTTGTAGGCAAGGTCAGGTCTGCTTGCTCAAAGTTGTAGCAAATAACCTTACAAAAATCAGGTAGACCATACTTTGTTTCCAAGGTAATTCTATTTACACATAGTTGAATGTCCATCAGCTGTGAAGTTACTGACCTTGACTCTTAATGATGTCATCCCACTGCAATGGGATACACCTAAAACAAAACAGAATGAATAATTTATATACAATACTACAAATGAAACAGATACTATACACAACCTGCATGTGGGTATTTCAGTATGTCAGATACATTGTATCTTACCAGATTCGAAAACTAGAAATTTACAGTTGTTACAGTTCTGTCGCATTATGACTACACTATATGCAAAAGTAGAACGAGTAAAGTGTTGTTCATCCAAAGATGAAAGATGTATAAGGATTTTATTAGTAGGCAGGGAGGCGATGTTAGTGCCACATCATGTACTGTGATTGATCACTCACTCACTCAAATCACTTGTATGCTCATTCATGACAAATACATACATGGGTCAGACATACTTTTCTTTTCATCATCAGAGTGGTCCAACTACTGGCCTGCATGTGATTTTCCTTGGCTCTGCTCATTCAAATGTTCATTATCCAGTTATATGATTATTACTATACATTATTATTATTATTATTATTATTATTGGTCCTTGGGGTTATACTGCTTTTATTTGGTATATGTTACGGAGCATACATATTTGGGGCCAACGGTGGCAGAGTGGTCTAATGCACATCCCTTTACTGCCATCTCATATCAGTCTGCGTGGGTTTGATCTTGGGCTTGGCCAATATGGTTGTATAAGAAAGCTTGGCAGTAGCTTCCAATAGGACAATGGTTCTTATCAGGCTTTTATCAGATTCAAAACTGCATTAAAAAATTGCATTAAACCTAAACAACAACATAAATTTACATGGTATGAAAACTGGTTAATCATTTCAGTAACAACTATTATGTAACCAATTAAGTATTTATCAGTTTATTTTTTGACTGGAAAATGTATAACATAAAAAGAAGTATCAAAATTTATAACAACCTCAGTCTAATAGAAATTGCTGTTGTGTTACCAAGGTAGTGTTTTATGCAAGTATTTGTAACTAATGTAAAATCTTGCATTAGATTAGTATTATATGTTATGCAGAGACAAAGTAAACAATACTCAGTGAGATAATTGATAACTTTATTTGGCTATAAAACATTTTATCTTCCTTTTGTTTTTCAAGATTCTGATCAGCTGACTCGCCTTCAACGTATTGTAAAGCTCCTGACTAATAAAACAGAGAGGTCAGAGGTCAGTAGTGAGCAGGGAGAGCATGGAGAAATCATTTATCAAAATGATTTTATTGACAGTGATGAGGATGATATAACATCCAGCACAAATGTCATCTATCACAATGATTTCAGTGATATCGAAGATGATGACATGCCAACCAGTCCAGAGTCAGACATTCACCAAAACGTTGATGTAAACTCCCAAGCACTGGAGGCGAGTCATGATGCCATTCTTGACAGTGGAAAACCTGAAAGCAGTATAGGTGATGCAACAATGGAATTCCTTCAGTTGGTCAATGAGAAGGCAGACGAACTAAAAAAGAATTTAGAAGAGTATGCAGCATTGGCAATATGGGATTTTGCAGGCCAATATGTATTCTACACTACACACCAGACATTTCTTACACACCGTGCGATATACCTCTTGGTTACCAATCTCAGTCAACAATTCACAGATCTTGTGAGAGATGATGATTGTTACTTTGATACAGACGGATTAAAATTGAATCAAGTTCAAGGTAATGTTGATCAACATACAGAGACAAAACTAGTTTCCAGTATTGTTTGGACAAACATTTTAATGAACATTGAATGTATTGATACAAACAATTTGCTGTTCCAGACTAGAAAATATCTACAAAAAATCCTGCTAAATGTTTAAAATATTTGCCCCATGACCCTTATGGAGAGTTGAGTTTGCCTAGAATATGAGAACATGATCTACAGTGAAAGTTATAAATTCCGGTTAACTACAAAGAAGAATATGGCAAGAATAACTATTATTTCTTAATACATCAATATTAATTCTTAGTAAAATGCAAACAGATGCCCTGATGTGTGTCAATCCACCGGAAAAACCTAATTGATACATGTTATTTGTCATGTATTCCAAGTATGGCCTCAATTTCTCTTTATGAATCTTACTCTAAGAAAGAATAAAATAAAAATAAAAAAGTTGTTTGCTTCAGCACTCACTGATTTCTGAATCATGGTCAGGAACTAGGTCAGCATTAGATACAAAGTTTCTATTATTAGTGTTTACAAAAGGAGTCACATGAAACTGAACTGAATTTCTGGAAAATTAATTTCTGGAAAATGTCAAATCCAGTAAATACAATTACATTACAATAGCACATAATGGAATAAAAATATTTTAATACTAACAAACAAACAATTAAATTAAATCAAATATAAATTAAATCAAATATGCATAACAAAAACTAATCCAGAGAAAATAAATGATTATGAAGACCTTGGTTGCTATTTGAATGCATGTTTTCTTCTAGAGTACAGTAATTTGAATTCATATTTTCTTCTAGCGTAATGGAATATATATATATATATATATATATATATATATATATATATATATATATATATATATATATATATACATAATTATACTATAATTATAGAACTGATTATTTTGTAGGAGTGCAGGCTAAAAGAATGATGCACTTGTCTGTAGATGGACCACTGTGTTATGCAGTATAAAATTAATTATTATTATCATTAATGTCTGTCTTTGATCCTTTGCAGAACTGGTTGAAGTTTGGCTCAATTCAATACATTGCTGTGCATCATCCCAGGCAGATGGTTCCCAAGTTACATCCCCTGCAGGTGGCATCACTGTGACTTCCACTGCAACTGGAATCACAATGACTTCAACTGCAGCTGGCATCATGATGACATCACCAGCAACTGGCATCACAATGACATCCCCTGCAACTGGCATTACATTTACATCTGCTGCAGCTGGCAGAACAGTGAATTCCACTGCAGCTGGCAGAACAGTGACTTCCACTGCAGCTGGTATCATGGTGACATCACCAGCAACTGGCATTACATTTACATCTGCTGCAGCTGGCAGCACAGTGAATTCCATTGCAGCTGGCAGAACAGTGACTTCCACTGCATCTGGCATCATGGTGACATCACCAGCAACTGGCATCACATTTACATATCCTGCAGCTGGCACAACATTGACTTTTTCCACTGCAGTTGGCAGCACAATGACATCTGCAACAGCTTCCAGCACAGGGGCATCTCCAGCAATGGGCATCACTGTTACATCCTCATCAGCTGATACCATAGTGACATCCCCTGGAGCTAGTACCTCAGTGACAACTCCAGATGTTGGCATCCCATCTGCCCCACCTGTGATTCTTGTTGGTACACATGTGGATAAAATACAAGAGGTAGATATAAATGTTATTTAAAATGCATTAGTTTTTCTTATTCTGCTTACATTGCCTTTGTGGTCTGTTGTATCAGCTATAAAAGTTGTACTGCTTACATTGCCCATGTAGTTTGATGTATATATATATATATATATATATATATATATATATATATATATATATATATATATATATATATATATATATATATATTCAGTGTGCATAGATTGCAAGTTTGGTTTGCTGTGTCATCATTAAAACTTGTTACGAAACAGTAAAGCCATGAGTGACTCGGTAGGCTATTAAATACAAGTCTGTTATTACCAAAGGTGATGTTTCTCTTTATTTGAACCATACAATGGTATCAATGTATTTTGCACATTACCAAACCTCATGTTGCCTTTCTGAAGCACTTTTTCTCTCCTTGCAACTCCTTTCAAAACCTGATTCGTATTCATTGTCCAGTTTCCAAGCTGGCTCACAATAAAAGAGATAAACCACTGCTTTATCACGACCTTCGTATATGCTTGTCAGTACCACATTGATCTGAAACCTTAAAAGTTTTCTAACCAAACATCCCATCTACTGTCCAATGTGGACTGCATGCTGAACTGATCCATCTAAAAAATGATTGATCTAGTAATGCTTATGAGAGATGCCTCGAGCCTCCCATACGTATAAAAACTGAATTCACTTGGGCATTGCAATCAATGTGTTATCTTCTCCCTCGACATCACCACACTGCTGCTGTGCATTTTAGTGGACTTTGCTGTTTGTGGCAACTAATCTCAACAATTAACTTTTTCACAGTTCTAATCAAGTGAAGTGGGTTTGGAGTTTGTGAAACTGAGACATGGTCTCATCAAATCAGTCTATGTTATATGTTTGCTGCGCATTACCTGTATCAGAATTTATAAAAATAGGCCTTGTACTAACCCATTCTTATGTTGCTCAAAGTGGTTGATAGATTAGTGTTGTAATTCTCAAATGGCTAATAGAATACTTTGTATTAGGTTACACATTGTTGTGTTTATCAAATGGCTGATTCTTACAGTGATGTGTTACTGAAATGGTAGATAGGTTACACAGATTTGTATTTCTCAAATTGCTGATAGGTTGACATTGATACATATATTATGTTGCATAATATTATATTAATCTAGTGTAGACAGAAGCAATTATTTACCTCAATGTATTAAGAGCCATTACACCCTAAATATCATTGTAATCTTGTTGCAATCCTACTTCCATAACAGCTTCTATTGTATTTACTTAACTGACACATGTAAGATGTCTTTGCAATCCTACTTCCATAACAGCTTCTATTGTATTTACTTAATTGGCACATGTAAGATGTCTTTGCAATCCTACTTTCATAACAGCTTCTATTGTATTTACTTAATTGACACATGTAAGATGTCTTTGCAGTCTTACTTCCAAACCAACTTAGAGTGTATTTACTTCAATGACACATGATGTCTTTGCAGGGGTATTTCCATAACAGCTTCTAGTGTATTTACTTAATTGACATTTGTAAGATGTCTTTGCAGTCCTACTTCCATACCAGCTTTTAGTATATTTACTTCACTGACATGTGTAAGATGTCTTTGCAGCCCTACTTCCATACCAGCTTTTAGTATATTTACTTCATTGACATGTGTAAGATTCTTTGCAGCCCTACTTCCATAACAACTTTAAGTATGTCCCATGCTATAAGTAGCTCTCAGTATATCCCATACTATACATAGCTCTAAGTACATCCCATACTATACATAGCTCTAAGTACATCCCATGCTATACATAGCTCTAAGTACATCCCATACTATACATAGCTCTAAGTACATCCCATACTATACATAGCTCTCAGTACATCCCATGCTATACATAGCTCTAAGTACATCCCATGCTATACATAGCTCTAAGTACATCCCATGCTGTACATAGCTCTAAGTACATCCCATGCTATACATAGTTCTCAGTACATCCCATGCTATACATAGCTCTAAGTACATCCCATGCTATACATAGTTCTCAGTATGTCCCATGCTATACGTAGCTCTCAGTATATCCCATACTATACATAGCTCTAAGTACATCCCATGCTATACATAGTTCTCAGTACATCCCATGCTATACATAGCTCTCAGTACATCCCATGCTGTACATAGCTCTAAGTACATCCCATGCTATACATAGTTCTCAGTACATCCCATGCTATACATAGCTCTCAGTACATCCCATGCGATACATAGCTCCAAGTACATCCCATGCTATACATAGTTCTCAGTACATCCCATGCTATACATAGCTACCAGTACATCCCATGCTATACATAGCTCTCAGTACGTCCAATGCTATACATAGCTCTAAGTTTGTCCCTGCTATACTTAACTCTCAGTACATCCCATGCTATATATAGCTCTCAGTACATCCGATGCTATACATAACTCTAAGTACATATCATGCTATACATTGCTCTCAGTATGTCCCATGCTATACATAGCTCTAAGTACATCCCATGCTATACATAACTCTCAGTACATCCCATGCTATACATAGCTCTCAGTACATCCCATGCTATACATAGCTCTCAGTACATCCCATACTATACATAGCTCTCAGTATGTCCCATACTATACATAGCTCTCAGTATGTCCCATGCTATACATAGCTCTAAGTATGTCCCATGCTATACATAGCTCTCAGTACATCCCATACTATACATAGTTCTTAGTACATCCCATGCTATACATAGCTACCAGTAGATCCCATGCTATACATTGCTCTCAGTATGTCCCATGCTATACATAGCTCTAAGTACATCCCATGCTATACATAACTCTCAGTACATCCCGTGCTATTCATAGCTCTAAATATGTCCCATGCTATACATAGCTCTCAGTACATCCCATACTATACATAGCTCTCAGTATGTCCCATGCTATACATAGCTCTAAGTATGTCCCATGCTATACATAGCTCTCATTACATCCCATGCTATACATAGCTGTAAGTATGTCCCATGCTATACATAGCGCATTCCGATTTTATGTCCTTTCTTTGCAGGATAAGCGAAAAGAAGTCATCAGAATGTATTTCCCACAGATTTGCCAGATTTTGAATGATAAGCCAACTTTACGTCATGTGGCAACATTTTTTGCCATTGATAACACCCAGCATGAACCTCAGTTGCAAGCATTGAAAGACAGGATTTTCCAGTTGGCTAAAGAGCAGCCATATTGGGGTGAGGAAGTGCCGACCAGTTGGCTACCAATGGAAGAGGCACTAATGAAGCTTAAATCTGCTGGAAAAAAGGTAAAATAATAGAAAATAATACTGCAGAAATGTACAGCTAACCAAGCTTATAACTTGCTTTTGTCATATATCATTCATCCTGCTTATTCATCAACATGTTATGCCCCCACTATTTGCAGATGGGACATATTGATATGTAAGTGTCTGACTGTCGTTATATATTTCTGCACATCTGTCTGTTGCAGTGAAAACAAACACCCTTCAGTGTGCTTTCTTGAGGCAGATTTATTTTTATGGTTAATAATCTTTAGAACTTATTATAACAAAATCATCCTGGGAAATAGCACTAGGAATTATTAAGAGCAACAAGTGGCAATAAAAAGGGCCAAGATGATGTACTAACAGGCACACAAAGGAAGCACTATGAGGAAGAACTTACAGGCAATCTGAGGAAGAACTAATGGGCATTCAGAGGAAGCACTGTGAGGAAGAACTTACAGGCACTCAGAGGAATCACTATGAGGAAGAACTTACAGGCACTCTGATGAAGCACTATGAGGAAGAACTTACAGGCACTCTGAAGAAGAACTTACAGGCACTCTGAAGAAGAACTAACATGCACTCAGGAAGCAATATGAGGCAGAACTTACAGGCACTCAGAGGAAGAACTTACAGGTACTCAAAGATTGCACTTTGAGGAACTTACAGGCACTCTGAGGAAGCACTTTGAGGAAGAACTTACAGGCAGCCTGAGGAAGAACTAACAGGCACTCAGAGGAAGCACCATGAGGAAGAACTTACAGGCACTATGAGGAAGAAAATACAAGCACTCTGAGGGTGTGTGTGTGTGTTACTTGGGTTTTTAACGTAGCTTTTAACAATTTTTCAGTCATGTCACTACAATGTCTGCAGTGTGGCAGTATATAGTGATGTCTAACATTGGGGCATCATGCCACTGACATGTGGCATGATGTCCCACCCAGTCACAGTATCCTATCACCAGGCCGACCAGTCCTACACTAATGCTGAGCACCAAGCGAGGCAGTTGTTTGTACCATTTTCGTAAGTCTCTGGTATGACTCGGCCAGGGATTGAACCCACATCCGAGGCGGACACTCTAACCACTAAGCCACCGAAGCGGTTGTCACTCGGAGGAAGAACTAACAGGCACTTTGAGGAAGCACTATAAGGAAGAACTTACAAGGATGCTGAGGAAGAACTAACAGGCACTCAGATGATGCACTTTAAGGAAGATTTTACTGGCACTCTGAGGAAGAATCAACAGGCACTCTGAGGAAGCACTTTGAGGAAGAACT
Source organism: Sinohyriopsis cumingii (assembly GCA_028554795.2). NCBI lineage: Eukaryota > Metazoa > Mollusca > Bivalvia > Unionida > Unionidae > Sinohyriopsis > Sinohyriopsis cumingii. The sequence continues at coordinate 31,929,291 of CM068833.1, forward strand.
TGTAGGAAGTCTGATGAAGCACTATGAGGAAGAACTTACAGGCACTCTGAGGAAGAACTAACAGGCACCCAGAGGAAGAACTTACAGGCACTCTGAGGAAGAACTAACAGGCACCCAGAGGAAGAACTTACAGGCACCCAGAGGAAGAACTAACAGGCACCCAGAGGAAGAACTAACAGGCACTTTGAGGAAGCACTAATGAGGAAGAACATACAGGCATTATGAGTAAGAACGTACAGATACACTGAGGAAAAACTAGCAGGCACTCAGAGGAAGCATTAAAAGGAAGCAATAATAATAATAAGTAGCTATCAAAGCACTTAATAAAGAAGATAAAATTTCTTTTTATTTATATGGATTAAAAAATCTCATTTTTATCATGATACCTGCAACCCAAAAAGTGAAGAAAAGCAACTCAGTATGCAGTGTGCTAAGACTGCAAGCATTATCAATCTTTGTGGAAGTTTTATCAACACCTTTATTGCTAAAGTACAAAAGTGAAGAAGATTATGGTCATATGTTCCGTAAGTGCACACTATAAATTTGTCATCCAGCTGTTGAGACTTACTCACATTGAAAAGATTATATACAGTAAATAAATAATAATTAATAGTATGTGAACAAATTGAAGCAAGTAAATATGTATGATTTAGTTCAGGTATGAAACTTTTTGACAAACAACCATCAGTGATAAAGTATCATTAATTCCTACTTGATATAAACTGAAATAATGAAGTCCTATTTGTTACAGCAGTCTAATGTAGCAGTCCAGATGTGACCAAATGTTCTTTAATAGCATATGAGTTATTCTGGCTCAGATCCAATATAGACCATGATCAGATGTTCTTTAATTGCAAATGAGCTTTTCTGGCTTAGATTGGTGGCCTTGAGTGGCTGAATGGTCTAAATTGCTCACCCTTATGGCCATGATTAAATGTTCTTCAATCCCATTCTGGCCAAGACCTGATCCAGGCCATAATTAAATGTTCCTTAATCCCATTTTGGCTCAGACCCGACACAGGCCATGATTAAATGTTCTTTAATCCAATTCTGGCTCAGACCCGATACAGGCCATGATTAAATGTTCTCTAATCCCATTGTGGCTGATACAGGCCATGAATAAATGTTCTTTAATCCAATTCTGGTTCACATCTTTAATCATATTTTGGCTCAGGTCCAACACAGACCATGACTAAATGTTCTTCAACCACATTCTGCCTCAGGTCTGACACAGACCATGATTAAATGTTCTTTAATCCCATTCTAGCTCAAGTCCAATATGGACTATGATTAAATGTTCTTTAATCACATTTTTGCTCAGGTCTGACACAGACCATGATTGAATGCTCTTCAATCACATTGTGGCTCAGGTCCAACACAGACCATGATTAAATGTTCTTTAATCACATTGTGGCTCAGGTCCAACACAGACCATGACTAAATATTCTTTAATCACATTCTAGCTCAAGTCCGATACAGACCATGACTAAATGTTCTTCAATCACATTCTGCCTCACGTCTGACACAGACCATGATTAAATGTTCTTTAATCCCATTCTAGCTCAAGTCCAATACAGACCATGGTTTAATGTTCTTTAATCACATTTTCGCTCAGGTGTAACACAGATCATAATTAAATGTTCTTGTACAGACACAGTAAATTAACTGGACTGGAATGTTGTTCCTTGTAGACACAATAGATGAACTGGGCTGGAATGTTGTTCCTTGTACAGGCATAATTTATGTCCTGTTGACTAAGTAGGATTTGAACCATGATAGGGCTGTATCATAGACACCAAATACATTCAGGAGATGATGAAGTAATATATCATGGTCTATTGTGTCAGACAAGTCAAGGAGGATGAATACTAATCTTTACACTATCAAAAGCAGTGAGAAAGTCATTAACTAGCCTCAGAAATGCATTTGATGTACTGCGGCAGACTGTACATTGCTAAAATGATTATTTGAATAATAATAACAAAAAATATATTTTTCATATAGTTTCATATAATTATGGCATGTAATAACTTTTCTTGCTCAGAGTATGTTTTCATGTTAGAATCCATGGAATTATCACAGAAACAGACTAACTTGATATCAATACTTCAGATACCTTTGTCAATCGAAGTTTTTCATGCAAGACACCTGATGGTCAGGCTGTGCTTCTACAGTAATCCATTATGGAACACTGCCATCTCACCTATGTCTGTGTGGGTTCGAGTCTCGGATTCAGCCAATGTGGATATGCGAGAAAGCTTGCCAGTAGCTTCTCGTGGGTTGGTGGTTCTTTCCGGGGTTATCCCGAGTTCTTCCTCCACCATTAATACTGGCCGCCATGTATAGCCTTTCTTGTGCTGAAAAATGGCTTTAAATCCTACATATAACAATAACATTTAGAATTGTCAACCAACATACGAAAACAGTATTTGAAGCTAAAAATAAAAACCAGATACGACTTTAAAAAGTCCAAACTCTCAGCAAAGAATATTTATTCATATGTTTGGCCCTACTTTGAAAAACAATAGGAAACGTAACAATTGGTTTCATTTGACATGTCATTTCTGTGTGTATGTTGCCTACAGTGAGATAGATGATAGTGGTCTAAATCAGTTGTATTTATTGGATGACGTGCCAATTTCCCTTTGAATATTGTTTATTGTGGGAGAGTCGACAGTTGCCACCACAGGAATTAAAAATATAAAGATCACGTTGAACTGAGTGATGTAGCAAGAACTAATTGACCTTGAGATCGGAACTGCTGTTTCTGAAACTGAACTGGAGGTCATTAAGTCATGTTGACTCACTGTCAAGTGTTTGTTACATATCTTTTAGGTGGAAATGATGATGCCATAATCTGTTCCTTGCATCAGACCCGATTTTTAAAACTTTTCGGATACAAATGTTTCAGGTCAACAAGAGCAGTGCACGATATTCGATCACAACTTAACAGACGATTGATCTAACATGTGAAACAAATATTGCTGGCCTTAGTGAGACATTCTTGGTAGGGGTAGCAGATATATGTAACAATTGGGATTGAAGAGTCAAGCCACTATCTTAGTACACAAGATGTTTTGAAAATATATAGTGCATTTTATATTTTGAATACCTTCCCTGAACACATTGACATTAGGAATATAAGTGTTGCTACCTGCTGAATGTATATATCATATACAGCAGTGGTTCTTAACCCATGTTAAGTTGTGCCGTAGGTGCTGATCAATTAGCACAGGGGTGTCCAAAGTCCAGCCCGCGAGCCAATCATGGCCCGCGCTAAGATTTCATATGGCCCGCAGTTTCGGTCATATAATGTATTATTTATGGCCCGCTAGCACACGAAACCTTCTCCGCTCATTTCTGCCATGGCGACTGAAAAGAAAAAGAGGAAAGTTGAAAGTGAGGGCTGCAGCTTTTGGAGAGATAGGAATTACAATACTTTTTCACTGAAAATCGAGGCAGTTGTGTTTGTCTCATTTGTAACGAGACAGTTGCCTTGTAAGGATTTCAACGTAAAGAGACACTACCAGACTAAACATGCTAACATATATGAGACAAGCTAACAGGGAGTAACAGCGCTGAAAATGTGAAGCAATTCCAAGCTTCTCTGGCATTACACAGCGATTCTTCACGCGGGCATGTGAGTCAAAGGAAAATATCACCAAAGTTTGCTACGAAGTGGTCATGTTAATAGCTAAACATGGCAAATCCTTTACTAAAGGTACATTTATCAAAGACTGTGTCATGAAAATGGTGGTGAACATTTGCCCCGAGAAGAAGCAAGAATTTATGAATGTTTGCCTGGCAAGTAACACTGGCACGGAGAGTGGAGGACATATTGTCAGATATTAAGAGACAACTGAGGGACAGGGGAGTGACTTTTGATTATTTCTCATTAGCCTGCGATGAAAGCACCGATGCTTCTGATACTGCACAGTTCTTGCATTTTTAAGAGGAGTTGATGACAGCATGAACGTAATAGAGGATCTGCTTGACCTCCAAAGCCTTAAAGACCAAACCAGAGGAACGAATATATTCGTTTTTGTTTGTGATGCTGTTGATGATATGAAACTACTGTGGAGTAAAGTTTCTGGGATCATTACCGATAGTGTGCCTGCCATGGCCGGTGAGCGAAGTGGATTGTCCACACTGATTTGCAGTAAAGTCAGCGAGGAAGGAGGTAACACTATTAAACTACACTGTATAATTCACCAGCAGGCTCTCTGCGCCAAACATCTCAAATTTGATCATGTTATGAAACCAGTGGTAAAGGCTATCAATTCTATTAGCTATAAAGCTCTACACCACCGACAGTTTCAGCAGTTCTTGCTTGACATCCAAGATGAATACGGAGACACAATGTATCACAATGATGTGAGGTGGCTAAGTTGGGGGTCCGCAATGCAGCGAATTTTCTCTCTCAGAGAAGAAATAAGACATTTTTGTGTGAAAAGGGCAACCGATGAAAGAATGTCCGATCCTGTATGGCTGGCAGATTTGTCGTTTTTGGTTGACATAACGAAGCATCTGAATGGGCTGAATGTTAATCTTCAAGGACGAGATGCAGTGGTGAACCAGCTATACGTTCACGTCAAGGCCTTTGGAACGAAGCTACAACTTTTCCAAAGACACTTGTCCCAAACAGAGCCCTGCACCATGCACTTCCCAGCTTTGAAAGAGGTAATTGACAGTTTACCACAGGACAACATCGGTGTGCAAATGAAGAGTTATGCAACAGCTACCGCATCTCTTTCTGTGGAACAAAACAAACACTTTAGGATTTTCCTGTTATTGAAAAGGACATGTTGCTTTCTTCTTCACCCTTCTCCGTGGACCCTGATGATGCTCCTCCACAGCTGCAGCTAGAGCTCATTGAGCTGCAGTGTGACGATCAGTGGCGTGACAAACATCAGCAGCTTTCTTTTGTTGACTTTTACGCACAGCTGGATAAAAGCAGATTTCCAGAAATGCGAACATTTGCTAAGAATATTCTGAGCTTATTTGGCTCCACATATTTGTGTGAGTAGACATTCTCTGTCATGAACTTAAACAAGAACCGATTGAGGTCAAGACTAAGTGACTCCCACTTACGTGACATTTTACGCATCTCAACCACTGCCCTCAAACCAGACCTGGCCTCTTTAGTGAAATCCAGATCTCAGTATCACCCTTCTCATTAGTGTCAGCAAGTTATCGGTTTCTTGATCAATCTGAAATTGAGTGTTTTGAATGGTAACATCTGTCACTTGTAACAGTGAAAAGCCAAAAGCACACTTATGCTCTTGGACTTATGTCACTTATTTTATTAAACACTTGAATAAGATTTGGTTATAACAGTTGATGTTATGTACCTGTATATGTGGCACAAACTATTATTTTCTGAAAGATCTTTTAAAAGACAAAAGCAAAATTCACTTATTTTCAACTTTAGTGATAACAGAAAACTTTGCATTAGTTATAACTCCTGTTTAAAATGACCATGAGGCAAAGATATTTATCTAACTCGGGCAAATTTAAGGTATTACATACAGTTCAATGTTATCTGACTCTCCAGATATGAATGAAAGGCAGAATTGTGTTTATAGAGTTGTTCATGTCTCCTTGAATGGCTTATATTTAGTTACATTGTCATTTGAAAAATAAAGATAATTGTGACAATACAAATTATTTCATTTCTTTATTGTTTTTTTTTTTGTTTTTTTATATTATTTATTCATTGTTCTATAACAGTGTATATTTGCATATAACTTTTATGGTTTAAAAAAACATCAGAAGGAACTATTGGCCCCCCGTCATCTTCACTTTATCAAATCTGGCCCTCTTTGCAAAAAGTTTGGACACCCCTGGATTAGCAGCATTGGGTCATGCTGATTTTCGCAAAATAGTCCGACCCCATAAATAAAATTGCCAACAAAAGTTAGGTTACTGTATTTACTGTAAATGTTTGGACAGCATTTATGTTGTAACATTGTACATGATGGGAAACAATAAATTATTTTATAAAGTAAGTTTAGTATACTGTATCTTGAGGTGTTGGAAGAATTTCGGAAAACCCCAACAAGAACCACCAATCCACAAAACTGATGTTCCAGCAATGATTTCTCTAAAATAAGTTTTTTGCAAGATTCCAATTTTGTTAATTTGAATTTCAGGTCATTCCACTCGTTCTGGTTGAGGAACTGAATCAGGCAGCATCTGTACCAATAAAGACTGCAGAACAGCTGGATTTATTCCTCAGGTTCCAACATGAGATAGGCACAATTCTCTACTTCAGGTAAACAAGACAATTCATGTTTGTTTTGGGTTCAATAATTGTTGTACCACTGCTGCATAGGACCTTAAGTTTTCTCAATCTGATTTAAGATGATGAAGGGATGGGAGTAGTAGTGTGGAGTGTTACGCTATATTTTAAATTCCATGAGTTCATGAGGTTGTATATATCTGATGCATGCATACCTGCATTTTGTTCTACAGTTTTGTATACAGTACATAAACTCCACTATCATCATCAAATAAATTAACATTTGCATTTTCTGTATGTGCATGCAGCATTTTTGTTTTTCACAGACACATATTTAGCATCCATTTATATGCTGTTCTCGGACTGCTATGGTGGCCTAGTGGTTAGAGTGTCCACCTCGGATGTGGGAGGTCGTAGGTGCAGACCCTACCCATGTCATCCCAAAGACTTAAAAAATGCTACTAACAGCTGCCTCGCTTGGTGCTCAGTATTAAGAGGTTATTGTAAGGACTGGCCAGATTGGTGTCAGGATTATCTGACTGGGTGGGACATGATACTACTTGTCTGCAGCACGATGACCCATTGCTAGACATCACACACACACACACTCACATGCCATTCTCATCCATGACAAGATAACAAAAATGCTTTTGAACAGACACCTGTTAGTTGTCATGACTTTAATTCAACCTTTTAGGTGTTTCCTAGTTCCACCATTTGATCAGATAAATGATCCATATTGGACACAGTTCTAATTAGTGGATATTGTTTACTTGATACTAAAACAAACAATAACCACCAGTTAAACCTCAATATAACATATATCACTGTCTGACACACTGGAAGAATAACCATCAATTTAGAGGAGACAAGATACAAATCAAAAGAGTATCTTCTTTTAAAAGGGGTGATGATGAGTAATGTGCATTCTTATAAATGGGGACACATTTAGAATGCCTCTTTTAATGGGACACATTTTAATGCCTCCTTTATGGGGGACCATATTTAGAATTCCTCCTTTATGGGGGACACATTTTGAAAGCCTCCTTTATGGGGGACACATTTGGAATGCATCTTTTACAGGGGACACATTTGGAATGCATGATTTATGTGGGACATATTTGGAATGCATCTTTTATAGGGGACACGTTTGGAATGTATCTTTTTGCTGAATATACAGTTAAGATCAGATAATTAGGGTTGAATCAGTGAGGTGGGTTGCTGAGGGACATTACCATCCACATCATCTTGTTGTTTTTGTAGAATATTTAATTAACATAAATGAGTACATGTGCTTGCAACATATGTCTCAGATGAAGTAAAATAATAGAAATGTAAACGACCAGTGCTAAAAAGATCCGATAGCCCAACTCCACTGACTCCTGTAATATTAGGTCTGGTCCATAATCCTGTATTAAAAATGAGGTGCCTATCAGGCTTGTCAAAAACTATAATTTGCCTGAGGAAACTTTGATTGTGCAGATGAAATGTGTAAATTTTCAAGATGTTGACATACCTTCCATAATACATCACAATCTAAATTAGATGATCACTGTCCTATGTGAAATTGAGATCTGATTTTAATCAAATTGAAGTATGGTGTGCCATGCTTAAAATACAATGAATAACTCCCAAACCCCTTGATATGGTCATGCTCTGAGATAACACAATTTTTAGCATTCATCAAATAAAACCCACACACTTGCAGTATATGCCTGTTAATGTTGCACGTAAAAACGGCAACAGTCATGTTTGGAGCTGATGTCAAACAAACACTTGGACAATTTAAATAATAGCAATCAAAAGAAAATAAATCGGGTATAAACCACTGTTTCACATAATTGGCTGACAGTAGCTAGAGAGATGTGTTCAAAGTCTGCAGTGGGTGAGCTCAGTGTTCTTATTTGCATACGAGGTTGGATCAGGAAATGGAGCAGTTTCTTGTCAGTACTTCAAATCGATGATAGATGCGTGTACAATAACAAAACTTATTACGTGGTACTGCCTTGAGTGTTAATGTTTAAGCCATATCTATTTTTTTTTGAAAGTTTGTGAACAGCGGCAACATTTCTTTGAAGTAGGATTGTACTGCATATAAAGAATGCAAAGATTGATCATTTCAGTTGTCGTAATGTTATTCAAGTGTACTTCATAAATTTTTTGCCAATTAATAAAACAATTAGCTATTGGCCAAGTGCACCACAGATAAATTTCAGAGCTCTTGGTTGACGGAGTTTTTCTTTAAGAAGCACGGCAGGTAAAAAGAGAAATAGAAGGGGAGGGTATTAATTATATGCAAATACTGCAAACAAGAGATTGACATAATGTCTACTCGATTCTGACCAGGATTCATTCAGAGAATCACGAAGAGAAGTTTGAAGACCAGGACCCTCCAGTTACTAGTGAGTGTAGTGAACAGTCTCAGGGATCGTCCTGGGCTTCGCCAATGTCGCAAATTGCGATTTTTTTTCCTTATTGGCGACAAAAATATCCCATCTGGCGATTTTTTTGGCGACATACTTTTTGGTTATTTAATTTGTACATACAATCATGGATTTGGACTGGATAAATTAAAAGGCAGAACGAAAGGAAGCCACAAACTTGACAAAGCAATGCATTGGAATCAATCTGTTACACAAACGATCCTTTGTTCTTATTGACAACCCCATCTTTACAGTGCATTGTTACATCATAATCTGCTTATGCTGACATCTGGGCTGAGGACTGTATGCTGCGATACAGTCAATCATGCTACCGCACTATACCTACAACTGACCGACTTAAGAAGACGCGAATAGAACAGATATAATTAATTGTATGGCTAATCCTTCTGTTTTTTTTTAAATACATATACCAATACAATAGTTTTGCTGAACATTCATAGAAAACTGATAACCTTTGAAGTACCGACTACTGTGTATAAATACAAAACAAATGGAAAAAATCTCAATCACAACTATATCTGTCGCCAGTGCAGCATTTTAGTCATTGATCTTTTCCTTTTGCCATCAGTCTCGTGTTACGGCTGCAGAGACTTAAACTCCGCAACAAGAAATAGCAAAAAAAACCAACAAAAAAAAAACAGTTTTGCATAATTAATAATAATTATTTATTTCTCAAAATACAGGAGTGAAAGAATCCCTAAATTGGGTGTGAATTTATGCTTATATATACGGTCCAGTATTGGTGTTGACTCGTGTAAGTTTCATTCGTGGGAACGGAGATCCTATTTTTCTTGTCGAGACAATTTATACAGCATTCAGTGATCATTCTTGGGAGTTAGGAAGCAATTCGCTACAAGCTTTGGGAAGCTAGCCATGGGGGGGGGGGGGGCTGCTGAGAGACTACTGGTGTCACCTGTCAGCACTGTAGACTGTGAACGTGGATTCCGTATGATGAACCTCATAAAAACTGACATCAGAAATAAGCTCTGCATCTCATCTCTCGAGAATTTAATGAGAATCAGCATGTACAGATGTGAAAAATTAGACTTTGAAACTGCATTCAACAAGTGGGCAGCCCTAAAATCGCGACGGATCTTCATGTAACACTTTGTAACATTTTGTTAATGCTTGTTGTAATTAAAGTATTAACTAACCCATCTTTTGTAATTTTCATTGCCTGTTACATTAATAGACTAAATTAACACTTGGAAAAATGTACACTACTTGTTTTGGCGACACTTTTTGAAAATTGGTGACAAAATATTGAGGTTGGCGATTTTTTTTGCGACAGCTTTTTAAAAGCCAGGACCATTCCTGACAGTAATGACAATTGCGTCATCTAAACCATATTAAATATATATATGAATTATAGCTACTTCAACATTTTTGTGACAATATTAAAAAGGAGGAAATTTAGGGCATGTGAAACTTGGAGTCCTGGCTTGTGGAGTTTCAGTCAGGGAAAGTCACGAGCCAAGGGCCTGTGTCGAAATCAATTTCTTTGAACGCTGATAACTAATAATTGTATTGATGACTGATGAATATTAAAGTAACTTGTATAGGCTAGGTATGGTTTTGTATCAATTGCCACCTCTTATTTTGATGTGTATCAGTTTGGTAAAATTATAGATGCATCAATACATCAATATTGTTTCATACCTAATTGTTATTGCCAGAAGTGGAAAGCCATTTTCACATGGGTTGCTTTTCCCTATAAAGCTTTGTATGATGTCTAGTTCCTCCTAAATGAAACCGATACTGATCTAACATCCAGTATGGGTACCTTGATGTCATCTCCAAAATGAAACCGATGCTGATCTAACATCTGGTATGGCTACCTTGTTGTTGTTGTTGTGGGGTTTAATGCCATTTTTTAGCACATGATAGGCTATACGTCGTGGCCAGTATTAATGGCGGAGGAAGAACCCAGGAAAACCCCGGAAAGAACCACCAACCCATGAGAAGCTACTGGAAAGCTTTCTCACATACCCACATTGGCTGAATCCGAGACTTGAACCAGCACAGACGGAGTTGAGATGGCAGTGATCCATGATGGAGAGTGCTTTAGCCCACTCAGCCACTATGGGCTCCTGTGGGTACCTTGGTGCCATTTTGTAAATCTTGTTATTGCTACTTCTCCTGAATAGCTAGATACATAGACAAGGTGTTTTCACCAAAAGACTTCTTGTGGTATATGAGTGAAAATAATGCAAATTATGACCAATATGGTACTAATAGTTTCAACAGTTAGGAACTAAAATGAAGAAACTGTATTTTCTGGGATTTCCTGAAATTATTTTCATCCAGTGGAGCATTAATCCCTCTGAGGGACTCTTGTCTGATAGTTGTTGTGCTTCTGTCGAATTCAGATGTGCATTTAGCTTGTTATTCTATAATGCCACAACATATTTCCTCTTTTCATTTGTTTCTTAATTTGACATAAGGACTTTGCTGTAAAACCTTGAACACTGCAATGCCAAGACGATTATTGCAGATTTTTGCTTCTTAAATAATTTTCCATATCTACTCAGGCTTCCATTTGTTATAACTGTGAATCAAGCTATACCTGTGAATCAAGCCTGCAGATTGATGAACAAAACATTGTTCCACACACTGCAACAATTTTAATTTATTTATATACTACAGATGTGGCCAGTAGACTTTGTTAATGTTGGCCTATGCATACATGTCACTTGTTTGACCTTGCTCTGTTTAGTTCATAGTAAAGAATTAGCCATATCACCATCATATCAGGTGTAAGTATGACATATTCATACACTTTATTTTAGAAATGAGTTGAGATTGATTTAGCACAAGCACAAGTACTGTAACTTAACAAAAGACTGGAAACAAAAGAGATTGGAAATCAAGCAGAGGGTGGGAGAGTCGCCACTGTTGGAAACTTGCTTCATGATTTCTTAAAATGGTTATATATGACAAACAGGACCCACATGGCATTCCCAGTAGCCACTAACCTCATGAACATAAATGTTTTCCCATTGCAGTCACAGTAGCCACTAACCTCATGATTCTAAATGTCTTCCCTTTGCAATCAAAGTAGTCACTAACTTTATGAATCCAAATGTCTTTCCTTTGCAGTCACAGTAACAACTAACCTCATAAATCCAAATGTCTTCCATGTGCAGTCAAAGTAGCCACTAGCCTCATGAATCCAAATGTCTTCACTTTGCAGTCAAAGTAGCCACTAACTTCATGAATCCAAATGTCTTTCATTTGCACAGTATTGATTAATCTCATAAATCCAAATGTCTTTCCTTTGCTGTTAATAGACTGGATGCTGAGAATGCTTCAATTTATTTTACCTCCCTTGGCAACAGGTAATTTGACATTCAGGCATGAGACTATATCCATTAGCCATCCATCCATAGTTGTCATTATTTGCTGAAATTGTATTGGGCAAATTTAGCCAAATTCAGTGAAAACATTCATGAGAACATGCTCTACCAAAATATTTTTGACAGCCCCTCCCCTCCCCCCCCCCCCGAAAGCAACATTATGCCCTGGGTAATAACTATATGGAAAGCTTATTTTAGTTTTAGCTTCTAAAGAAGTACTGCTTACTGGCCAGACACACATACATACATGCATACATACATACATACACACACACACACACATATATATATATATATATATATATATATATATATATATATATATATATATATATATATATATATATATATATATATATATATATATATATATATGTATGTATATATATATATATATATATATATATATATATATATATATATATATATATATATATATATATATATATGTATGTATGTATATATATATATGTATATATATATATATATATATATATATATATACGCACACACACACACACACACACACACACACATATAAATACATACATATACTGGTATGAAGGTTTCTTTTGATAGGCACAGTTTTTCTTTTTCTGTGTTTTCATTATTCGTTGCTATCTCTTTATCAGTTTATCAGTCCGTCTAACATTTATATCTTGTTTCCAGGGCAAAACTCTAAAATTATTTGAGATTTGGTGCATATTTTATATGAGTAGTGTAGATCTGTCTTATGTTATTTAAATTTCTTGATACATGCATTAGACAGTTCATGTGCCTAACAGTGTTGATGTGCCTTGTACCATTTACAATTCTGGGTAATTAGTGTTGTAGTTTGATGCGCCTTGTGCTGTTTACAATTCTTGGTACACATTAAACTAGTAGTGTTGATGTGCCTTGTGCTATTAACAATTCTTGGTCTGCATTAAACTAGTAGTGTTGATGTGCCTTGTGTTATTTACAATTCTGGATTCACATTAGTCTAGTAGTGTTGATGTGCCTTGTGCTATTAACAATTCTTGGTACACATTAAACTAGTAGTGTTGATGTGCCTTGTGTTATTTACAATTCTGGATTCACATTAGTCTAGTAGTGTTGATATGCCTTGTGTTATTTACAATTCTTGGTACACATTAATCTAGTAGTGCTGATGTGCCTTGTGCTACTTACAATTCTTGGTACACATTAAACTAGTAGTGTTGATGTGCCTTTTGTTAATTACAATTCTGGATTCACATTAGTCCAGCAGTGTTCATATGCCTTGTGTTATTTACAATTCTTGGTACACATTAATCTAGTAGTGCTGATGTGCCTTGTGCTATTTACAATTCTTGGTACACATTAATCTAGTAGTGCTGATATGCCTTGTGCTATTTACAATTCTGGATTCACATTAGACTAGTAGTGTTGATGTGCCTTGTGTTATTTACAATTCTTGGTACACATTAAACTAGTAGTGCTGATGTGCCTTGTGTTATTTACAATTCTTGGTACACATTATACTAGTACTGTTGATGTGCCCTGTGCTATTTACAGGTCTGAGTACACATATTAGCCTAGTAGTGTTGATGTGCTTATAGTATTTACAGTTCTGGGTACACACATTAGTCTAGTTGTGTTGATGTACCTTACGTTATTTATATTAGTTTAGTTCCAATGTTTTCAATTTTCATCCATTCATTATTCACACTGTATAAATATATATATATATATATATATATATATATATATATATATATATATATGAATTGATTTCATATGCATGTACTCTTTATTCATAGGTCCATATACAACACTGTTTTAAGAATCAGAATGGAATATGTTTTCACATGACCTCTTATTTATTGATTTAGATTTCTCAAGCTACACTACGCTGTAACTCATTAAAGCTATATCAGTGTATTGCTCCAAAATATCGAATTGTCTACATCTACAGTGCAGTCTTCTTAATTGTCTATGTCTACAGTGCAGTCTTCTTAATTGTCTATGTCTACAGTGCAGTCTTCTTAATTGTCTATGTCTACAGTGCAGTCTTTTTAACTGTACATGTTTACAGTGCAGTCTGCTTAATTGTCCATTTCTACAGTGCCGTCTTCTTAATTGTCTGTCTACAGTGCAGTCTTCTTAATTGTCTATGTCTGCAGTGCAGTCTTCTTAATTGTCTATGTCTACAGTACCGTCTTCTTAATTGTCTGTCTACAGTGCAGTCTTCTTAATTGTCTGTCTACAGTGCAGTCTTCTTAATTGTCCATGTCTACAGTGCCGTCTTAATTGTCTGTCTACAGTGCAGTCTTCTTAATTGTCTGTCTACAGTGCAGTCTTCTTAATTGTCTGTCTACAGTGCAGTCTTCTTAATTGTCCATGTCTACAGTGCCGTCTTCTTAATTGTCTGTCTACAGTGCAGTCTTCTTAATTGTCTATGTCTACAGTGCAGTCTTCTTAATTGTCTATGTCTACAGTGCAGTCTTCTTAATTGTCTATGTCTACAGTGCAGTCTTTTTAATGGTACATGTTTACAGTGCAGTCTGCTTAATTGTCCATTTATACAGTGCCGTCTTCTTAATTGTCTGTCTACAGTGCAGTCTTCTTAATTGTCTATGTCTGCAGTGCAGTCTTCTTAATTGTCTATGTCTACAGTGCCGTCTTCTTAATTGTCTGTCTACAGTGCAGTCTTCTTAATTGTCTGTCTACAGTGCAGTCTTCTTAATTGTCCATGTCTACAGTGCCGTCTTCTTAATTGTCTGTCTACAGTGCAGTCTTCTTAATTGTCTATGTCTGCAGTGCAGTCTTCTTAATTGTCTATGTCTACAGTGCCGTCTTCTTAATTGTCTGTCTACAGTGCAGTCTTCTTAATTGTCTGTCTACAGTGCAGTCTTCTTAATTGTCCATGTCTACAGTGCCGTCTTCTTAATTGTCTGTCTACAGTGCAGTCTTCTTAATTGTCTATGTCTGCAGTGCAGTCTTCTTAATTGTCTATGTCTACAGTGCAGTCTTTTTAACTGTACATGTTTACAGTGCAGTCTGCTTAATTGTCCATTTCTACAGTGCCGTCTTCTTAATTGTCTGTCTACAGTGCCGTCTTCTTAATTGTCTATGTCTACAGGGCAGTCTGCTTTATTGTCCATGGCTACAGTGCAGTCTTAATTATTCTTGTCTACAGGGCAGTCTGCTTATTTTTCCATGTCTACAGTGCAGTGTTAATTGGCCATGTCTACAGTGCAGTGTTAATTGTCCATTTCTACGGTGCAGTCTTCTTAATGTTCTATGTATACAGTGCAGTGTGCTTAATTGTCCATTTCTACAGCACAGTCTGCTTGATTTTCAATGTCTACAGTGCAGTCTGCTTAATGGTCAATGTCTACAGTGCAGTCTCCTTAAATCTCCATGTCTAGATGCACTCTGCTCAATTGTCCATTTCTACAACACAGTCTGCATGCTTTTCAATGTCTACAGGGTAGTCTACTTAATTCTCCATGTCTACAGTGCAGATTGCTTAATTATCCTTGTCTACATTGCAGTCTGTTTGATTGTCCATGCCATCAGAGCAGTCTGATTAATTTTCCAATGTAAATAACTGCCAACCCATTTTACCCATTTCTTCAGACCACAGGTATACCAGCTAGTCATGCTGTTGTCCAGGTTATAATAATTACAGAGCAAAGGTAGATACACGTGAAGTTTATGTGTCTTAATACATGTCACTATAACTTTCAGTGTTGAAGGATTGAAGGAGAAGATTATATTGGACCCCCAATGGTTCATTGATGCCTTGAAGTCCCTCATCACTGCTGAAATGTTCATTCTTGACAAATATCCTGCCATCAGGAACAAGTGGTTCGAATTGAAAGATAAAGGAAAACTTACCCAAGAACTGATAGGTTGGTAATTGTTAATTTTTAAGTAATGGTATGTAAGAGTTAATTGTCTTTGTTAATTTTAATTAAAGTATACTTGGTCTTAATGTACTATTTCTTATTCAGATCCTAAGTATGTTGATGAATCTTTATCCGTGGAAGTCTTGACCAGTCGTCTATAATTTTGTCTGACAGCTTTATTGTCCACATGAGATTATCAGTGCAAATGCCACACTGTCTATCACTATGTCTTACATTTGTTATGGTCCATATGAGACCATCAGTGGGAGTATTAGCAAGTTGTCTATCACCATGTCTGACAGTATTATGACCCACAGGAGACTGTCAGTGTTAGTAATAGCAAATTGTCTATCACCATGTCTGACAGTCTTATGGCCCACATGAAACTGTCAGTGTTAGTTATAGCAAGTTGTCTATCCCTATGTCTGACAGTTTTATGGCCACATGGGACTGTCAGTATAAGTTGTAGCAAGATGTTTATCACTATGTCTGACAGCTTTATGGTCCACATGAGATCATCGGTGGAAGTCTTAGCAAGTTGTCTATCACTATGTCTGACAGTGTTATGGTCCACATGAGACTTGTTTTTAAATCAGGTTAGAATTGTGTCTGAAATTGCAAATATCATGGATTATGGAAGACGTTTATGTGCTTTGTGGTTGCTACAACTCAACCCCCTAAAATGCATGATCCAGTGTTGAAGGATCCTTGTGTAAAAAATACAGAAAATATCAGCAACTGTCACTCATCTTCAGAGGCATGTTAGCGCGCGCACACACACACACACACACACACACTAAAGACTGAGGACAGCAGGAAAGAAACAAATGGTAACAGTACTGGTTTTAGATTGGAAATATTTGTCTTAAGTCAGAGTGCATTGTTATCATGTCCTGCCATCCAGATCTTACTAGTTTGGTTCCCACACAACTCGAGCTCCAATCTGGACATTGCCAGTCTGGTTTGCATACAACTTGAGCTGCCATCCAGATATTACCAGTCTGGTTTCCACACAACTTGACCTGCCATCCAAATATTACCAGTCTGCTTTCCATACAACTTGACCTGCAATTCAGATATCACCAGTCTGGTTTACACACGACTTGACCTGTCCACCATCTAGTTATCAAACTTTGAGGATGGCTTGCACTTAGGTTGAGGAAGAAACCTATCGAGTGCAGGATGTATAATGTGCAATTCACAATATTCATGTCTATGTCTGGAATAGTGTGTGCATTAGTGATTATGATTTGATAATGTGTACATTTGTATATTTGGGATAGTGTGTACATTAGTGAAGTGAGTATAATGCCTGTAATTGTGTGTGCCTTAATGAGTATATTTGGGATAGAGTATACATCAGTGAATATGTGTGTTCTTCAGCTGTTTAGTGAGTATGTCTGGGATATAATGTGTTCTTTAGCTCTTTAGTGGATATGTTTGGGTTATAGTATGTTTGGGATATAATGTGTTCTTTAGCTGTTTAGTGAGTGTGCTTGGGATATAATGTGTCTATAGCTCTGTAGTGAGTATGTATGGGATATATTGTGTTGTTTAGCTCTGTAGTATGTATAGGGTATATTGTGTTCTTTACCTCTGTAGTGAGTATGTTTGGGATATAAGGTGTTCTTTAGCTCTGTAGTGAGTATGTTTGGGATATAAGGTGTCTTTAGCTCTGTAGTGAGTATGTATGGGATATATTGTGTTATTTAGCTCTTTAGTGAGTATGTTAGGAATATAAGGTGTCTTTAGCTCTGTAGTGAGTATGTATGGGATATAAGGTGTCTTTTGCTCTGTAGTGAGTATGTATGGAATATAAGGTGTATTTAGCTCTGTAGTTAGTATGTATGGGATATAAGGTGTCTTTAGCTCTGTAGTATGTATGGGATATATTGTGTTCTTAAGCTCTTTAGTGAATGAGTTTTGGATGTAATGTGTTTTTCTAGCTATTTAGTGAGTATGTCTGGGACAGTGTACATGTGTATTAGTGATTATGTCCAGGATAATGTTCACAAATATGGAACTAGTACAGTGTGTTTTAGTGCATATCATACCTAACCATGGAACTAATACAGTGGGACTTAGTGTATATAATACCTAACCATGGAACTAGTACAATATGATTTAATGCATATCATAGCATATCATATCTAACCATGGAACTTGTACAATGGAACTTGGTGCATATATACCAAAGTATGAAACTAGGATTTAATACCTGAAGTTAATGTTCCACACAAAATATCTAACTTGTGATGGCAAACTTCAGTGTTTTAAGACTGCAGAAAATTTACTTGTTGAAGTGTGTGTGTTGTGATGAAAGATATTCAACTTCCAGTTCTTTTTGCAAAGACCACTTGGTACTCATTGGTATTTGACACCTAAGATGATGACTTGTAATATGATTGGCACTTACAATGGTGACATGTGATATGATTGGAACCTATGATGGTGACTTGTGATATGATTGTCATCTCTGATGGTGACATGTGATATGATTGGCACCTGTGATGGTGACTTGTGATATGATTGGCAAATATGATGGTCTTGTGTTATCATTGGCACTAACAAAGGTGCCATGTGATATCATTGGCACCTACGATGGCGACATGTGATATTATTGGCACAGTTTGGTACAATTTGTGTACTTGAAAGAGCTTAACTCTTTGTTGTACTTTTCTTGTAGGCTGTAAAATTGATATATATGTTGGAGAAAAACTGATATTGCACCATTTAATAATCAAAGTCTAATTGAAAGATAAATGTCATTTCAGCAAACAAATTCACGAGTCTAATTCAGCGATTGTAATTCAAAGATTAAGTTATTTCAATAGATAAAAATACAATTCTAATTCAAAGATTAAGTCATTCGAATAGATAAATACACAAATCTAATTCAAAGATAATAGATGTTTCAACAGATAAATACCCAAGTCTAATGCAAAGATGAAGCTGTTTCAGCATACAAGTCTTATTGAAAGATAAAGCCATTTCAGCATAATATAAATACACCACCCTAATCCAAAGACAAAGGCATTTCAACTGATAAATACAAAAATGATATGGTTGGATCCATATGAGTAGAAATAACAGGTTAGATGTACCACAGGGATAAAACTAGGCAGTTATACACTGTATCAGATGGTTTCTCTCCCTGTCTTACAAAGGAAACGAATGTGATTTTTGTATGGTTACATACGCCTTATTTATGTTTTCTGCACATTTATAGATTAATTATGTCATGATTGCAACCAAGCATGTATTGAGCTTTGTACAAATTTGATTTAGTCTATCCAAGAATATGGTCATGTAGTGAATACTGTTCCAATTTGCGTGTGAAATATAGAGCTAAATACTGAATATCTGTATTAAATGCCATAAAGGTATGTAATAACATTAAATGACAGGTCAACCATGTCAGACTAAATAGTTGGTAATAGAATAAAATAACAGGTAAACCATGTAAGACTGAATGGTTGGTAAATTGACAGGTCAGGCATGTAAAACGGTTGGAAATAGTATAAAATGACAGGTCAAGCATGTAAGACTAAATGGTTGGTAATAGTATAAAATGAGAGGTCAAGCATGCAAGACTAAATGGTTCCTAATACTATACAATGACAGGTCAGACGTATAAGACTAAATGATTGGTAATAGTATAAAACCACAGGCCAAGCATGTAAGACAAAATGGTTGGTAATATTATAAAATGACAGGCCAAGCATGTAAGACAAAATGGCTGGTAATAGTATAAAATGACAGGTCAAGCATGTAAGACTAAATGGCTGGTAATAGTATAAAATGACAGGACAATCATCTAAAATGAAATGGCTGGTGATAGTATAAAACGACAGGCCAAGCATGTAAGACAAAATGGTTGGTAATAGTATAAAATGACAGGTCAAGCATACCAGACTAAATGGTTGGTAATAGCACAAAATGAGAGTCAAGCATGTAAGACTAATTGGTTGAAAAATGTAGAAAATAACCGGTCAACCAGGTCAGACTAAATGGTTGGTCATATTAGAAATGACAGATCAAGCATGTAAGACTAAATGGTTGGTAACATTATAAAATGACATCTCAACCATGTAAGACTAAATGGTTGGTAATATTATAAAATGACATGTCAGGTGTGTAAGACTAGATGGTTGATATAATAGTATAAAATGACAGGTCAGGCATATCATACTAAATGTTTGTTAATAGTATAAAATGATAGATCAAGCATGAATGACTATATGGTTGGTAATAATATAATATGACAGGCCAAGCTGCAAGACTAAATGGTTGGTAATAGTAAAAAATGACAGGTCAAGCATGTAAGACTAATTGGTTGAAAAATGTAGAAAATAACAGGCCAAGCATGTAAGACTAAATGGTTGGTAATTGTGGAAAATGACAGACCAAGCATGTAAGACTAAATGGTTGGTAATTGTGGAAAATGACAGGCCAAGCATGTAAGACTAAATGGTTGGTAATAATATAAAATGACAGGCCAAGCATGTAAAACAAAATGGTTGGTAATAGTATAAAATGACAGGTCAAGCTGTAAGACTAAATGGTTGGTAATTGTAGAAAATGACAGATCAACCATGTAAGACTAAATGGTTGGTAATAATATAAACAGGCAGGTCAAGCATATAAGACTAGGTGCGAGTCCTTGACCTGAGCAGGCATATTGACTAGGTGATGAGTTTTTGACTTGAGTACACATCTTGACTGAGTGTGAGTTTTTTACTCAAGTACACATCTTGGCTAGGTGTGAGTTTTTGACTCAAGTACACATTTTGATCAGGTGATGAGTTCCTCAACTGAGTACACATATTGACTAGGTTTGAGTTCTTGACCTGGGTAGACATCTTGACTTGGTTTGAGTTCTTTACTTGAGTATACATCTTGTCTAGGTGTGAGGTCTTGACTGGAGTATACATCTTGACTGGGTGTGAGTTCTTGACCTGAGTACACATACTGACTTTGTGTGAGTTCTGTACCTGAGTATACATCTTGTCAAGGTGTGAGTTCTTTACCATATACAAATACCTGAATGACAGGTAAAAAGTGTTGCCAGGGAAAAAGTACAAGTCTAGTTTGTCATCATACCTAGACTGTAACATAAGGTGTTCAAATATCCACTAATGCCAGCTTTAATTATTCCATACTCAGAATTACATTCCTGTATACGTGTCATTATCCATGCTAAGTCAAGTAGAATATAATCTTGTCTATGTCATTATCCATGCTAAGGTCAAATAGAATATAATCTGGTCTGTGGCAAGATTTATGTTAAGGTCAATCTTGTCTGTGGCATTATCGATTCTAAGGTCATATACAGTAGAATCTTGTCTGTGGCAATATCCATGTTAAGGTCAAATAGAGTCTTGTCTTTGATGATATTCATGTTAAGGTAAAATATAATATAATCTGGTCATGTTAAGATCAAATATAATAAAATCTTGTATGTGACATTATCCATGCTAAGGACAGACTAGAATCTCTTCTGTGGCAGTATCCATGCTAAGGTCAAATAGAATTTAATCTGGTCTGTGGCAATATCCATGAGAAGGTCAAATAGAATATAGTCTGGTCTGAGGCAATATCCATGCTAAGGTCAAATGGAATAAAATCTTGTCTGTGGTAATATTCATGGTAAAGTAAAATATAATAAAATCTTGTATGTGACATTATCCATGCTAAGGACAGACTAGAATCTCTTCTGTGGCAGTATCCATGTTAAGGTTAAATATAATATAATCTGGTCTGTGGCAATATCCATGCTCAGGTCAAATATAATATAGTCTGGTCTAAGACAGTATCAATGCTAAAGTCTAGTGGAATAAAATCGTACCTGTTCTACATACAGATTAAACTATTTGATCAACATAATTAAAGTTATTATATTCTAGGTCAGTGATCTCATTGCTGTTCTAATATTGGAAAGAAAAGTATTATCTTGTATTTTGAATTAATGCCTTTTGTGAGGGATAGTCTATGTTCAATCATTTTGCATTAATACATTTTGTGAGGGATAGTCTAAGAACAATCATTTTGCATTAATGCCCTTTGTGAGGGATAGTGTAAGTCCAATCATTTTGTATTAATGTCTTTCTGAGGGATGGTCTATGTTCAATCATTTTGCATTAATGACTTTTATGAGGGATAGTCTAACAATAATCATTCTGCATTAATGCCTTTTCTGAGGGTTAGGATAAATCCATTCATTTTGTATTAATGCCATTTGTGAGGGATAGTCTAAGTCTAATCATTTTGTATTAATGCCATTTGTGAGGGATATTCTAAGTCTAATTATTTTCTAGTAATGCCTTTACTGAGGGATAGTGTAAGTCCAATCATTTTGCATTAATGCCTTTTATGAGGGATAGTCTAAGTCTCATCATTTTGTATTAATGCCATTTGTGAGGGATAGTCTAAGTACAATCATTTTGTATTAATGCCATTTGTGAGGAATAGTCTAAGTACAATCATTTTGTATTAATGCCATTTGTGAGGGATAGTCTAAGTCTCATCATTTTGCATTAGTGCCTTTTATGAGGGATAGTCTAAGTCTAATTATTTTCTAGTAATGCCTTTACTGAGGGATAGTCTAAGTCCAATCATTTTGCATTAATGCCTTTTATGAGGGATAGTCTAAGTCTCATCATTTTGTATTAATGCCTTTGTGAGGGATAGTCTAAGTACAATCATTTTGTATTAATGCCATTTGTGAGGGATAGTCTAAGTACAATCATTTTGTATTAATGCCATTTGTGAGGGATAGTCTAAGTCTCATCATTTTGTATTAATGCCTTTTGTGAGGGATAGTGTAAGTACAATCATTTTGTATTAATGCCATTTGTGAGGGATAGTGTAAGTACAATCATTTTGTATTAATGCCATTTGTGAGGGATAGTCTAAGTCTCATCATTTTGTATTAATGCCATTTGTGAGGGATAGTCTAAGTACAATCATTTTGTATTAATGCCATTTGTGAGGGATAGTCTAAGTACAATCATTTTGTATTAATGCCATTAGTGAGGGATAGTCTAAGTACAATCATTTTGTATTAATGCCTTTTGTGAGGGAATAGTCTAAGTACAATCATTTTGTATTAATGCCTTTTGTGAGGGATAGTATAAGTGCAATCATTTTGTATTAATGCCATTTGTGAGGGATAGTCTAAGTACAATCATTTTGTATTAATGCCATTTGTGAGGGTTAGGCTAAGTCTAATTATTTTGTAGTAATGCCTTTACTGAGGGATAGTCTAAGTCCAATCATTTTGCATTAATGCCTTTTATGAGGGATAGTCTAAGTCTCATCATTTTGTATTAATGCCTTTTGTGAGGGATAGTCTAAGTACAATCATTTTGTATTAATGCCATTTGTGAGGGATAGTCTAAGTACAATCATTTTGTATTAATGCCATTTGTGAGGGATAGTCTAAGTCTCATCATTTTGTATTAATGCCATTTGTGAGGGATAGTCTAAGTACAATCATTTTGTATTAATGCCATTTGTGAGGGATAGTCTAAGTACAATCATTTTGTATTAATGCCATTAGTGAGGGATAGTCTAAGTACAATCATTTTGTATTAATGCCTTTTGTGAGGGATATTCTAAGTACAATCATTTTGTATTAATGCCTTTTGTGAGGGATAGTCTAAGTCTCATCATTTTGTATTAATGCCATTTGTGAGGGATAGTCTAACTCTAATTATTTTGTAGTAATGCCTTTACTGAGGGATAGTCTAAGTCCAATCATTTTGCATTAATGCCTTTTATGAGGGATAGTCTAAGTCTCATCATTTTGTATTAATGCCTTTTGTGAGGGATAGTCCAAGTACAATCATTTTGTATTAATGCCATTTGTGAGGGATACCCTTAAGTCTAATCATTTTGTATTAATGCCATTTGTGAGGGATAGTCTAAGTCTAATTATTTTGTAGTAATGCCTTTACTGAGGGATAGTCTAAGTCCAATCATTTTGCATTAATGCCTTTTATGAGGGATAGTCTAAGTCTCATCATTTTGTAGTAATGCCTTTACTGAGGGATAGTCTAAGTCTAATTATTTTGTAGTAATGCCTTTACTGAGGGATAGTCTAAGTCTAATTATTTTGTAGTAATGCCTTTACTGAGGGATAGTCTAAGTCCAATCATTTTGCATTAATGCCTTTTATGAGGGATAGTCTAAGTCTCATCATTCTGTATTAATGCCTTTTGTGAGGGATAGTCTAAGTACAATCATTTTGTATTAATGCCATTTGTGAGGGATAGTCTTAAGTCTAATCATTTTGTATTAATGCCATTTGTGAGGGATAGTCTAAGTCTAATTATTTTGTAGTAATGCCTTTACTGAGGGATAGTCTAAGTCCAATCATTTTGCATTAATGCCTTTTATGAGGGATAGTCTAAGTCTCATCATTTTGTAGTAATGCCTTTACTGAGGGATAGTCTAAGTCTAATTATTTTGTAGCAATGCCTTTACTGAAGGATAGTCTAAGTCCAATCATTTTGCATTAATGCCTTTACTGAGGGATAGTCTAAGTCTAATTATTTTGTAGCAATGCCTTTACTGAGGGATAGTCTAAGTCCAATCATTTTGCATTAATGCCTTTTATGAGGGATAGTCTAAGTACAATCATTTTGTAGTAATGCCTTTACTGAGGGATAGTCTAAGTCCAATCATTTTGCATTAATGCCTTTTGTGAGGGATAGTCTAAGTCTCATCATTTTGTATTAATGCCATTTGTGAGGGATAGTCTAAGTACAATCATTTTGCATTAATGCCTTTTATGAGTGATAGTCTAAGTCTAATTATTTTGTAGTAATGCCTTTACTGAGGGATAGTCTAAGTCCAATCATTTTGTATTAATGCCTTTTATGAGGGATAGTCTAAGTACAATCATTTTGTAGTAATGCCTTTACTGAGGGATAGTCTAAGTCCAATCATTTTGTATTAATGCCATTTATGAGGGATAGTCTAAGTCTAATTATTTTGTAGCAATGCCTTTTGTGAGGGTTAGTCTAAGTACAATCATTTTGTATTAATGTCATTTGTGAGGGATAGTCTCAGTACAATCATTTTGTATTAATGCCATTAGTGAGGGATAGTCTAAGTACAATCATTTTGTATTAATGCCATTTGTGAGGGATAGTCTAAGTACAATCATTTTGTATTAATGCCATTTGTGAGGGATAGTCTCAGTACAATCATTTTGTATTAATGCCATTAGTGAGGGATAGTGTAAGTACAATCATTTTGTATTAATGCCATTTGTGAGGGATAGTCTAAGTACAATCATTTTGTATTAATGCCATTTGTGAGGGATAGTCTAAGTCTCATCATTTTGTATTAATGCCTTTTGTGAGGGATAGTCTAAGTACAATCTTTTTGTATTAATGCCATTTGTGAGGGATAGTCTAAGTACAATCATTTTGTATTAATGCCATTTGTGAGGGACAGTCTAAGTCTCATCATTTTGTATTAATGCCTTTTGTGAGGGATAGTCTAAGTACAATCATTTTGTATTAATGCCATTTGTGAGGGATAGTCTAAGTACAATCATTTTGTATTAATGCCATTTGTGAGGGATAGTCTAAGTCTCATCATTTTGTATTAATGCCTTTTGTGAGGGATAGTCTAAGTACAATCATTTTGTATTAATGCCATTTGTGAGGGATCGTCTAAGTACAATCATTTTCTATTAATGCCTTTTGTGAGGGATAGTCTAAGTCTCATCATTTTGTATTAATGCCTTTTGTGAGGGATAGTCTAAGTACAATCGTTTTGTATTAATGCCATTTGTGAGGGATAGTCTAAGTACAATCATTTTGTATTAATGCCATTAGTGAGGGATAGTCTAAGTACAATCATTTTGTATTAATGCCATTTGTGAGGGATAGTCTAAGTACAATCATTTTGTATTAATGCCATTTGTGAGGGATAGTCTTAAGTCTAATCATTTTGTATTAATGCCATTTGTGAGGGATAGTCTAAGTCTAAATATTTTCTAGTAATGCCTTTACTGAGGGATAGTCTAAGTCCAATCATTTTGCATTAATGCCTTTTATGAGGGATAGTCTAAGTCTCATCATTTTGTATTAATGCCTTTTGTGAGGGATAGTCTAAGTACAATCATTTTGTATTAATGCCATTAGTGAGGGATAGTCTAAGTACAATCATTTTGTATTAATGCCATTTGTGAGGGATAGTCTAAGTACAATCATTTTGTATTAATGCCATTTGTGAGGGTTAGGCTAAGTCTAGTTATTTTGTAGTAATGCCTTTACTGAGGGATAGTCTAAGTCTCATCATTTTGTATTAATGCCTTTTGTGAGGGATAGTCTAAGTACAATCATTTTGTATTAATGCCATTTGTGAGGGATAGTCTAAGTACAATCATTTTGTATTAATGCCATTTGTGAGGGGTAGTCTAAGTCTCATCATTTTGTATTAATGCCTTTTGTGAGGGATAGTCTAAGTCTCATCATTTTGTATTAATGCCTTTTGTGAGGGATAGTCTAAGTACAATCATTTTGTATTAATGCCATTTGTGAGGGGTAGTCTAAGTCTCATCATTTTGTATTAATGCCTTTTGTGAGGGATAGTCTAAGTACAATCATTTTGTATTAATGCCATTTGTGAGGGATAGTCTAAGTACAATCATTTTGTATTAATGCCATTTGTGAGGGATAGTCTAAGTACAATCATTTTGTATTAATGCCATTTGTGAGGGATAGTCTAAGTCTCATCATTTTGTATTAATGCCTTTTGTGAGGGATAGTCTAAGTACAATCATTTTGTATTAATGCCATTTGTGAGGGATAGTCTAAGTACAATCATTTTGTATTAATGCCATTAGTGAGGGATAGTCTAAGTACAATCATTTTGTAGTAATGCCATTTGTGAGGGATAGTCTAAGTACAATCATTTTGTATTAATGCCATTTGTGAGGGTTAGGCTAAGTCTAATTATTTTGTAGTAATGCCTTTACTGAGGGATAGTCTAAGTCTAATCATTTTGTATTAATGCCATTTGTGAGGGATAGTCTAAGTACAATCATTTTGTATTAATGCCATTTGTGAGGGATAGTCTAAGTCTCATCATTTTGTATTAATGCCTTTTGTGAGGGATAGTCTAAGTATAATCATTTTGTATTAATGCCGTTTGTGAGGTGTAGTCTAAGTACAATCATTTTGTATTAATGCCATTTGTGAGGGATAGTCTAAGTACAATCATTTTGTATTAATGCCATTTGTGATTGATAGTCTAAGTACAATCATTTTGTATTAATGCCATTAGTGAGGGATAGTGTAAGTACAATCATTTTGTATTAATGCCATTTGTGAGGGATAGTCTAAGTCTAATCATTTTGTATTAATGCCATTTGTGAGGGATAGTCTAAGTCTAATCATTTTGTATTAATGCCATTTGTGAGGGATAGTCTAAGTCTAAGCATTTTGTATTAATGCCATTTGTGAGGGATAGTCTTTAGTCTAATTATTTTGTAGTAATGCCTTTACTGAGGGATAGTATAAGTCCAATCATTTTGCATTAATGCCTTTTATGAGAGATAGTCTAAATCTCATCATTTTGTATTAATGCCTTTTGTGAGGGATAGTCTAAGTACAATCAGTTTGTATTAATGCCTTTTGTGAGGGGTAGTCTAAGTACAATCATTTTGTATTAATGCCATTTGTGAGGGATAGTCTAAGTCTGATCATCTTGTATTAATGCCTTTTGTGAGGGATAGTCTAAAAACAATCATTTTGCAATAATGCCTTTTCTGAGGGTTAGGCTAAGTCCAATCATTTTGTATTAATGCCATTTGTGAGGGATAATCTAAGTCTCATCATTTTGTATTAATGCCTTTTGTGAGGGATAGTCTAAAAACAATCATTTTGCAATAATTCCTTTTGTTAGGAATAGTATAAGTCCAATCATTTTGTATTAATTCCTTTTGTTAGGGATAGTCTTTAGTCTAATCATTTTGCATTAATGCCTTTTGTGAGAGATAGTCTAAGTCGAATCATCTTTTATTAATGCCTTTTCTGAGGGACAGTCTAAGTCTAATAATTTTGTATTAATGCCTTTTGTGAGGGATAGTCTTTAGTCTATTCATTTTGTATTAATGCCTTTTGTTAGGGATAGTCTAAGTCCAATCATTTTGTATTAATGCCATTTGTGAGGGATGGTCTAAGAACAATCATTTTGCATTAATGCCTTTTGTGAGGGATGATCTAAGAACAATCATTTGGCAATAATGCCATTTCTGAGGGTTAGGCTAAGTCCAATCATTTTGCATTAATGCCTTTTCTGAGGGATGGTCTATGTCAATCATTTTGTATTAATGCCTTTTGTGAAGGATAGTCTAAATCTAATCATTTTGTATTAATGCCTTTTGTGAGGGATATTCTAAGTCTAATCATTTTGCATTAATGCCTTTTGTTAGAGATAGTCTTAAAATCTGATCATTTTGTATTAATGCCTTTTGTAAGGGATAGTCTTAAGTCTGATCATTTTGTATTAGTGCCTTTTGTGAGGGATGATCTAAAGTCTGATCATTTTGCATTAATGCCTTTAGTAAGGGATGGTCTAAGTCCAATCATTTTGTATCAATTCCTTTTGCAAGGGATAGTCTTAAGTCCAATCATTTTGCATTAATGCCTTTGTTAGGGATAGTAAGTCTAATCATTTTGTATTAATGCCTTTTGTGAGGGATGGTCTAAGCCAAATCATTATGCATTAATGCCTTTAGTGAGGGATAGACTAAGTCCAATCATTTTGCATTAATGCCTTTTGTGAGGGATGGTCTAAGTCCAATCATTATGTGTTAATGCCTTTTGTTAGGGATAGTAAGTCTAATCATTTTGTATTAATGCCTTTAGTAAGGGATAGACTAAGTCCAATCATTTTGCTTTAATGCCTTTTGTGAGGGATGGTCTAAGTCCAATCATTATGTATTAATGCCTTTTGTTAGGGATAGTAAGTCTAATCATTTTGTATTAATGCCTTTTGTAAGGGATGGTCTAAGTCTAATCATTATGCATTAATGCCTTTAGTAAGGGATAGACTAAGTCCAATCATTTTGCATTAATGCCTTTTGTGAGCGATGGTCTAAGTCCATTCATTATGTGTTAATGCCTTTTGTTAGGGATAGTAAGTCTAATCATTTTGTATTAATGCCTTTAGTAAGGGATAGACTAAGTCCAATCATTTTGCATTAATGCCTTTTGTGAGGGATGGTGTAAGTCCAATCATTATGTATTAATGCCTTTTGTTAGGGATAGTAAGTCTAATCATTTTGTATTAATACCTTTTGTAAGGGATGGTCTAAGTCTAATCATTATGCATTAATGCCTTTAGTAAGGGATAGACTAAGTCCCATCATTTTGCATTAATGCCTTTTGTGAGCGATGGTCTAAGTCCAATCATTATGTGTTAATGTTTTTTGTTAGGGATAGTAAGTCGAATCATTATGCATTAATGCCTTTAGTAAGGGATAGACTAAGTCCAATCATTCTGCATTAATGCCTTTTGTGAGCGATGGTCTAAGTCCATTCATTATGTGTTAATGCCTTTTGTTAGGGATAGTAAGTCTAATCATTTTGTATTAATGCCTTTAGTAAGGGATAGACTAAGTCCAATCATTTTGCATTAATGCCTTTTGTGAGGGATGGTGTAAGTCCAATCATTATGTATTAATGCCTTTTGTTAGGGATAGTAAGTCTAATCATTTTGTATTAATACCTTTTGTAAGGGATGGTCTAAGTCTAATCATTATGCATTAATGCCTTTAGTAAGGGATAGACTAAGTCCCATCATTTTGCATTAATGCCTTTTGTGAGCGATGGTCTAAGTCCAATCATTATGTGTTAATGCTTTTTGTTAGGGATAGTAAGTCGAATCATTATGCATTAATGCCTTTAGTAAGGGATAGACTAAGTCCCATCATTTTGCATTAATGCCTTTTGTGAGGGATGGTCTAAGTCCAATCATTATGTGTTAATGCCTTTTGTTAGGGATAGTAAGTCTAATCATTTTGTATTAATGCCTTTTGTGAGGGATGGTCTAAGTCTAATCATTTTGATTAATGCCTTTTGTGAGAGATAATCTAAGTCTAATCATTTTGTAGTAATGCCTTTTGTGAGGGATAGCCTAAGTCCAATAATTTTGCTTCAATGCCTTTTCTGAGGGATGGTCTATGTCCAATCATTTTGTATTAATGCCATTTGTGAGGGATGGTCTAAGTCTAATCATTTTGTATTAATGCCATTTGTGAGGGATGGTCTAAGTCTAATCATTTTGTATTAATGCCTTTTGTGAGGGATGGTCTAAGTCTAATCATTTTGTATTAATGCCATTTGTGAGGGATGGTCTAAGTCTAATCATTTTGTATTAATGCCTTTTGTGAGGGATGGTCTAAGTCTAATCATTTTGTATTAATGCCTTTTGTGAGGGATGGTCTAAGTCTAATCATTTTGTATTAATGCCTTTTGTTAGGGATAGTAAGTCTAATCATTTTGTATTAATGCCTTTGGGTCCCCAATTGGCCAAATGTTCTAAAGCATTTTCCGTTACGGATCACTGCCATCTCACCTCTGCCTGCGCCGGTTCGAGTCTCAGATTCAGCCAATGTAGGTATGTGAGAAAGCATGCCAGTAGCTTCTCGTGGGTCGGTGGTTCTTTCTGGGGTTTTCCCGGGTTCTTCCTCCACCATTAATACTGGCCGCCATATATAGCCTATCGTGTGCTGAAAAATGGCGTTAAACCCCACAACAACAACAGCAACAACATTAATGCCTTTAGTAAGGGATAGACTAAGTCTAATCATTTTGTATTAATGCCTTTTGTGAGGGATAGTCTAAGTTTAATCATTTTGTATTAATGCCTTTTGCGAGGGATAGTCTAAGTCTAATCATACTGTTTTCAAATAAAAATATAATATTTATGCCAGAAATTATATTACATTCTAGATGCCATCTGGACAAGAGAGAACAACCCCGAATTCTATAAGAATAAGGCACATGTGTTACTTGTGATGGAAAAATTGAATATTATCGCAAAACCAAGAATATATATTGAAGGCAGTGAAGAGTTCAAGGTTAGTTTAATGAGCCCTCCTTTTTTATGTGATATTTGCATTTGATGAATTTGTTGTAAACTAGTAAACTGTTAATCCCACTGTCTTGGTCCAGGTTAGAAGTTTAAATTTTCAATCTTTATCCAGGTCAGAACTTATAATTTTTAATTTCACTTTCTTGGTCAAGGTCGGATGTTTACATTTTCAGTTACACTTTCTTGGTCCTGGTCAAAAGTTTAAATTTTCAATCTTGGGCCAGGTTAAAACATTTAAATTAAGAGTGATTATAATGTGTGCCATTTACAACACTTGCATTCCACCTTTAACATCTTGGTCTGGGTCAAGGTTTAAATGTTCAACTGCATTGTCTTGGTCCAAGTCAAAAGTTTAAATTTTCAATTGCACTTTCTTCCTCCTGCCAAAAATGAATTTTTGATTACTCTGTCTTAGTCCAAGTAGAAAGACAAATTTTCAACCACACTTTCTTGGTTCAGGTCAAAAGATAAATCTTGTGCCTGGTCAAAACTTGGAAACTAACTAATGACAGTAATTAGAATGTGTGTCATATACAAACTTAGGCTCCATCTTGGTCTATGTCAGAAGTTTAAATGTTCAGTCAGGTCCAGGTCAAAAGTTTAATTTTCAATCACACTTTCTTTGTCGAGGTCAGAAGTAGAAATTTTCAGTTTTGTCCAAGTCAGAAGCTTCAATTTTTTATTGCACTTTGATCCTCTTGCCAGAAATTTAATATTTAATTGTACTTTCTTTGTTTAAGTCAAAAGTTTAAATTTTCAACCATACTTTCTTGGTCAAGGTCAACAGTTTAAATTTTCAACCATACCTTCTTGGTCAAGGTCAACAGTTTCACTTTTCAACCATACCTTCTTGGTCAAGGTCAACAGTTTAAATCTTGGTCCTGGATAAAACTTGGAAACTAAAACAGAGTTATTAGAATGTGTCCCATTTACATTACTTGCATTCCATCCTTGACATCCTGGTCTGGGTTAGAAGTTTAAATTTTCAATCACACTTTCTTGGACAATGTGAATAGTTTAAAGTTTAAATCACACTTTCTTGGTCCCGGTCAAAAGTTTAAATTTTCAGTTTTGGTCTACCACATTAGTTAACATGTTCAATGACAGTTTCTTGGTCCAAATCAAAACTTTGAGAATGAAACATCTGTGGAATAGATGCCATTTAAAATACTTGGGTGTCATCTTTAACATCTTGGTCCAAGTAAGAAGTTTGAATATTCAATCATATTTTGTTGGTCTGAGTGAAAAGTTTAAATGTTCAATCACATTTTCTTGATCCAGGTCAGAGGTTTAAATTTTTAATTACACTTTCTTGGTCCAACTCAAAAGTTTAAATTTTCATTCTCGGTCCAGGTAGAAACTTGGAAACCAAGACAGAATCATTAGACTGTATGCCTTGTACAATACTTGGGTTCCATCTTTGACATCTTGGTCTGGGTCTAAAGTTTAAATTTTGAATAAGACTTTCTTGGTCCAGAAGAAAAGTTTACATTTTCAGTTTTGGTCCAGGACAAAAGTTTAAGTTTTTACTCTTGGTCCAAGTCAGAACTTTAAAAATAAAACATCTGTGGAATTTGTGCCATTTATAATACTTGGGTTCCATCTTAACATATTGATTACAGTCAGAGGTTTAAATTTTCAATCATGGTCCAGATCAAAAGTTTAAATTTTCTTGGTCCTGCAAGAAATTTAAATATTTAATATATACATTCTTGGTCAAAGTCAAAGTTTAAATTTTCAAATCACACTTTCTTTGTCCAGGTCTAAGGTTTAAAATTTCAATCACACTTTCCTTTATGATTTCAATATTTCTAACTGTTTCATGATAATTTATAAAATAAACACCAACATGTAGAATGTGTGACCGGTTTCGCTTTAATGCTTCATCAAACTAAATTAAAACTGAATTCAATATCACTGCTTACGTCATTAAATATGTTGTTTCTAAGTGATCAATGAAATAAACAATATGACATAAACAAATGACGTAATAGCTTACATTTTTGACCTAATTATCTTATACTTTAACGAATAATTTACATGGAGGTGTGCATATACAGCAAAGTTTAATGATATCTTAATACATACAAATATATAAAACTGGATCTTAAAGATACATATATCTCTACTGATAACTATATATGAAATTTATGACTAAATAGACATAAACAGGTTTATCACATTTGTATTATGTATAATGCACACTTATTAATGATCTATAAAATAAATAAATGTAAAAAACACATATCTTGATATATTCTTGCCAAATGTTAAATAGTTTATCAGAACTCAATTTATATAACAAAAACTAATGGTGTGCATAATGCTTGCTATCAAGTATTTTATAAATAATTAATCATATTATATTGAGAATTAATTTAGAAATGCACTTTCATTTTTAAAGAATTAGTAAACTTATTTGTATGATATTAGATTATACTTTTACCAATTAAGTTTTCCTGCAAAGTAGAATAATATAAAAATATTCTTATCTAATTGTAAACAGGGGACATATTTCATAAAATAAAAAAAATAAAAAAATTAATGAATGTCATATAGTGTTTTTGAATTTAGACCATTTGGATATACCGTATAAGACAGCGAATCAAATAGGTTTCCTTTAGCAGACATTCCATTTCAGAATCAGCTTTAACAATAGTTTGGAATGACCAATCTTGCAAGGTATGGGAGATTTTGTTAAAATATGCGGCAACATGAGATGAAAATGATTGATCGATATAATTTTTTATATCTGATCCATGTTGGTTCATACATTTAGATATTTGTTGACTGGTTTGTCCAATATATTGAATGCCACAGTTTTTGCATGATACCAAATAAATAACATTTGATGTTGCACAGTTAGAATCACAACGCATATTAAAAGTTTCATTCATATTATTACTATTGAAAGAAGCATTTTCATTAATAAATGAACAGTGTGAACATCTAGGTCTATTACATTTAGTTGATGATCCTATTTTATATGATGTTTTTCTAATTTAGAATTAGTTAGGATTTTTAGTCCTTTTATAAGCAAGTGTGGGTTTGCTTTCGTGTAGTGATTTAACACTTGCTTTACATGATAAGTTTAATAAATCCCAATGTTTATTGACAATCTTACCTATAGTAGGCAAACTTGGATTATATTCAGTAACAAAAGGAATGATATCTTCATTTCTACTTTTGATTTTACAGTGTAAAGATTCAAGTTGTGTAAAAGAAGATACTTTTTGGAAAGAAGTATTAATGATGTCAATAGGGTAATTTCTATTTAAAAAATGCTGACCTAACTCTGTCAAAGATGATTTAAAAACAGCGTCATCCGAAAAAATTCTTCTTTATCTTTTTACTCGACTATATGGTATCCCATTTTTATATGATTTAGGATGGCATGAAGAATATTCAACATATTAATGAATTTTCATATTTTAGCATGAACCATGGTAGTAATGTCATTATTTTCATTTTTCACGACATCTACGTCCAAAAATGATGCTTTAATTTTAGAGACATTGAATGTAAATTTTATTGTTGGATGTAATTTGTTTAAACTGTCTATAAAATAATAAAGGTATAAAGATGTTGTCTAAAAATCTTAACCATACATCTGGTTTTAATAGGAATTTTGTTTTAGAAAATCATTTTCTAAATTTCCCATAAATAAAGATGCGTAAGCAGGTGCCATAGGACTACCCATTACTGTTCCCATTTTATGGAGATACTTTGTATTACCGAATTGAAAAAAAGTTATTTTTGAGCACAAGTTTTATCAAATCACAAACATGTTATTTTGATAGTTTATATGTATATTCATTTTCTTCAAGATAATACTTACACACTTCGATACCATCATTGTGTGTTATATTCGTGTAGAGTGAAACCACATCAAGTATAACAAGTTAGTTTTGGTAAAGATTTCAATTTGGTAATGAAATCAAAAGTATATTTGACATATGAAGGTAGTGATTTCATCAGTGGTTGTAAAATGTGATCAGTATATTGCGATATATTATTTGTAATTGAGTTATATGTAGAAACAATGGGTCTACCTGGATATCCTAAAGGTAGTGACTTATCAACCGTTTTATGTATTTTTGATAAAATATGAAACAGGTGTGCGTATTTTATTTGGGAAGATATCTAGTTCATCATATATGGAACAATCGTGTACAGAGATTTGATTAATAATGAAATTCTGTTTCATATTATACTTGGTATATTATCTTTGAAAGGGGTGTTTATGACATTTTTGTGGTTGTATACCATGTTTGGGCTTGTTTACCATGTTCGGGGTTGCATACCATGTTTGGTGTCTTATGCCATGTTTGGATTTGTATACCATGTTTTGGGGTTGTATACCATGTTTGGGGT
The DNA here is from genome assembly GCA_028554795.2 of Sinohyriopsis cumingii. Classification (NCBI taxonomy): domain Eukaryota; kingdom Metazoa; phylum Mollusca; class Bivalvia; order Unionida; family Unionidae; genus Sinohyriopsis; species Sinohyriopsis cumingii. The sequence goes on from CM068833.1 coordinate 31,964,701, forward strand.
TTCACCTCCAGGTTCTTGATAGTTTGGTCAGTATTATACAATCTATAATAGCGGTGATAATTTGTGCTTCTTTTCATACGTGGTTATTGGTGACAAAGTTTATCACTGTAAACTATTATGTTTTGATATTTACATTTATGTACACGACCAATAAAAGAAAGAGAAAATAGCAGAAATAATGAGCAACACGGCAGAATTAAAATGTAGTAAATAAATAAGTACATTATGAACTAGCAAAGAACACCTAACACAAGGTAGGTTTAAAATATAATAAACAAATACGTACATTGATCAACTAGCAAGGAACCTATAAATCATTTAATATACAGTAAGTACATTCATTATCTAGTAAGGAACAGATAACTCATTTAATATACAGTAAGTACATTTATTATCTAGTAAGGAACAGATAACTCATTTAATATACAGTAAGTACATTTGTTATCTTGTAAGAAACAGATAACTCATTTAATATACAGTAAGTACATTTGTTATCTAGTAAGGAACATATAACTCATTTAATATACAGTAAGCACATTTATTATCTAGTTAGGAACATATAACTCATTTAATATACAGTAAGCACATGTATTATCTAGTAAGGAACAGATAGCTCATTTAATATACAGTAAGTACATTATTATCTAGTAAGAAACATATAACTCATTTAATATACAGTAAGTACATTTATTATCTAGTAAGTAACTTATAGCTCTTGGCAAAAGTAACATGCAGTAAAGATATAGTTACATGTACAGTGATCAACTAACAAGGAACAGATAATTCATGACAGATTTATGATAAAGGAAATAAATAAGGGGTGCTCTACCTTTATTCTGAGAGAGTGACAGGTGTAAGGTGATTCTCTTAGCATTTGCTACATGCATAATGGAGAGAATGTTGGCCCAAATTATTTTAACAGTTATTAAAATAGTTAAACACATTTTGTCACATCAGACAACACTGCTTCTGAAACTGCAATGAATAAATTACTGTATACTCTATAACCCAAATTACACCCATTGATTATGCACCAAAATAAAGTGATTTAAAAGTACTTTTTACGATATCAAAGATATACAGCATCTTTTTTGAAATGGCTAGTATAGCCAGCATGGAAAACCTGGGAAATTAGTTTCCTTTAAATAATCTAACCCTATCCAAAATATGAAACTGTAGAGTGCTTCCTAACAACCCTGATCAACCAGCAAAGAAGAGGTAACTCTTGGCATAATTAAAACTAAATAAGTACATTATCAGTTAGCCAGGAACAGATAGTTCATGGCAAAGTTAAAACAAGTACATAAATAAGTGCATTATGAAAAAGCAAAGGACAAGTAAATTGTGGCAGAATTATAACAATGTACATAAATAAGTACATTCGTCGTCTAGCAATAAACGAAGATCTCATGGCATAATTAGAACAAAGTAAATAAATACATTTATCAAATTGCAGGGAACATATAACTCATGGCATAATTAGAACAAAGTAAATAAATTAGTACATTATTAACTAGAAAGGAGCAGATAACCCATGGCAGAAACACAACAAAGTGCCTAAGTATGAAAATTATCAGCTAGAAAGGATCATGTATCTCATGGTAGAATTAAAACTAAATACAAACAGTATCTAATAGCAATAAATAACAATATAATCTAAAGCATGAAATTTACGTCTGACTTTGTATTTATGCACACAATTGCCTTCAGTTATCTTTTGTACAAATTTTGGGGTCAAAGGTCACACTTGAATGATTTGTTTTAATCACATTTTTATTTCTATAACTTTCACGTGATTTGAGATTAACGGATTAAACTTTATTCTATATAACATCCTAAAATGGTTATCATGTACCAAACAGGGATGAGGATGTTTTGTTGTTACCAAATGAAAATGGTCTGGAAATTGAATTGAGTACAAGTCCACCACATCGACCTTATTTAAGATCTTGTTATTGCACAAGAATGTTGGAGATGGTTTCAAGACTCAGCTATCAAATAGAAGAAATAGTCTGAATTTAGATTTCTGTATCATTTGGTTCAATGAATGTTCATGAGAGGGATTCTTCCAGGCTGAACAACATATGGCAATGTCATCGATGATGTAGTTAAGCTTGAGTGAGAACAGGGACACACAACTTAGGTTTATATGATTTTAATGTGGTTTTCATTTAAGTCAGCAAGTAATTCAAGTGAGAAAGCAATTAAACTCACCATTATGACAAGTCAGTCATATGCAAATTGATCTTACAGTGTTTATAAAAATGCTATTTTTCCCATTCAAGTAGGCAGAAGTGTACACTAATGGGGTAGAGGGGTAAACTTAAAAACAGTGAGGTTGTGTTGAGTGGCTATCTATTTATGTTAGCTGGTTAGCTTGACAGACATGTCAGTGAAAGGATGCTGATTTAAATGCTACCACTGAATTAGTCTTTGACAGCTGTTATGATGTGTCCTTGGCAAGACAGTTTACTTTTTGTTCCAGCACATATCTTGTAAAACACGACTCAAAACCAAACCATTTCCATATCATTTCCACTCTATAACTGTACCATGATGTCACATTAAAGTATGAAACTTTATTCTATAAATCATCATAAATCTTGTGTCCTGTACCTAATTGGAGGATTGTTAGTCAATATTTGTGCAACTTTCAATTCATTTGAGATCAAAGATGTGATGTGATGTGATTTGGATTTTTAACGTAGCTTTAACAATTTTCCAGTCATATCGCTACGATGTCTGCAATGTGGCAGTTTATAGTGATGTCTAGCACTGGGGCATTATGCCGCAGACATGTAGCATGATGTCCCACCCAGTCACATTATCCTGACACCGGGCCGACCAGTCCTAACACTAACCTCTTAATGCTGAGCGCCAAGCGAAGCAGCTGTTAGTACCATTTTTGTAAGTCTTTGGTATGACTTGGCCGGGGATCGAACCCACGACCTCCCGCATCCGAGGCGGATGCTCTAACCACTAGGCCACCGGAGCGGTTTTGAGATCAAAGAATAAAACGAGGTATTCATTTACATCAGCATTGAATAGTGGCATGCAACACTTTGGAGGAGGGGGGGCTCCCATCTTCAAGGTCAAGATAACAAGTGACTATTTCAAGTTTTCCATTACACTTTTATCCCTATAACTTATGCCATTGGATTCAATTGAAGGTCCATCTTGAAGGTGAAGATCATAGTTCAGTATTTTCTCATTACACTATCTTTTCATTGTTATAAGTTTAGACATATGTCATAAAACTTGGTATACTTTTAGCTTATTATTAGAGGTAATGATGTAACCACATGTGTGATCCATTATTTATATATCTCTATTGTTATGACTCTATGGTTTTAAACACAGAAATAGCAAAGAGCAAAAAGCAACAAGTTTTGTAATATTCAACACATAATTTATTTCCCTTAATTATGAAGTGAAACTTTAAAAAGAATTTACAGTATTGCAAATTAAATCCCCAAATAGTCCAAGAAGTTCCATTTCCAGTCTTACTGAATAAAACTCTAATATATTCTAGTGGTGATCAAAATAAGATCTAATGCCAAAGGTGTTGATGAGCCTGTAGTCTTGAATGTACTAATGTACCAGTGACCTGAAGTGTGATGATGTGCCAATAGTCTTTTGAGGAATCACAGCAATATTATCCAAGATTCGAATTCACTATAATTTCAAGTTAATGTCTCTGTCCAAGATAAGCACTTTGTAATTCTTGTGAATAATAATTTGAATAAATAAATGTACCCAAACCAAAAGTTGAATACAACAATATAAATGATTTCTGCCACATACATTATCAGAGGAATGAATAATGTTTCAAGCAACACAATTATATAAAAAGCTAAGACACATAAAAATGCTAGAATGTAGGACAAAAGTTAATTTCTAGAACAATCTAAGTTGTAAACAAGACAAGGTCTGTTACTAAAATTATAATAAAGAATATGGTAAACAACAGGTACGCCTGGTTATCCATCTGGAAATCGCTATGTCCTTGACTCAGACCAAGATAATGATCCTAGTATTTAACCTACAGCTGTTACTTTTGTGACAGAGTCATCAAGGTAATAGCATTATGTTTATTTAATTTGTATCATTTGTGTGCTTTATTAATATTTATATGTTTTGTGTAATTGTATTGTTCTTCACCTCGTCCGAAATCACGTTCATGTCATGCCTAACTAGCAAGATATTTTTGTAAGCAACATAATACATAATTTATATTTCTCTGTGTGATACTTCATAATTATACATGTCTATAATGTCAATGACCCTGTTGCAAAAGACAGTGATAATTCACCATCAACACATGTTTGTTACATTGATGATTCAGATTTAAATGGGCCTTTTGCTCTTAACTTGACTAGGTCCCTTACTCTTTATCTGTCTAGTTCCTTAATCTTTATCAGACTAGGCTGCTTAATTCTTTATCAGACTAGGCTGCTTAATTCTTTATCAGACTAGGCTGCTTTATTCTTTATCAGACTAGGCTGCTTTATTCTTTATCAGACTAGGTCCTTAGCTGTCTGGGCCCCTCACTCTATAGCTGCCTGCGCCCCTCACTCTATAGCTGTCTGGGCCCCTCACTCCATAGTTGTCTGGGCCCCTCACTCTCTAGCTGTTTGGGCCCTTACTCTCTAGCTGTCTGGGCCCCTCACTCTCTAGCTGTCTGGGCCCCTCACCCTCTAGCTGTCTGGGCCACTCACTCTCTAGCTGCCTGGGCCCCTGACTCTCTAGCTGTCTGGGCCCCTCACTCTCTAGCTGCCTGAGCCCCTCACTCTCTAGCTGCCTGAGCCCCTCACTCTCTAGCTGCCTGGGCCCCTCACTCTCTAGCTGTCTGGCCCCCTCACTCTCTAGCTGTCTGGCCCCCTCACTCTCTAGCTGTCCGGGCCCCTCACTCACTGGCTGTCCTGGCCCCTCACTCTGTAGCTGTCTGGGCCCCTCACTCTGCAGCTGTCTGGGCCCCTCACTCTGTAGCTGTCCAGGCCGCTTACTCTTTATCTTACTAGGTCAACTATCTTTAAACAATTTGTGCACGAAACCTAAGCTAGAACATTTCCAATGTCAGAAGTTTCTTACATAGATGGCTAAATTTTAAACAACCTGTTTACCAAACTGTCTGAGATTTTCTAGTTTTAGTTTCATGCAAAAGAAATTCATATAAGTTTCTTGAGGAAGTAATTGACAAAAAATGTATCATTAGCCAATACGTTATAGATAGGAAACATTGGCTGTATGATGATGAAAACGTTTGATGTATGATGATATATTCAATTATAGATGACAAACAGTGGATACAGGTACTATATATTATGGTTGGTCTAACTTGATTTAATTATCCCAAAATAGGCATTTTTCTTTTAATAACTTTGGCTACATCACTGGGTCAAGGTCTTGGACTGGTTTGATAATGAATGATCTTGCATGTGCTTGACAATGCTTGCTCCAACTTTGAAAGTCATATTTTTGTCTGATTTTAACCACTTTTCAAATATAGGTTTATTTGAGCGTTTTAGCAAACTAGAGACTTTTTCTGATCCAATTGTTATCAGATTTTGGTTAATTTGTTCAAATAATTAAGATCATTGATAAGTACAGGTATGAGAAAGTTTGATATCAGTGTATATTGAGGTGAACATGCATGTGATTGTCTGAACTTATCAGTACCTTATTGACTATTTCTGATCATATGTTGATCAAACTTGGTATAGAGCTTTATGTCACATGGTACATATTATACGCTTACAATGATCAAACTTGGTATAGAGGCTAATGTCATATGGTCATATTGTACTTTAACAATGATTAAACTTGGCATAGAGACTTATGTCATATGGTGCATATTGTACTTTTACAATGATCAATCTTGGTATAGAGGCTTATGTCACATGGTGCATAATGTACTTTTACAATGATCAAATTTGGTATAGAGGCTTATGTCACATGGTGCATATTGTACTTTTACAATGATTAAACTTGGTATAGAGGCTTATGTCATATGGTGCATATTGTACTTTTATAACGATCAAACTTGGTATAGAGGCTTATGTCACATGGTGCACATTGTACTATGATCAAACTTGAGGCTTATGTCATATGGTGCACATTGTACTTTTACAATGATCAAACTTGGTATAGAGGCTTATGTCATATGGTGCATAATGTACTTTTACAATGATCAAGCCCGATATAGATTAAAGACATTATTTTACACATGATTGACACGGCTTTTTACCACTTAATAGATGCTATCTCTGACCCACATTTAATCAGATTTGTTAAAGCAGCCCATATCATCAAGATAATTTTGATTAATATTAACCAGTGCATATTTATATCAGGTGATCTTGCATCTGAGACAATGGCTTTTTGTTTTACCACACTGGTCATGGGGGTTTTGATAATACATCGATCAAACTTGAAAAATAGGCCTGTATCATTAAGTGTTTGTTGAATTTAATAATAAGTGAAATTCAGGCATATTAAAGAAGTAGCTTCCAAGTGGTCTCTGGTTTTCACTTTATTTGCCTGAGTTCTTCCTCCACCAGATGAGCTGTCTGCCATGTATAGCCTATCATATCATGAAGAATGGCATTAAAACACATGAACAATAGCAAATATTAATGTTAATTGCCCATGTATATTTTGTTATATTTTCATAAAGTATGCAATATAAAATGAACGAATTACATCTTCCAAACATTCCGATTAAAACATAATCTATTGATTTACTAGGATGAGAATTACTTCCTTGCCCCATGCATGCTTCGTCAGAAAACACCAGAAGATGTTATCTGCCCAAAACCAAATCCTCAGATGGACACCTCGTCAGTACTGTGCTATGTTTTTGCAGAGAAATATTTGCCTTCTCCGATCTTTCATAGACTTCTTGCTGCCTGTGTTGCTCATTGGCCACTAGCCACAAAGAAGAAAGAGAAGTTGCAAGAAAATCAGATTTTCTGTGGTTGTGGTGTCTTTCAGCTGGACCAGTTCCACAAACTAATCCTACACTTTAGGGAATACGTCATATTTGTGAGAGTCATCAGAATGGGGATCAAGGAGAAGACTCCTTCTTCAGAGGTGTGCATTGGGGCAAGAGAGTTCATCACTTCTATGCTTTCCAAGATTATTGGATACCTGAGCCAGAACCTGAGATATGAGTTGTTTATACAATGTCCAGAATACAACGGCATCAGTGTCAACAGCCTGATTTCTGTGTCCCTTCTTGAAGAGAATACAGAAGTACGCTGTGATTTCCATGACAACATTATTGTGTCGTATAATCTGCTGAAATTCTGGTTTAACATTCAGGTGAGTACTAGCATATTGTTGCATTCTCATTTTATTTCTCAGTATGTTTCCTTAAACACTTGCAATATTATGTTATATTATTTTATCAGAACTGAGCGCCACATTATATCAAGTTTAATAGCACTGAGATAGTGGATTATAGTCATAAAACTTATATAATCATATTTGATCCAGAATCAAACCAAAATTCTGTTTACTATGACTACAGTAAAATAAAACTTATCTGATCTCGCCCATGTGTACACTGCATATAGAAGCATGCACTCCTCATCTGACACTCATAATCTCACTGTTCCCACTGTTTAAGTAAAGTCATATGGACAATGTTCTTTTGCATACCAGGATGATAAGGAATGAATTATCCAAAGATTGATCTCAAAACTCACTTTTTCGACTACATGAACATACTTAAAGACTTAATAATGTTTACATTTTTAATGTTTGTCAACATGGTTTTGTTTTGTAATTTCAGGATGATTTTTTATATGATATTGTTGTTGTAAATGTTTTTTTGTCTTATCTAATTTACTAAAGTGCATAGGTTTTTTGAAGATTAGGCTATACTAAGTCTATGTTTTTTATTATTATTATTATTATTATTCTCAGGCAAAGTCATTTTACTGAATGGAACACTGATTGATATGTATGTACTAGCTCAGAAGCAGTGTATTTTAGCCATGCAATGGGAATGTCATTTTTTCAAGTTGAATTAAACTTCAGTGTCATCATAATGCTAAGAAAGGATTAATATTCATTTGTCCATTTTGTCTGAAAGTTTGATATACATGAAATGTCAAATGCATCCCACATCCTGTGAATTTTATTTTGTTTAAATTTCAGGACCAATCTGGAGATGTTATTGCTTGTAAGTATATTGTATTTCCTAATTCATAATTGGCTTTAACTAGTTTTGACTATGATCAGATCTTGATCAGGATCATCTCTTTTATTCTTGCCTGCAGTGAATGTTATAATAATATGACTCTTGGAATGACTATAATCTGGTGTTGATCATGATCAGTGCTTTTTTGTAGGAATATGATCTGTTGTAGAAAGCTTGGTCTGACTATGACTTTTTCTCAGTGTTTCACAGTTGTTTAGCTGTCAGAGTTACATCAGATGTACCTCAGTCCCCTTATAATGACCAATATATACTTATGGGGACATCTAATGTACCTCAGTCCCCATATAATGACCAAGATACACTTATGGGGACATCTAATGTACCTCAGTCCCCTTATAATGTCCAAGGTACATTTATGGGGACATCTATGTACCTCAGTCCCCTTATAATGGCCAAGGTACACTTATGGGGACATCTAATGTACATCAGTCACATTATAATGACCAAGACACACTTATGGGGACATCAACTGTACCTCAGTCACCTTAAAATGACCAAGAATATATGTACTTAGTTCTGGCTTTGTCAAGTAGTTTTATCTGTGGAGACTGGTATCATACCCTCAAATATCTGGATGGAATCTTTTGTGCATTGTGTGAGTTTTGTCAGAACCTCTTATGGTCCATTTGTTGAAGCTTCTTTTATAAACCTAATCCATGATAGTATTTTCCTGCTTTTCTGAGAATCTCAGAAAAGGAATGTGCTTCAAACCTAGATCATAGTAAAACATTACAATTCAGCAATAATTACAAGTTCATTTCTCTTCTTTGGCAGTCTGAGTGTTTTGGTAAAGAACCAGCTTCCTTCAGTAGGTAAATGTATAATAGGATCCTAATAATAAGTTACCTCTGTAGCTCCTCTCCATCTCAAGGTCCCCAGTCCAAGTAATATTAGTCAAGTCCCTTTCACGAACCCCGGTCAGAGTCATATAGCACCACTCCCTCTGAAGGTCACCAGTCTGTGTCATATTGGTCAAGTCCCTTTTCAAGATCCCTGGTCTGAGTCAAATTGCTCTACCACCTCTGAAGGTCCCCAGTCTGATTATTGTAGTCCCTCTCCCTCTCAAAGTCTCCAGTCTTAGCCTTGTAGCCCTACTTTCATTCAAGGTCCTCAGTCTGAATCACCACTATTTCCAGGTGGGTTGAATTCACTATTAACAGAGCTTATCAATCTGTCACTGAGTGGGACATGTCATTGATGTGAATTAAAGTCCATAAAGTTAAGGCTGTTTCTATTTCATGGATATATGATAATTATGCACCATTGGATTGTTTCTATTTCATGGGTCTATGATAATTATGCACCACTGGAGGACATTATAAATGCTGTGTTTTTTTCAGTTAGACGTTATTTTCTCCTTCTATCTTCAAACTTTTGGTGCACCATAGAGAAGGCATATTTCCTTGGGCCCTATAGTTAAAGCACAAAATATATATTAATCTGCTGCCAACTTACAGTAGTTAACACTTTTACTATAAAGGTGTGTGTATTATTTTTTTAAATGCCATTTTTTTTTGTGGGTCATCAACAGGTAATTGATAAAGGCAATAGTGATATTTAATGTCTTATTGCTGGTAAACATACTTTAGTGTGTGGTTGTAAAATTAGATTTAATTATGTAAAACTTAATTGTCATTACTGAAAACTTTCATTATCTTATGTCATCACAACATTGTATGGGCCTGTGATGTGGGAATCAGACTGGGTCTGAATTTTGTGATATATAATAGGAGGAATGAAGTTACAAGCTTGGACAATGGTGCGTTTGTCTCAGAAGAAGTAAGCAAGGTATTTGTGACAGGTAATTATCATGTAACTAAAATTAGTTTTATAGAAAAAACTACATTTTCACTAAAAAGTTCTTATAAAAAATGGTTGGGTTGTAAAGGTAATGAGCATAGATATGACATCCCAATATGGCCACCATAGCATCCACCTTGATAATCTGTATTCACTATTGTTCCTGAATAGAAGTCTATTTGTTTTGACATGGAGTTTTCACCAGAGGACTGCTCATGGTGCCTGATTTGTCCTAGATGAAAATAGTGCTTACATAACCTCCTGTATCACCACCATCTTGAAGACCATGTTACCAAAGCTCCTTTTTTTTAACATCAACTTTGGATTATCACCCCAAAAAATTCTTACGATGTTTAGCTTGACCTAAACAAAAATATTTTTTTCAGACATCAAACAGGGTCGTCATAGCCGGTATTGAAACAAATGTTATTGCTACTTTTCCTGGATGGAATCCGTCTTTACGTTCAGTTTTTATGAGAAAAATGTCAAGTATGACCATAATCATTTTGAAATTTTTGTTATTGCCAGTTATCGTAATTGTAAATTCATTGGTTTTTTGGATTGCATACACTTCAGGTTTCAAATATCCCTACCTAAGTTTTAACCTAATTATGTCTTATGCTTGCCTGTATATGTATTATGCTATTCCAGTGAATTAAAAAAATTGCATTTGTTAATTTCTATTATCATTTTTTTCACTCATTAAGTACATTAGAGATTATTCTTAAAGAATGCCTACTGCATAAGAATGAGTTAGATGTTAAGCAAAACGGGTATTTATAGTTTGACTTGTCGATGAAAATTCTTAGAGTAGACATGTCTCTGTAACTTTAAAACATGTCTGAATTTTTCTGATCAGAAAAAGGACAAATCAATACTGCTGTACAAATTTGAAAGGAAGAATATTAGAGTGATGTAATTCAGCACTGAGATTTAGCATTTCGTCATGCTCATCCCACAGACAATAATTGGATCTCACCACATGTCAGAATTGGTGGACTTCATGATTATTTTACAAAAGACATGTTGACTGTTAAAATGAGTGTTGAATTAAATAATTTGTCAGTATCTTTTATGTTTGTATTCTGGTTCTAATAACATGGATTTAGTTTGTTTTACCAAGTAGTTTGTCCTGATGCAGGTCCAGGTTAATAATAAAATGTTTTATTTTTCTTCTGCATATTAAGTTTTGATCAAAATCACAAACATTGCAGAATATTGGGGTAACTGAAATCAGTTTGTCAATAATCCACAGAGTCAACAATACCCTGCACCTACCCACACATTTCCCAGTGAATAATATCAGGCCCACATGGGGCCCTTGTTTATTGTTTGCTTTTGTCAAGGAAGGGAACAAGGAGACCTTCTACAGCCTGAAATACTATCTCCGTGTAAGGTTTTAACCAATCTGACAGCAATTCAGAAATCCGTCTTGCTTCATAAATATGGATGCTTTCACCCACTCTGACAGCGGTTCCACAATCCATCTGCTGTCATAAATATAAACATTTTCACATGTGCTGACAGCAATTCCAAACTTCTACTGTCTAGATAAGTTTGGATATTTTCACTTACTCTGACAGCGGTTCCACAATCCATCTGCCATCATAAATATAAATATTTTCACATGTACTGACAGCAATTCCAAACTTCTAAAGTCTAGATAAATTTGGATGCTTTCACTTACTCTGACAGTGGTTCCACAATCCATCTGCCATCATAAATATAAATATTTTCACATGTACTGACAGCAATTCCAAACTTCTACTGTCTAGATTAGTTTGGATATTTTCACTTACTCTGACAGTGGTTCCACAATCCATCTGCCATCATAAATATGAACATTTTCACATGTGCAATTCCAAACTCCCACTCTCAAGATAAATTTGGATGTTTTCACTTACTCTGACAGTGGTTCCACAATCCATCTGCCATCATAAATATGAACATTTTCACATGTGCAATTCCAAACTCCCACTCTCAAGATAAATTTGGATGTTTTCACTTACTCTGACAGTGGTTCCACAATCCATCTGCCATCATAAATATGAACATTTTCACATGTGCTGACAGCAATTCCAAACTTCTACTGTCTAGATAAGTTTGGATGTTTTCACTTACTCTGACAGCAGTTCCAAAATCCTTCTGGCTTCATGAATACAAACATTTTTACACACTCTGACAGCATTTCCAAACTCCCACACTCAAGGTAAATATGGATGTTTTCACCTATATTGACAAAATCCCCTTGCCTTCATGAATATGGTTGTTTTCACGAATTCTATTAGTGGTTCAAAAATTCCTCTGCCTTAATAAATATGCAACTTTCACATTTGTATATTAATTGTAGTGCATGAGTCACAGACTTGTTGCCAGATATTTAGTACATTATATGTACCATAAGCTAACTTATCGGTGAACAGGGATAAAAATAGGGTGGATTGTGTGTTGGTGTACCTTGTAGTTTAAACCCCAGGAAAAGTGTTTCATACATCTTACATGAAATTAAAAAACTATTTTTCTGTGAGTTTTTCTTTATGTGATAAAGATTGGCTTTTGATACATTTTAAATTAAATTAAAATTTATTTTCTTTGTGTGTTTCTTTATCTCTTATAGAGTTAGAAACATTTCATTATAAATTCTGTTATATATGTACATTGAAATTTTGTTCCAGCAAGAGAAACCAAGAAAAAGAGAAAAGCAAAGCAGCAAATATCCGTAAAGCTACCCAGCATGAAGAGGAAAAGGAAAAGGAGCAGTGCATTGAAAGGACCGGTGGCAAAGAAAATTTCAAACACCAGTCAGTCAGTTGTACCAGACAAAGCAGAAATCACTGATGTTAAGGACAGTAAAAAGACAGGTATCACTTACTTAACATGATGTACCAGATGAATCAGAAATCACTGATGTTAAGGACAGTAAAAAGACAGGCATCTGTTACTTAACATGATGTACCATATGAATTAGAAATCACTGATGTAAAGGACAGTAAAAAGACAGGTATCACTTAACATGATGCACCATATGAATTAGAAATCACTGATGTTAAGGACCGTAAAAAGACAGGTATCACATACTTAACATGATGTACCATATGAATTAGAAATCGCTGATGTTAAGGACAGTAAAAAAACAGGTATCTCTTACCTAGTTAACATGATGTACCATATGAATTAGAAATCACTGATGTTAAGGACAGTAAAAAGACAGGTATCTCTTACTTAACATGATGTACCTTATGAATTAGAAATCACTGATGTTAAGGACAGTAAAAAGACAGGTATCTCTTACTTAACACGATGTACCTTATGAATTAGAAATCACTGATATTAAGGACAGTAAAAAGACAGGTATAGCTTACTTAACACGATGTACCAGATTATGTGTTCTCATTGGCAGCCCTTTTCTAAAATTAACTGGCAGGGGCTTATAATAAGTGATAAAACATTGTCTTGGATGTTTCCTGCACCAATATTAGACTCTAGCTTATTTCTTGATGTTGTACAATGTAAAGTGTCAAATTTAATGACATTCCTCCATCATTATTATCCTTATATATTAAAGAAATGCATTTATGTTGTTTGTAAGTGACTGCTTCAGCCAAAAATCAATATATCTCACCCAGTCAGTGATGAAACAAAAACTAACTCAATTGATTCCATTTATATATATATATGATTCTTTGCCACTTGGTCATTTATACAGCAAGGAAATATATAAATGCAATACAACTTCAAAATACCCAAAATGGTGCTTGATGCTTGACTGGTCATGTATATTGCTAATATTTTTTGGAAGTTTATTGGCTGTTTGTTTTATCTTGAACTGGAAGTATGCTTGATTGCTTTTGAAAAATAATTAAGTGATTACAATAAGACCCATACTCAATTCAAGAGAGATTTATTTCAGCTAGTGTTATGACTATGAGTAGTGAGGTTTTCCAGAACTCTACCCTCAGTCATGGATAAAGGTCAAGCATACAATATATACAAATTATGCATATCACTAGTATTAACCAAATGCATAGTACGATATTATTTTGGGCTCTGACACTGAACTCAAGAATAGTGAAATTCTCTCTGATCAACAGTAAACACCAGTAAGTAACCAGACATAAAATTCTGTTTACAGGAGTGTCTTGTTCAGATCCTGAATTGCTCTGTCAAGTTCTAAAGAAGTCAACACAAGTTGCTTCATCCAGTCGAAGGACTCTGGAAGAAAACTGCCAAAGAGCTGGGCTGAAATTTCATGGTGAAACTCCGGGTAATGGGAACTGCTTCTTTGAGGCTGTGTCTAGTCAACTTCATCGATTAAATTGTGCTGTACAAAGGTCACCACAACAACTACGCCAGGATGTAGTTGCCTTCATGAAAGCTAATACCATACTGCATGTAAGTAAAAGATATTGCAATCTAGTATATGAAGGACATTTTGCTACATATAAGCATGGAGTCTTGAATGTGAAGGATATTTTGCTATACGTATGTAAAGGTCCGTACATTCAAGAATATGAAGGCTAATACTTTACTACAGGCCAGTAACAGTCTATACATTTCTGGAATATGAGGGACAATAGACTATAGGTAAGCAAAAGTAAAAGGAGTCTGGAATATGAGGGACATTTTTTATATTTTCCAATATTTTCCAAGATTGAATGAAGCAGCTACATGAAATTAAATGTGTAGACATTATGGGATAACAGGTATACTAAGTCTTAAACAGATGTGTAGACATTATTGGATGGCTGCTAAGTGTTAAGCAAATGTGCAGATATTATAGGATGGCTGGTAAGTCTTAAGCAAATTTGTAAGCATTATGGGATGGCTGGTAAGTTATAAGCAAATATGTAAGCATTATGGGATGGGTGGTAAATCTTAAGCAAATGTGTACAAGACAGTTAATTCCATATTCATCAGTCATCTTGTACAAAATGTATCTATGATTCATGCGTGTTTGTACATACATACATACATACATGCATACAATTTAAATTGTGTGTGCTGTAATTGTGAGGTACTTTTATGAAGGTTTGTAAAATACGTGAGAAACAGACACAAATGGAAAAAATGTTCAATTAGGTATATTGGTTATTGTGGAGACTGTGTATAGGAAACTACCAAGTTTGTAGGAAACTTACTGGGACAGGCACTTGAGTTCAGTTACATACAGTAGTCCCTCTCTTGAACGGCCCCCATGACCATTGGCCACCTGCTTCTTATGGCCTGAATGCCTTGCAACAACAAGTTTGTATTCAAAAGTACCCCTCAAGAATGGCCACCCCTCTAACATGATCAGCATCCAGCATATTAGTACAAAAATGGAACATGTTCCTCTCACAAGCAGCCACTTTTAAAAAATGTATCTAGAACCAATAATTAATTCATATTGTGACATAAAATATGTAATCAGATTATCACTATCATCAATACATGTCTCCCAATGTCGTTTCCGTTACTGAAAAATGTGTTGACCGAAGGACATGTAACACTAATATTAATATTATATCATTGTCTATAAAAGCCGACATTTACAGGAAATGGGCTCAACAATGTTATGATAGAGTTTTGGGCTTCACACATCTGTCGAGTTCTTCTCTTTGATGATTACAACCGGACATAATTGTCAGGATCATCATAAAGTCAGCATAGGCTAAAAATAGATTTTGTGCATTAACACACACAGAAATTAACCTTGAACAAATCAGGGTACCAGACAAAGACCGAAAAATCACATGACAAGACATTTATTGTTTCCTTTACGAAGGCATTTCGACCACTTGACAAAAGTTTTGACTGCATAATTAAATTGCATACAGTTAGCAACATCTGAATAACTCATTACCAAACATTAACATGTCATCACGTAAACGGAAATGTATCATTTTAGAAGAAAGTCATTTATTCTACTTGATGACATTAGGTGAGGTGGTGGTGGGGGACTTGACAAACAATTTTATGTAGAAAAGACTCGAATAAAACAATTTTATTGTTGAAAAGACTTGAATACACAAAGTCATAATCGACAAGGAGGTTATTCAGCAGCAGTGGGAAAAGGGAGCAAATTGAAAGAAAATTATATATGTACCAAGATTTAAATGACGTTTTTGAATGGTTTTCAATGTGCATGACAGCAATATCCACTTGCTTATCATGCTTTTGCCAAGAACAAGAACGATTAATGGATATTCAGTTGAAGTAAGTCTATTATTATAACAAGAAGAACCTTTTAATAATTAATGTTACTTTTAAACGAAGATAGTAAATAAAGATACTAATGCTTTGAAGTATGTAGCTTTCTTACTATGTACATTACATTTACTTCTCACAAAAGATTTAGCCCCCCTCTGGAAAGGCCACCCATCTTATAAGGCCACTTTCCCACTGCAGAAGGGGTGGCCATATAAGAGGGGAACCACGGTATATGAAATTTGTGGAGACTTTGTATGGGATACTGCCTGATTGTTAGGAGACTTGCTGGGACAGACATTAGATTTCAATTACTCGGTATGGAATACTGCCTAGCTGGTAGGAAACTTTGTGGAACAGGGGCTCCAGGTGGCTGAGTGGTTTAAAGTGCTACCACCAATAACTGATATCGCTTCTGTCTGTGCGGTTTCGAGTTTCGGGTTCTGCCAATGTGAGTACTTGAGAAAGTTTGCTAGTAGCTTCCCATGGGGTGGTAGTTCTTCCGTGAATTTTCTTGGGTTCTTCCTCTACCAGTGATACTAGCCAATCTGTTCTGTCATGGTTTGTTTGGTGACTGGGTTTGGGCTACTACTGAGTCTCAGTAAAAAGCTTAGTGGGTCAGACACTAGAGTTTAAATATGTATGTGGTTTGTGTGGAGACTGGGTATGGGGTACTACTGAGTCTCAGTAGAAAGCTTATTGGGTAAGACACTAGAGCTAAAATAGGTATATGGTATGTGTGGAGATTGGGTATTGGTAGTACCAAGTCAGTAGAAGACTTTGTTGGTCAGACACCACAGTTCATATATGTATATGGTTTCTGCAGAGACAGGTTATGGGGTAGTACGAAGTCAGTAGAAATCTTAGTGGATCGGACACCTGAGTTAAAATAGATATATGGATTGTGTGGAGACTGGGTATGGGGTAGTACATAGTCAGATACACCACAGTTCAAATAGGTATATGGCTTGTGTTGAGATGGGGTATGGGATACTACTGAGTCAGTAGAAAACTTAGTGGATCGGACACTAGAGTTCCATTGATATATGGATTGTGTGGAGACTGGGTATGGGGTAGTACACAGTCAGATACACCACAGTTCAAATAGGTATATGGCTTGTGTGGAGATGGGGTATGGGATACAACTGAGTCAGTAGAAAACTTAGTGGGGCAGTCACTAGCTGTGTGCCTTTACGTTTATTATGGAGTAAGTGTTACTTCATAATCAGGTCACCAATAGACAGTATAGTGTTTATCAAGGGTCATGTCTCCATTTTACTTGTTGAACTTTACTTCATTGGTTTCATAAAGAGGTCTTCTTTTCACTTGCTGAACTTACTTAACACACTTCCATGGTTTCATACCATGTCTTGATTTTACTTGCTGTGATTACATGCTTACAGTCTTCATTCATGCATCTTTGTTTTACTTGCTGTAATTACATGCTTACAGTCTTCATTCATGCATCTTTGTTTTACTTGCTGTAATTACATGCTTACAGACTTCATTCATACATCTTTGTTTTACTTGTTTCGCTTACACTCTACACACTGCAACAACTTCATACCAGGCCTTCATTGTACTTGCTGAACTTGCACAATTACACAGTTCATTAGCTTCATGCTAGGTCTTCATTTTGCTGAACTTACACACTTACTGCAAATGCATCATTCCAGGCCTTCATTGTACTGACTGAACTTACACACTTACACGCTTATATGTGTCAGAAAAAAACTTTCAGTGATGCGCTTGCAGTGAGATGAAGTAGCAAGCCATATAGTCAGTTTACCTCATCGATGACCATGACAGTCTTTAAGATTATTTTCATACACTTCTCTAGTGGAAGCAAGACTAGGAAAGATCAAATGACATCATGACAGACAAACATCGTTTTCTTGAGAGTGAGGTTGAACAATGAAAACACATATCAGATGTAGTGTAATGTACCATCACCATCCATGATTTAGTATGAGGAATGCTAATATTGATTATATGACGTAACCCTGTAGATTATACAATGCTTTTCCACTACTCAGGGAGCTGAAGGTACCATAAACTTGGCTGAATTCATATCTGTTGGCAACTTTAATGACTACTGTGAACGGAATGCCCAGGACGGGGAATGGGCAGATCATGTTGTCGTTGTTGGGATGGCCCGGATGTTACAGACGGATATCATGATCGTGACCAGTGCACCTTCTTCGGGACCAGATAACATCATCGCATGGGTTGTCGGCCAGACCAATTTTAATGGGCAGCCAATTCTTCTGGGGCACATATGGGAGAGTCACTACCAGTCACTACAGCCCATGGGTAAGATTATATAAAAAAAATAGTTTCTTGACATTTAATTATGTTTAAACAATTATACCCATAAGTACAGTGGAAATAGTATTGTGAAATTCTTGAAATTTACTGGTATTTAAACAATTATGTTCTTAAGTGCAATGATTAATAGTACTGAGATGAATTTTGCAATTTTAATTTCTTTGATTAGGATAGTAATGATTGTAGAGTCACACTTTAAAACCATTATACCAGTTTTTAGGGGAGGGAATTCCTATCTGCCAACATAAATTGGTTTATTGTGGTCATCTCATGTCAGATATACTTTATATAACAATGTCAATTCATGCCTTAAAATGTGGTCTTTCAAGACAGGTGATATTTCAAACCAGTGGACATTTAAGCCAAGTTACATTGATGTTGAGTTTTCATTTGGGAATATATCTCAGCCGGATAAAAACCCTTCCAAAAGCCGTCGTATATTATTTTCATGTTAGGTGTCATGAGGTAACCATAATAGAGCATTGGAGTAGAGCAGTATCTAACTTTCCCTATAAGGTGTCCATATTCACAATTAAACATGCTTATAAGGTGTCCATATTCACAACTATACAAGACTAGTTATGGTCTATAAGGTGTCCATATTCACAAGAGTACACTCCTTCATATGCTCGATAAGGTGTCCATATTCACAACAGTACACCCCTTTATATGGTCTATAAGGTGTCCATAGTCACAAGCTTCAAATGTTTATATGGTCTGTGATAGCTCTGCAAGAATTTATAGGTGCCCTGGATCACTAGAATAAAGCCCCTAAGTTGTGGAATATGTCAGTTTGGAATCTTGAATAGCTCCCCAAGGGTCACTAAGGTATAGCCACTAAGTTTTGGAGTATGGTGGTTTGGAACATTGAATAGGTTCCCTAGGATCACTAAGATAACCCCGTAAGTTGTAGAGTATGGTGGTTTGGAATACAGAATAGGTCCCCTAGGGTCACTAAAAATAAGCCCCTAAATTATAGAGTATGATGGTGTGGAATACTGAAGAGATCACCACAGGTCACTAAGATAAGCCCCAACATTGTGGAGTATTCTGGTTAGGATTATTGATGGGTCCCCTAGGGTCACTAAGATAGACCCCTAAATTGTGGAGTATGGTGGTTTGGAATACAGAATAGGTCCCCTAGGGTCACTAAAATAAGCCCCTAAATTATAGAGTATGATGGTGTGGAATACTGAATAGATCACCTAGGGTCACTAAGATAAGCCCCAACATTGTGGAGTATTCTGGTTAGGAATATTGATGGGTCCCCTAGGGGCACTAAGATAAACCCCTAAATTGTGGAGTATGGTGGTTTGGAACATTAAATGAGTTCTCTAGGGTCACTAAGATGAACCCCTAGATTGTGGAGTATGGTGGTTAGGAATATTGATGGGTCCCCTAGGGTCACTAAGATAAACCCCTAGATTGTGGAGTATGGTGGTTAGGAATATTGATGGGTCCCCTAGGGTCACTAAGATATACCCCTAAATTGTGGAGTATGGTGGTTTGGAATACAGAATAGGTCCCCTAGGGTCACTAAGATAAACCCCTAGATTGTGGAGTATGGTGGTTAGGCACATTAAATGAGTCCCCTAGGGTCACTAAGATAAGCCCCAACATTGTGGAGTATGGTGGTTAGGAATATTGATGGGTCCCCTAGGGTCACTAAGATCAGACCCTAAGTTATGGAGTATAGTGTTGTGGATTATGGAATTTTTCCCATGGGATAACTTTAACATGGTCCTCTATATAGCCATTGGAAAACTTGGTATGGCGTACTGATATCACCAGTTATATATATATATATATATATATATATATATATATATATATATATATATATATATATATACATGCATCTGTTCTGTATGCAAAGGTAATAAGATATTTCTATACAGATGACCCAAGGACATCATATTGGTCATACTTCCATACTGTATAAAAAGGCTATTGTTATAATTCTATGTTATGCCAGTATACAACCAGTATACAATTAAAGACTGTTGTTATAATTCTATTATGTACTGGTATACAAGGCTATTGTTATAATTCTGTTATGTACTGGTATACAATTAAAGGCTATTTTTATGATTCTATGATGTACCAGTATACAATTAAAGGCTATTGTTATAATTCTATGATGTACCAGTATACAGTTAATGGCTATTTTTATAATTCTATGATGGAATATTGCCACCATCTGTATTCAAGACGTTAAATATATCATCAATGTTGATATGATCGTCCAGTATGACGTAGTGACAGATTTAAAGATGGCTATTGTGGTTATATTAAACGTCAGATTACCTTCATTTGTATCAAGAACCATGCAGATACTGTATGAACTCTTAAGGTGGACCATCCAGACAAGATATGAACTCTTAAGGTGGACCATCCAGACATATGACTGTGTAGATGGGTTCGAGTCTAGGATTCGGCTAATGTGGGTATGTGAGAAAACTTGCCAGTAGCTTCTCGTGGGTCAGTGGTTCTTCCCGAGGTTTTCCTGGATTCTTCCTCCACCATTCATACTGGCCGCCATGCATAGCCTATCGTGTGCTGAAAAATGGCATTAAACCCCACAACAATAACAACAACAACAACCAGATATATGAACTCTTAAGGTGGACCATCCAGACATGATATGAACTCTTAAGGTGGACCATCCAGACATGATATTAACTTTTAAGGTGGACCATCCAGACATGATATTTATAGGTTAATGCATTTGTATGGGAAAATATGAACAAATTTTTCGGATGAAATACTGCACGACCTTGGGAGTGCAGTATATTCATCCGACAAAACGAGTTCATATTTTCCCATACAAATGCAGTAACCTTTTTATTATATGCTCATTTTCTCACTCTACCTAATGCTTAATTATATTAAGAAAATACACTACAAGAAACAAAGTAACTGAATGTATGCCATATTCAAACTAAATACACAAGTGCAGATTCATCATTACACAACAGCAACATTATTACTGTGCACATAACTCCGTCCAGATAAATTTGAACTTAGTTGCGTGCTCTGCATAACTTTGAGAAGAAAATGGCATGTCTAGTAAAAATTCAAATTTGGAGTCATATTGTGAATGAATGGGCATTGCAACAACTTTTCCATTCGATCTGGAATAAATAGAATATTACACGTGTATCAATTCAACGAAATGTCATGATTATGGACTGGATTTATGTGACAATTTCACATAAAATATATCGGATTGAAGAAGCGAGGGAGAAGCGTGTTGACATCTGCAAATGTGTTTCTGTTTCTGTCATTGAATGTTTGAAATCATAATGTGGGAAAAATATGAAGTCATTAGATTGCAATTATCAAAAAGGGTGCTATGGAATTTAATGCTTTTTTCATTTTGAGTGCAGTAAGGAGGATGTAATTGCACTTATATTCGAAATTACAGTACAATTTCAAAATGTGTAATCAAGATTGAGAACCTATGACATTGCTCATGTAATTTGAATTTGCAGAACTAAGAAAGTACATTTTGAGTAAATTCAGGATGTAAAACTGTAAGTATATCTCTTTGCCATTCTTATTTCCAGCTAAAGAAGACAGTTTATGCCTTGTCACTTGCATGTTATTTGTAAAGACCCTTTTTGGCATCAACTGTATAGCTAGCCTAAATCCGAAACATTGTATCAAAATATTTAACATGGAATGTGTCAAAGCAGCTGGTATGTGGCGGTCCAAGAAACATCAGCTTTACTTCATTCAGAAACAAATTTCATCAAACAAAACGTAAAGCACCTGCTATGTGAGTGTACATATTTTGTTTACAAATCAAAAGAGCTAGCGTCTGCATCAATTGTTTGTTTACAGTAGAAAGTAGTTCCTTTATGAGTGCAATATGAAGTTGCGCACGAGTTAATTATCATAAAATATTGAACAATTCTGACAATGCAGAGTTAACAGAGAAATAAATGAGCATATAATAAGAACTCTTATGGTAGAAAACCATTGTTTATATGCCATTTTGTTTGGGTGGAGTAGCGATAACAAGGATTTTAAGGTGATTGCCATGGTGGTCATATTGAATGTCAGATGGATAGTTTTTCCTTGGGAGGAAATAAACATCACAATAAGTCTTCTTTGTAAAAATAGGAATGTATCTGAAATGAATGTATTTGCTGTGTAAGACCTTAAGTAATTCTTTTGAGATGAGGGTAAAAAGACAGATTGTTGCATTCAGAGAATGTGAGAAACTAATGTCATCGAATGGTAGAAATTCAAGCAAAATTACTGGGTTGATTGTATGGGCTTTCCCCAGACTTCAGAGTTAAAACTTGCAGTATTTTTTAGCAAGAAATTGGCCTCAGACACAAACATCGTACATCATGTTATATATTTAAAACATTTACTGCATTTAACTTATTTCTGTATAATGTCACCAATTCAAATCTTTTTTGTTTAAAAATGACAAAACAAACTATATTGACCAATGTCGGTATAGGCACTAGAGAAACATATACTAAATAACAGATAAACTTCATCCAAAGATTATACTAGATTCTTCTGAATACATGTCATTTGGAGTGTGAACTTTTTTAAGAGTTTAGCCTGAAAGTGTTATATGATTATT
This sequence comes from Sinohyriopsis cumingii, assembly GCA_028554795.2. Taxonomy (NCBI): domain Eukaryota; kingdom Metazoa; phylum Mollusca; class Bivalvia; order Unionida; family Unionidae; genus Sinohyriopsis; species Sinohyriopsis cumingii. The sequence goes on from CM068833.1 coordinate 31,987,848, forward strand.
TGAAAACCCAAGCAACTCGATATCCAAAATGTGCATTTTAAATTCTACTCCACTGTTTGTCTGTATAATATGCTGCACCACACAACGTTGGTGTGTCAAGAAGATAACAGGTCTGATAAGTGATTTGTTATCCCAAGAAATAAACCTAACCTAAATTTCCACTTTTAAATGGCACTCCAAAGACATATTTCTTCATCCAATACATTATGCAATTACATTGATATTAGGAATTAATCTATGTTACCTTTTTGACTATGTCTTTCTTAAATTGTGAAAAAGGCCATTCCATCTATATGGATCATATAGATATGTCGAGGGAAGTAACTCTTACAAATTAACTCCCCTTGTTCTGTATATGTAGCCACCCTTATATAACATACTTTAACTTCAGCATTCAGCAAACAGTGCCCCAAAAAATTCATTGCAATTTACATTTAATTTTGACCAGATAACATCTATGTCTACTTGTAAAGTCAAAAGAAATGTGTTTCTCCTCCCCCAAGACTGCTGCCAACTGTTAATGACTTGCTTTCCTTCCTGTCTTTTGGGTAATCTCCCCAAGCCTGTTGGCAACTGTTAATGACGTTGCTTTCCTTCCTGTCTATTGGGTAATCTCCATTTGTGCAACAGACTTTTACAGACTCAGATCACTTTATTACTGCCCATCATTCAAGATGGAGACAGCGAGGTCTCTCCACGAAAGGCATGGAATATACAACCGTTCTTTATTTGTCTGACACTTATTCCCGTGTACCTATTCACACATCATGCAAATACTTTCACTTCATCTACAACAGGGTAGTAAAACATTTCTGCACCTTTGTATTCAGTTTCAATCTCAGCACTTTGAATGTCCATCAACATGTTGGGCGCCAGCAAATTCCACTTTAGGATGCTTTTCTTCACAGCGATGGCAATGTACCTGGTTGATATCGTTAAAACATTATTCACTAACTTTAGTTTTGGTTAATGATATGAACAACCTTCTCTGCCTGATTCAAATTTTAGAGTGGACAGTCAGATCACAAATCCCCATAAGTCCTGGGGAGTAGTCTAAGCTAAGATTAATGTGTTTCCAGTTCTGGAGATAATAAAACGCCAGAAGTCTTGGGGAGTAGTGTAAGCTAAGATTAATGTGTTTCCTGCACAGGAGATAATAAAACGCCAGAAGTCCTGGGGAGTAGTGTAAGCTAAGGTTAATGTGTTTCCTGTGCAGGAGATAATAAAACACCAGAACTCCTGGGGAGTAGTGTATTGAGCTAAGATTAATGTGTTTCCTGTGCAGGAGAAAATAAAATGCCAGAAGTCTTGAAGAATGAGGAAACCATAAATCATATTGTTTTCTATCCAGATGACGAAGCCCATGAAGTTCAGCAGAGTAATGTAGGGAAACAGCCTGTCAGGGAGGAGACAGCTACACAAACAGAACAGGAAGCTGTAAGTAGTCCACATCTGATCCATGCAGCTTTGTTTACCACATGACAGAGCCAGTAAATATTCCTTCATAAGTTTAGTTTACTACACATGAGTCATGAGATTTGCTTTCTTTTAGTCAACATAAAGATATAACAAATCTAAAAATAATATCAATGTTATGATACATATGCAGATCCAATTATTTTGTATAAAATGGATGTTGTTTGTTGCTTGGAGTTTAATGTAATTTTTCAGCACAAGTATAGATGGTTGCGGTATAACCTGCTAAAACCCGGTAAGAACAATCAACCCACAAGAAGCTACTGGCAAGCTTTCTCGCCTACCCACATTAGCTGAGCCAAATACTTGAACGGATGCAGACAGAGGTGAGATGGCAGTGGTTGGTAAAGGATAGCTGTTTAGACTAATTGCCCTCCCCTTCCTAAAAGGAAATGAAAAATTATTACATGTATTACCACTGTTTTAAGTTATCAAGGCCTGCTGTAAAAAATCAGAAAAGACTTTCAACTTAGAATGTATTCTCAAGATTTATGTTTCCTGACATTTAGGAAACAAAACATTTAACTTGAAATTTGCTGCATGCCAAGGACTTATTATTTTCTACAAGACTGAGGAAAACAATTTTTACAATCCATGATAATTGTGTGTATATTATATATGACAATCCATGATTATTCACCGTATATTATATATGAAAATCCATGGTTATTGGGTGTATAGTATATATGACAATCCATGGTTATTGGGTGTATAGTATATATGACAATCCATGATTATTGGGTGTATAGTATATATGACAATCCATGATTATTGGGTGTATAGTATATATGATAACCCATGATTATTGGGTGTATAGTATATATGACAATCCATGGTTATTGGGTGTATAGTATATATGACAATCCATGGTTATTGGGTGTATAGTATATATGACAATCCATGATTATTGGGTGTATAGTATATATGACAATCCATGGTTATTGGGTGTATAATATATATATGACAATCCATGGTTATTGGGTGTATAGTATATATGACAAACCATGGTTATTGGGTGTATAGTATATATGACAATCCATGGTTATTGGGTGTATAGTATATATGACAATCCATGGTTTTTGGGTGTATACATTGATTTTTTTGTAAAACAATTAGTAACTGGACATTCTAGAATCCAACTGGTAGGGGGCTATACCTGTCATGGTCAGATGATTAAATATGAGTAGTAAATTAAACTTGATTCTTTAGTTAACAATAGAGCACTTAATATCAAAGATAGGCTGCTCATGAAAGTATGTGTTTGCTGTTTAACATAAACCCTGAAAAAATAATAGATGTAACAAGGTATAATTGAAAAATTGCCATAGGGACAGTGCTATAATTTAATACTTATAATACAGTACCATAGGGACAGTGCTATAATCTAATACTTATAATACAGTACCATAGGGACAGTGCTATAATTTAATACTTATAATACAGTGCCATAGGGACAGTGCTATAATTTAATACTTATAATACAGTACCATAGGGACAGTGCTATAATTTAATACTTATAATACAGTGCCATAGGGACAGTGCTATAATTTAATACTTATAATACAGTACCATAGGGACAGTGCTGTAATTTAATACTTATAATACAGTGCCATAGGGACAGTGCTATTATCTAATACTTATAATACAGTGCCATAGGGACAGTGCTGTAATATAATACTTATAATACAGTGCCATAGGGACAGTGCTATAATCTAATACTTATAATACAGTGCCATAGGGACAGTGCTGTAATATAATACTTATAATATAGTGCCATTGGGACAGTGCTGTAATTTAATACTTATAATACAGTGCCATAGGGACAGTGCTATAATCTAATACTTATAATACAGTGCCATAGGGACAGTGCTATAATTTAATACTTATAATACAGTGCCATAGGGACAGTGCTATAATTTAATACTTATAATACAGTGCCATAGGGACAGTGCTATAATTTAATACTTATAATACAGTGCCATTGGGACAGTGCTGTAATTTAATACTTATAATACAGTGCCTTACGGACAGTGCTATAAGATAATACGTATAATACAGTGCCATAGGGACAGTGCTATAATTTAATACTTATAATACAGTACCATAGGGACAGTGCTGTAATATAATACTTGGCTGAAATAATGTGGCTGCTACAATACTTTTTTGCAAATGCTTAACAAGATCCATCCAAATTTCAGTGGAACAATGATTTTCTTCTGTATTGTGTTTGTATTGTATGTTTTTTTGTATGTATTTATGTATATGTTTGTGCATATGTGTAGGCATCTGTGTACATTTGTTTGTACTTACATGTATGTATCTGTACAAACGTTTCTACATGTGTACATATGTACACACGTACAATATATATATATATATATATATATATATATATATATATATATATATATATATATATATCTGTACATGTGTGTATTTATGTGTGCATGCATTTGTGTATATGTGTGTGCCATTGTTTATGTATTTTGCATATGTATTTGTATCTGTGCATGTGTTTGTGCATATGTCTATTTCCTTCTACATGTTATGAAGATGGGTATGTATCTGTACATATTTGTATGTATCTGTGTACCTTTGTTTTTGCACATTTATATGTATTTGTGTACATCTGTTTGTGTACATCTGTACATGTGTTTATACATATGTGTATGCATATGTACATGGATATGTGCATATGTGTATATATCTGTACATGTTTTTGCAACTGTGAATCTGTGTACATGATCGTTTAATTGTATTTGCTACTCATATGAAAGGGAACGTCATGCTGAGATGCAGTTTTCATTGGAGGAGGTCTTATATATAGTTGGCCATAAATGGAAACAACTAGCCCACACAATGGCAGCCATTAAAATATCTTTATTTATACTCCTCCCAAATGGACAGCTATATCATCATTGAGCTTATGGATCATTTCTATGACACTGGCTTTTGACACATGGACAGATATCATCATGGGGCTTTTGACACATGGACAGATATATCATGGGTCTTTTGGATCATTTCTATGACATTGGCTTTTGACACATGGACAGATATATCATCATTGAGCTTATGGATCATTTCTATGACATTGGCTTTTGACACATGGACAAATATATTATCATGGGGCTTTTGACACCTGGACAGCTATATCATAATGGGGCTAATGGATCATTTCCATGACATTGTATTTTGACACCTGGACAGCTATATCATAATGGGGCTACTGGATCACTTCCATGACATTGGATTTTGACACATGGACAGCTATATCATAATGGGGCTAATGGATCATTGCCATGACATTGGAATTTGACACATGGACGGCTGTTATCATAATGGGGCTAATGGATCATTTCCATGACATTGGATTTTGATACATTGACATCTATATAATGGGGCTAATGGATCATTTCCATGACATTTGCTTTTTGACATATTGACGGCTATATCATAATGGGGCTTATGGATAATTTTCATGACATTGGCTTTTGACACATGGATGGCTATATCATAATGGGGCTTATGGATCATTTCTATGACATTGGATTTTGACACATTGACAGCTATATCATAATAGGGCTTATGGATTATTTCTGTTACATTGGATTTTGACACATGGACAGCTATATAATCATGGGGCTAATGGATCATTTCTATGTAATTTGCTTTTGACACATGGACAGGTATATCATCATAGGGCTAATGGATCATTTATATGAAATTGACTTTTGACACATGGACAGCTATATCATCATGGGACTTATGGATAATGTATATGACATTGGCTTTTGAAACATGGACAGCTATAGCATCACGGGGCTTATGCCAATACACCTATGATGCTTAGTTGATCGTAAATTAAACTGGTATCAGTGGTACGTCTAGTTTGACTGTCATAACTCTGTCTGAATGGATCATTTATATGACATTGGCTTTTGACACATGGACAGCTATATCATCATGGAGCTTTTGACACAGACAGCTATATCATCATGGGGCTTATGTCAATAGACTTCTCATGATGCTTTGTTAATCCTAAATGAAACTGGTACCAGTTGTACATCTAGTTTGACTGTCATGACAGCTGTCTTTCAAATCTTGTCACATTTCTCTCTGAACAGATAATTTCTATATTGGCTTTTGACCAAAGAACTCTTGATAAGTCTACTTTGTTCAAAATGAAAAGTGTTGCAATCTGATATCCAATATGTCTGTAATATTAGTTATCTTGAATTCCTGGAAATCCTTTTGCCCATTAGAGAATCAGTCCCTTTGAGAGTATTGTTTAACATTTTTCTATTAACATCTACCCTTGATTTTCACATCCATTGTGACCTCGTTATGGAAAGATCACAAGTTAATGAGAATTATTAGAGCACATTATACAGCATTATGCATCATGTTCATTTGTTGCCAATGCTAATAACATTTTCTTTAAGCTACAGTATTTACCTCCAAACAGTGTCTTGGTATGATAATGATGATCAGATGTTCTTACCTTCAAATAATGTGTTAGTATGACAATGCTGATAAAATAAATGTTCTTTAAGCTACAGTATTTACCTTCAAACAGTGTTAGTTATCAGCCTTAGATCAGTATATAGAATGCTTTGTTTCAAAAGAAAAATAAATGCTGTTTCAAGTTTGTTGCATTGTTTTTTTGTCATTGTAAATCTAAGATCCTATAAAAACATCCCATGTGAATGTTCAAGCATTAGCACTGGATCTGTTATAAAACAAATTCACCATTCACATGTATGTAAGAGTAAGAGAAAAACTCAAAGTACCTGTAATCACAAGTATGATTTACTTACATTGGCTGATATATTCAGCAAAGAAATGTGTTACAAATGGATTTGGATTTGGATTCTTTTAACATAGCTTTAAAAAAAATTCAGTCATATCTCTATGATGACTGCAGTTTGGCAGTTTAAAGTGATGTCCAGCACTGGGGCATCATGCTGCAGACATGTAGCATGGTGTCCCACTCAGTCACATGATCCTATCACCAGGCCAACCAGTCCTAACACTAACTTCTTAATGCTGAGTGCCAAGCTAGGCCGCTGTTAGTACCATTTTTGTAAGTCTTTGGTATGACTCAGCTGTGGATCAAATGACATCTTGCATCCAAAGCAGACACTCTAACCACTAGGCCACCGGAGCGGTCTTTATAAATGAAACCTGTTGTAATAAAAGATCTTGGACGTACATGAAATGATATGGTCTCAATTTGAACATGGTACAGCATGCATATAGTTGTCTTGGATGTACATGAAATGATATGGTCTCAATTTGAACATGGTACAGCATGCACATAGCTGTCTTGGATGTACATGAAATGATATAGTCTCAATTTGAACATGGTACAGCATGCACATAGCTGTCTTGGACGTACATGAAATGATATGGTCTCAATTTGAACATGGTACAGCATGCACATAGCTGTTTTGGATGTACATGAAATGATAGTCTCAATTTGAACATGGTACAGCATGCACATAGCTGTCTTGGATGTACATGAAATGATATGGTCTCAATTTGAACATGGTACAGCATGCACATAGCTGTCTTGGATGTACATGAAATGATATGTTCTCAATTTGAATATGGTACAGCATGCACATAGCTGTCTTGGATGTACATGAAATGATACAGTCTCAATTTGGACATGGTACAGCATGCACATAAATGTCTTGGATGTACGTAAAATTATACAATCTCAATTTGAACATGGTAGAGATGGAAAAATGTTGAGTTTATGTTTGCGATTTGGCTTTTTAACTTCAGCAATACATCAGTAATATTGCTATGATGTCTGCAGTGTGGCAATTTATATTGATGTCTAGCAATGGGGCTTCATGACCCACTCAGTCACATTATCCTCTCACCAGGCAAACTGGTCATAACACTGACCTTTTGATGCTGAGTGCCTAGTGTGGCACCTGCTAGTACCATTTTTATACATATTTGGTATGACTTGACCGGGGTTCAAACTGATGACCTCCCACATCCAAGTTGGACAATCTAACCACTTGTTGAGCTTCTAGTCATTTCAGTTAAATGCCATCATTGTAGTTATTGAATTAAATGCCACCATTGTATTTATTGAATTAAATGTCACCATTGTAGTTATTGAATTAAATGTCATCATTGTAGTTATTGAAAAAAATGTGTTTAGACATTTTGGTAAATTTTGCAGTCTTAAAGTTCATAAAATTCCTTTAAATATCTGGAGCTTGTCAGCATGTGGATGGTAAATTTCCACTTTAAAAAAGTGAGGAAGTTAGCTTATTGTATTCCATGTGGTGACTTTAACAGTACCGGTAGTTCTTTGTGATGATTTATATCCCAAATATGAATACTTCTATCAAAATGCATGACTACACAAAATTAGCCCAGAAAATAATGGAGTTTGTGCAGTGTTTGAAATGAAATTAACTATCTTCTGCTTTTTGAAAGAGGATATAAGTCTAAGCAAAATCAGATACAAGTTTTACTTTCTGATTTACATGATAGGTCAGGAAATATGCATCATGTGGATTTACTTGTCATCACTGGACTGGTAGTGTTAAATACTAATTTTGTCATGCCAGTGTTGCATATGCTCCATTTTCTCTTTCAAAACTATGGCAAGGTGCTTTGAGATCTATCACAATCTCAGCAAGTTTATTTCTGCAGGGATTAAATCATTTCCACCCAGCCATCAGGGTAGGTAAATCCTGATCGAACTAAAGTGCAGGGATTACATCACTTTGATACACAGGTATCAAGGGTAGATAAATCCTGCTTCAACTAAAGTGAAGGGATTACATCACTTTGATACACAGGTATCAAGGGTAGATAAATCCTGCTCCAACTAAAGTGCAGGGATTATGTCACTTTGATACACAGGTATCAAGGGTAGGTGAATCGTGTTCAACTAAAGTGCAGGGATTACATCATTTCCACACAGCCATCAGGGTAGGTAAACCCTGTTCCAACTAAAGTGCAGGGATTACATCATTTCCACACAGCCATCAGGGTATGTAAATCCTGCTCCAACTAATGTGCATGGATTACATCACTTTGATACACAGGTATCAAGGGTAGATAAATCCTGCTCCAACTAAAGTGCAGGGATTACATCACTTTGATACACAGGTATCAAGGGTAGATAAATCCTGATCCAACTAAAGTGCAGGGATTACATCACTTTGATACACAGGTATCAAGGGTAAATAAATCCTTGTTCCAACCTAAGTTAGCAGAAAATATTTAAATGTGTTTTATGTAAATATCTCAAGATATCATGAATGAATAATGACCTTTAAAATGTTTCTTTACTCATTTTTTCAGGAACATTCCGAGGATGGATGTAAGTATATATTAATCTCATTGTAAAATTTGCATGCCTTACTAAATCAATTCTTTCTGTGATCTATGAGAATTATTTCTATTTTGCACGTTAAACTTCATACAACTTTTATATGCCATAATTTGACTTGTACTATGTTAAGATGTTATTTTTGTCTGTTTCCAGTTTCATTTACAAATAATTTAGTCATCTACCTGCAACTTAACGTCCAATTATACATGTCTTATACTCACCTGTTTATGGACTGTGGGTTGTTTTTGTTACAAACAAGCAATATGGCAATGAAAGCCTGTTTTGTCTTTTTATTGTCGTCTCCTTAATCCATCACATTATATAATTTTGGTAACTACTGAAAAGAAAGAAGACTGCTGTGAAAGACTAAAGCATGTACTTCTCTTATTTTCTATTTATAAAAACTGTACATTACACATTTCCAACATAACAGATGGGTTTATTCAATATGAAACTGACAAATTCATTATTTTTATGAAGAGGATTGTGTAGCACACTTGTCTATTTTTTAAAAAAGAAATTGTGCCAGATTTTAAGTGAACCAAGCTTTATCGGTGTAATTTATGGATGCTATCTGACTGAAGAATATAAGAGGAGAGGGATATTTCTTCAACTTTAAAACATGTCACATCATAGAAAAGAAAATTCAGTGGTGCTTTAAAAAATTTAAAAGAAGAATATGAGAGTAGAGTAACACTGCACTTATGTCGAGCACATCCTTTCTAAGGGTTGGCATGTATGCTAGAGCTACCAGTTTATCCAGTACTAGGGGATGGAGAATTCAAACTGATTTCAATGGTCAGTGTAGCTTGCACTAGGGGAAGGAGAATTAAAACTGATTTCAATGGTCAGTGTAGCTTGTCCTTGGGAAAGGAGAACTAAAACCGATTTCAACGGTCAGTGTCAATGTGGTTGAAATAATACAAACGGTTAACAGACTTTGTGTCGGGCTTTCACTTAGTGTTGCAAGGAAGCTTGACTCCAGGACAAAAGAGGTAAAAATGTCAAGATCATTGATATTTAAAGAATAACAATGATTACCTGATTTTGTTCCTGGCTAATACTCTTATGGTAGAATTATGGTTATTGATTTCAACTTAGTATGGACCTTCATATGTTGTTCATCCAAGAGTCATCTGTCATTCAACATTCGATATTTTGGATTTATTCTCAAAAGCTAACTGATCCAACTTGTACCGTGTTTTGTGATAAGTATCTTGGTACAAATCACTTCCAACCTTAAACATTTGGCAAGCATTACTTAAAACAAAACCCATTCTTAACTTGTGTCACAAAACCACTGACCATTGGATAACAAGTCTGCAGCCCCATTAACAGAAACTATTCTGACATTGAATGGGTTTTAATTTCATACAGGTTACTTTGATATGTTACCAGAAAGTTTCATGGATGGTTGAAGATACTAAAATAGAATGTTCTTCAAACTTTTTTTTAAAACTTTCAAAAACAAAAATATGGATGAAATTCCCCATACCATTAATTATATTAGTCCTGATTGTTTGTCCAAATACAGATATGTTAGTAAGGCAAGCTAGCACAGAACCACGCGAGATTCTTGTTTTCTGACAAGATATTAAGAGTTCGTATTTTAAGTTCTTTCTGTAACTCCGTCAAATTGTATTATTTGCCTGGACAGATATAACAATTACCTTTGTCTTCTTATTGATGTGGGTGAGAGTAATATGACAAAAATGTGAAATCAAAGAGGGAACAACTCTCTCTGGCTATTGAATCATAATAGTCTATTGAAAATATCACTTGGCTATTTGCTCATGTATGGATAATCTTTACTTTTACTTTAATTTGACTTGTACAACAATGAATAAGAGGTTTCATGTTGTCAAAACTGATTTCATATAGCTAGAAGATACATTTAACACAGGGCATAATCTGAAAACTCTGTGTGTGACCTAGTCGTGAGATTGGTACTACATAACCGGTGAGTGATCGCCCAAAGGACAGAGTGATTCTGTACAATCTGTGTGACCCAAGGAACAGATTGTTGCTGAATAATCTGTGCCACTCAAGAGACAGATTGCTTCAATATATTATGTTTGACCTTGGGACAGATTGGTTCTATATAATATGTGTGTGACCCAAGGGAAACATTAGTTCTGTAATACTTATATAATCAGTGTGTGACCAAAGAAACATACTAGTTATATAGTATCAGTGTGTGACCCAAGGGACAGACTGATTCTACATAATGTGTGTCTGACCCAAGGGACAGATTGGTTCTATCTAATCTATGTATGGCCCAAGGGATATATTAGTTTTATACTTGGTGTGTGACCCAAAGGTCATACTAGTTCTATATCATCAGTGTGTGACCTGATGGTCAGATTGGTTCTATATATGTGTCATTCAAGGGACAGATTGCTTCAAAATGATATGTGTGACCAAAGGACAGATTGGTTCTACATAATATGTGACCAAGGGACAGATTGGTTTTATATCATCCATGTGTGACTAAGGTCATACTAGTTCTATATAATCAGTGTGTGTCCCAAGGGACACACTGGTTTTATATAATATGTGTGTTACCCAAGGGACAGATTGGTTCTATATAATTGGTGTGTGATCCAAGAGACAGATTGGTTCTGTATAATTGGTGTGTGACCCAGGGGACATACTATATCATCAATGTGTGACCCAAAGGACATCTAGTTCTATAACGTCAGTGTGACCCAATGATCAGAATGGTTCTATATGTGTCATTCAGGGGACAGATTGGTTCTACATAATGTTTGTGACCAAGGGACAGATTGGTTCTATATAATAGGTGTGACCCAGGGTACAAATTGTTTTTATATCATCCGTGTGTGACCAAGGTCATACTAGTTCTATATAATCAGTTTGTGACCCAAGGGGCAGACTGGTTCTATGTAATCTGTGTGTTACCCAAGGGACAGACTGGTTCTGTATAATCGGTGTGAGACTCAAGGGACAGACTGGTTCTGTATAACTGGTGTGTGACCCAAGGGACAGATTGGTTTTATATCATCTGTGTGTGACCAAAGTCATATTAGTTCTATATAATCCATGTGTGACCCAAGGGACAGAATTGTGTCTCTATATTCTGTTATTTCTTAAAATGTAGAATACCCAGACACATTTAGGTATTTCTTAAAATGTAGAATACACCAGACACATTTAGGTATTTCTTAAAATGTAGAATACACCAGACACATTTAGGTATTTCTTAAAATGTAAAATACACCAGACACATTTAGGTATTTCTTAAAATGTAAAATACACCAGACACATTTAGGCATTTCTTAAAATGTAAAATACACCAGACACATTTAAGTATTTCTTGAAATGTAGAATACACCAGACACATTTAGGTATTTCTTAAAATGGAGAATACACCAGACACATTTAAGTATTTCTTAAAATGTAGAATTCACCAGACACATTTAGGTATTTCTTAAAATGTAGTATACACCAGACACATTTAAGTATTTCTTAAAATGTAGAATTCACCAGACACATTTAGGTATTTCTTAAAATGTAGTATACACCAGACACATTTATGTATTTCTTAAAATGTAGTATACACCAGACACATTTAGGTATTTCTTAAAATGTAAAATACACCAGACACATTTAGGTATTTCTTAAAATGTAAAATACACGAGACACATTTAGGTATTTCTTAAAATGTAGAATTCACCAGACACATTTACGTAACCATTTTATACATAGCATTTTAGAAAGAAATAATTTTGAGCTTATCCTTTAAAATTAATTGACTTCATTACTTTTTGTTGAGTTTGCCAAGTACAGTTATTATTATTATTATAATTATTATTACTATTATTATTATTATTATTGTTATTATTAATATTGCTACTATTATTATTATTGTTATTAGCAATATTAATATTATTGTTATTATTATTATTATTATTGTTGTTGTTATTTTTATTATTATTACTATTGTTATTATTGTTGTTGTTGTTACCCATTGCCCTCATTAATATATTGGTTTAAATATGCAGTACTGTATTTTGAACAACAACAGCACATGGATTGAGAGGCTTGGTGCACAATACTGCCAACACCGAACAATTATTACTTTTTTCTTTATTTAATTTATATTCTTGCTTTTCTAAGAATGGCATATATAGTTAGATTCTACTTAAATAGGTATTCGGATTTCATTAAAGAGTACAAATCCTATGACCTTTATAAATAATGAGATTCAATAATAGTACCTGGTGAATAGCGTGTTTGGAATCTGTTAACTAAATCGCAAAAGTACAGGGTTATTTTAATTTAATTGGACAAAATTGGGTGAGAAAGGTATTCTATGTTGGTGTTAGTACCAAGACAAGAAAATCTCAGTCGTAGGGTTACATTATTTTTCTCATTATAACCTCATGGGGAGACAATAACGTAACCCATTAACTGGGATTTCCTTGTCTTGGCGTAAACCCCAACATAAATTAATGTAATTTGTCAGATTTAAAGTCAGTATTATGGTCATGCACACACTGCCACTATCCTCATAACGTCATTGCTAGTTAATATAGATTCAGCATTCTGGTCATGCACACACTGCCACTATCCTCATAACATCATTGATATTTTTTTCTAAAATAATCTTAAAACCATTATTTTCATCTTGCCCTTTTGCACAGTTGTTGTGTGCTGATGATAGAACTAATGGGCCACAGATTTGTATTTTATTTTAAAACATTACTGTTAATTATGTTGTATAATTAGATTGACATTAACAATCAAACTTTGTTCATGTTCTTATAAAGTGTAATGATGGCTAATTGCTTAGACAGAAGCAAGGAGTTCAATCCACACTGTAATTAAATTTTGTTTTCCGCTGTACACATATTTATATAAATAGTGTCATTTGTATCATGAGATGTATCTCTCTAGATGTCATGATATTTTTCAGTCCCCCCATGCATGCATATATGTATGTGTTAAATTTGTATACTGCCACTATTATGAAGAGATTGTTATGTTATGATCAGGATAATTCATCTGTCTGTCAATGTGCTGCCAATTTTATTTATGTTCAATAACTTAAGTTCTCCACCAAATTTTTGTGATAATATGTAGTTTGGGTAAGGACGAAGACTATTGAGTTTTATGGTGAAGGAGGAAAATTCAGAGGCAATAGGTAACTGGAAATGAAATAAAATATGCTTTCTTTGCATTAACATCACACACCAAATATTTGTGGATGGCTTGCACTTCGGGTAGGAAGAAGACTTGATTTTTTTGTGTCCAAAGATCAAATATAATGTTACTGAAGAGATTGGTTTCCATACAACACTATTTCTATAAAACGTTTAACCTCAGCTTAGCATTGTGGATGGTTTGCTCTTGGCATAAGAAATAAGTCTAATAATATGCAGTCAAAAGGTCAAAGGTCAGTGTCATTGATGGCAAGATGAAAAAGGATTCTGTATAAGGGCTTGTGTTCCCAGCCATTCAATTTAACCCAGGTTGTGGATGACTTGCATATTGTACAGTTGTTGTTGTAGGGTTTAACGCCATTTTGCAGCACACGATAAGCTATACTTGGCGACCAGTATTAATGGCGGAGGAAGAACCTTGGAAAACCCCGGAAAGAACCACTGACCCATGAGAAGCTACTAGCAAGCTTTCTCACATACCTACATAAGCCGAATCCGAGACTCGAACCCATGCAGACAGAGGTGAGATGGCAGTGATCCGTAACGGTGAGCGCGTTAGACCACTCAGCTACTTGGGGCCCCTCTTGTGCAGTTAAGATGCCTATTGATTTTGTGATATAGAATAAACATCAGAATCACTCTGATTGAAAGAAGAGGAATGATTTTGCATAACAACATATATATCATTTACTTTGACCAACATGTGTGGAAGGCTTGCACACAAGGTATGGAAAAGGCTTATTGATTTGGGGTCAAATGTCAAGGTCATTACTAAAGAAACAAATGGGATTTGCTGAGCATTGTTCAATCAAGAGTAAGTTCTTTGAGCAAACTTTACAGATTGCCTGCACTTCGGGTAATAAATTACCCTCTAGATTCAGGGACCTAAAGGTCAGCGGTCATTAGGTCATGTTTGTGACAAGTCACATTAGAAAAAAATAGCTTTGCGCAGTGAGTTTAATTCAATACTGTTTGCATTAAACAAAGTTCTGGGTCTTTTGAGACCCATTGAATTCTAATCTCTGATGTCAACTATGCTGTACATCTGCATACATAGAGGGCTGTTGGAAACTGGTTAAATATATAACATAATGTTAATGATGTTGTTGTTTTTCTGTGTGCTGAAGTCTCTGTAAAACATCTCTTGTCTTTCAGCTTCTGCTTGTCCATTGCCAGTTTTATCACCAAGTGACACAGATAGGTTCATGCGCATTGCGTATCTGCTGGTAGATGTGGGATCACAGGTCTTAAGACACCTTATGAGTCATCACACTGTCACTCCTACTAATTCTCTGGACCAGTATCTTGCCAACAACATGAACACCATCAACAACCTTCTTAAAAGAAAGGTCTTAAACATTTCCCAAATGGACATCATGTTCCCACCAAAGGGAGGTAATACAAACCTGGAAGAATATGACATTACCCTGCTCTCAGCTCTCTTTAATAACATTGTATCTTCCCTGAGTCAACAGGAAAAGAACATGATACAAGCTCTACGAGAAGAAAGGAACAAATTGTATGGTCATGCTAAGTCATGCAAGATGAATGCCCATGACTACCAGACTTGTTGGAACACCATCAGCTCTACATTGACTACCCTCAGTCAGCAATGTGGGGACCCCAATTTTGAGAATGAAATACTGCTAGAAATTCAGCGCACTCAGGTTTCAGCGATACCTGCTGGATCCTACCTTGATATACTTAAGGCATGGTTTAGCAGGATAGACACATTTGGTGGCACATTACAGGCTCTGATAACTAGGGTAGATGCCCTTGAATCAAAGAAGCCACCTAATGAAAGTGAGGGATGAAAAGATATTGCAGTATAAGAAAATGAGAACAGTGTTGTCTTAATGACTCTCAACAGATTGCAATGGTCTTACATAAATATTTGCTGCCAGACATCTTGGAATATGCAAGAAAAACTAAACATCACAGGTTGATCAGCCATATGACTGTAATTGTGTGGTTTTTATTATTATATTCATGTGGAATGACCTGTTGGTAAGCATCAGCATTATTTAAGATGACTCTGTAGACATTGCTAAATTTTGATTTTGAGACTGAAATACATCTCTGGAAATTAAATCATAATATGCACATGATTGAAACAAAGTTCTGATAAGAAAGTTAGCAATATACCTGCCTTTCAGCTGAAGAAACAATCTCTAAATCTAACCAGTACTTAAATGAACGTTTCAGGACAGTGAATATTAAACATACATGTCCTTACATGTACTCTGAAGAACATTTCAGGACAGTGAATATTAATCATACATGTCCTTACATGTACTCAGGAAAACATTTCAGGCCAGTGAATCTTAAACATACATGTCCTCATGTGTACTCAAAAAAACATAACAGGACAGCGAATAATAAACATATTTGTCCTTACTTGTACTCAGAAGAACATCTCGAGCTAGTGAATATTGAACACACATATGCTTACCAGTGCTTGAAGGAACATCCCAAGAGAGGAAATAGTACAATCACAGGATTGACAGTACTTGACAGTAAATATTAAAAATGTGTACTTACTAGTAAGTGAAGGAACATCTCAGGACAGTGAATATTAAAATTGCATGTTCACCAGTATTTAAACGAACATCTCAGGACAAGAATATTATACATTCGAATACTTAAAAATACCATTCTTGGAAATTTGCAAAAAAACGTTGAATCAATTTAACTCATGAGAATTATTCATACACATTTTCATGCATTATATGGACAGATTCAGACATCAGACAAATGTATGAAAATGTCCACCAGTCTAGGACCATTTCATTTATTAAAATATGCACAAGCCCTGAAACGTGTTAATTATGAAAATTTCTAAAAGATCTGTAACACGTTAATTATGAAAATTTCCAAAAGACCTGGACAATGTTAATTATAAAAATTTCTAAGAGCCCTGTACCATGTTATTTATGAAAATTTCTAAAAGACCCGGACGATGTTAATTATGAAAATTTCTAAAAGCCCTGTACCATGTTAATTATGAAAATTTCAAAAAGACCTGGATTATGAAAATTTCTAAAAGACCTGGACGATCTTAATTATGAAAATTTCTAAAAGACCTGGATTATGAAAAATTCTAAAAGACCTGGACGATGTTAATTATGAAAATTTCTAAAAGACCTGAACCATATTAATTATGAAAACTTTTAAAAGACCTGGAAAATGTTAATTATGAAAATTTCTAAAAGACCTGGACCGTGTTAATTATAAAAATTTCTAAAAGACCTGGACCATGTTAATTATGAAGAATTTCTAAAAGATGTGGACCATGCTAATTATGAATATTTCTAAAAGACATAGACTATGTTAATTATGAAAACTTCTAAAAGACCTGGACCATGTTAATTATGAAAATTTCTAAAAGACCTGGACGATGTTAATTATGAAAATTTCTAAAAGTCCTGAACCATGTTAATAATGAAAATTTCTAAAAGACCTGGACCATGTTAATTATGAAAATTTCTGAAAGACCTGGACAATCTTAATTATGAAAATTTCTAAAAGATGTGGACCATGCTAATTATGAATATTTCTAAGGACATGGACTATGTTAATTATGAAAACTTCTGAAAGAACTGGACCATGTTAATTATGAAAATTTCTAAAAGACCTGGACCATGTTAATTATGAAAATTTCTAAAAGACCTGGACCACGTTAATTATGAAAATTTCTAAAAGACTAGACCATGTTAATTATGAAAATTTCTAAAAGACCTGGACGATGTTAATTATGAAAATTTCTAAAAGTCCTGAACCATGTTAATTATGAAAATTTCTAAAAGACCTGGACCATGTTAATTATGAAAATTTCTGAAAGACCTGGACAATCTTAATTATGAAAATTTCTAAAAGATGTGGACCATGCTAATTATGAATATTTCTAAAGACATGGACTATGTTAATTATGAAAACTTCTGAAAGACCTGGACCATGTTAATTATGAAAATTTCTAAAAGACCTGGACCATGTTAATTATGAAAATTTCTAAAAGACCTGGACCACGTTAATTATGAAAATTTCTAAAAGACTAGACCATGTTAATAATGAAAATTTCTAAAAGACCTGGACCATGTTAATTATGAAAATTTCTAAAAGACCTGGACCATGTTAATTATGAAAATTTCTAAAAGACCTGAACCAGGATAATTATGAAAATTTCTAAAAGACCTGGACCACGTTAATTATGAAAATTTCTGAAAGACCTGGACAATCTTAATTATGAAAATTTCTAAAAGATGTGGACCATGCTAATTATGAATATTTCTAAAGACATGGACTATGTTAATTATGAAAACTTCTAAAAGACCTGGAGGATGTTAATTATGAAAATTTCTAAAAGACCTGGACCATGTTAATTATGAAAATTTCTGAAAGACCTGGACCACGTTAATTATGAAAATTTCTAAAAGACCTGGACGATGTTAATTATGAAAATTTCTAAAAGACCTGAACCAGGATAATTATGAAAATTTCTAAAAGACCTGGACGATCTTAACTATGAAAGTTTCTAAAAGATGTGGACCATGCTAATTATGAATATTTCTAAAGACATGGACTATGTTAATTATGAAAACTTCTAATAGACCTGGACCATGTTAATTATGAAAATTTCTAAAAGACCTGGACGATGTTAATTATGAAAATTTCTAAAAGACGTGGACGATGTTAATTATGAAAATTTCTAAAAGACCTGGACGATGTTAATTATGAAAATTTCTAAAAGACCTGGATCGTCTTAATTATGAAAATTTCTGAATGACCTGGACCATGTTAATTATGAAAATTTCTAAAAGACCTGGACCACGTTAATTATGAAAATTTCTAAAAGACCTGGACCATGTTAATTATGAAAATTTCTAAAAGACCTGGATGATGTTAATTATGAAAATTTCTAAAAGACCTGAACCAGGATAATTATGAAAATTTCTAAAAGACCTGGACGATCTTAATTATGAAAATTTCTAAAAGATGTGGACCATGCTACTTATGAATATTTCTAAAAGACATAGACTATGTAAATTATGAAAACTTCTAAAAGACCTGGACCATGTTAATTATGAAAATTTCTAAAAGACCTGGACGATGTTAATTATGAAAATTTCTAAAAGACCTGGACCATGTTAATTATGAAAATTTCTGAAAGACCTGGACAATCTTAATTATGAAAATTTCTAAAAGATGTGGACCATGCTAATTATGAATATTTCTGAAGACATGGACTATGTTAATTATGAAAACTTCTAAAAGACCTGGAGGATGTTAATTATGAAAATTTCTAAAAGACCTGGACCATGTTAATTATGAAAATTTCTAAAAGACCTGGACCATGTTAATTATGAAAATTTCTAAAAGACCTGGACGATGTTAATTATGAAAATTTCTAAAAGACCTGAACCAGGATAATTATGAAAATTTCTAAAAGACCTGGACGATCTTAATTATGAAAGTTTCTAAAAGATGTGGACCATGCTAATTATGAATATTTCTAAAGACATGGACTATGTTAATTATGAAAACTTCTAAAAGACCTGGAGGATGTTAATTATGAAAATTTCTAAAAGACTGGACCATGTTAATTATGAAAATTTCTGAAAGACCTGGACCATGTTAATTATGAAAATTTCTAAAAGACCTGGACGATGTTAATTATGAAAATTTCTAAAAGACCTGAACCAGGATAATTATGAAAATTTCTAAAAGACCTGGACGATCTTAATTATGAAAATTTCTAAAAGATGTGGACCATGCTACTTATGAATATTTCTAAAAGACATAGACTATGTAAATTATGAAAACTTCTAAAAGACCTGGACCATGTTAATTATGAAAATTTCTAAAAGACCTGGACGATGTTAATTATGAAAATTTCTAAAAGACCTGGACCATGTTAATTATGAAAATTTCTGAAAGACCTGGACAATCTTAATTATGAAAATTTCTAAAAGATGTGGACCATGCTAATTATGAATATTTCTAAAGACATGGACTATGTTAATTATGAAAACTTCTAAAAGACCTGGAGGATGTTAATTATGAAAATTTCTAAAAGACCCGGACCATGTTAATTATGAAAATTTCTAAAAGACCTGGACCATGTTAATTATGAAAATTTCTAAAAGACCTGGACGATGTTAATTATGAAAATTTCTAAAAGACCTGAACCAGGATAATTATGAAAATTTCTAAAAGACCTGGACGATCTTAATTATGAAAGTTTCTAAAAGATGTGGACCATGCTAATTATGAATATTTCTAAAGACATGGACTATGTTAATTATGAAAACTTCTAAAAGACCTGGAGGATGTTGATTATGAAAATTTCTAAAAGACCTGGACCATGTTAATTATGAAAATTTCTAAAAGACCTGGACCATGTTAATTATGAAAATTTCTAAAAGACCTGGACGATGTTAATTATGAAAATTTCTAAAAGACCGGAACCAGGATAATTATGAAAATTTCTAAAAGACCTGGACGATCTTAATTATGAAAGTTTCTAAAAGATGTGGACCATGCTAATTATGAATATTTCTAAAGACATGGACTATGTTAATTATGAAAACTTCTAAAAGACCTGGAGGATGTTAATTATGAAAATTTCTAAAAGACCTGGACCATGTTAATTATGAAAATTTCTAAAAGACCTGGACCATGTTAATTATGAAAATTTCTAAAAGACCTGGACGATGTTAATTATGAAAATTTCTAAAAGACCTGGACCATGTTAATTATGAAAATTTCTGAAAGACCTGGACAATCTTAATTATGAAAATTTCTAAAAGATGTGGAACATGCTAATTATGAATATTTCTAAAGACATGGACTATGTTAATTATGAAAACTTCTGAAAGACCTGGAGGATGTTAATTATGAAAATTTCTAAAAGACCCGGACCATGTTAATTATGAAAATTTCTAAAAGACCTGGACCATGTTAATTATGAAAATTTCTAAAAGACCTGGACCATGTTAATTATGAAAACTTCTAAAAGACCTGGACCATGTTAATTATGAAAATTTCGAAAAGACCTGGACGATGTTAATTATGAAAATTTCTAAAAGTCCTGGACCATGTTAGTTATGAAAATTTCTAAAAGACCTGGACCATGTTAATTATGAAAATTTCTAAAAGACCTGGATGATGTTAATTATGAAAGTTTCGAAAAGATGTGGACCATGCTAATTATGAATATTTCTAAAGACCTGGACCATGTTAATTATGAAAACTTCTAAAAGACCTGGACCATGTTAATTATGAAAATTTCTAAAAGACGTGGACGATGTTAATTATGAAAATTTCTAAAAGACCTGGACCATGTTAATTATGAAAATTTCTAAAAGACCTGAACCAGGATAATTATGAAAATTTCTAAAAGACCTGGACCATGTTAATTATGAAAATTTCTAAAAATCCTGGACCACGTTAATTATGAAAATTTCTAAAAGACTTGGACCGTGTTAATTATGAAAATTTCTAAAAGACCTGGACGATGTTAATTATGAAAATTTCTAAACGACCTGAACCAGGATAATTATGAAAATTTCTAAAAGACCTGGACGATCTTAATTATGAAAATTTCTAAAAGATGTGGACCATGCTACTTATGAATATTTCTAAAAGACATAGACTATGTAAATTATGAAAACTTCTAAAAGACCTGGACCATGTTAATTATGAAAATTTCTAAAAGACCTGGACGATGTTAATTATGAAAATTTCTAAAAGACCTGGACCATGTTAATTATGAAAATTTCTGAAAGACCTGGACAATCTTAATTATGAAAATTTCTAAAAGATGTGGACCATGCTAATTATGAATATTTCTAAAGACATGGACTATGTTAATTATGAAAACTTCTAAAAGACCTGGAGGATGTTAATTATGAAAATTTCTAAAAGACCCGGACCATGTTAATTATGAAAATTTCTAAAAGACCTGGACCATGTTAATTATGAAAATTTCTAAAAGACCTGGACGATGTTAATTATGAAAATTTCTAAAAGACCTGAACCAGGATAATTATGAAAATTTCTAAAAGACCTGGACGATCTTAATTATGAAAGTTTCTAAAAGATGTGGACCATGCTAATTATGAATATTTCTAAAGACATGGACTATGTTAATTATGAAAACTTCTAAAAGACCTGGACCATGTTAATTATGAAAATTTCTAAAAGACCTGGACCATGCTAATTATGAAAATTTCTAAAAGTCCTGGACCATGTTAGTTATGAAAACTTCTAAAAGACCTGGACCATGTTAATTATGAAAATTTCTAAAAGACGTGGACGATGTTAATTATGAAAATTTCTAAAAGACCTGGACCATGTTAATTATGAAAATTTCTAAAAGACCTGGATCGTCTTAATTATGAAAATTTCTGAATGACCTGGACCATGTTAATTATGAAAATTTCTAAAAATCCTGGACCACGTTAATTATGAAAATTTCTAAAAGACCTGGACCGTGTTAATTATGAAAATTTCTAAAAGACCTGGACGATGTTAATTATGAAAATTTCTAAAAGACCTGAACCAGGATAATTATGAAAATTTCTAAAAGACCTGGACGATCTTAATTATGAAAATTTCTAAAAGATGTGGACCATGCTACTTATGAATATTTCTAAAAGACATAGACTATGTAAATTATGAAAACTTCTAAAAGACCTGGACCATGTTAGTTATGAAAATTTCTAAAAGACCTGGACGATGTTAATGATGAAAATTTCTAAAAGACCTGGACCATGTTAATTATGAAAATTTCTGAAAGACCTGGACAATCTTAATTATGAAAATTTCTAAAAGATGTGGACCATGCTAATTATGCATATTTCTAAAAGACCTGGACCATGTTAATTATGAAAATTTGTAAAAGACCTGGGCCACGTTAATTATGAAAATTTCTAAAAGACCTGGACCATGTTAATTATGAAAACTTCTAAAAGACCTGGAGGATGTTAATTATGAAAATTTCTAAAAGACCTGGACCATGTTAATTATGAAAATTTGTAAAAGACCTGGGCCACGTTCATTATGAAAATTTCTAAAAGACCTGGACCATGTTAATTATGAAAATTTCTAAAAGACCTGGACGATGTTAATTATTAAAATTTCTAAAAGACCTGAACCAGGATAATTATGAAAATTTCTAAAAGACCTGGACAATCTTAATTATGAAAATTTCTAAAAGATGTGGACCATGCTCATTATGAATATTTCTAAAAGACATGGACTATGTTAATTATGAAAACTTCTAAAAGACCTGGACCATGTTAATTATGAAAATTTCTAAAAGACCTGGACGATGTTAATTATGAAAATTTCTAAAAGTCCTGGACCATGTTAGTTATGAAAATTTCTAAAAGACCTGGACCATGTTAATAATGAAAATTTCTAAAAGACCTGGATGATGTTAATTATGAAACTTTCTAAAAGATGTGGACCATGCTAATTATGAATATTTCTAAAGACATGGACTATGTTAATTATGAAAACTTCTAAAAGACCTGGACCATGTTAATTATGAAAACTTCTAAAAGACCTGGACCATGTTAATTATGAAAATTTCTAAAAGACCTGGACGATGTTAATTATGAAAATTTCTAAAAGACGTGGACGATGTTAATTATGAAAATTTCTAAAAGACCTGGACCATGTTAATTATGAAATTTTCTAAAAGACCTGGATCGTCTTAATTATGAAAATTTCTGAATGACCTGGACCATGTTAATTATGAAAATTTCTAAAAGACCTGGACGATGTTAATTATGAACATTTCTAAAAGACCTGGACGATGTTAATTATGAAAATTTCTGAAAGACCTGGAGGATGTTAATTATCAAAATTTCTAAAAGACCTGGACCATGTTAATTATGAAAATTTCTAAAAGACCTGGACCATGTTAATTATGAAAATATCTAAAAGACTTGGACCATGTTAATTATGAAAATTTATAAAAGACCTGGACCATATTAATTATGAAAATTTCTAAAAGACACGGACCATGTTAAGTATGAAAATTTCTAAAAGAACTGGACTATGTTAATTATAAAAATTTGGAAAAGACCTGGACAATGTTAATTATGAAAATTTCTAAAAGACCTGGACCATGTTAATTACGAAAATTTCTAGAAGACCTGGACCATGTTTATTATGAAAATTTCTAAAAGACCTGGACGATGTTAATTATGAAAATTTCTAAAAGTCCTGGACCATGTTAATTATGAAAATTTCTAAAAGACCTGGACGATGTTAATTATGAAAATTTCTAAAAGACCTGGATGATGTTAATTATGAAAGTTTCTAAAAGATGTGGACCATGGTACTTATGAATATTTCTAAAAGACATAGACTATGTAAATTATGAAAACTTCTAAAAGACCTGGACCATGTTAATTATGAAAATTTCTAAAAGACCTGGACGATGTTAATGATGAAAATTTCTAAAAGACCTGGACCATGTTAATTATGAAAATTTCTGAAAGACCTGGACAATCTTAATTATGAAAATTTCTAAAAGATGTGGACCATGCTAATTATGCATATTTCTAAAAGACCTGGACCATGTTAATTATGAAAATTTGTAAAAGACCTGGGCCACGTTAATTATGAAAATTTCTAAAAGACCTGGACCATGTTAATTATGAAAACTTCTAAAAGACCTGGAGGATGTTAATTATGAAAATTTCTAAAAGACCTGGACCATGTTAATTATGAAAATTTGTAAAAGACCTGGGCCACGTTCATTATGAAAATTTCTAAAAGACCTGGACCATGTTAATTATGAAAATTTCTAAAAGACCTGGACGATGTTAATTATGAAAATTTCTAAAAGACCTGAACCAGGATAATTATGAAAATTTATAAAAGACCTGGACAATCTTAATTATGGAAATTTCTAAAAGATGTGGACCATGCTCATTATGAATATTTCTAAAAGACATGGACTATGTTAATTATGAAAACTTCTAAAAGACCTGGACCATGTTAATTATGAAAATTTCTAAAAGACCTGGACGATGTTAATTATGAAAATTTCTAAAAGTCCTGGACCATGTTAGTTATGAAAATTTCTAAAAGACCTGGACCATGTTAATTATGAAATTTTCTAAAAGACCTGGATGATGTTAATTATGAAACTTTCTAAAAGATGTGGACCATGCTAATTATGAATATTTCTAAAGACATGGACTATGTTAATTATGAAAACTTCTAAAAGACCTGGACCATGTTAATTATGAAAACTTCTAAAAGACCTGGACCATGTTAATTATGAAAATTTCTAAAAGACCTGGACGATGTTAATTATGAAAATTTCTAAAAGACGTGGACGATGTTAATTACGAAAATTTCTGAAAGACCTGGACAATCTTAATTATGAAAATTTCTAAAAGATGTGGACCATGCTAATTATGAATATTTCTAAAGACATGGATTATGTTAATTATGAAAACTTCTAAAAGACCTGGAGGATGTTAATTATGA
Source organism: Sinohyriopsis cumingii (assembly GCA_028554795.2). Lineage (NCBI taxonomy): Eukaryota > Metazoa > Mollusca > Bivalvia > Unionida > Unionidae > Sinohyriopsis > Sinohyriopsis cumingii. The sequence goes on from CM068833.1 coordinate 32,013,393, forward strand.
AAATTTCTAAAAGACCTGGACCATGTTAATTATGAAAATTTCTAAAAGACCTGGACCATGTTAATTATGAAAATTTCTAAAAGACCTGGACGATGTTAATTATGAAAATTTCTAAAAGACCTGAACCAGGATAATTATGAAAATTTCTAAAAGACCTGGACGATCTTAATTATGAAAGTTTCTAAAAGATGTGGACCATGCTAATTATGAATATTTCTAAAGACATGGACTATGTTAATTATGAAAACTTCTAAAAGACCTGGAGGATGTTAATTATGAAAATTTCTAAAAGACCTGGACCATGTTAATTATGAAAATTTCTAAAAGACCTGGACCATGTTAATTATGAAAATTTCTAAAAGACCTGGACGATGTTAATTATGAAAATTTCTAAAAGACCTGAACCAGGATAATTATGAAAATTTCTAAAAGACCTGGACGATCTTAATTATGAAAATTTCTAAAAGATGTGGACCATGCTACTTATGAATATTTCTAAAAGACATAGACTATGTAAATTATGAAAACTTCTAAAAGACCTGGACCATGTTAATTATGAAAATTTCTAAAAGACCTGGACGATGTTAATTATGAAAATTTCTAAAAGACCTGGACCATGTTAATTATGAAAATTTCTGAAAGACCTGGACAATCTTAATTATGAAAATTTCTAAAAGATGTGGACCATGCTAATTATGAATATTTCTAAAGACATGGACTATGTTAATTATGAAAACTTCTAAAAGACCTGGAGGATGTTAATTATGAAAATTTCTAAAAGACCTGGACCATGTTAATTATGAAAATTTCTAAAAGACCTGGACCATGTTAATTATGAAAATTTCTTAAAGACCTGGACGATGTTAATTATGAAAATTTCTAAAAGACCTGAACCAGGATAATTATGAAAATTTCTAAAAGACCTGGACGATCTTAATTATGAAAGTTTCTAAAAGATGTGGACCATGCTAATTATGAATATTTCTAAAGACATGGACTATGTTAATTATGAAAACTTCTAAAAGACCTGGAGGATGTTAATTATGAAAATTTCTAAAAGACCTGGACCATGTTAATTATGAAAATTTCTAAAAGACCTGGACCATGTTAATTATGAAAATTTCTAAAAGACCTGGACGATGTTAATTATGAAAATTTCTAAAAGACCTGAACCAGGATAATTATGAAAATTTCTAAAAGACCTGGACGATCTTAATTATGAAAGTTTCTAAAAGATGTGGACCATGCTAATTATGAATATTTCTAAAGACATGGACTATGTTAATTATGAAAACTTCTAAAAGACCTGGACCATGTTAATTATGAAAATTTCTAAAAGACCTGGACGATGTTAATTATGAAAATTTCTAAAAGTCCTGGACCATGTTAGTTATGAAAACTTCTAAAAGACCTGGACCATGTTAATTATGAAAATTTCTAAAAGACGTGGACGATGTTAATTATGAAAATTTCTAAAAGACCTGGACCATGTTAATTATGAAAATTTCTAAAAGACCTGGATCGTCTTAATTATGAAAATTTCTGAATGACCTGGACCATGTTAATTATGAAAATTTCTAAAAATCCTGGACCACGTTAATTATGAAAATTTCTAAAAGACCTGGACCGTGTTAATTATGAAAATTTCTAAAAGACCTGGACGATGTTAATTATGAAAATTTCTAAAAGACCTGAACCAGGATAATTATGAAAATTTCTAAAAGACCTGGACGATCTTAATTATGAAAATTTCTAAAAGATGTGGACCATGCTACTTATGAATATTTCTAAAAGACATAGACTATGTAAATTATGAAAACTTCTAAAAGACCTGGACCATGTTAGTTATGAAAATTTCTAAAAGACCTGGACGATGTTAATGATGAAAATTTCTAAAAGACCTGGACCATGTTAATTATGAAAATTTCTGAAAGACCTGGACAATCTTAATTATGAAAATTTCTAAAAGATGTGGACCATGCTAATTATGCATATTTCTAAAAGACCTGGACCATGTTAATTATGAAAATTTGTAAAAGACCTGGGCCACGTTAATTATGAAAATTTCTAAAAGACCTGGACCATGTTAATTATGAAAACTTCTAAAAGACCTGGAGGATGTTAATTATGAAAATTTCTAAAAGACCTGGACCATGTTAATTATGAAAATTTGTAAAAGACCTGGGCCACGTTCATTATGAAAATTTCTAAAAGACCTGGACCATGTTAATTATGAAAATTTCTAAAAGACCTGGACGATGTTAATTATTAAAATTTCTAAAAGACCTGAACCAGGATAATTATGAAAATTTCTAAAAGACCTGGACAATCTTAATTATGAAAATTTCTAAAAGATGTGGACCATGCTCATTATGAATATTTCTAAAAGACATGGACTATGTTAATTATGAAAACTTCTAAAAGACCTGGACCATGTTAATTATGAAAATTTCTAAAAGACCTGGACGATGTTAATTATGAAAATTTCTAAAAGTCCTGGACCATGTTAGTTATGAAAATTTCTAAAAGACCTGGACCATGTTAATAATGAAAATTTCTAAAAGACCTGGATGATGTTAATTATGAAACTTTCTAAAAGATGTGGACCATGCTAATTATGAATATTTCTAAAGACATGGACTATGTTAATTATGAAAACTTCTAAAAGACCTGGACCATGTTAATTATGAAAACTTCTAAAAGACCTGGACCATGTTAATTATGAAAATTTCTAAAAGACCTGGACGATGTTAATTATGAAAATTTCTAAAAGACGTGGACGATGTTAATTATGAAAATTTCTAAAAGACCTGGACCATGTTAATTATGAAATTTTCTAAAAGACCTGGATCGTCTTAATTATGAAAATTTCTGAATGACCTGGACCATGTTAATTATGAAAATTTCTAAAAGACCTGGACGATGTTAATTATGAACATTTCTAAAAGACCTGGACGATGTTAATTATGAAAATTTCTGAAAGACCTGGAGGATGTTAATTATCAAAATTTCTAAAAGACCTGGACCATGTTAATTATGAAAATTTCTAAAAGACCTGGACCATGTTAATTATGAAAATATCTAAAAGACTTGGACCATGTTAATTATGAAAATTTATAAAAGACCTGGACCATATTAATTATGAAAATTTCTAAAAGACACGGACCATGTTAAGTATGAAAATTTCTAAAAGAACTGGACTATGTTAATTATAAAAATTTGGAAAAGACCTGGACAATGTTAATTATGAAAATTTCTAAAAGACCTGGACCATGTTAATTACGAAAATTTCTAGAAGACCTGGACCATGTTTATTATGAAAATTTCTAAAAGACCTGGACGATGTTAATTATGAAAATTTCTAAAAGTCCTGGACCATGTTAATTATGAAAATTTCTAAAAGACCTGGACGATGTTAATTATGAAAATTTCTAAAAGACCTGGATGATGTTAATTATGAAAGTTTCTAAAAGATGTGGACCATGGTACTTATGAATATTTCTAAAAGACATAGACTATGTAAATTATGAAAACTTCTAAAAGACCTGGACCATGTTAATTATGAAAATTTCTAAAAGACCTGGACGATGTTAATGATGAAAATTTCTAAAAGACCTGGACCATGTTAATTATGAAAATTTCTGAAAGACCTGGACAATCTTAATTATGAAAATTTCTAAAAGATGTGGACCATGCTAATTATGCATATTTCTAAAAGACCTGGACCATGTTAATTATGAAAATTTGTAAAAGACCTGGGCCACGTTAATTATGAAAATTTCTAAAAGACCTGGACCATGTTAATTATGAAAACTTCTAAAAGACCTGGAGGATGTTAATTATGAAAATTTCTAAAAGACCTGGACCATGTTAATTATGAAAATTTGTAAAAGACCTGGGCCACGTTCATTATGAAAATTTCTAAAAGACCTGGACCATGTTAATTATGAAAATTTCTAAAAGACCTGGACGATGTTAATTATTAAAATTTCTAAAAGACCTGAACCAGGATAATTATGAAAATTTCTAAAAGACCTGGACAATCTTAATTATGAAAATTTCTAAAAGATGTGGACCATGCTCATTATGAATATTTCTAAAAGACATGGACTATGTTAATTATGAAAACTTCTAAAAGACCTGGACCATGTTAATTATGAAAATTTCTAAAAGACCTGGACGATGTTAATTATGAAAATTTCTAAAAGTCCTGGACCATGTTAGTTATGAAAATTTCTAAAAGACCTGGACCATGTTAATAATGAAAATTTCTAAAAGACCTGGATGATGTTAATTATGAAACTTTCTAAAAGATGTGGACCATGCTAATTATGAATATTTCTAAAGACATGGACTATGTTAATTATGAAAACTTCTAAAAGACCTGGACCATGTTAATTATGAAAACTTCTAAAAGACCTGGACCATGTTAATTATGAAAATTTCTAAAAGACCTGGACGATGTTAATTATGAAAATTTCTAAAAGACGTGGACGATGTTAATTATGAAAATTTCTAAAAGACCTGGACCATGTTAATTATGAAATTTTCTAAAAGACCTGGATCGTCTTAATTATGAAAATTTCTGAATGACCTGGACCATGTTAATTATGAAAATTTCTAAAAGACCTGGACGATGTTAATTATGAACATTTCTAAAAGACCTGGACGATGTTAATTATGAAAATTTCTGAAAGACCTGGAGGATGTTAATTATCAAAATTTCTAAAAGACCTGGACCATGTTAATTATGAAAATTTCTAAAAGACCTGGACCATGTTAATTATGAAAATATCTAAAAGACTTGGACCATGTTAATTATGAAAATTTATAAAAGACCTGGACCATATTAATTATGAAAATTTCTAAAAGACACGGACCATGTTAAGTATGAAAATTTCTAAAAGAACTGGACTATGTTAATTATAAAAATTTGGAAAAGACCTGGACAATGTTAATTATGAAAATTTCTAAAAGACCTGGACCATGTTAATTACGAAAATTTCTAGAAGACCTGGACCATGTTTATTATGAAAATTTCTAAAAGACCTGGACGATGTTAATTATGAAAATTTCTAAAAGTCCTGGACCATGTTAATTATGAAAATTTCTAAAAGACCTGGACGATGTTAATTATGAAAATTTCTAAAAGACCTGGATGATGTTAATTATGAAAGTTTCTAAAAGATGTGGACCATGGTACTTATGAATATTTCTAAAAGACATAGACTATGTAAATTATGAAAACTTCTAAAAGACTGGACCATGTTAATTATGAAAATTTCTAAAAGACCTGGACGATGTTAATGATGAAAATTTCTAAAAGACCTGGACCATGTTAATTATGAAAATTTCTGAAAGACCTGGACAATCTTAATTATGAAAATTTCTAAAAGATGTGGACCATGCTAATTATGCATATTTCTAAAAGACCTGGACCATGTTAATTATGAAAATTTGTAAAAGACCTGGGCCACGTTAATTATGAAAATTTCTAAAAGACCTGGACCATGTTAATTATGAAAACTTCTAAAAGACCTGGAGGATGTTAATTATGAAAATTTCTAAAAGACCTGGACCATGTTAATTATGAAAATTTGTAAAAGACCTGGGCCACGTTCATTATGAAAATTTCTAAAAGACCTGGACCATGTTAATTATGAAAATTTCTAAAAGACCTGGACGATGTTAATTATTAAAATTTCTAAAAGACCTGAACCAGGATAATTATGAAAATTTCTAAAAGACCTGGACAATCTTAATTATGAAAATTTCTAAAAGATGTGGACCATGCTCATTATGAATATTTCTAAAAGACATGGACTATGTTAATTATGAAAACTTCTAAAAGACCTGGACCATGTTAATTATGAAAATTTCTAAAAGACCTGGACGATGTTAATTATGAAAATTTCTAAAAGTCCTGGACCATGTTAGTTATGAAAATTTCTAAAAGACCTGGACCATGTTAATTATGAAAATTTCTAAAAGACCTGGATGATGTTAATTATGAAACTTTCTAAAAGATGTGGACCATGCTAATTATGAATATTTCTAAAGACATGGACTATGTTAATTATGAAAACTTCTAAAAGACCTGGACCATGTTAATTATGAAAACTTCTAAAAGACCTGGACCATGTTAATTATGAAAATTTCTAAAAGACCTGGACGATGTTAATTATGAAAATTTCTAAAAGACGTGGACGATGTTAATTATGAAAATTTCTAAAAGACCTGGACCATGTTAATTATGAAATTTTCTAAAAGACCTGGATCGTCTTAATTATGAAAATTTCTGAATGACCTGGACCATGTTAATTATGAAAATTTCTAAAAGACCTGGACGATGTTAATTATGAACATTTCTAAAAGACCTGGACGATGTCAATTATGAAAATTTCTGAAAGACCTGGAGGATGTTAATTATCAAAATTTCTAAAAGACCTGGACCATGTTAATTATGAAAATTTCTAAAAGACCTGGACCATGTTAATTATGAAAATATCTAAAAGACTTGGACCATGTTAATTATGAAAATTTCTAAAAGACCTGGACCATATTAATTATGAAAATTTCTAAAAGACACGGACCATGTTAAGTATGAAAATTTCTAAAAGAACTGGACTATGTTAATTATAAAAATTTGGAAAAGACCTGGACAATGTTAATTATGAAAATTTCTAAAAGACCTGGACCATGTTAATTACGAAAATTTCTAGAAGACCTGGACCATGTTTATTATGAAAATTTCTAAAAGACCTGGACGATGTTAATTATGAAAATTTCTAAAAGTCCTGGACCATGTTAATTATGAAAATTTCTAAAAGACCTGGACGATGTTAATTATGAAAATTTCTAAAAGACCTGGATGATGTTAATTATGAAAGTTTCTAAAAGATGTGGACCATGCTAATTATGAATATTTCTAAAGACATGGACTATGTTAATTATGAAAACTTCTAAAAGACCTGGACCATGTTAATTATGAAAACTTCTAAAAGACCTGGACGTTGTTGATTATGAAAATTTCTAAAAGACGTGGACGATGTTAATTATGAAAATTTCTAAAAGACCTGGACCATGTTAATTATGAAAATTTCTAAAAGATCTGGATCGTCTTAATTATGAAAATTTCTGAATGACCTGGACCATGTTAATTATGAAAATTTCTAAAAGACCTGGACGATGTTAATTATGAACATTTCTAAAAGACCTGGACTATGTTAATTATGAAAATTTCTAAAAGACCTGGAGGATGTTAATTATGAAAATTTCTAAAAGACCTGGACCATGTTAATTATGAAAATTTCTAAAAGACCTGGACCATATTAATTATGAAAATTTCTAAAAGACACGGACCATGTTAATTATGAAACTTTCTAAAAGAACTGGACTATGTTAATTATGAAAATTTCGAAAAGACCTGGACCATGTTAATTACGAAAATTTCTTAAAGAGGTTGACCACATTAATGATGGCAGTCTCCAAAGCACTGGTTCATATACATTGCTTAGTAAGGCTTTTTATGTAACATGTAACCATAACATTTTATTTTCGTGAACTCTTGACCTATAAATAAGTCTGCCTCTTGAACTATTTATCTGTAAATAATTATGCCATTTGAACTTTTGATCTGTAAATAATTATGCCACATGAACTATTGACCTGTAAATAATTATGCCACATGAACTATTGACCTGTAAATAATTATGCCACTTGAACTATTGACCTGTAAATAATTATGCCACATGAACTATTGACCTGTAAATAATTATGCCACATGAACTATTGACCGATAAATAAGTCTGCTTCTGGAACTGTTTACCTGTAAATAATTCTGCCTCTTCTTGAAACTTGAGAAAGAATCAGAGTCCTCATATAATATTAACTATGAATAATATAATTACACCCATCTTTTCATCATGTCTTTAATGATTGATTACTCAGTTATCAGATGTTAATAAATGTACCTACATTATACTGACACTAGTGACACGAGTTTCTAGTTGTAGTGTATTGATTGTAATTCAATAATTTAATTATTGAAATTCATGCAGTTTGATAAACTGTGTTTCAGTATGGTGTGGTAAAATGGTGTGCAGGATAATAACCTTTGCATTATATATTAATCTAGAAGCCATCGATGTATGACGTCACGAAATTTTTGGACGAATTTTTGACCCCCACTCCATCCCATTTCATCACAAAAGCTTAGACAGCCCTCATTTTTTATGTCATAAAGCTTTGACCTTGCAAATAAAAACAAGTTTTAAAAGTGAAATCATTTTGTATCAAAAAATACAAAACAATGCCACACTGCCATCTGAAATTCTTTAATACTTAAAAATATCTGTATCAGTTTGGTTTAGTCGTATGAAAACCTTGCTATGGAGGAGAATCATAGAATGGAAGAAAACCTAAAACCTAAGGAATAAAGTTGTAGACGTTTCATAAATTTATTTCTTAATGTTCTGCTCCTTCCATGATGATACTATGATAAATGACACTGGTGTTGTTTTTTTCAAAAAAAACCTTATAACCCCATCTTCACACATGACAAAAGTCTAACCCCTCAGGATGTGAGGTCATAAATGTGACAGCTTTTTATATGAAGATTAGCATTCATTGCTACATACAGCATTAACCATAATAATAATACTAATAATTATACTTATACATGTAGAAGGTTTGATGTAAAATGTGTTAAAAAACAGCTTTCTTTAAATACCTTGTAGATTATGACTCATTTGTTTTGAGGAATACTGCTCCATCTTAAAGTACTTTAATATTGCACAGTTTTTAAATTTTTCTAACTTTGGCTTGGGAAGTCAAAGATTCGTATCACATATGAATCTTAATTAATATCGAGACAAATTTGTTATAAATAATTCCTAAAGATATTGAGGAGTAATTAACCAAAGAAATTTGTATAAAATACATTTTTGTTCATTACTAATTCTAGATAATTCCAGTCATTTCAATACATAGAAGATAGGCTTGCTTGTTGCATCAGATGGTATGCCAAACATAGTTATTGCTGCTTTTTTCTTGTAGTTTTGAAGGTCAGCCGATATTTCGTATTGAACGATTTCCCCAGATAGTGACGCAACAGTCAAAAAGTGGCAAAACATAAGAATTATAATGGAGAATCTTTTTTCCACATAAAGATATTTATCTTGGAAAGTAATTTAATGTTTACAACTTTATACATAATGTACACTGCCAACTTGATCGTTCCACTGTAGAAATCTGTACACATGAACACCTAAATTATTATATTGTACAATTCTATCTCATTGAACCTCCAAATCATTTGAATGTAGAAATCTATCCAAATGAATACCGAAATTTCTATTGCTTGATAGATTCTCAAGTTCACTTCCCCGTATGGCTAAATGTAAGTGTGCTTGGTCGAATTTTGCTTGTCGTTTTGAAGTTAGAAGCATGTATTTTGCTTTATATGTAGATGATTAACCCAAAACATCAATGAGCGAATTAGTGATTCCAGTGAATAGTCGAAATAAATAACTCCTAATTATTCCTGATTTCAGCAAGACAACCCTAAACCCGGTAGATTTCCAGAGGCTGATCTTAAACAGGAATTATCTTTAAACTTCATTGTCTTAACCATAATCCACTGAATGCGATTATATATGTTGTACTTTATTATTTGGGTTCTCATTTAAACAGTCGCATCGAATGTTTTACAATTTTCTTTGAAATTCAGCATACTACTAAACAAATTTTGAATGAATCTATAATATCCCATGTAGAAATTGCTGTATGACCATTGTATTTCATGTTACTGGAGGGAGCATTTGACTTTTCTGGAGTTTGGTTCATTTAAATATTTCATTACATTTTCTATTTTCCTTGATGACATGTTTGTAGTATGTCCATTAGGCTTTCCAAGTCGTATCTGTAGTTGTATTTCTCCATTTCCTGTACCTTTCCCAGTCTTTGAATTTATGAAATTTGTCTCTTATGCGCATAATCATTAATTTTTTGTTGTTAAAAAGCGGTCTAATTTGCTGCTTTACTCACTTTGTTTTTTAAACATGAGTCTCACTGTGGGGATAGCATTTATAATGCTATTATTACAATATTATAACAATGTACAGAATTCAGGCCAGGGAGCAGGCAATTTTATTGAAGCAGTTTTCATATGTATATATATGTTAAAAATATAACATGTTTTATTTCCTTTCTATCCATTATGTGCGAGGAAATCATTTATTCAGGTTAAAGCAGTTTCATTTTGTTTTCAGAGTTGTGTGAATATTGAAATTGTGTTGAGGATTTTTATATATAAAAAAACATTTCCGTTGCAATGTTATTATTTTATAATATTTATGTTAATATTTTATTTTGATGCATGACCATTGGAGATTTCAAAATATTGCTTTCTATGTTCACACGTGGCAGCATGCACAGAAGAGCCAGCAGCAGGGGCCGGTTTACCCAAAGCTCTCCAGTTATGGGTCTGACCAAGGTTTTTTTTATGTACAATGTTGTTTTTCTCCATGTTGTAACAATGTATAGATGCATGAGAGGAAGCAGGTCAGTTTAGGTGTAGAAGTATGTCAACAAATAAAACATTTTCTTGCTATCAATTTTTCACCTAAATATTCAGTGTCATTACATGTAAGATAAACTCATGCAACATCATATTTGTTGATGGAAATTGTATTGCTTATATATATATATATATATATATATATATATATATATATATATATATATATATATATATATATATATATATTAATCTGTGTTAAGAAGAAGAAAGAAGAAAATGGCATTATCGATACTTCTACAGATATGAATTATCTTCAATGAGCCAACTCATTAACATTAAGTAGCAAGGAAGATATTAAAGCAAATTGACATAAGTCACCATTACTAAAATTGACACTACCACAGTTGATAATGTACATCAATCATTACTGACATAATTTATATATGACATCAGGTGTCAGTATGAGAACTGATACATTACATCAATCGCCACTACCACAATTGATACCATACATCATTACTGGTAGAATTTATGTATGACATCAGGTGCCAATATGATAACTAGTCTGATGCATGACATAAATCGCCACCACTGGAATAATTACCTGACATCATTTGCCACTACTAGCTCTGTCAAATTAAATAATACATTTGTAGTCCTGTATTATATTCATTGATATTGGTAAATACTTAGCATATTTAATATTTTATTTAAAAGAAAAATGGAGCCTCTAAATCTGTTGTCACTCTATAGACAGAACTTATTTTTTAGATGAACTCAGTCTTGGCAGAAATCATATATTTTGTCCAATATTTGTGATATCTTTATAATAAACTGAATCGAAGTATGAATCAACGGCAGTTAAACAGGTTTGGTTAGGAGCAACATTTTCCAAGTGCTATTTTGCATCTGACATGTGTATCAAATGATCTACTACTATGGCCTCTTCCTTATCAAGCAACCACTGACCAAATTATCTACTATTCCAGCCTCTTCCTTATCATTATCAAGCAGTCACTGACCAAATTATCTACTATTCCAGCCTATTCCTTATCAAGCAGTCACTGACCAAATTATCTACTATTCCAGTTGAGACACCTAAGTTTGCTATTTCAAATACCATATACATTTTTTTTGGATCATTCACCATTTTTATGAGAAGGCTATGCATTCATTTAGCTTTCTCTCTATCCACCAATCAGCTGGTTAATCTTTGTGTGTGTTGATCTTGTCTTCCTTACCTGTATTATTTATGTCCATCTAGTCTTCCTTACCTGTATTTATGTCCATCTGGTCTTCCTTACCTGTATTTATGTCCATCTGGTCTTCCTTACCTGTAATTATGTCTATCTGGTCTTGCTCACCTATAATTATATCCATCTTGTCTTCCTTACCTGTATGTATGTCCATCAGGTCTTCCTTACCTGTAATTATGTCTATATGGTCTTCATTACCTGTGATTATGTCCATCTGGTTGTTGTTGTAGTGTTTAACGCCATTTGTCAGCACATGTTTCATTCTGCCTTCCTCTCTATCTGTATGTATCTACCTGTGACAGGAAATCTAACTTTCTAACAAGGTGTATGAATTATCCTATCATTATGTATCTACCTGTCTTTCTGTCAAGGCACATACATTACTCTAATTGTATCTACCTGATTGTCTTTGTATTGAGGCATAAACATTAATCCATCTCTCCATATCCATTTACCTTACAATATTTATGTCCAGGTGTATACATTTATCTATTTGTATTTGTCTATCTCTGTGTACCTATTTGTCTCACCTTCTGTACCTATTTATCTTTTTGTGAAGGTGTATAAATTATTATATCTGTAACCACATGTCTGTCCTTCTGTCAAAGCATAGACATTAGTATGTCTATGTGTATTTTACCTGTCTATTCTTCTGACAGGGTGTAAACATTCATCTTTTTATTTAGATGTATACATCTCTCTCCTTCTGCCAAGGAGTATTCAATAATCTATCTGTATCTACCTGTCTTGTCTTTCTATCAAGGCATAAACATTAATCTGTGTATGTATTTACTCGTCTATGATTATGTCAAGGTGTATACATTAATCTGTCATATGTATCTATCTGTCTTCTTGTCAAGGTGTATATATTAACCTATATGTAGCTACCTGTATTTCCTTTGGTAAAGGTGTATACATTAATCTGTCAATATGTATATACCTGTCCTGTTTTTCTGTCAAAGGTGTATACATTAATATATATGCATCTACCTCTCTGTCTTTCTAATAAGGCATATACATGAATCTGTCTACCCTTCTGGAAAAGTAAAACAAAGCCATGTTATCCTTCCAGCCAGATAATGATTTCAATGTGTGTGTGTCTACCTCATCATAGATATCCTTGTTTCTGCAACACAATATGGTTTGTTCTGGTATTTTTTCTTAAATCTTATATGTGGCTAACCAATGATTACAGGCAGAATGCTATTCAAACCTCATGTGTGGCGTACCCATTCTTATTGGCAGGAGCTTGCTGATTTTGCCACTGACTGTGATTTTCCTTATTGCATGATGTTCAAATTTCAAGGACATAACTTGTCACGTGTCCTAGGTAGTCTGCTGACTGCAATTATTCAGACTATGGTTTATCAAATCCAGAGGTTAAAGACAAGGTCATGCAATTGAAAATTTTCATTTTGGGTTCCACTTGACAAGTTTCCTATACTCAAATTTGATTCAATTCATAGTTGCATTATATTTGAGAAAGTGCAGCTCGTTATTGGATCTGAAATTGGTTAAATGACATGTTTCTCAATGCGAAATAGAATTTTTGTGTTATGTTTATGTTTATTATAGTTTGGTGGGTGGGATCAAACTTTTATCTGATGCTTTGTGCATTTTTATTTCCACATATTAAGACAGTGTATCATATTATGACAAATTTCCTGTTTTGTTTCCACATACAGACTCAGACTCTCCGTCACTATTTACATTCTTTGTAAGTAAATTGCATTTTGATAAGTGAACATTTTAATCATTATGTCCACAAATACACACTTCAGACATGAGTATTAGCAAGATGTATGATCTTCCAAAGATTAGAGTAAGAAACCCAAGATATTTCACAAAGTTATGACAAGAAATAATATAAGCTTTGCTTCATTGTACCTTTAAAGTTGGATTTCTCATTGATAGTTGTAGAAAATAGGTATAACAAGGGTAAAAAATATGTAACCAACTAGTCAACATGGCTGCCATGTTGTATTTTAGATTGGTACAATTTTGATCTAAGACCATGACCGCTGTTTCTGGAGGATTAGTGATATCATAATGTTCAATATGGCGATCAAGGTGGCCATACTGAATGCATGCTCAGCTTCATTGTCAGTTTGAGCCAGCCAACACTCCATGTCAATATAGTAATCCACTGAGTAGCACTAAAATGAATTTGTAGCCTTGTGGGCATATTGGGTGCCAGATCAACACCATTTTCATTTCTGAGCTAACCGGATATCATTAGAAAGTATCCTCAAGAAAATCTGGTCGATATGACCATCCACTGGGTAGCACGGACAACATGATAAAGACTGAAGCCAATTCAACATATTTGAGGTCAGATTGGCATCATTCTGACCAGAAACTAATGAGTTGCCATAAAATGTTTTCTGATGAAAAACCGTTTGACAATATGGTTATCATTTAAGAAAAACTGTGATAACATGAGGTTGCTGCTGTGGTAGTCATACCACATGTCAGATTGGCATAACTTTGATTTCCTTCTAAAATGACAATATAAATATTCAGCTGAAAACTCCATATCAATATCACTTTCTATTTAGAAGTGGCCATAACATTACTTTCAGTATTGTTCCCATTAACAATTGTGTAAATGTGTTTCTCACCATTTGTGAAGTGTAATAATGCTTATTTTCATTTCTACTATTGTGTTTAGATGCTAGAATGCCATTTTTTAATTTGTACCAATCCGTTATCTGAACTACTCAAAGACTAAAGTCACAATGTCAGAGAAAAGTTTATATGCGCAAATTTTGTAATGGATCTACTCAAATAAAAGTTGAATACCATATTCTTGACTGGCTATGTGAATATTAAATCATTTCAACTAACATGGTCATGTAAACTGCTAGAAAGTAAATGAACTTGCATCTCCTGCTGTGTTAGATTTTTTATATTACTCTGTTTCTAAATATTAGCATTAAACTTAGTCATTCCCTCTGGCAGATTACAAAATGCCATTTTTCCTTACTGTAATTAGCATTGTCTGATAATCAATGACAATAATCCATAATATCGAACTGATGGCAATTCACTGTTAAGACTTGTCATAGACATTAGTACTGATAATTGTAAGGTTTAGTGTTCAAAATTATGTATGGAATGAATATTGGTGCTTATACTTGAGTTAAGGAAAGATGCAAACTGTGATGAGATAAAGCTTGTCAGATGTAAATAATATCATTCTACCATATTAGAACTACCATACTGTCTAACATTATAAATCATTTTCAAATTAAAATTCTGATTTTGATAGAATAGTGTATATTGTGTGCTTCCTTTTCTTTGATACACAAAACTACATACGTCACCGTTTTGTGCAGAGTTGGTGAAAATAATAGTTCTGATATGGCAAATGGAAATATCAAGGCTATCATGCTGAGAGGTATTCATAAGCCACAAGAACCAAATCCTTTCCCTTGACTCGAAACAGAAAACAAATGTGGATTTGTATTAATTTTTACCTCTTTTTTCATACATTTGGAATATTTGAGCTTTACAATATGAATATAATTAAATATGAGATTGGATTTAGTTTAAGTCCTATTCACTATGTCTAAAACTATTGATGTACATGTCAGAGAAGACACCTAAATTGTTCCAATCTAAGTAATGCAAGTCCTATTCACTATGTTTAAAAATATTGATTCACGGATGGCTGCGAAGACACCTAAATTGTTCCAATCAAAGTATGTGATGCACAGATGTCAGAGAAGACACCTAAATTGTTTCAATCTACGTATGTGATAAGGAAATACAGACTCAACAGTTGTATTGAAAACCAGATAAAGAATGACTCCAAATCAGAACTTTTAAAGACTCCATGTCCTTTACTATTAAGACCTTGGGAGGGATATCATTATCAGGAGTAGCAAGGGATCTAAATAGTTAAAGTCACCTAAATTAATATTTGAATCAGCCCATGCTGAACTTTAGCATTTCGGCAAACTATCTTCTCTATCCAGCCAGAGTAAGACGACAACCGCACAAATAAGGAGAAATTATTGTAGAAATTAAAAGCTCAAGACAGATGCATTGAACTTCCGTTCTTGCATATTTTAATTCGAGATGATTAAAACCATGATAAATTACTAATAAATTTTTTTAAAAATTCCCCCCTAAAGTACGTTCCTGTACAGCTATTGTACTTAATCAAATGGCAAGTTATATGGTAAAGTCAATATTACGTTTATTGAGTGAAATAGTAGATAAAATGATACATGTTATTAGCTCTCCTGGTCATACACCGTAATAGCCTATCAGATGAACTGCTAGCACCAGTTTAGTATGACTTCATATGATGCCTCATTGGTTTTATATCAAATATGGCTGCCAGAATGTATACCTTGAAAATCTTGCTGCTGCTACTATTCCTTTATTCATCATATCATTTAATGTGGCTCCCAGGGAGCCAAGTGGTCTAAGTCACATGCCTTTACAACTCACTGACGTTTCACCTCCGTCTTCTTGTTTTCAATCTTGGTTGCACCACGTTGGTACATTAGAAAGTCTGACAATATGGCCGTCTTGGGTCATTGGGCCTTTCCACTCTTTCCCCGGTTCTTCACAACATAAACTGACATCCAAGTACAATCTACTATGTACTGAAGAAAGGGTCACAAACCCGCAAGACCAAACCATGCCAAACCTGAACAGATGGTTATGTTGGCATGGGCCATTCACAAAAAATGACGTACTGCTTGTCCTAAATAAAAGTGGTGTTGATTGACACCAAATATCGAAGCCACAGTGATTGATTTGAAAGTCATATCTCAAGATTATCAGAGATGGTTTCAACTCTGAGCAATTAATATGATGAACTGGTCTTATCCTGAATTGGATGAAATTTTTGACAGTTCCTCTCAGAGGAGGTTTCATTAGTATTTCATTAGTAATGGACCTGAAGACACGCGCTAAATCGTAATGTGCTTTCTAATTGGGATATAAATGTCAATTGTTTAAAACTTCCATGGATCATGGGCATGATTTCACAGGTGCACATATATAATGCATATATATAATTCAAAACTGGTAGAAAAATCCATGCTCTGACTGAAATCACAAAAATAGTTTGAGCAACATGCTTTGAGTTCTGCACATCTACAGATACCAAACTTGGGGCAAGAAAGAGCTCTGTCGATTTTGGCCTGAATAGGTCAAAGGTAAAGGTAATTGTCAGCGAACTAAGAACAGTGTTTTAAGTACGACAACAGTAATTCTCTGTACAACTTGCATTAGCCAAATGGTGTGATTTTTTTAGTTGTTGTGGGGTTTAACGCCATTTTTCAGCACATGATAGGCTATGGATGGCGGCCAGTATTAATGGTGAAGGGAAAACGCCGGGAAGAACCACCCACCCACGAGAAGCTACTGGCAAGCTTTCTCACATACTCACATTGACCGAATCCTAGACTCGAACCCACGCAGACAGTGGTGAGATGGCAGTGATCCGTAACGGAGAGCGCTTTAGACCACTCGGCCACTCGGGGCCCCTCAAATGGTGTGGATAGCTTGCACTTGGGTTAAGACAGAAAAGTTGTTTCATTAAAGACAAATATGTTTGCAAACTTACAACACCACATATTCTTTTTTTAATTGAATTTACTGTAAATTGGTCACCCAGGTGGCCAAGTGGCCTAAAGCGCTTGCCTTTACCAATCACTACCATCTTACCTCTGTTGGTTTCAAGTCTCAAGTTCAGCCAATATGAGTATGTGAGAAAGCTTACCAGTAGCTTCCCCTGGGTCAGTGGTTCATTCTGGATTCTTCATCCACCAGTTAAGCTGTATGCTATATATTGCCTAAAACAATGACGATACACCTACAATAACAAGAATTAGGTATAATTCCTCAACAAGAAATAAAATGGAGTGTTACAATGATTTCCTACATTCTTTGATTGTCTTGATTTCCATATGCCACTGCTTCGTTCCATGACAAATAACCCAGAACTACCTCGGCGATCAACTCTAATTTGATTAATTCTTTTGTCAGGTGTACATCTGTGTAAATGATAATGGCCTGTGCAATTTTAGTAAACTTACTTATGACGTTATGTCCAACTGAAGTAGATTTTACACTTGCTAACTTATCAGCTTCCAGGGTTTTCAAATGCTTGCAACATTGTTCATTATTATTATACAGACATGTGGCCATAATTTACTACACTACGTGTTTGTAACCTGTAGATTAAAATCAGAGCTCCAATGTTCAATGTCACACCAATGCGAAATAGTAATCTATCTGATTGGCTAACCATACATTAGTTCAGTCTAGTTATCTCAGTCCAGCTGTACTCATGGTGCATAATAAGAACTACTTTTGAAAGGAAAAAAGTCTTGTCTTTGTTTTTTGTTGCTGTGCCAGATGAAGTTGTTATAAAATCAAACAAACACAACAATAACACACACACACATATATATAGATAGATCGATAGATGAAATAAACTATGAACAGTGCATAACTAGTATCTAACTACCCTGAGCACTTTCGACTCTTAATGAGTCTTTTCCAAAGCCAAATACAAAACATTGATAAGACAAATCCGCAACAAGTCATAGTCATGTACAGTTTTGCAAACACAACAGCGTTTCTGTTTTATTTGTTTGTTTTGTCTATGTTTTGTATTTGCCTTTGAAAAAGACTCATTAGGAATTGAAACATCTCAGGCTAGTGAGAGACCAGTTTTGCACTGTTCATTACCAGTTTATTGCATTTATCTTAATAAGTCCCTGGCAAACGTGATCCCTTGCTGGATCCAGTGCACTTGAAAGGACTGTTATTTGCCATATGATTTGTATTCTTTATATATATATATATATATATATATATATATATATATATATATATATATATATATATATAGACATGCAAAAAAGATTTTCACTCATACAGCAACTTATGGTCTCTCTAACATTGATAACTAACAGACAAAACATTTTGTGTCGCGGCCCGACACAGAGGCGATGCATATTACTGGCTACAAAAATTCAAACTCTATCAAGAACTACTGCAAAGCTGGCAACATTCAGAAATGTATTATGACAAACTGGTTCCTTCAAAGTTTGTCAAACACCCCGTATCGGCCCTATTTGAATCATAATAATGCAATTGCAAATAAAAAGCCCTGCACTTATCAGTCAGAGTCTTTCATTTATCAGTACACATGCTATTCCAAGAGAAGATTTCCATGTAGTGTATCAATGCACTAGTAATAGCAACAACTGCTAGGACAGAAAATATAAATTTTCAAGAAAATCATGAATTAAAAGTCTTCTCACAGTCGCTATACACTTCGTTATAACTTTCACCCAGTATTGTACTGCACAGTATCATAGCGATGCCTACCGCAGAACATTTTCTGAATTAGAACTGATGAAAGTTAAAGTTAACTGTATAAAATAGATTAATTACATATTGTTATTTTAATATGACATGCACTCTGTCCATGAGCTATCCCTGTGAATAATCATCTATCCATGACAAAGCTCTTTCGATAACCATGCAGTCTCTCCATGAAACATAATTGTGGAGAATTATATGCAATCTGTCTAAAATATCCTTTAATGAATAATCATATGCAATCTGTTCATGACATTCCTGTTAATAATCACATGCAATCTGCCCATGACATACCTCTGCTGATAATCATATTCAATCTGTCCAAAGCACACCTCTGTGAACAATCATATGTAATCTGTCTATGACACCCATGGGAATAACCATGCAATCTGTCCACAACATTCCTCAGTGAAGAGCCATATACAATCTGTTCGTGACACCCACTTGTGATTAATCATATGCAATCATTCCATGAGAAAACTAATTATATGCAATCTATTCATTAAAAAAACACTGAATGATCGTGTGCAAAATTTATGTCCATGACCACTGAGTCATTCTATGTACTAACAACTGCTTTAAATTTGAACATGATACTATGATCCTGTAAAAGACCCAAGTGCATAGATTTTAAACCCACAAATAACATGAGCCATCTGATTTATTATTATTAGTATCATTATCATTATTATTATTAAGCGTTTTTAAGGTCTAAATCTCTTTAATATTCTTACTGAATAATAATTTGTATACTTAAAATTTGTTATATTTTATCAATTTTTACATCAGTTCTAAATTAAATTCTCTGAAATTAACACTAGACATTCTTGAGTGCATGATAGGTCATTCTTGACAGGGATGTCAATTTGAGAACCTACATGTAAATGCTGACTGGGATAAGCAGTACTGCATCAAAAACAAAGACCACACTCTATGATACCAGCATGATGCAGTAGTCACAAATTGTCTCTGAAAATACATTCACACAAAGTAAATGTTGGATTTTGTCAATATAATTTATGGCATATCAGTTTGCACCAAGATGCATATAAATTATCACATGGTAAACTGCAGACATTAGCAGTTATGGATGACCAAATTTTACATTATATGGTCAAGGGAATTTAACATTTTGATGAATGTCTGGGAAAAAGGGATAATCGATGCCCACATGAGTAACATTGGATGACACTCTGGGGACAATGGAAATCTAACATGGGGGTTGGAATGGGGGTATCCTGTGAACAATGGAAATTTAACACTAGTGACCAGTTTGGGGAAATGGGGAATTTAACCTTATGCTACCTTCTTGGATTGGGTAAACATGTGGTTCTATGGGAATTTAATGTTATAAACATTAATATGTTTACCTCTGTGGCATGTTATGACAGAAAAGGAAATTTAAGATTACATACGGCTCTCTGGGGGAAATGTGATGTTTAAAAGCTCCCTAATAAATGTGATGATAGTCAATTACAAATGTGGATAACTAATAAGATGTGGCAAACCAAACTGACTTTTACAGACATAAGTACCATCTGACAGAGATAATAGCACCCTCTATTACAAATCTTGCATGCCCAAATTATATTTGTGAATAAGTAGGCTCTTGCATTAATAATTTTGCCCTCTATGACCAATTTTGCATGTCCAGATTACTTGTGTAAATAAGTATCCTTTGACAGAGACAATATAACCCTCTATTAAAATTCTTGCACCAGTATGCCCAAATTACTTGTGCAAATAAGTATCCTTTGACAGTGATAATAGTACCCTCTATTTAAGCTTGTATGCCCTCATTACTTTTGTAAGTAAGTAGCATTTATAATCAAAGAACACACAACCCATTATGAATTGTAGCATTTATGATCAAAGAACACACAACCCATTATGAATTGTATGGAATATATTGGCCATACTGAAACAGAAGTAGAAGTTATATCCAAAGGATACATTGTAAAGCTGGTTAATGCACATCTTGTAAGGGAACCTAAATAATTACAAATCTGAAAAGCACATTATATCAATAACTATTTAAGAAGAAAATGAGGCAATAATTTAATGGAACTAGTAGTGCATGGTTGACTCTGAAGATTAATGGGTCTCAAAAATGTTGACCTTTGGTCAAGGTATGCGGTCCTGAACTAAAGTTACTTAACAGAAAACATTATATTTCTATTATATGTACTATGACCTCTGATCTCTAGAACCATAAGCAAATGGTTAGCTTTGTTACTCTAAGTACAAACAATCCACAAAGTTGTGACATGGAACTTCTAGAGTAAATGGTATTCAGCAAAACACATAGTCATTTGACCCACAATGACCTTCACCTTTGATATTTGACCCCTGATGCAATAACTCTCTTCCATACCTTACGTGCAGAATCTCCACCAACCTATGTGATGATTCATGGTGTGGAACTTAAGTTATTATGCAAAATCATTTCCCTTCATTTAGTGATCTGGACCTTTTACCCCTCCATCCAAAAATTAGTCCAGGTCTGTGATGTACAGCTCATATTATAGTGGAACAAACTATTGCTATTTTAATCACAGTGATCTTGACCTTCAACCTTTTGACCCCAATATTTATAGACTTCTTCATTATCCTAAGTGTGAGCCATCCACAAAATTTGTTAATTGCAGATGGTGGAAAACTTGTACTATTGTGTGGCACCCTTTGATATTATATTATTGAGTGACTATGCCCTTCAACAAGATCAATATGATTATTCCTTACCCATGTGCAAGCCATTAACAAAGTTTGGTAACTGTAGTTGCTGTACAATTGGAATTTCACTGTAAAAACTATTAGTGTGTTTTATGTCAGTGACATGGACTTTTGACCTCAAATCAATTGAGTTTTTCCCTACCCGAGACGAAAGCTATCCACATGCTGTTGGCAGATGTATTGCTGTGGAATTGAATTTATCTTAGGGAATAGGGAAAATTAACACACAGACAATTCCAGAACCTAATGCATTCTGCTAAAATATCAGATCTTCATTAATAAACATTCTAATTTAGTGTTGAAAATGGAAATAATGATGTACAAACTAGAGTTTTAGTTCAATATATCAAGAAGTATTAATTATAAATGTTTTGTTATATGGTTTTTGATACATGTTTACTATATTCAAACTCAAATGATTGCTTGGTTGAAGAATTTGTCTCATTTTAAAATTATAAAAATCAATATAATGCTTTAGGAATTAATACTTAAGTATTAAATATACCCAAAAATATGACAAGTATTTAATATACACCGGACAGCATCACATATGACAAGTATTTAATACACTAACCAAAATTACAAGTATAACATATACCCAAAAATTAACAAGTATTTAATATACTCCAAAAATATGACAAGAATTTAATATATTCCACAAATATGACAAGTATTTACTATATCCTCAATATTTGATAAATATTTAATATACTCCACAAAATATAATTATTTATGATAACTCCCAAAATATGACAAGTATTTCATATATTACAAAATCATGGCATTTATTTAATATAACCCAAAAATATTACAAAATTATTTAATTTACACCCCATACTTAAAACCAACATATGACTTGATAATTTGTAATTTGGCTTATTGATGTCAATGACAAAGTTTTGAAGGTAGGGTTTCTTTAAAAGTTAAAATATTGGAAGATGATGGCAAAAGGGTTATTTTGTGTCTAAAATTTCTAACATATTTTACTGTAAAGTGAAAGATTGTAAATTTCAGCACTGGTGTTAGTTCTCTATCCTATCCTAAACATGATTATACAATCTCTGACACATGCTGATACAATCTCATACATAGTTGTACAATCTCTCAGACATGATTGTATGCTCTCTGACACATGTTGTGCACAATCTATGACACCTGTCTATTCAAGCAATGATACATGATTGTACAAACTCTGATACATGACTATACAACCTCTGATACATGATTATCAATCTCTGATACATGATTATCAATTTCTTATACATGATTATGCAATTTCTGATGCATGATTGTTCAATCAAATTTTTCAATAATCAATACTTTAGAGATTCTGTGTTTATTCGATAAGTTCCGCAATAATAATAATAATAAGTTTAATAATAATAATAATACTAATAATAATAATAAGTTTAATAATAATAATAATAATGATAATGATGTTACCTTAATCTAACAATAAAGGTGTATGCAATAGTATTTTACATTACTTCAGCCCTATAGTTAAATGTGTAATGTGTTCCTGAATGTTATCACACTGATAACTATATAAATGTTATCTCACTGATATCTATATAAATGTTATCTCACTGATATCTATATAAATGGTATCAATTACTAGTTATTTGCCTTATGGTTGTCTCTCTCTGTGGTACCATTATAAATGGTTAAGTACCAGTTATTTACCCAACAGTTGTCAAAGTCATTTCAATATCAATGGTTAATTAACAGTTATTTGCCTGAAGGTTTCTCAGTGGTATCACAAAATGTGATTTTTACTACAGATGTAATATGCACAGAACATTCACATGTTGTGCTTGTAAAGTATACACATCTAGACATACAGATATAGGTATACAAACATACATACCTATACTGTTATAAGTATACCAATATAGGCATACAGATATAGGAATACACATGTATAGGCATACAAATCTATGCATACACATGTAGGCATACATGTATAGGCATACAGATAAAGACTTATGAACATGCATACCGATATAGATATACCGTTATAAGCATGCACATATAGACATACACATATATAGGCATACAAATCTATGCATACACATGTAGGAATACATATATAGGCATACAGATATAGGCATACGAATATGTATACCGATATAGGTATAACGTTATAAGCATACACATATAGGCCACATATATAACATACACATATATAGGCATACAAATCCATGCATACACATGTAAGCATACATGTATAGGCATATATATATATATATATATATATATATATATATATATATATATATATATATATATAGGCATACAAATATAGACATACATACGTTAGCGTACATGTATAGGCGGCATACAGATATAGGCACAGATCTAGGCATGCATACATAACCATACAAATATAGGCATATAGATATAGTCATACAAATATAGGCACAGCTCTAGGCATGCATACATAAGCATACAAATATAGGCATACAGATATATTAAGTTACAGAATCTAATTGAAAGGCTAACTTTACAAATGTGCCATACAGGGCAAGGAAATGTAACACCTGCCTAAGAATTAGTAAGTCTTTATTTGTAAAGTTATTCTCTACTTGTAAATATTAATTTTGCTTCATCTTGCATGATTCGTGTTGGACACCATTATATCAAAGACATAAAGCCATAAAATGAGTACATAATAATTTATCCACAGTTGTTTCCTTTCAACATTACTACTTATCTTTCCTGAACAATAATAGTTCAAGCATTCAGACAGCACATTATTATCATTATGACATGAATTATATGCCAGCATTAAAGACCATCTATTTACATGCCAAACACAGTGTACAAAATGAATATGCATAGTTAAATGGAGACTTAGATGCCAATAGCTTAGTAAGTGCTGGTGTAATTAGTCTCCAATATGAAACTTTTATTATTAACATATAACAACAAGTCTAGGAAAATCCTCAGTTCTTTAAAAAAATTAAATTATGCTACATTTCGTTTTGTAATGTGTCAGTGATGACAGGATAACAAACATATTGCAATGAGTAGAATTTGAGTAAGAATATATACATATACATGTGGCTGCTTTCTACAGGTTTCAACAAAGTAAAAAGTAATAACTCTTACATTACTTAAGCTGTGGATTGTAGATATGCACACACATGGCTTTTAACACTGATCAATTTCCTTGGCATTTAAATTACTGGACAAGTGGAAAATTGGAATTGGTGTGGTCTAATAGGCATGTGTTATATGCATGCATAGATATATTGGATAACTGTATTGATGGAAAAACTAGAGTGATGTGATCCAGTATGTATGTGTCCATGTGTATGTACATTGGATTACTGTACTGATGGACAAACTAGAGTGATGTGATCCAGTATGTATGTGTCCATGTGTATGTACATTGGATTACTGTATTGATGGACAAACTAGAGTGATGTGATCCAGTATGTGTGTGTCGATGTGTATATTCCTTGGATTGCTGTATTGATAGACAAGTTTGATTGATGTATTCATGTGTATGTACCTTGGATTACTTTATTGATGGAGTTATGCAATCCAGTATGTATGTGTCCATGTGTATTTACCGTGGATTACTGTATTGATAGAGTGGTGCAATCCAGTGTATCTGTGTCCATGTATATGTACCTTGGATTGCTGTGCTGATGGACAAGCTGGAGTGATGTGATCCAGTATGTGTGTGTCAATGTGTATAACCCTTGGATTGCTGTATTGATGTAGTTATGCAATCCAGTATGTCTGTGTCCATGTGTATGTACCCTGGATTACTGTATTGATTGAGTGGTGCAATCCAGTATGTCTGTATCCATGTGTATGTACCTTGGATTGCTGTGATGATGGACAAGCTGGTGTGATGTGATCCAGTATGTGTGTGTCGATGTGTATATTCCTTGGATTACTGTATTGATGTAGTTATGCAATCCAGTATGTCTGTGTCCATGTGTATGTACCCTGGATTACTGTATTGATTGAGTGGTGCAATCCAGTATGTCTGTGTCCATGTGTATGTACCTTGGATTGCTGTGATGATGGGCAAGCTGGAGTGATGTGATTCAGTATGTGTGTCTCGATGTGTATATTCCTTGGATTGCTGTATTGATAGACAAATTGGATTGATTTGTCCATGTGTATAAACCTTGGATTAATGTATTGATGGAGTAATACAATCCAGTATGTCTGTGTCCATGTGTATGTACCTGGATTACTGTATTGATGGAGTGGTGCAATCCAGTATGTCTGTGTCTATGTGTATGTAAATTGGATTGCTGTGATGATGGACAAGCTGGAGTGATGTGATCCAGTATGTGTGTGTCGATGTGTATATTCCTTGGATTGCTGTATTGATAGAGAAATTGGATTGATTTGTCCATGTGTATAAACCTTGGATTAATGTATTGATGGAGTTATGCAATCCAGTATGTCTGTGTCCATGTGTATGTACCCTGGATTACTGTATTGATGGAGTGGTGCAATCCAGTATGTCTGTGTCCATGTGTGTATACATTGGATTACTGTATTGATGGAGTGGTGCAATCCAGTATGTCTGTGTCCATGTGTATGTACCCTGGATTACTGTATTGATGGAGTGATACAATCCAGTTATGTCTGTGTCCATGTGTATATACCCTGGATTACTGTATTGATGGAGTGTGCAATCCAGTATCTCTGTGTCCATGTGTATGTACCTTGGATTACTATATTGATGGGGTGGTGCAATCTAGTATGTCTGCATCCATGTGTAAGAACCTTGGAATAATGTGTTGATGGACAAGCTGGAGTGATATGATCCAGTATGTATGTGTCCATGTGTATGTACATTTAATTACTGTAACGATGGACAAGGAGGAATCAAGTGAGCCAGTATGTCTGTGTCCATGTGTATATTCCTTGGATTACTGTATTAATGGACAAGCTGGATTGATATGATCCAGTATGTGTGTGTCTATGTGTATGTACCTTGGATTACTGTATTGATGGACAAGCTGGATTGATATGATCCAGTATGTCTGTGTCCATGTGTATATTCCTTGGATTACTGTATTAATGGACAAGCTGGATTGATATGATCCAGTATGTGTGTGTCTATGTGTATATTCCTTGGATTACTGTATTGATAGACAATTTGGAGTGATGTGATCCCATAAATAAAACAAATTTATACATTTTATATAATCTTATCATGAATAGTTTTTATATGTTTATAAGGGCCCTGGGTGCAGAGTGGTCTTTGCATAGTAATTGCCAGATCACTAACATCCTTCCTTTGTCTTGGCTCATAAATATGGGCATGTGAGAAAGCTTGCCAGCAACTTCTTGTGTATCCATGGTTCTTGCAAGGTTTCAATTCTACCAAAATCAGCCTGAGTCAGTTGTGCTGGAGTTTTTCATTGGTAAGATACTTGATTGCTATTGCTTCAGCACTAAATAGTATGTCATGTGCAGTTTAGCATTTACACACCAACCAATCAGAATGTCAAACTCATTTTTCTCAGATTGAAAGGTTTACATCACATAACCAAACTTATTCCATGTTTAAAATCAGATACATAACTATTACATTGTTGAATATATTTTTGGTATACCTAGTATTTCCTTCTATATTCCAAGTATCAAGTAATATAATGATATTGTGTCATATTTAGGAGTAGCATATACAAGACACGCCGAATATGTAGGATCACAAAGTTTGTTTTCAGGCTGTGGTATAGAGTTGGGCGATTGGGTTTGGTGGTTGTGAAGAGGGGCATATAACCATGAGAGTTAACTAGCTTATCTTGGCTTTTCATGTTGAATGGATCATAAGTTTAAACAATCATTTTTTGTCTTTCATGTTGGTATGTACATCTCCAAAACAATATTGTAATAAATAAATATGAATTATAATTATATATATATATATATATATATATATATATATATATATATATATATATATATATATGCATACATTACGATAAATCTCCAGCATCTAATAACATTCTAACTTTTGATGGAACCTTAGACAAGTATTTTTCTAAAGCCTTTAATGTGTTTATATGTTCCTGGTTATTTATACTTTGTAAAATATTACAGGCCTGGTTTGGAAGTGTTACAAACCTTGATATTTATTTGAAATGTCCAGTGGATCAGATTAATCACTTTTTTACACGGACAGGTTGTCACTGTTGTGGAGATGGAACTTCACAACTTCCAAAGGCTGGGCAATCCACTTGCATATGTAATTGAGAAAGGTTGAATGTCCATGTAGATTGTGTGAGATTATGCATCTTTTATTGTGGAAGGGATGTATCCCGTTCTTAGACTGAGCAGTGACTTGCATTTTAAGTTTTTTGAAGGAAGTGAACATTTATTCTAAGATATGGCTTGTGTGCAGTCCTATTTTTTTGGAACATTTTTAACCAACATTTGTACTTTTAATCAGTCTAATTTACATTTTGTTATCTAACTACCCTTATGTATATATCATTTATACCCCTCATTGATGTGGAACCTTCGTGTTTTATCATCTTATCATTGGTGTTTGCTTTTGTTTTCTTTAATCGCTCATCGGTACTATATATTTTTGACGAATTATAAAATAAACAACACCAACACGAAGAATGTGTAATCGGTTTCGCTTTATTGCTTCATCAGACTGAATTCAAACTGAATTCAATATCATTGCTTACATCATTAAATTTAAATTTAAACATATGCATATACAGCAACGATTAATGATATCCTAATACATACAAACATATAAAACTGGATCTTAAAGATACATATATCTCTACTGATAACTATATATAAAATTTATGAATAAATATAGACAAACAATTTTATTAATATTTATATTATGTACAATGCACCCTTGAAAAATAAAAATTAAAATTAAAAATAAATAAAACAATTAAAAAAAACCCAACTATAATATTTTATACCTTGATGTATTATTGATGAATGCTCAATATTTCATCAAAATGTTTTGGTACAGAATGAGAGTTTACCATAGGCAGGGCCTTATAATGCAGTGAAACTTGCATCATTGTTGAAAAAGGTGTGTGTTTTTTCCTTTCTGAAAAACGGTAGATGTACTATTAGTGATTGTTTTTCCGTGACATATGGCAGTGCCGAATAGGATACCTGAAGTGTACAAGTTTAAGTTAATTCAAGAATTTACAGCATTCAACGATTTATAAATACACTTTTAAAAACAATGAAAATAAATTTGGATGTAATTTTCTAAGTGTTTTTTTTTTCTTGTAATTTTTTTATTCAAAAACATATACCCCTCAAAACTGTAGAACGATTTTCTTTTACTTCCATAAGTATATCGTTGGATTTTACATTTTGTGTTGCAAGGTGTAATATATTTTGTGAGATTTCTTCTTCTTTTCTTTCGTTCCAAGTTAACACAAGGCGTTGCTTTTTATGTAGTATGGTATGTTGAATAGTATAGTTGGTATGTGAGAGTATGTTTGTTGGATTTCATCTCCTTCTCTTGGACTCTAAGCTGACACATGGATAGTGTGTGGCATGGAAGGTATTGGGATAATAAATGGTATAGTGGTGTAATGGATAGTATTTTTCTTGCATAAGTGATAGTAGTTTTGTTTGATTTCAGCTCCTTTTCTTGCTAACGCGGGACATTGTTGATAGTGTGTGTTTAAGGGGTATTGCACGGTAATGGGGTGTTGGATGGTATATTGGTGTAATGGATAGCATGTTTTGTGATGTAAGGATATTATAGTTTGTCTATTTCATCTCCTCTTACACTCTTAGTTAAGACAAGGCGTTTTGGATAGAGTGTATAATGACATGTTGAATGTTGCCTCTACACGGATTTGTAACGAAGCACACAAACGCATGCACCGTGTTGAACGATTTCTCCTAGACCAAGGGTAAATTGGTCTTATTTCGAAACCTGTCTCAGGGTTCAGTCACAAATCTATGTAAATGTATATCCCCACACCTTTGCACCTCGCGTATGCATCTGCCACATGTTACAAACTCTTCCAGTTGAACACAAAAGTATATAAGACACATATCAATCTAACTCTGCCACATTTCGTACATGAATAACCTTATAAAGAATGAAATCCAATTTCAGCCAACAATCCATCAGATTTGGTATCAAAAGACCGCTATACACTGTATCGAAATTGTACATGGCCCAGGTGGCATCCCTCTGTACAGAGCATATGTACATTCACGACTTATACATGTAAAAACGACAGAGAAAATTACCCTTTGAAGGGATTATCACCAACACATTTTTGACCGCGCCAAAAGTGAAGATTTAAATTTAACATGTAAAAGTAAAATTTTCCTGCTTGGCTACATGGAATTGTTTTTTTTTAAGATACATGATTAGGACAAATTTTTCATTTTGTAAATTCGACATTTACCATAAAGTTTGCGTTTACACATATTATGCTTAAACACACGTCATTCAGACAACGAACCCTTGTCATAGTAGTGAGTAAACTTGTGTTGGGCCATTTGCAACAATGTAATTATGATGTGGCCCATCTACTCAAATATACATACACATCCTGAACTGCTATAATGAACTTATGCAATGGCACATCAACGTATGTATACATACACATCCTGAACTGCTATAATGAACTTATGCTATGGCACATCAACGTATGTATACATACATATCCTGAACTGCTATAATGAACTTATGCTATGGCACATCAACGTATGTATACTTACACATCCTGAACTGCTATAATGAATTTATGCTATGGCACATCAACGTATGTATACATACACATCCTGAACTGCTATAATGAACTTATGCTATGGCACATCAACGTATGTATACTTACACATCCTGAACTGCTATAATGAATTTATGCTATGGCACATCAACGTATGTATACATACACATCCTGAACTGCTATAATGAACTTATGCTATGGCACATCAACGTATGTATACTTACACATCCTGAACTGCTATAATGAATTTATGCTATGGCACATCAACGTATGTATACATACACATCCTGAACTGCTATAATGAACTTACGCTATGGCACATCAACGTATGTATACATACACATCCTGAACTGCTATAATGAACTTATGCTATGGCACATCAACGTATGTATACATACACATCCTGAACTGCTATAATGAACTTATGCTATGGCACATCAACGTATGTATACATACACATCCTGAACTGCTATAATGAACTTATGCTATGGCACATCAACGTATGTATAAATACACATCCTGAACTGCTAAAATGGACTTACGCTATGGCCCAACTACTCATACATACAACCACATCCTGAACTGCTAAAAGGGGCCTACGATGTGGCCCAACTACTCACATGCACATTCACAGGATATACTTTAAACTGTATACATGTGGGACACAGCATCTGTGAGATAGTTTAGTCGCTCACTTAATCGTTGATCATGCTTCAGGCAATATCAACTTAAGGATAGTCAATACATACGTGTAATTACTAGTATTAAAAAATTGCATTTCGGACCACAATAACGTTAAAATAATACTCAGATATACTCAGTACTGGATCTATTATTCAAAAGAATTTCCAGTTGTTTCATTCTTAGCACGGATCTTTAAGTTTACTGTCCAAATTAGAAACTGAGAGAAGAGCAAATCTTTAGATTGATTTTATAAATGCGAAACTCCATCAAATTATAAGCACGAGAGACGAGAAAAATTGTTAGTTTAGAATGATTTTAATAAATTAAGAATACGTTCAAATTATAAGGATGAGAGACGAGAGAAATCGTTAGTTTAGACTAACTTTATAAATGTGGAAACACAGTTACGTTATGAATGTTTATAGCTTGAATTGATTTTATAAATGAGAGACACGTCAAGCTATAAACAGGGAAGAAAACTAAAGTTTTTATTTTGGATTGAATTGATCATTGGAAACACAGTCAAATGGTAAACATGGGAGAAAAGTAAAGTCTTTAGTTGGATTGACTTGATCAATTGGATACACCGTCAAATTGTAAACATGGGAGATCAGGAAAAATCGTTAGATTGATTTTATACATGGGAAGCAGTCAAATTATAAGAACGAGAGAAGAGTATTTTCTAATAGTTTTAGATTGAGATTAATAATGGGAAACAGGGTTAAAATCCTGTTTCAAGTGATATTCCACTCGCATCCTTTCTTAGTACTTTTCTGAAGTACAAAACTGTATCTGTGTACATACCAGTTTTTAGACTAAACGGTCTAAAGTGAAATAAAAACGTACTTCTAAATGTAATATATCTCTGTCCATTTAGATTTGTACTTATATTACCCATGCATGCAGGACACACATACACGCAAGCACGCATGCACGCACTGATTGGAATCTGACATGCTTGCATGTGTAAGAGTTATTGTTGTTGTGCGGTTTAACGCCATTTTTCAGCACACGATAATACATGGCGGCCAGTATTAATGGTGGAGGAAGAATCCGGGAAAACCGCGGAAAGAACCATTGACCCACCAGAAGCTACTGGCAAGCTTTCTCATATACCTATACTGGTCGAATCCGAGACTCGAACCCACGCAGACAGAGGTGAGATGGTAGTGATCCGTAACGGAGTGCGCTTTAGACCACTCGGCCACTCGGGGCCCCCTGCATGTGTAAGAAGGAAAGATAATAACAAATCATATTTAAAAATGATTTACATTTTAATCTACTGATAGGGTCGATATGACTTGAACTACCAATACATGACAATGTCCTAATTTTGAAATGATCGCATGTAGTTGATATTTATTCAAAACTACTCATTCAAAGCTATAGTCTGTATCAATCTTTGATTGACTATAGACCATATCAGTCTGTCTAGTTTTCTTTCTACAAATGAAATGTCGGTGGAGTTAGAATACAAGTTGAAATAATATCATTGTTGTGATGGCGGGTGGGTGGCAATGTTGACAGTGTCTCAGTTAAGTACTTGTTTTCGTATACTAATACACTGTTAACATTTGATTTGGATACCATGGTGATATGTTATAGGTAGATAGGTATTATGCTTTATTATGCTAATTCCACTGCTAAAATGTTATTTGGATATCTTCAGGATACCGCTCCGGTGGTCTAGTGATTAGAGGGTCCGCCTCGGATGCGGAAGGTCTTGGGTTCAATCCCCGGGCGAGTCATACCAAAGACTTGCAAAGAATGGTTCTAACAGGTGCCTTGCTTGGCGCTCTGTATTAAGAGATTGTTCATTGGACTGGTCGGCCTGGTGTCAGGATAATGTGACTGGGTGGGACATCACGCTACATGTCTGCGGCATGATGCCTCAGCGCTAGACATCACTATGAACTGCCACACTGCAGACATCGTAGCGATATGACTGAAAAAATTTTAAATTTACGTTAAAAAATTCCAAATCCAAATCTTTCCGATATGTTATGGATAGACAGGTAATATGCTTTATTGTAATTACACAAATTAAAGGCAATGTGTGTTTTTTGTCATAGGTTTAACGCCATTTTTCAACACATGATAGGTTATACATAGCGGCCAGTATAATGTGTGGAGGAAGAACTCGGGTGAAAACCGAAAACAAAGACCGCCCACGGGAAGCTAATGGCAAGCTTTCTTACATACCCATGTTTGTCGAGCCCCCGACTCGAACCAACATTGATAGAGGTAAGATTTCACGGATCTGTCAAGACGAGCGACTTAGACCACTTGGCCAACCAGGGTATTAGACCATTAGGCCACAAAGTAAAATTAGTTTATTTACTTTTTCTTTTAGACGTTCTTTATAAAAAGAATAAGTATCCTGTAAAAGAAACGGAAGGATGGATTGGATTTCTAGATTCTTAACATAGCTTTAACAATATGAGTCATATCGCTACGTTGTCTGTGGTGTGACATTTTACTGTGATTTCTTGCACAGGGGCATCATGATGCAGACATGTGGCCTCGTGTCTCACTCAATCACATTATCCGAACACTAGGCCGCAGACATGTGGCATCATGTCCCAATAAGTCACATTATCCTTACACTAAAATCTTAATGCTGAACGCCAAGCGAGGCAACTGTTAGTACATTTTTTATAAGTCTTTGGTATGACACGGCCGGGTTTCGAACCCGCGACCTCACAAATCCGAGGCGGACGCTCTTAACCACTTAGGCCACATGAAAGAAAGGAAAGGCAGATGTGACTTAAACATGTATCTGTCTGTTCGTTTAATTTTGCCATAATTTTTCACTGGTTATTTTAGAGATAGATGAAAACCAAGCATTACAAATTTCCTTCATTGTTAAATACCTTTGACTTTTGTTCAGGTGTCCATTTTCTGTTTCGAAAGACTGAATAACACATTATTCCTGAATTTTTAACTGGACAATGTATATTGTTTTCTACCTATGTTAGGTCGTATTTTGTTGATGTTTTCCGTGCAATGATCAACGGAAGCTAATGCAAAGCTTTTTCACATACCCATTCTGGCAGAACATAATAAAAAAATGAATAGACCCTAGATGAATAATAAAATATGTCAAATTTTGGATGCATAACAAATTAGTGTATGATCTATGTGAAAACCTTATTATCCCAGCCCCGAGCTTCGGAAGAACTGCAGTGAGGGGTAAGTACAAGGTGTTATTTTATGCGTTTTCCTTATAGCCGAGTGCATACCGCTACGATTATCCGTCTGTCCGTCTATCTGTCAGTTGACTTTGCCATTTCTGCACGATACCTTTAGTTTTCTGTCATCTACTGTTGCCAAACTTTGTGGATGACTTGCACTCGTGGAAAGGGATAATCGATTTTGGGATCAAAAAGGATAAAATCACACTGTATCTAACACTGAAAGAATTAAATGGATTTTGCACAACAAGACTAATTTACATCACATACCCAGACTAAAGCTTGATCAAATAACACGGAGAGATAACGTTTGGTCTCGTAGTCGATAGGTCAAGGTTAAAGTTAATATCGCTGAAGGAAAAATAGTTTCCGTACAGTATAATTAGTTCTGTACTAGATACCAAGACAAACTTTATGTATGCGTTGCACTTGGGTATGAAAGAAAGGTATCGGTTTAGATGGTCAAATATTGAAGGGACCAAGGCACTGTGACAATAAAAAATGCAATACTTGACCACGCATATTCCTCAAGGTTTTAAATAACTTGCGAGTTGAGTAAGAAATAGGGTCATCTATTTTGTGGTAACAGGTAAAATGTCAAGATCACATTAACTGAAAGAAAGATGTTTTTGTATCATAACTTTGCTTTTGTGGCTCGTAAATAATTCATGGAAGAAGTCCTTATTTTGGTGTCAAAGACTCCAAGATCAAGGCCACTGTGATTAAAAGACGAAACAGTCTAGCAAATTAACTTGTGCTTGAATCAGTTTTTTGACCAAACTTGCTTGTATTAAAGGTAAGAAAAAGTTCATACATTATG
This sequence comes from Sinohyriopsis cumingii, assembly GCA_028554795.2. Classification (NCBI taxonomy): domain Eukaryota; kingdom Metazoa; phylum Mollusca; class Bivalvia; order Unionida; family Unionidae; genus Sinohyriopsis; species Sinohyriopsis cumingii. The sequence goes on from CM068833.1 coordinate 32,048,681, forward strand.
AACTCTAGAGGTCAAAAGTCAAGTTTAATATGAAAATAATAGTGTAAGTTCTGTAACTCAAGTTCAAAACCGCACACAGACCAGTCATTAAAATCTATCTATACAGCTATTAATCACGGAACGGAAGCATCACATACGGCTCTCTGGCATCTTGTTATCGTATGCAAAAGTGACCCAAAAATATCTGCTTGGAGAACTTTAAAAGTCATGTGCATATACAGTTGTTTTTAAAGCCCTGTATATTCATGTGGCATGTTGAAATCTTCGTAGATTCTAATTCAATATTAATTAAAAAGAACACAAAAACTTACTTGAATAAATTGTATATATGTTTACATGCCAACTGAACTGGGTAAACGGGCTGTTTCGGTATAGCACACACTGTCGTGTCTTCGCGGGTATGATTTGTTTCATACCCATACTTACTGAGACAACATATCTGGGAAACACGTTATCTAATTTGAAATAATATTTTCTTTGTTTGAGACAGATAATGAGTGTATCTTCTCACCACGTGACTAGACAGCTATCCCAACAATATGTGTATTCATTATTGATTATAATTTCTTTATAATTTGTAAACGTTATTTACTTTGGTTTATACGTTTGCTATGTGTGTGTACTCAAAACATATTACCTGGTAAATAGGCACTTAATTTTACATTAAAGTTTAATTTACTTAATTTTACATTGAAGTTTAATGTACTTAACTTTGCACTGAAGTCTAATGTACTTAATTTATATTTAAGTATAATGTACTTAATTTACATTTAAGTATAATGTACTTAATTTTACTTTGATTCAAAAGTACTTAATTTTACATTGAAGTGTAAATGCACTTAATTTTACATTTAAATCTAAATGCACTTAATTTTACATTTAAGTCTAATGTACTTAATTTACATTTAAGTCTAATGTACTTAATTTACATTTAAGTATAATGTACTTAATTTTACATTGATTCAAAAGTACTTAATTTTACATTGAAGTGTAAATGCACTTAATTTTACATTTAAATCTAAATGCACTTAATTTTACATTTAAGTCTAATGTACTTAATTTTACATTGAGTCAAAAAGTACTTATTTTTACATTTAACTCTAATTTGCTTAAATTTACATTGAAGATTAGTGTACTTAATTTTACATTGAGTCAAAAGTACTTAATTTTACATTTAAGTCTAATTTGCTTAATTTTACATTTCAGTTTAATGTACTTAATTTTACAATGAAGTCTAGTGTACTTAATTTTACATTGAAGTCTAATTTACTTAATTTTACATTTAATTCTAATGTACTTAATTTTACATTGAGTCAAAAGTACTTACTTTTACATTAAAGTCTAATTTACTTAATTTTACACCAAAGTCTAATGTACTTAATTTTACATTGAAGTCTAGCGTAAACTTGGATTTGCTCAGACCGAGTAAGAAAGTTTTATCTTTTTGGTTAAGAATGGAATAATATGTATGAATCTACAAAATGAACGAGAAGAGAAAGATTACAGCTAATGGACATTGAAGTAAGCTCGCACTTGCGTGTGGGTTATTTTGTGTTAGGCACATATTTTAATTAGAATTAATCTATCTAGTTTGCGTTTTACCTATGTTCGATTACCAGAAATGAATGCACTGAATGTGCTTAAGGTTTGTAAGACGTAAAACCATACGAGGAATACGTTGCACTTTAATATTTATCCTTTAATATTTTTGAGATCTTATGTTGTTTCACGCGAGGTTATCGAATACATTTTTGAAACACGGTTGCCAAACGGTCAAATTTGAAGCATTGGCATGATGCTTTCACGAGGTCCCTCAGAGTCGGCTAGATCAGCTACTATAAAGTGGTATTTTGTTTGTGAAAAGGTGATGCCGAACTGCTCATTGATGGCGTATACGGTGCGATTGGACATTCGACTTATTCTTTACACAGAGCGATTTGTCATTTGTCGTATTCTTCAGCTTCACTGCATATACAGTGCGATTGGACATTCGCCATATTCTTCACCTTCAAGGCGTATTTAGTGCGATTTGACATTCGCCGTATTCTTCACTTTAGTGACGTATACAGTGGAATTAGACATTCGCCTTATTCTTCGCCTTGATGGTGTACAGCAGTGCTGTCCAACCTTTTTGACGCCTTGGGTCACTGAAAAATGATTTTCTTGAAGCCGGGGGCCGTAGCAGGAACCTGAAAAGCAAAGATTATCTAGTTGCTCGAGCTCTGGCGGACCATTTAAAATCAAACTGCTGGCCGCATGCGGCCCGCGGGCAGCGGGTTGGGCAGCTCTGGTGTCGAGTATCAGCTGCCTTTATCCATCGAGCTTTGGAGACCTTATTTGGTCCTCCTTTAGCGGAGGCGATAACCAGCCTGTGGTTCGCAAGGTTTTGTAGTGTTGAGTCTCAAATTTAGAGGAGGTCAGCAATTGCTAATTGATCGGATGGTCGCAGACATATTGCCGAGCTTCTGTTATTATATGGGCTTGACACTTTTTTTTCGCTACGTCTACCGCAAGTGTGTTTGATGCGGCAAAGGTTTCAGATGGGTTTTGTTTGCAATCTGATCGTATTGCGCCTGCGGTTGTCCTTTTGGTCTCCTCTGGACATTCTGTTGTTGTTTATTGGCTCCTCCGATATTATGAGAAGAGTTGTTCTCCGCTCCTAATGCTATGTTCAAGCTTAGTCCTTGAGAGCTTTCAGGACTTGTTGGGAATTGTAAATTCCATCTCTATCACTTTTGATGCTTTTGCTGCTTTCTGCTTGTTCCCCTTTCTTCTGAGACTGTTAGTTTTGCTGCTAATCTAATTCGGTTTATTCAGTTTTCTGGTTCTAATGCATATTCAGGGATGTTTAAATTTCATGTACAGATATCAGCGGTGTCCGCATTCCTAGTATGATCTGTATCTGTCGGGGTTTATGAGTTTTCGCTTGAATTGATATATCTTTATGTCGAGGAGAAGGACATTGGTCTTTCCTCTCCAGGAAACATATTCATCTTCATCATTACCTTGTGTGGAGTCATTTCTCGTGGCGTTCGTGTTGGTTTCGTTGGTTCTGTGTTTCCTTGGTGTTCCGTTAGATACGTTTCCCGTCGTATTTTGATCGCTTAATTTTCGTATAAATGGGTTATCGTCTTCCTCTTCGTCTTTTTATCATGATGTAGTGTTTTGACCTTGCTCGAATTTTCACTCATCCTTCGCAAGTCGCCATTTCACCTTCCCAATCATATCGCATATGCATATTAATTTATACGTGTATAATGTATACCTTTGCATTTGTACACTTCTGACCTTTAGAGCAAAGATATGAACAAATTCCGAGAGTTACTGCCCCATTTACGTTTGAAATATTCTAACGAAATATTGTCCATTACGAATGCAATAACGAGGCATGTTGCGATGATAATAATAATAATAACAATAATAATAATAATGATAATAATGATAATAATAATAATAATAATCTGTATTTCTTGTAACATATTCCATATGTCCAATTAGGATACACCTTTAAAAAGTATGGTAGAGCCACGAAAGACAACAATTATAGAACTACCACACCGACCCTCTAATCTGTATTGATCTTGATAACTAATGAGTATATATATATATATATATATATATATATATATATATATATATATATATATATATATATATATATATATATATATATATATGATATTAATATTATGATTGATATGCATTCAAATAGTCTAGCTAATTAATGAGTACAGTTATGTAGGATATCAATATTATAAATGATTTGCACTACAATAATCTAGCTAATTAATGACTAAAATTATGTAGGATATTAATATTGTTAATGATTTACATTACAATAATCTAGCTAATTAATGAGTAGAGTAATGTAGGATATTATTATAATTAATGATATGCATTACAATAATCAAGCTAATTAAGGATTAAAATTATGTAGGATATTAATATTATTAATGATTTGCATTACAATAATCTAGCTAATTAATGAGTAAAATTATGTAGAATATTAATATTAATAATGATTTACATTACAATGATCGAGCTAATTAATGAGTAAAATTTGATAGGATATTAATAGTATTAATGATTTACATTACAACAATCTTGCTAATTAATGAGTAAACATATATATATAATAATAATATTAATGATTTACATTACGATGATCTAGCTTATTTATGATTAAAATTATGTAGAATATTAATATTATTAATGATTTAAATTACAATCATCTTGCTAATCAATGAGCAAAATTATGTAGGATATTAATATCATTAATGATTTACATAACGATGACCTTGCTATTTAATGATTAAAATTATGTAGGATATCAATATTATTAATGATTTATAGTACAAACATCTTGCTAATTAATGGGTAAAATTATGTGGGATTTTCATATTTTTAATGATTTACATTATAATGATCTAGCTAATTAATGAGTAGAGTAATGTAGGATATTATTATAATTAATGATATGCGTTACAATAATCTAGCTAATTAAGGATTAAAATTATGTAGGATATTAATAGTATGAAGGATATGCATTTCATATTATCTAGCTAATTAATGGATACAGTTATGTAGGATATTAATATAGATAATGAATTACATTACAACCATCTTGATAATTAATGGATAAAATTATGTAGGATGTTACTTTTATTAATGATTTACATTACAATAATCTAGCTAATTAATGAGTAGAGTTATGTAGGATATTATTATTACGTACGATTTGCATTAGAACAATCTGCCTAATGAATGATTAAAATTATGCAGGATATTAATATTTTTAATGATTTACATTACATTTCTCTTGCTTATTTATGTTTAAAATTATGAAGGATAATAATATTATTAATGATGTACAATACAATCATCTTGATAATTTTTGAGTAAAATTATGTAGGAAAATAATGTTTTTAATGATTTACATTACAATGATCTAGCTAATTAATGATTAAAATTATGTAGGATATTGATATTAGTAACTATTTACATTAAAATAATCTAGCTAATTAATGAGCAAAATTATGTAGGATATTAACATTATTAATGATTTGCATTACAATAATCTTGCTAATTAATGAGTAAAATTATGTATCATATTAATATTATTAATGATTTGCATTATAATAATCTAGCTAATTAATGATTAGAATTATGTGGGATATTAATATTAATAATAACATGCATTACAATAATCTAGCTAGTTAATGAGTACAGTTATGTAGGATATTAATATTGTTGATGATCAGCATTACAATGAAGTCATTCAAATGGCTAAGCACGTCTAAAATTATCATGCATGGAACTTTTAACAGCAAAGTATCTGCAGAGAAAGGGCATTCTTTCATCATAGGATTTGCTTTAATCTACCATAAATCAATGATAAAGTGTTTTCTTTCCATAGATTGAAATGCCACTGTATTCTGTTCTTGTCGGATTTGGAATAAAAGAGGAGGGGGGATGCAGACCATGATCAGGTTTTTGTGAAATCCTTTGGACACTTAGTTTTTAGTGTTAAAGTACGTGTGAAATCCTTTGCACACTTATCTTTTAGTATTAAAGTTCACGAGAAATCCTTTGGGCATTTAGTTTTTAGTATTACAGTTCATGTGAAATCTTTTGGACATTTAGTTTTTAGCATTACAGTTCATGTGAAATCATCTGGACACTTAGTTTTTAGTATTAAAGTTCATGTCAAATCCTTTGGACACTTAGTTTTTAGTACTGAGTTCTTGTGAAATCCTCTGGACACTTAGTTTTTGGAATTAAACTTCATGTGAAATCTTTTGGGCATTTATTTTTCAGTATTAAATTTCATGTGAAATCCTTTGGACACTTAGTTTTTAGTATTAAAGTTCATGTGAAATCCTTTGGACATTTAGATTTTAGCATTACAGTTCATGTGAAATCTTTTGGACAGTTAGTTTTTAGCATTAAAGTTCATGTGCAATCCTTTGGACATTTAGGGTTTAGTATTACAGTTCATGTGAAATCCTTTCGACACGAACTTTTTAGCATTAAAGTTATGTGAAATCCTATGAACACATAGTTTTTAGTATTAAAGTTATGTGAAATCATATGAACACTTAGTTTTTAGCATTAAAGTTGTGAAATCATATGGACACTTAGTTTTTAGCATTAGCCATTGCCTGACTTCTTCAATGATTCCTTTCTTCTTCTTTTCCGTGTCCGGCATCCAGTTTGGATGACCCATCATTCTAAACTTGTCTCGTATCTTCATCCAGTTCTGATTTAGTTGGTCAAAGTCCAATTTCTTCTTTATATTCTGTCCTTCCTTTCTTTCTTTGCACCATTTTTCTGTTATATTCTTCACCTCTAACTCTATCACTTTTCTCATTAATTCCTCTCCTTTCTTCAACCTGTCAAGACCCCTCATCACATAAGACCACTCTGTCCCATACAACATATCTTCCAGAAAGCACCTGACTTTGCTTACATTGTCAAGTTCTTCCTTTAAGCTTCCCATTCTGACATGGGGGATTAATAAAACCTCTCAACCTATTTTCCTCCTCTTCTATCATCCCTTCTACCAGTTATTTGGCTAATTTTAGGATATTAGCATAATCCATGCACTCTGGTAACTTACATTCTTTTTCTAACCTTTCCACTACATAACTAGCATCCATTATCCAATAATAAATATGAACCAAATTAATAAACAACTCCATTACTGCCACCATCTTCTTTGTGCTTATTCCGTAGAATGGCGCGAACGACGAACGCTTTGAGTTTTTATCTTTGAAGCACTGACGTGAAGGAAATCATCCCCTATTTTTTATCTTCTCATATTATCTACTATCCACACACGTGAAGAAGCAAAACAAACATAACCATAATATACTATCCACACACGGGAAGAATAAAAAAAATAACCAAAATATACTATCCACACACGCAGAGAAGCCAAATCAAACCCTAAATATACTATCCACACACGCGAAGAAGCAAAACCTAGCCCTTATTATACTATCCACACACGCGGAGAAGGAAACAACTAAACACACATCTACTATCCACACAATCGAAGGAGCCAAAACTAAACACCAATATACTATCCACACACGGGAAGGTTAAAAATCCATACCCTCTACTATCTACACTTGAGCGCTTAAAAATCCCAATAATCTACCATCCACACAAACGTACGTGAGCGCTAACAAACACATGAAAAGGAGTAAGTGTTTATAATCACACTACTCCACACTCATACATCTGGCAATTTCAATAGTCTTTCTTTTCTATAGATTTGGTTAGCCCTGAAAAGGGCTGTTTTTCTGGAACTCCACATGTACCTGTTAGTGATGGCACCATCCAGGTCTTGCTCCACAAACAAATCTCCTGCTCCAATCATTATCCCAGTTAACTGTAGCAGATGGGAGTGCAGAGGCTTGATGGTTTCTGGGATTCTGAAGATTTCCCACTCTCTTCTTCTTCTATGCCACACCCGTTGACGCCATCCTTGCCGTGGCTCCCGCTGTCTCTCTAATTCCTCCTCCCAGTTTTCTATTTTCGGGACAGCAACTCTTGGTATTGGTACTGGTGTCACTTGTGGCTGTGCCTGTCTTGCTGGTTCTACCTGTGCAGGCGTCCTTACCATGGACTTCACTTCACACATAGGCCTTATCTTTACGTGAGGCAGGTTTCCTTTTCTCTTTTCCTCGTCTTCTTTCTTCTTCCTTTTTTCCTCCTCCTCTTCTATTCTGGCTTCTTCGGCTATAGCCTCCATAGCCAGTTCATCCAGGTATCAACTGGCGCTTTCTGTGATTTTCCACAGTTCTTCCTCCACCATTAACACTGGCCGCCATGTATCGTGTGCAACAAAATGGCGTTAAACCCTACAACAACAAAATTAGCATAGTTCTAAAATTCTCTCTGTCAGGGAGTCTTTTAAATCGTGCTTAAAATTATATCGTTCATGTGTCCTCTGTAAGAAAAGACAAAAAAAAAAAAAGAACCTCAATGCAATCCGCATATTATTTATACCATTCACAGAGTTTTCTTTTGTTTCAAATTGTGTTTAGCTCAGCAAGAGAGACAATAGACCATAGACGAATGATTAAGTACGTTAAATGATAGATATAGTTAACTTATTAGTGCACGATCTACATGACAAACCTTATTACCCCCTCCGTCTTCGACTTAATGTTTTATGGGCTTACCTTACGGCGGAGTGTACACTGCTAAGACTGTCCGCTTGGCTTATGTCGGTGTGTACACTGTTACGACTCTCCCCTTACCTTATTGTGAAGTGTATAATGCTACAACTCTCTGCGCTTACCGTAGGTGGAGTGTATCATGCTATGACTCTGTCCGCTAACCTTTTGGAAGAGCTTACCCTTCTAAGACTATCCGCTTCCCTTATGGCATAGTGTGCACGGCTATGCCTGTCCGCTTACCGTAGGTGGAGAGTATCATGCTATGACTCTGTCCGCTAACGTTTTGGAAGAGCTTACCCTTCTATGACTGTCCGCTTACCGTATGTAGAGTGCATAATGCTGTGACTGTCCGCTTACCTTATGGCAGAGTGTGCACTGTTATGACTGTCCGGTTACCGTAGGTGGACTATATAATGATATGGCTCTATCAGCTTACCTTATGGCGGAGCGTATAATGCTATAACTCTCTCCGCTTACCGTAGGTGGAGTGTATATTGCTATGACTGTCCGTTTATCTTATGGCGGAGTGTACACGGCTATGGCTGTCCGCTTACGTCATGGCAGAGTCTATAATGCTATGACTGAATCAGTATGTCTGTCAATCTGTCCACTAATGTTTCAATTTGTGCACAATAACTTTAGTTTTCCGTCATCTAATATTGCCAAGCATTGTGAATGACTTACACTCATGGTAAGGAAAAACCGATTTCGGGAACAAAAGATCAAATAACACGTTCTCTTTCATTGAAAGAAGTAAAAGGATTTCTTCACAATACGAATAGTTCTTCATCACAACCCAGGCTAAACTTCGTGTATAGCTTGAACAGGTAACAAAGAGAGATATATTTTGATCTCCTAGTCAAAAGGTCAATGGTTAAAGCCATTATCGCTGAAAGAAAAATGGCTTCCGTACAATATAATTACTTCTGTATCACATACTACACAAACTGATGTATGTCTTGCACTTGAGTATGAAAGAAAAGTATGGATTTGATGGTCAAATAATCAAGGCGCGTAGCCACTGTTACAGTACAAATAATATCTCAGTAAAAACATGCAGTACTTAACTATGCATCTCCACCAAAGTTTTAAGTGACTTGCACGTAGAGTAAGAAATAAAACTATCGATTTTGTGGAGATCAGGTCAAAGGTCAATATCACATTGATTGAAAGAAAGAGATGTTTGTTGCATGATAACTTTACTTCTGGGGCTCTTACATAATGCATGGAAGAAGCCTTTGATTTTGGTATCGAAGGGTCAAAGGTCAAGGTCACTGTGACTCAAAGACGAATTAGTCTTCCAAATAACATTTGTGCTGGAATCAGTTTCTTGACCAAACTGATTTGTACCGAAGGTACTACATATCACACAAATTAAAGGCTCTAGAGGTCAAAGATCAAGTGTATAATGAAACTAATAGTTTCTGTTAAGTAACATAGGTTCAAAACCGGATACATTTACCAGTCATTAAATCCCATGGTCAAGTACTCCTCGCAATTGAACTGGGAAACTAGCTCTTTCGACGTAACATATATTGCAGCATCTTCACGGGTTTAATTTTTTTCATACCCATACTTGCGGAGACAACCTGTTTGGGAAACACGTGATCTTACTTGAAATAATATTGTCATCGTTTCATGGGGTTAATGAGAGTAGCTTCTAACCACGTGACTGTACAGCTATTCCAACAACAGTTGTATTAATTTTTGATTGTATTTTCTTTTGAACTGTTAAGCGTTATGTACTTTGGTTTATACTTTTGCTAAGTAAATAATATCTTCCACATCCAATTTTGTAATAAGACAATTTTCAACGAATATTTGATGCATAAGCATGTTAGGAGACAAATACTTAAATTGGTTTTCATGTGTGTATTAAAGACTTACTACCCAGTAAATAGGCACTTAATTTTACATTTAAGTCTAATGCACTTAATTTTACATTAAAGTCTAATGTACTTAATGTTACATTGAAGTCTGCTGTGCTTAATTTTACATTGAAGTCTAATGCACTTTATTTTACATTGAGGTCTCATGTACTTAATTTTATATTGAAGTCTAATGTACTTAATTTTACATTGAAGTCTAATGTACTTAAGTTTACACTGAAGTCTAATGTACTTAATTTTACACTGAAGTCTAATGTACTTAATTTTACATTGAAGTCTAATGTAATTAATTGTACAATGAAGTCTACTGTGCTTAATTTTACATTGAAGTCTAATGCACTTTATTTTACATTGAGGTCTCGTGTACTTAATTTTACAGTAATGTCTAATGTACTTAAATTTACATTGAAGTCTAATGTGCTTAATTTTACATTGAAGTCTAATGCACTTAATTTTACATTGAGGTCTCATGTACTTAATTTTGCAATGAAGTCCAATGCATTTAATTTTACATTGAAGTCCGGTGTACTTAATTTTACATTGCAAGTCATATGTATTTAATTGTACACTGAAATATAATGTGCTTAATTCTAATTTACATTGAAGTCTAATGTACTTAATTTTATATTGAAGTTCTAATGTACTTAATTTTACACTGAAGTCTAATGTACACTTGGATTTTCTCAGACCGAGTAAGAACATTTTGTCTTTTGGGTTAAGAATATAAAAAACCTCAGAGAATCAACAAAACGAAAAATTAAAGAGACGAGAAAGACCACAGCTAATGGACTATAAAAATAAGCGCGCGCTTGCGTGTGAAAGCACTGGAGCTGTCTCTCTCTCTCTCTCTCGCGTGTGTGTGTGTGTGTGTGTGTGTGTGTTGGGGGAGGAAATGAACATTTCATTGCTCAGTTGCTCAGAGCAACCAAAATCAAAGCTTTGCAACTAATTGACTCTACGTCTAAGCCCGACCTGACAACCAGGCTATGGTGTGTTAAGAGTTTCAAAAAAGTAAATTTGCCTATATGTAAAATAATAATTCAGCTGTTTAGAAGTTTGGATATGTTGATTTGGAATATGCGCGACACTGTGACGTTGATTTAATTTATTTTAAGTCGCACATTATACTGGATCGACTGGTTTGGAATGGCTGCCTCATTATAATATTGATTCAATTATTGCGAAGCTTATTGTTAATCATAACAATATTTCTTTTTGAAGCAATCACCGACAACTTCTCGCTTGTAATGTAAAATATTTCTTCATCAGATGGTATTTAGCCGGCTATTTTAGGTGATCAGTATAAAAGACGAGGCGTCGATTCCACTTGATAACGTATTAAGTTACTGAAATTCATACACTTCATTAAGTGCTTTTTGTTTCAAAATGAGACGAGATATGTTTTATGAGATGATAGTTTCACCTACTTGTTCGTTTAATGGAAAAATAAACAAATGGATTGATTCTGAGGCTCCTATCTGTCAAATCTGTTGATCTGGGCGAATAGATCCCACTGTGTACAAAACTCGGTGAACATATTTCTTTCCCACGGTTATCACAAGACTAAACTACAGGGTCGAAATTTGATTTAAAAGACAACAAATTTACTTTATTTACAAAAAACTATAGAGGTGGGTACCGCAACAAGTATTTGTACCGTCGTAAACCGTGCTATTTCACGATATACGCAATTATATTAGAGACCAACAATTAAATGTTCTGAGCCTGGGGCCTGATACTTTTTTGTTAATCAACAGCTGGAAAATAGATGTCTCTGATTTATAGCAAAATTAAACTATAATATATCCATTATATTATGCTTAAAAAAAATTGGTTATTGATAAATGAAAATCAAATAGCTCAGCATTAATATCTCCACATTAGGAAAAATTGTTCAGTACCTTATAGAACATGAAGTAGTGTATAAGTTGTTATCTAACAACTGTAACTAATGTGACATGATTAAGGTAACACTAAAACTTACTGTAACTAACGTGAGCTGATTAAGCTTTCATTATTACTTACACCTTTTAACTAATGTGCCTTGATTAAGTTTACACTATAACTTACACCCTGTAACTAATGTGACTCGATTAAGCTTACAATATGACTTACATCCTGTAACTAATGTGACTCGATTAAGCTTACAATATGACTTACATCCTGTATTTAATGTGACTCGATTAAGCTTACAATATGACTTACATCCTGTATTTAATGTGAGCTGACTAAGAAGCTTACACTATAACTTACAGACTGTAACTAATAATGACCTGATTAAACTTTCATTATAACTTATACACTGTAACTAATGTGAGCTGATTATGATTAAACGTACACTATACTTACACCCTGTAACTAATGTGACTCGATTAAGCTTACAATATGATTTATAGCCTGTAACTAATGTGAGCTGATTAAGAAGCTTATACTATAACTTACTGCCTGTAACTAATGTGACATGATTAAGCGTACACTTTACTTACACCCTGTAACTAATATGACTTGATTAAGCTTATACGATGACTTACACCCTGTAACTAATGTGATATGATTAAGGGTACACTATAACTTACAACCTGTAACTAATGTGACATGATTAAGCGTACACTATGCTTACACCCTGTAACTAATATGACTTGATTAAGCTTACACGATGACTTACAGCCTGTAACTAATGTGAGCTGTTTAAGTTTACACTGTAACTAACAGCATGTAACTAATGTGACATGATTAAGCTTACACTATAACGTACACCCTGTAACTAATGTGAGTTGTTTAAGTTTACACTAACTTACACCTTGTAACTATTTTGAGCTGTTCAAGTGTACACTATAACTTACAGCCTGTACACGATGTTATGCTGACATTAGAGAGCTTGTTTATACAAAATAGGAATTGCTGACTCTGAAGCCGACATAGGTGTTGCTACCCCAAGATATGATATATAATAACCGGACAAACCTGAGTGGGATACCAGCAACATGGCAAGAAATTTATCAGCGAGGGCTAGTAACTTTGAGTAGGGTGTGAACACCAGGGCAAGACTTTAACGGAGAGGGCTACTATCATACAGTGGGATGCCTACACCAGGGCAAGAAATTTATGAGAGAGAGGTAGTAAACCTAACACGCATTTTCCTCAGCAAACGAGAAAATATTTGGTGAACTTGCGAATTTAAGTTAACTTCAAACAGAATATTACTACTTTCCGGAAACTCTGATGTTCATTAGGTGTTTTACAGAGGATTGCGCGGACTTAACTCATTAATATTTGATATATTTTATCCAATATGTTTCCAAAAGTTGGATTTGGACGAAGTATTTTTACATCATCTTATTTGGTCCCCAGGATGGTATACGTGACATGTGACAAACATGTGACTAAAAGATCATAAATAATGTAATAACCTGCATTAAGGGTGTGAGGTATGCTTGCGTTTATACGGTAAACACTATTCATACAAGTCGCCCAATTCGGTCAAGAGGTTTTTAAATCAGTGTGTTAGCAGTGAATTGCTCAAATGAGTTGACGTTCATATTTTATAGGTTCCTTTGTTTCGTTTACTTTGTCTATTAATATTTAGTTGGTATAGCCTACATGTTTTTGTGATAGCAAAAATAGGGATTATCATGCCGGTGGCTGGCATCCATGATAATTCTATTAATGACTATTTCTATTTAACCGTTTAAAACTGTACAATACATACTCAATGAGCTTGTAGCCCCTGATGTTTCATTTGTATACATCATCGCATTAAAGTTTGGTTTTTCTCTTCTTTATTTCTTTGGTACATACACATGCTGACTGCCCTGTGATGCAGTACCTTGGTAATATTGTAAGAGTGCATAATACGGTTTCCGAATCATTGCTATGAGCGACAGCCTAACACGGTACGTGCCGCGAAATACATAACTGATCTTTTCTTCTTTTTTTACTTAGGGAAATATAATCGCAAGGTAGCAATGTGTACAATATCCAGCTGGTAGTTTCTATAAATAATCATTGTGAAAACTGACTAAATATACACATGTAATACTAGCTCATGCTTGTTTGAATATTCCAACAAAAATTGTGTGTTTTGTGGGTCTTGCTAGAACTGTGGGTTTTGTGGGCTCTGTTGGTTGTGGGTTTTGTCAGGAGTATATAAGGCTTTGTGGTCCGTTTTTTTGAGGGAGTTCAGTCAGCTAGCAACCTTCAAACTAGGAACATCACAGTTATTATGAGTTCCTTTTTATTTTAAATTTTTTATTTGTTTTGTTTAGTTTAATAGTGAGTTATATAACTTAAGGCAATATTTTAGACAGTAAATATTTGTTACAGTTTATTTAAGTACAAATCAATTTTTATTTAAGTTATTTTTGTGTTATTTTTTAATCCTTTTCTCTCTTCCAAATTATATGCATTCTAGTCATTTCTAATTTATTTTTTACAAGCAAAGTAGATATTGTTATATCATTCGTTATATGAAATTCAGTTATATGGTGAAGTGAGTGTTGTCCTCATAGACCAATGATTTCATGTATTTATTTATCTATTTATTTATTTATTTAGTTTTATGAAGCTAAAGACATACAAAGAAGTTTCTCTATATTACAAATGTATAATTTCTTTTTCTTAAATTATACATCCAACAAAGTTCTTAGGGAAATAGAATGTCTAAGGCATTGTGAGTGTTTTCCTCATCGACTTGACATTCCGAATTCAATTCAACAATTCTTGATTATTCTAGCAATCTATAAAACATAAGTTATGTGTCTATTTTATAATCTACTAATTGTCTAAGTCATTGGGAATGCTTTCATAACCGACTTGACATTCTAACTTCGATTCAACAATAATTGATTATTTCTAGCAATCTATAAAACGTAAAGTAATGTGTCTATTTTATAATTTACTAATTGTCTAAGTCATTGGGAATGCTTTCCTCACCGACTTGACATTCTAAATTCCATTCAACAATACTTTATTATTCTAGCAATCTATAAAACGTAAAGTTATGTTTCTATTTTATAATGTATTAGATATTTAAGTCATTGTGAGTGTTTTCCTCACCGACTTGACAGACAATTTGCTTCCATCTATACCAGTTCACTTCCAATAGGTATTATGCTATAGTTGAAGTGTAAAGTTAAGCAAGTGTTTTCCTTGCAGTTTTACATTCACATATTACAATTAAGTCATAGTTTCTCTTCTGTAGTAAACTTTATTGCAAATAAATCCACATATGGTAACTCTAATATAACTTTTATTCATCAGAAGATATAATATAATGAACTAATAGTATAGTGCTAATGTGTACCCTGACCTTGCGTGAAATTATCATATACCATACTGTACCTCAAAACAATGATATTATTTTGGCTTAGTACAAAAACAAAAAGACTGTCATGGTTGTGAACTGACTTTATTCACTGTTTCTTAACAACTGAATCATCTTGTGTTATTGTTGAAAAGAAATCAAAAGTTCGAGTTGACTCCATTTTCCCCCGCCTCAGTCAGCTGATTAGAATTATACTCATCCCTGTTGCGATACTCCAAGATAAAGTTATCAGGACCTAGCTCGGCCGTTACAATAATATTATACTAGTAGTTTTAAAAATTCATTTGTAGCAATAAAACTGTTCTGTATAATAAATAAGAATAATTTTTTGAATTATTTTGTCGTGATAAAGGAAAACTTCCTTTTATTATCATTAAAGTTTTGCAAAGATTATTCGGGTGCTTCCGTACATTCCTTACTGTCGGAAACTACCGATGTATCCATACCGTGAAAATAAAGTACTGTGATACGTACCATCTGAAAAAAAAATACCGCAATAAACCGTAATACTGGTAATACCGCACGCTTATAATAAACTGCATGTGTCTTTAGTGATCTTCACAGTGTCAGCATTATGCTATTGGTACATACAAGATTTAGGACAGATTTTAGTAGAAAGATTAACGGATATAAACTTTGAAAATCTCTTTTTTTGTTCTCTTTCTTTCTTTTAGTTGTCTCGTTGTTGCTCTAAATACTTGTTAAATGGATCACTGTGTGTTTTAGTTCATTTATATAGAGACATCTTTCTCCTAATAATTGCCAGACAGAAAGAGAAAACAAATATCACGCCATTATCATCCTGTTCTAGAAGGCTACCAAAGACATGATTCATTGTTCATCTCGTGCACTTATACTAAATAAGAGAATGAATTCCCAGTTTATACTAAATAAGACAATGAGTCCCCAGTTTATACTAAATAAGACAACGAGTCCCCAGTTTATACTAAATAAGACAATGAGTCCCCAGTTTATACTAAATAAGACAATGAGGCCCCAGTTTATGCTAAACAAAACAATGAGGCCCCAGTTTATATATTACTGTAAACATTTGCATGAAAAATTCATGAATTATTTCAAAGTCTTGAAGAATGTACATATTCTATTGTCTGAAATAAATATCTAAATAAATGTCCTTTAAATAAGAGAGAACACAAGTTTTTCAATTATATTTTATGTTAGTCTCTGTGTCCTTTAGTCTGAGTGAATACACAAAAGAAGTGTGATTTCATTGTTTGATTATTATTGCATTAAAACCCTGTCTGCCGTTAAACCTTGACAAAGTCATTATTGTACAGTGGAATGAAGTATTATCAGCAGGTAGTCAAACGTCCGGCATGTAAAGCAAACTATATTATGCATCAGAACAAAGAACATGCCAAATGTGTCCCTTCAGTAGAAACAAACTTGATCAAATCAAAAGCTTCATTATGTAGATTTAATTATAAAGAGAGATGAGATACGATAAATCAAGTTACATATATTGAAGACTTATCGATTAAGACTAGACTGTCGTCCCCATTCATAACATATACTTGGCAATAATATGGTTCACATTTGAATACCTGTATACAGAACCTTTATACCTAAGTAAATGTTGTAGACGTTTCGAAGATTACGAATTCATGGGCCCATATTTATATATATAACCTTGATCTATGTCGTTCAGTAAAAATATAAACACACCCACCCACCCCACACACGCCGCTGCTGCTTTGAATTTACGTCGGTTGTGGGGATGCCCTACCCTTTAATTTGTGATCGTTTGGGCACTGAATACTTTTTTCCCGATTTTTCTCTTATGCAACCCAAGCTATTCACATGAAGAAAGGATGCCAACATGGACCCAACATGGACAAAACCTTCCTGTCTCCGGAAGATAAACGATCCGTACTGATCCCGCTTCCTCCACTCCCCGGATCCGAGTTCTTGTCCTACCTCCGTTCACCCATTCTCTCTTTTGCCTTTCAGCTGCTTCTCTTGTTATGCCAACTCTATTCCCAGTTGTCTATTCATGTGGGCACTCATTACCCTAACGCTGAAAATTGTACTAGTTACATCCCGGGATGAAATATTTGAGTTATGAATTTTCCTAAAAGTTTGTTTCGTTTCTTGTACTGAGCGTAAATATTATTGTCCGAAAATATACCAATCAGGTTGGCTCTTGGAGGCTGTATGATTGTTATGATCTTGATTGGTTTTCGCTTCGCCTTTAGGTGATGTCACCATCTTCATGCCAGTCGAATTTGTTTTTTTTTTTTTTCAGGGCCACATACTTTCGCCTTAAAGAGGGCTTTCTTGAGTCACAATGACCAGTTTATTTTATAATTGTGTTGTGCGTGCTATTTTTTCTGATTTCTTTTGTGGGGTGGGTGGGATGAAATGCTATGTTTTGTATGTAGGTGTTATACTATGTGTCTGATATATATATGTATGTCCTTTTTCTGTCTTATATTATGTGCGCTATACTCTGTGTGTGTTATTGATGTGCATGTCCTTTTTCTGGGTTTTGTGCTACGTGTGCTATACTGTGTGTGATATAGATGTTATATTCAAATGTGTGTGTGTGTGTGTGTGTGTGTGTGTGTGTTTGTGTGTATGCATTTGTGTGTGTTGGAGTGTATGTTTTCGTTGGTTTTTTGGTTTGGTCATTGATTCTGTTTATTTGGGGTGACAATGTCTTTTCTGTTGTAGACCGCAGATGGAATATTGGGCTTTTCCTCTTTATTTGTGTTATCTTTCTAAATCAATTCGTGTTCTTTATTTTTTGTCTTCTCCCTTCTTCTCTGCTGGTTGTTTTCTTTTCTCTAGTTTCTTCCTTAGCAACAGTAACGGGAATGAGGGTCTCACAATATCTTTCATATATACCGTAACAGACGTTCATTAGTTGCTAGATGATAATATATACCGTAACAACAGACGTTCAGTAGTGGCTAGATGATAATATATACCGTAACAACAGGCGTTCAGTAGTGGCTAGATGATAATATATACCGTTACAGACGTTCAGTAGTGGCTAGATGATAATATATACTGTAACAACAGACGTTCAGTAGTGGCTAGATGATAATATATACCGCAACAACAGTCGTTCAGTAGTGGCTAGATGACAATACCGTAACAACAGACGTTCAGTAGTGGCTAGATGATAATATATACTGTAACAACAGACGTTCAGCGATGGCTAGGTGATAAAACCATAACAACAGACGTTCAGTAGTGGCTAGATGATAATACCGTAACAACACACGTTCAGCAATGGCTAGGTGATAACACCATAACAACAGACGTTCAGTAGTGGCTAGGTGATAATACCCTAACAACAGACGGCCAGTAGTGGCTAGGTTAACACCGTATCAACGACGTTATATATATATATATATATATATATATATATATATATATATATATATATATGAATTACCTGCGAGTGTCATTCCCTAATTCAAGGATTCTAAAGTACTTAAGTCTGTTTTATTTACCAAAAACGTGCAAAGATGTGTAATATTTACCAAAGACATACAAAGGTGTGAACTATTTACCAAAAACATGCAAAGGTGTGCACTATTTCCCAAAGACAATTCGGTGAGTTTTTATTTTCATTCCGATTTAATGTATTCGTTCTTTTCATATGCCTTCAACACATCTTTGGAAGATTAAATGGAATATCGTTCTAAAATAGTGAGTAGATATAATTCATTTGTGACGATGAAACCTTGAAGCGCAAAGAGGGCAATATATGAGTAAAATTTATCGCACTTTACCTCGAATTTACGCCCTACGGGATTATCAATTAAATCCAAAGGTACGAAGAGTTTGTGATGATTCATTGGCAAATGTCTCATAAGACAGTTGAATTGGGGCCTTAACTCTTAAACATTTTGATGCCAAACAGTTAAATTTAAATTTCGCCAAAGTCCTTACGATACGAAACCCCAGTGCACAATCTTATCACGTCACATGCATACGGAATACTTCTGGCTATCGATTTGTGGCTTTATGTATCGGCTAATCTCGAAAGAGTCGATCGAAGTATTCGAATACATCAGAGCCGCTCAAACAGTAAAACAAGCCGAAATAAATATTTAATAGCTACTTCTTACATTTCGTAGATGCGCTATATCGTTTTTATAGTAATCATGTATAGAAAACTTAAGAGCAAAAACTTGCTTTTAATAAGATGAGACATGTTCGATTCCAGTGAAGTTGGTGCCCATTTGTTTGTTTTTTCAGGCGTGAAATCGTGTTTGACTTATAAGTTTGACATTACAGTTAGAACCATGTTTTTCTACTTTGTTTTATGCATACTACGCAACCTAAGTTATCTCTGTTCTCTGAAATTGGTTCATTTTTACCTAACCCTTTTATTTTCCAGTTCCATCGATAAACTTAAAATTACGAGAAGCATCATAAACACCTGGTATCTTTTCAATCATAAACACGTGTCATCTTTTCAATCATAGACACATGCTATGTTTTCAGTAAAGTGAAGCAAATATAACTTGATCACCAGAGTTTAGATTTTATAAATGTATGCTACCTTTGATACAATATAACAGTAGCAGAGCTGAAAAACCACGAGCCCACTGTCTTGCAATACATACGAATGCACAGAGTATGAAATTTATATGGACATGTGACAGTATGAGAGAGACTGAGAGAAAGATAACGTGCAAGACTTGGTGTACAGAACAGGACAGAACGGAAGTTAAGAGGTCATCCTAAGCGAAGCACATGTATAACTATTCACAGACGTATGAGAATTACTTGTGTGATATATATATTGAAGCCATTCCTCTTTATTTCTCTCCCATTTGCTACGCATTATTGACATGCATTTGTTGTTTCTCAAAGGATATTTATCTATTTGTTTGCAGTTTTCAAGGGACGTACGTGTGTGTGTGTGTGTGTGTGTGATTTGGAATTTTAATGTAGCTATAATAATTGTTCAGCCATATCAAAACGATGTCTGCAGTAAGGGAATTTACATTTATGTCTAGGAATGGGGCATCATGCCGCATACATGTAGTATCATGCACCACCTAGTGACATTATTTTAACACCAGGCAGACCCGTCCTAACACCAGCGTCTTAATGCTGAGGCAGCTGTTTGTGAGTCTTTGGTATGACTCGGCCGAGGTACAAACCTGCGAACTCTCGCATCGGAGTCGAACGCTCCTAAGCAGTTAGGCCAGACGAGCAGTCTTCAAGGGAAGTAAACTGCACAAATCTTATTTTGTAGACAAATTATTTATCCTGCCACAATCTGCAGCGAATTTAAGATGTTTAAATATGTTGGCAACTGTTCTTAATGCAAGAGAGCAACGTATTATCGAAGTCCCACCAAAACACGTTTTATGTTTCCGGTGAAGTTCTACAAAATTAACAGGAGTTCGGTATAGTAACGATATTGAATATAAAGTTGTTATTGTTGTTGTTTTGGGTTTTATCCATTCTAAGTGCAAGATAATTTATAAATGACGGCCAGTGGAACTGGTGGAGGAATAATCATCTGGAATAATCATCGACCAAGGGAAGCTAATAGCAAGCTTTTTCTCACACCCACATTGGCCAATCAAGGGGTCGAACCCACGTGGATTGGGTGCGGTGGCAGGTAAAGGCGAGCGCTTTTGATCACTCCACCACACGGGTCCCTCGGATAGAAATATATTAATTGCTATAGATCAGTGAATTAGTCGGAAATGGAATTTTCAGAATCTTTTGTGACGGCGTATATTAGAGATTTGTTAAAAACATCACACTGCGCTCAGCTATTTTAAATCTTATCACAATTTCGTGTATTTTTCCAGTTTGTCATAACTTAAATTATTTTGGAAATATATAGACATCATTTATAATATTTTTAAGATGCTTCTTATTTATTGCACAAATTGGTCTGTCAAAGATATTTTCATTTATACATAATTATATACAATCTGTTACAGCTTATTTGATACCTGTATAATGTTTAACAATTTATATTTCTTGTTTCTTTTATGCGAACATAGTTTTTAATTACGCTCAAAAATATCAGTAAAATGAGAAATTCATTTCTCATACTATCTTTTTTCAAAATTAAAAATATATGTCCTTCCAACGTTTATGGTATTATTAAACTGCAATAGTTCGATTTAGAAGTCAGAATAATATTTTACAAAATGTTTTCTACAAAAGTTATGACAAGATATAAAAACGTCCTTTCTACATTCGGTTAATAGAACGTATGTGTGTGTATGTGCAAAACTTAGGTCCAAAATGTATGAAAACCTCGTATGTCTGGTTGAATGGAAAATAAACTTTTATTTCTTCATTTAGAGTGCTTTGACACCATTGTCGTATTTATGATATTTTATACCGTTGATGCAAAATTTTCAAATTCATTATTTTGAACCTACGTTCTTTATTATTTTTACAAACACGAGTCATCATGCGACTCATTCTATACTTATCTAACAATTACAAATACGAGTCATTTTGATTTCATCAAGTGACTCTTTCTCCACTTATCTAACAATTACAAACACGAGACCTTTTGAATTCATAATGTGCCTCATTCCAATCTAATAATTACAACGAACTATGATTATTTAAAGTATTCATATTACCCGTTCCACACATATCTAAGGAAGACAAGGTACTAATTTCATGTATTGTTAAATGCATTTAATAATGATATCAATATATTTAATTGCCAGAGTTTTTGTTTGAAGATTAGTTTTATACTATACACAAAGACACAGAGATCCCATTCAAGAGTCTCTCAAAGCTCACTTTTTCGACTGCAAGAACAAACTTAAAGACCTAATAATGTTTCCTACCTTAAATATTCTCAGCATGTTTTTTATTTTCTAATTTCACGGTGTTTGTTTTTGTAATCATATCATTGTGTATGTTTTTTATCTTATAGGTGTTGTCTAATGTGCTGAAGCGCTTAGAGCTTCTAAAGATTAGGCGCTATACAAAGTCCTCATTTTTATTATTATTATTATTATTATTATTATTATTATTATTATTTTATTCAACCAGATAAAATATGGACTACCCAGCAAACACATCAATGTACCATTGCAGTGTTACTGTGTCAGAGTTTGACTGTCATACACTCTAGTAAATATAGTTATCTTTGTACATACGCGTTGTATTCTAACTCTCAAACACTGTGTTAGGTTGAGTTATATGTGTACAAATGCATTGTATTTCGATTGCGTTACAAACTGTGTTAAATAGAATTATAGTTGTTCATATACATTTTATTTGACTGCCAGACAATGTAGGAAGTAGTGTTATATTTGTATATATACGTTTTATTTTGAGTGTGTCAGACTAGTATGTGGAGTTATATTTTTAATTATACTTTGTATTTAGACTGTGTCAGACTCTGATAAGTAGGTAAAGTTAAAATTTGTCCTTGTATGGTGTATTTGCCTCTGTCAGACAATGCATTTACCAGAGTTATATTTTCTGCATTTACTTTGCATATTGACTGTGTCACAAGCTATAATATGTAGATTCATAGTTGTACATGTACGATTTATTTTGATTGTGTCTGACTGTAGTAAGTAGAATTTTAAATAAACCTCGTATTTTGACTGCTTCAGACGCTGTAATACGTAGAGTTATATTTGTTCATATGTGTTTTATTGTCAGACGCTGTAGCAAGTAAATATATATTTGTACATAAACGTTTTTTCGGACTGTCTGACGCTGTATTAAGGAGCGTTATGGATTAACATAAGGAGGAATAGTGGTAGCAGTAGTTAAATGTATAATAGCATTAAAAGCCATACAGGCAACACGAAAGAAAGTATGATTGGTAGATGCAAGGACTACTCTTGACAAAAATAAACGGGTAGATATGTATAAAAATCTTGGAACCTGCTGTCATTAATTCTATCCGTATTCATCCCTCGCCATTTTTTATTTTATATGCCTTCATTTGCTTGAACGAAAACTAAATAAACAAGGTATTATGTTATTAGATCGCAACTGAAGTCATTTGACTCGTTTTACCTCTATCGACAAGACCGGGAAATAATTGTTTACAGCAGATAATCCAGCCAGATAAAGTGACATATTCATAACCTGGTTCTTTGCAAATTATATGGAGTGTTGCCTGGGTTTGTTTATTGCAATAGGACTTTATCCAGGCAACCAGACACGAACCAGGCGTCCCAGTGAACACACCACGCAACTTGGAAACTTACTTTTAAGGGGTTTGAATAGACTCTTTGTAAGTATCAATTTACTATATAGTATCATAAATTACACAAGTTTTTCTTTCTGTCATTTTGCTATAGTACTATACAAATCCAAATTTATTATAACAAGTTTCAAAATTATGGGAGTATGGACTAATTTGAAGAAGTGTGCTGGGGAAGGAGGACTGATAGTATTAGTTCCAATTTTACAAACAGTTCTAGCCAGACCGACAAAATCAAAGAAATGAAATTGATTGTCCAAGCACTCTGGCCAGGGACCAACTATTTCCTTTTCGGATGAGTGGGTGGGGACTGGGATAATGATATTAGCAAAGCATTTTTTCTTTTACTTCCAGATAATTATTTTAACTAATATGATGGATGCAATGGGTTCTCCTTTATATAAATCTGGGTAAGAATATTCGTTCAAGCACTTTCAGAATTTTGTTTACAAAATCTCTCCCCACACCCACTCACTTGCCCACTAACATTAAATGGTGGGACCATTACCGAATTTTTAAAAAACAACAACATGAAAGCATTTATATTCCTATTGGAATGTGCTGTTGTAATTTGATCTTATTTTCCGATCTCTTGCTGTATTATATCAATCATTATTTGCTTGACACAAAAGCATGAGAAAAAAATACATGTTACAACATTTGAGCTCTTATGATTGTTAGAGTAGTAATTGCTATATGTCTGTAATGTCTCTGCAGTGATTGGTTGGTTTGCTATATGTCTGCAAAGTCTCAGCAGTGATTGGTGAAGTTGCTATATGCCTGCACGATTTCTGTAGTGATTGGTGGATTTCAACACGTTTGCACAGTTTCTGTAGTGATTTGTGGTTTTGTTTGGTATATTATAATTCAAAGGCAATCATATTATCTATATTCACAATAGTGGATATTCATATTAAGTCGATTTAGTGAAACCAATATCTACTTGGGAAGATCTTTAGTTGGGAGTGCGGGAAGATACGTGAACCCACTAGAACTTCCCGGTTAATTTCCTCACATATCCAAGTTGGTCGATGCAAGACTCGAACCAACGCGGACAGAGGTGAAATGTTCGTGATATGTAATATCAGTTCCTAGACCACCTCAAAACGGGCAGATTAAAGCAGATAGCTTGTTTAAATGATATATTATATGGTGGCTGTAAAATGCCAAGATTTTTCTTTACATTCCTTGTTTGAACATGACTTTGAATCAGGGTGAACTTTGACTGGTCATGCTATAAGTGTTTCATGCTGTAGGATTTATGAAGAAAATGGTTTTCCTACTCTGGCAGAAAGTCAAAATTTTCATAATATATTTTACTCTATAAACGGTGTTTATCATTATTTTCCTAACCTTCTACCACCATTTGATGAGACAATCAGTTATAATATTAGAAATAAAAATAAATTTATTCCAAATATTTCCATTCTGGCAATAAACATAAACTCATTCCTCTACAATTATATTCATATTCGGAAGTCACTGCAGATTTAGCATTAGGTGAATTTGACTATTTTATCTTCAGAACTAAAATAGAAGCTAAAACAACAAACATGCCTTCACATGTCTAAGTTGGTAACAGGACCTTATGGATTCCAAATACTAGAATTAGAAATAACTGTAGCGATTTACATATTGATTTATATTTTAATCATTTGAGAGATAGCATATTGTGTCTTTAATGTGAAGATCTAGAACGTACATACCAATACATATTCACTTGCAAATACTATATTTAACTACGTAATAAATTGGTTCAAAATCTAAATCGTCTCTATACACTAGTGACTAACGATATATTATTATTTGAATAATCTGATGTTACGGCCAATGCTAATATTTGCTTTCAGTCATATATTACAGACGATAAACGCTTTATATAAGTAAGGAATTATAAAAAATGCATTTCTCTACGCAATGAAACACTGCAATTTTGATAAAGAGAAAATGTTGCTCATTTTTAGCTGTGATATTCCTTTTGGTGTATATGCGCTTCTAATTTCTGCTACGATTGTTAATGTATCCATCTCGCTCTCATATAGACTTCATCTAAATTACACACACAAGATATATGCAGTGAAATCCATAATTTTCTATTAGACCATAACCTAGGAAATAATCAACTGCAAGGTCAAATACGTGGGTCATTTTTGATGACCTATGCCTCTATATCTCTTAATAAACAAGAAACGATTCAGACATGGTTTTGTGCCGGAAAAGTTTTCCGCGTTTTTAGTTCATACAAACTCCTCTTTATGACCTACTTGTATATTTCTTTCTTTACTTAATATAGAATATTAGATCCGATTTAGCCCTGAAAGACCAAAGTTGGAGCATGCCCTTTGTGTTGTTGCAAAATATAATTATATTTATACCTTTGCGCCATTAAAATTGGCATTATCAAATACCAAATGCCATCTTCTATTGATACAATATTTGATATTGCGATAATGATAAGCAGAAAACTATGTGCTCTCTGAAGTCAGATGTTCACACATTGTTGCACATAAGAAAATGTTTCAAAGGCCAATTGCAAGAAAATTTCAATTAATACATAAAAGAAAAAGTCATGTGGTGATTGTTCAAAAATTATTCTCTTCAAGGGTGTATGTTAAATCGTAGTTTTTATTTATAAATTCACTCTGTAGATAATACAAGCCGTTTGCCAATCGAATAAATCAATAACACTTTATTTTGTTTGAAAGTTTCATTTTGTTTGAGACTGTGTTAACGCTATTTACAACAGACCGCTCTTAAAAGACAATCGATATCATAAGTAACATAGTTGTCTAATGGCGTAATCGAAAAAATGATCTATATCTAGGGATGGCACTTTCATTAGATACAATTTCTACCCATGAATAAGCTCTACTGTATAGGGTCACTGGAATAGCTTAGCATATGGTTGACTTTTTATTCACTTTGTTTTATATTGCATTCAGCTATTTAAAAAGTCCATATATGTCTGAACAGCATATATTACTAAGATAAATAAACATGGTTGTGTATGACATGCTTACCCTCTAAAAGCCAGTACAACCAGCGATGAAATAATGCCTTTCTGGCCTGATTACCTATCAAATCCAATACATCAAAAATAAAATAAGCCTTCGACCAATAATTGTCATATGTTTTGTCTTTGGGGTTTACTCTGAAATCATGCGGACCCTGGTCAAAGCAAAATTGTGTACGGAAATAGGCTGTGTCTAATAACTGACATCATTACTCGGAGCATTTGATATGTCAAAGTTCTGTTAATAGTTTTATCCTGACATTACCAACAAAAGACAACACTGGAACACTCGACCTTCAGGATGAATAAAGCTGTTATAATTTTTCACAGATTAAATTATTGTAACAAAATATGAATTTATTTGCGCTGCTATATCTAGCTAACATATAAATATGTTTTGTGTATTCACGAAACCTTATCTATAAGACATTATTTACTCTAACATCGTTTTATAGACTGTTCTTTATTAGACCCTATTTGGAAAACAATTATTATTACAACACCCTTTGTGTGTGTGTGTCTGTGATATATCTCAAACAGACTTTTTATTTTGGGTAAAAGAGAAATAGGTTGATGTTGTGGTCATGCAATAAAAAGCAAGGTCACTGACTGAAAATAATGTGATCTCCTTCATAATGTCAGTTTACGTCACAGACGATGGCCGAAACATTGCTAATGTTATGTATTTCGGGTAAGGAGAAGCCAGGTGCTTGCGGAGTCAAAATGGACAAAGGTCAGTAATACCCTGACTTGAAGAACAAAAATAGTTTCTGAACACAAAATATGAGTTATTTGCATAGAGTACTTTTAAAATGGGTGGATGTGAAATGTGACGGGTTTGGTACCTGTCACGATTTCCGCTTCACACATCACCAGGAATGAATGTCTGCGTACCCTTTACCAGCGGACCTATGTTCGAATCTCCGTATATTCCGAATTAAAAATATATAACGTGTGTGACATTATTATTTGTATTAAATATTAATTCTGCTTACTATTATCAAGCAATCTCTTGTATAACCCAAGATAGCACTTTCCGTTATGCTTAGTGCATATTTGTAATTCTATTATTAATCGTATATAACTTGATTTGTTTCATTGGAATCAAGAATGGCTATGTAGCTATATGAGAATTATTTACTAGGTCGCCATGCAAGTGTGTCTGCATATAACACCAACTCAGTAGTATGATTTTGGGGTGATGTGTGCTTAGTCGTTGCGGAATATGGGTTGGCGTGCGTATAATGAGATGAGTGTCGTTTACTCGAGGGCCTAGGTTCGAATTCCCTTTGAGTATGGATTAAAAATTTTCTAACCGGTACGAAAATAAATGTGAGTAATGGATTCCAACCGAGGTGATGAAATTGCGTAATTTAGCCACGTGGTATTAGACCTATTGTCATCGGATGCTAACATTAATGGCGACTTTGTTCCACTTATCGACGAATATCTGAGTTTTGTTACC
This sequence comes from Sinohyriopsis cumingii, assembly GCA_028554795.2. NCBI lineage: Eukaryota > Metazoa > Mollusca > Bivalvia > Unionida > Unionidae > Sinohyriopsis > Sinohyriopsis cumingii. The sequence goes on from CM068833.1 coordinate 32,076,760, forward strand.
ATACCCTTTAATGCACTAAAATATAATCTTGTTCATAGTCAACTAGAAATTAATAATTGGACCGATTCTAATTTACCAATACCAACTCGAGGTCAGATTGTGTAATAGTATTAGCACGCGAAAAGATTCGATCTCTTGCGGCACCATCAGGTGCGAAAACAAACAGGGATTGTTTCTACAATGCGGAAGTGATATTCACGACTGAATTCTTTTCGGTTACCTTTTACAACGAATTTGTTAAACCAGCAATAACTCAAATGATAAAGAAAGGTCTCGACTTTTATTCAACAAGGACGCACTTGTTCGAATAACGTTTATTCGACGAAACGAGAATGTTCGTGAATACACCAGTTACGGGTGTAACCAGATATTTCTAAATGACCATGCTGCTAGGCCTCCAGAACGTAGACATGTTTGCAATTTTAAATACTCTTCAGGTATATGTTTTATGGTTGTATGGCAGCTGTGGATGTACAATACGTTAAGCCTGTGTAACTTTTATCCTTGTACTTGATGAGTACGAACATGATTTGCATTTTATGCACTTGTACGATATTGCATTATTAATATAACGCAACTTGTACGATATTACCCATTTGTACGATATTGCATTATTAATATAACGGAGCTTGTACGATATTGCATTATTAATATAACGGAGCTTGTACGATATTGCATTATTAATATAACGGAACTTCAATATTACCCACGAGAGTAAATAATCGAAACAGAACTGCAGCAGTGAGATTAAATAACGAAGATAACAGCGCTCCTTGCAAAGTATAAATGTGCATGTCTTGTCGATTATGCAGTTTGTGGAATCAATGTGGCAGCAATTGTTTGTCATACGTCTGGCAGTAATCACGACAAGAACAACCATGATAGGTGCCCCAATAGGATGTGTTGTTGGAGGTATAGCAAGAATAGCGGTCTTAAGAGTGGTACTGGTAAAATAAGTTCGATACAATTACACAAAATAGTCTCAATACTGTTAAGAAAGTTCTTTTGGTGGCTATCGAGATTAAAATAGTTAGGACAACACATTGATTAGTAAAATAAATGTTATCGGTGCATATATCTGATACATACTGCTTACACCACTCTCTGAAATGCCAGAGGAAGCGTTTATATATTGTTAATTAGGTTTCCAAACAAAATGTGTAAAAGTTACAATTTTGATAACTGCACTTAGTAAATCCTGCCAGTGACATAAAAAATAAAAGATGAGAAATACTGTGTTTTTTTTGTTTGTCTTTAGTGCTGCTGCCTGAGATTCCTGACATACGTGAACTTAGTATTCTGGTATACTGTATGTCGGCATAGTTATGTATGTGAATTTACTCATCTGAAAATAAATATTAATTTTCTAGAAATGAACAGTAATATAGTTTATGCAAAGCCTATTCAATCCTAACTAATGAATTCATTGCACCTTAAATGTCATCAAAAACATCCAGAGGCCCAGCCATATACGACATCGTACTCCGAGGGGGATCGAACAAGTATGATGATGGGGGTTGGGGTATTTAAAATTGTGATGTCACAAAACCAACACCATCGCCAGCTACCAGAGAAATAATTTAGAATGCAATGTTGTATTGTTTTTCAAATACAAAAGCATGTCAAACCAATTTTAATTTTTGACAATTTTTATTGGTTGGGGGTGTCAAAGCTGTGATGTCATACGAGGGAGTTGAGTTTTTGTGACTGGGACGGGGTACAAATAAAATCCGCCCAAATTACGTGACATCATATATGGATGACCACAGACTAAAATTATTGATCACTGTGTACATTTAAAAAGGTAGCCAGGTACTAAATCGGGTCAAGAGAAAAAGACATAGAGTGAATTCAACAGCTAACATGATAATACGATTTTTATTTTCAACAGCTGCAGCTTTCATTGTGAGATTACAACGCGCTAATACCTTTAGGTTGACCTCATCGAAATATATCCATTTACATAATTTAACATTTGCCGAATGTACTTCTCGAACACAACCGCTCCGGTGGCCTAGTGGTTAGAGCGTCCGCCTCGGATGCGGGAGGTCGTGGGTTCGATCCCCGGCCTAGTCATACCAAAGACTTACAAAAATGGTATTAACAGCTGCCTCGCTTGGCGCTCAGCATTAAGAGGTTAGTGTTAGGACTGGTCGGTCCGGTGTCAGGATAATGTGACTGGGTGGGACATCATTCTACATGTCTGCGGCATGATACCCCAGTGCTACACATCACTATAAACTGCCACATTGCAGACATCGTAGCGATATGACTGAAAAATTGTTAAAGCTACGTTAAAAATCAAAATCACATCAGATCACATCACTTCTAGAACAGTGTATATATATAATTACTTTCTAAATGAATATGGATGTATGAGGATTCAAAAATAAAGTGATTACTCGTCATTTTAAAATATGTGTAATCAAATGGTAAAACATAACACACATTGCTGAAATAGTTGGTACCGAATGCCTACATAATCTGCATGACTTATACTATAACAGTTGCCATTACTTTAGGGTATTAAACCTTTCAAACATTAAAAAAGTTCATAAAAAATAAACATTAAGTCTTACCCCGCTTTACATGAACAGGGGGGACGGGGCTTATCTAGACATTTTTATCTATGCATTCACTCTAATAAACAGAAATACGTGAATAATGTTCCTTTCAGACTGAACACGTAATGGACAATCTTGTCTATTATATTCACTACATATATAAATATGCGGTAGTCTGGCCGAAGAAATATTAGGTGGTCATACGAGAAATAAATATAAATAATATCTTCTTAGAACTGATGTGCATATATCAACTAATCCAAGGAAGTATTATAAACTATGACTGCGAAGGTAATTTGCCGATTCAGCCATTAATTTAACCCAACTCCCTCCCACCACCAAACCACACCCTCTTGTCTGGTCTTAACCAATGGATGAAGACGTTGTATTGTTCTATTATCAAGTCCAATCTATATCAGCGGTTTTGCGACAATACCACCTATGTGCTAGTGAACACTCAGGAAGCAAAGACCAGATACAAAAACTAAAATTAAATTGAAGTGAAAGTCTTTTATTACAATACGACAAGTATAGCATGTGGATTAATATGTTTTCATAGCATGTTTACACGTTAACGTCCACAAATACAAATTTCGTCGGTATCGCGTTACTTTCAACTGCTGAATTGTGGTATTCGACTCCATTCTTCGGCAAACACGATTATATCAGGTAAAGTTAATAAGCTGGATTAAACGGATCAAAAACTGACAAAACGTTCATTGTTAAGATCCATTGCCTGTGTATGTTCTGTCATTCTCTAAAAAGGTTGTGTATGTGTAGAAAGGAAATAAATTTGTGAGTACAGTTCACTTTATTAATTATAATTATTATTTTATTTGCAGTTTTGCATTCTGATTTAACTGTTGAAACTATTTATTGAATGTGTGTTTAATTGTGTTGTTAAGTACATCGGAACTATTTACTGGATGTGTGTTTAATTGTGTTGTTAAGTACATCGGACTTTCTTTTTGTAGGCATCTGAATAGAGACGTTATTCATGGGGCGCTAATTATATGTAACCACAGAACTAGAGAGAAACAACATACTGCTGTTCGCCATGCATAGTTCGCATCGTTACACTGTTAACTAATACACTTAAATAGACGGATATATCTACAGATGGCTGTCCTACAGAATGCAAGCTTCAATAATTTGCCAGTAACTTTCAAGAAATTCCAATTAAAAATGTTACTTTTTGTCAGCGGTCTCAATATGGTTTACAAGTAAGTTATATAGCATTTTAGAATCATCACTGATGGGCAAACACAGTTTGGAATATGAATATGGCACACTTAATATTTGTATAAGGGCCATGGGCATCGGCTGTAGGATGTTTTGAGCCCTGGTATGCATGTAACCTCAGCACAATAGTAGCTATATTTGAGCCAATTAATGTTGGAAAAATGTAACAATGCAAACATAATTTAAAACGAAGCATAATTTAAAACAATTAAGCTGCAATGACAAAACCAAATATCAGTAAATATGGTAACATTATGTAATGTCTTAATCATTTAAATATATGGTGAAAATGTGTAATCCAGGCTACTTTCTCCCATAACGATTGTCCTGGTTGATGTATTATAAGTGTTCTTTTATGGGGTTCACATCAACCTATGTATTTCTCACGTGTGCAGTGTACACAAGTATAGTATGCACTCCCGTTGAGGCTCATCTCTCAGTGGGCATGAATGAGACCGTTGAGTTTGTCTGATATGCGATCCGCACATTATGTTATTAATGTCAATTTGTTGCACAGAACAAATGTCAGTATCAAGAAGTGGCTTTAATTTTCTAAAGTTTGTATGTGAAACTATCATACCATATATTTCGCAAGATATAAAGTAAATGCTAATTTGCATAGCAAATATAAGTCAATATTTTGAATCTGTGATCAGATATAGGTGACTGTAGGACAGCTTTGGCTGCTTTACCTGCCCCTTCGGTATCCTTTTGTGTCTCTGCGGTATAAGCAAATCAAGTGATGCAACATCTTACATATGAACAGGTTGTTTAGTTTAAGGTTTTGCAAGGCTGATAGCAATATTTTTTCCTAGAAACTTATATTGCAGTTCATAGTTCTGGGGATAGCTGTACTATATGAGTTACAAGAGGAAGGTTAAGATGGTAAACAACTATAGAATGTGCACTGAAGTTTCGCAATGGCAATACCAAATAAACGAAAAATAAATTAGAATAATAATGTACTTGAGACCATATTTATGGCTGAATGTTGGTCTTTTGTGGTAGTGGTGATGGTGATTCACAATTATGATACCTAGGCTGATGGACGATGCATACATGATGCAGACAAAGAAAGAGTAAACGTGAGAGTAAAGACAAGGGAAGAGTCAGTATGACCCAAAAGTGGGTACATATTCATGCATTTCTTTGATGTGATTTATGAATTAGCATATGGCAAGGTACTGGTATATTTATGAAACCTTCCAGTGGCACACCAGATTTGAGGTAACTTAAACGTTAAGAGACAGAAGCTTTAATATTTGCAAAGCTACAGTGATCCGAGCATGTGAGACCGATTGATCTCATGACGATTTTTTTGTTTTGCTTTACCCCACCGAGAAAAGAACATCGGGGTTATTTTGATATCCTGTCTATCTATCTATCTATCTATATATGTATATCTATATATCTATCTATCTATCGCACACACACACACACACACACACACACACACACTTATTCCCGGTTGAAATTCACTCAGCATGATACATAGGCTGTCTTGATTGTGCCTAAGAATAAGTGGAGTACAATTTTCGTATCTTTTGATTGTGGTGCCTGAGAGGAGTTGTACATTTGCAATTACGGTGTTTTTGTTTCTTTATTTCTTTCCTAAGTTAGCACATACATCCTTGGAAGGAATACACATTATATATAAAGGTAGGTGCGATCAGTGAGGGCTATTATTTGGTAGTCATATTCACAAAAACTATAATTTTTAATTTTTAAGTGACAGTTTCAAATACGTTCTGACCAAGCCCTTTATATGTAGCCAAAGTAAAGAGACGCATAATACATGCGTCAGTTTTTGCATTATAGACCTTGTGTTACTCTGCGAATGTGAGTACGCTGGTAATTTTCAGGAAAACGTACGGAGATTCATGATGGCAAGCCATTACATGTTTTGTGTTTCCATTTTCATCACTACTGCAATTATGTTTTCGCACGGACTCCATTTTAAACGTGTTGAATCTTCAACCAATATTATTAATGAATGCCATTAAGATGATATTTCTCTATAAATGGACAACAAGAATATCCGTTCTTTTGAGCTGTGCATTTTACACTTCAACTATAGTCTGGTGTATCATTTAGCTCATGTTACTTATTTTAATTAATTAAAGTTTTCTATCTAAGATGAACAAAAAGATGTACAAATTGACGGCACGAGAGTTTAAGCTATTCAGTTTTTCAATACACTGATATTACTTGATACATTTAAATATAAACAGTATAACTTAAAATATGTTCGTGTCGAAAATTCGATCTGAAGGGTTACAGTGGAAAACGTTTCAGCATAATTATGTTCCCAAGTTAATGTACGTTAACAATATGTTAGCAGTGAAACAAAAAAAAAAAGATATGTGATGAAATTATTGCTTTATAATACAACTATTTTATCCGCTGATTTGAGAAGAGTATTCATTTGTAAACGTGAATAGTGTAATAATATTGAACATTATTTGTCCTATAAAATCTGTTGTTGTTGTTGTGGGGTTTGACGAAATTTTTCAGCACACAATAGGCTATGCACACGATAGGCTATGCATGGCGGCCAGTATTAATAGTGGAGGAAGAACCGGGGAAAATCCCGGAAAGAACCACCGACCCATGAGAAGCTACTGGCAAGCTTTCTCACATACTCACATTAGCCGAATCCTAGACTCGAACCCACACAGACAGAGGTGAGATGGCAGTGATCCGTAACGGAGAGCGCTTTAGACCACTCGGCCATTCGGGTACACCCTATAACATGTGATGAAGCTAAACAATCACAAGAGCACAGCAAACGTTGGGTCAAATATTATATAATTAAAAAAGTGGCCAGTATTTACTTGGTGAATGACTATGGTTCAATTATTTAGACACAAAATGTCAGATAGAGGAACATGTTTCTTTGGTAAACCCTTTGATGTTTATTGGCAACACAATATACTTTCTTTGAGATCATTACTCAAAATATGTATGCATGGTTAAAACAAATGCAAAAATAAAAATCGAATGTCTCCACAAGATTTGTTTGGTTGTGAATATTGAAGAAATTCAAATAATCGATTTCAAGAAGGTTTTGAATGAAAGTCCCTGGCAATGATAGAAATGCACATACATACATACATACATACATACATACATACATACATACATACATGCATGCATGCATGGATGCATGCGTGTACACATACATACGTACATACATACATACATACATATATACATACATACAAAGACTTGATTACATGCTAAAAGAAAAGAATTGAACTAAAATAAAACAAAGGGAAATAAACACAAATATGAATAACAATTTTAAGCGTATTGTGCAGAAATAAATAATATGTATGCATTACGGCACCGTGTCTAAAGCAATGTCATGTCTAAAAAACATTTTTTAAAAACATTTTTTAGCAAGCCGGAATTTATCAAACTACAATCGTTATAATACTTCAAAGTATGATGCAGCTTTACCAGCCTACCATCCTTATAATACTTCAAAGCAGCAGAGAGGGTGAACAGACCATAAAATTCCGACAAAACAAATAAAACAAACAAAATCATCTCGTAGAAAGGTTCAAATTTTTACAAATGAACTTTTCCTTGAGATGTTTTATTTCTGTAATGACCGATTGTACTAATAAAACCTCAGTTCGAAATAGTAGCTGAAAAAATAAAGTACTCTACGTGTTTATTTATTTTTGTTTATTTTTTTGACGACCAACGTTGGTAGGTACCCTCTCTGCTGCTATTAATTTACCACCATACCAAGTTTGATGAATATTTTTCAACGCGTCTCGCTGTCGTTTTTCCTCATCTGTTTCATCTTCATCTGTTTCATCTTTATTTGTTCTATGTTTCAAGTAATATTCAAGTTCTGATGGTGGTTTTTCTATTTTTGGATTTATGTTCTTTCTGTGTTTATAATATATCATCAAACTTCGATATCGATCTCCACCGCAATTTTTGCAAATCTGATACAATCCTCTAACGCCGTTGTTTTCAACACAACTTCGTGGACCAGCATGAAGGTTTTTCTTTATGTTTCTTGCAATATTCTCCACGGCATTTTTTATTACATTTGTTAGTGGTTCCTTGACGCAGCCACGCACAGTTGTTCATTATCTGTTTAATTTAATTTAATTTTATCATCATCCCTGTTACCCAAATATTTTATCAAGACCCACACGATATCTTGTTCTTGGATCATGTAAATTTATTGTTATAAATCCATGCGGAGTAGCTTGCGCTCGTGAGAAGAAATTTTTGAATTTAATTATATCCATGTCACCACCACACCAAGTTTGATGAATATTTCGCAACGTGTGTGTGTCTACGCCATTAAACACAACTAAAATGTTGCAGTTGTCTCTGATCACCTTCGGAATTTGTGTATATCGTTGAGTAACATAGATCACGTCTGTATTTTTATGTCTACCTCGGGAAAAAATCCTAGCTGGATTTGATTGTTTATCTAGCATCACATCGTCGTATACAACTAAATTATTAATAAATCCGTCTATGGAATCTACGGATGGTGCTTCATTAATATCGGTTATAAACTCTATAACATCATTACCTTCATCCAGTAATCGTGCGTTTTCATTGAAATCTTTAAGTACATCATAACATCGCTGATCATCAGCGGATGGTGCTACTAAATACAATTTATCCCATTTCAACCATCTCATTATCAGATTAAGTAATAATTGCGTCTTACTCGATCCAGATGGTCCTATGATAATCATTCTGATGGAATTTGGTAACGCAGGGTGGTGTTTCACTGGCTCTCGTTTTCTTGTTGCTGAGAAATCAATTATATCCATATATGTTATAACATGAATCTATATTGTTTACGCTGTAAAGTTAAAACTCCAACCACTGATTTAGCTACGGTTATAACAAAAAATAAAAAAATAGCGTACGGTGGAAAATGTTCTGTATGCGGTAGAAAGAAATTTTCGTTTTTACCTAATAGGCGCGGTGGTGATATTGCTAATTTGATGTCAAAGTTTCCAGGTGCTCCATGGGCTAAATACAGCGGAGAAAAACATCTACCAGGATATAATTATTGCGGTCCTGGTACCAGACTTGATATCAGGCTCGATAATCAAGATCAACCAAAACCAGGCGAGGAACCAATAAATGCTATTGATCGAGCTTGTCATGCTCATGATGTAGCTTATAAAAGTCAAAATCTACAAGATAGGCATATTGCAGATGTGAAATTAATTCATGCATTAAATTCTATAAAAAATAAAAATATTAGAGAATCATTAGCTAATTGGTTAGTAAGATCCTCGATGAAAGGTAAATTAGCGCTTGGGGCTGGTAATTAATAATGGAATTAATTTATTATTCACCAAGAGGATACTGGAGAGGCAAAGCAGCAATTGGTAAACTTGCTGATGCAGCAGCGGTTAAACATTCTACTGCCAAAGCGTGGTTATCCAAACAAGCAATATGGCAAATTTATCTACCACGTCCTAAACGAATTCAGTACGCGTATTTCGATGTCAGTGTTCCTAATGAAGTTCATCAAGCTGATATTCTGTTTTTACCGCATGATACTGTGCGTAGAAAAACGTACAAATACGCGTTAACCGTAGTTGATGTTGCAAGTAGATATAAAGAAGCAGAGCCGCTATCAGCGAAAACATCATCTGAAGTAGCCGATGCGTTTGAACGAATTTATCAACGAGGTGGTCTGCAATGGCCACAGCTACTACAGGTTGATCCTGGTAAGGAATTTCTTGGTCCAGTATCATCGCTGATGAAACGCCATAATACCAAAATACGACGAGGTCATACTGCAATTCATCGTGATCAAGCAATTGTTGAGCGATTTAATCGAACACTTGCTGAGCGGTTATTTGGATATCAATACACGAGGGAACTTATTCAGGATAAAAGATCTCGCGAATGGGTTGCAAGATTACCAAGCGTGATAGCTGCATTAAATAATGAGATCACACGAACAACCAACATGAAACCCATTAATGCAATTACAAAAAAAAATATACCAACACAACGAAAAGATGTTAAAAAACAAAAAATATTAGGTGATGTCACAGTCAGATATTTATATGAGCCTGGTGAACTTGAAGGTGGTAAACGAAGAGCGACTGATCCTATTTGGAGTGTTACCACACACAAAATATCCACCGTGACAAGATCCTCAGTTAGACCTGCAATCTACAGATTAGATTCGGTCGCTCCTCAATTTTTCAGTATTTTCCGCGTGCTTGTACTCTAAAAACGTCGCGAGATTTTTCATCTCGTCATGGAGGGATTCTGTTCGATATATTTCACCGTTTGGTTTGACAAACTGATCAAATTCACCTTCCTTATTATTTTTAAATAACCATACCGATACAGGATCGTTTTTACTTATTTCTTTAATAAAATCAAACATACCTCCCCCAGAATTATCTGTGGGGTAAAATCTAACAGTTCGATCTCGTGGAAATATTGTTACTGCGCTGGTCCATGCGTGCGCGTTATGATCGATAATATTTATTGGAGCTCCCTTCGATTTATATTTCGATTGGTACAGTACTTCTCCCGTTATTGTCGCTACGGTTATTGGAAATTTTAATATTTTTCCTAACTCAGCAACATCTTTTATTGTAGCACCGCTATCCTTAACTGAATCAGCCCACGACTTTATTTTTTCACGTCTTAAATCAGTTAATCCGTTTCCACGCATCGCGTTTGTAAAGTGTTCTATTACTCGTTCGGCTACACAATTTAACCTTGAAAATTTCATCGGCGCTAGTTTATCAACGTTGGGTTTTTTATTTATCTCATAGATTCCATAAATAACCGTTGTTACAGGATACGCTCGCTCATAATACGGTTTGTCAATACCCGTCAGTAGACCCGGTCTGGAATTTTTACTTAATATGACAGTTTTATTATTGCCAAGGACAGGATCATATTTGTCACGGATAATCCAACTACCTGTTTCTGTTAATACAATAAATTTTACTCTGAAGAAATATTTTTGATTGCCCTCGTATTCAGCGATGTAGTTAATGATAGTTGCCGCTCGCTTGTCGTTCATTGTGGCGTCCGTGACTTTGTCAGCTTTCTTGACTCCGTCAAGGCGTATGATCTTGAACGTTGACCATGTATGAGATGCACCATCCGTGTAAAATTCTTTCTTGGCGTCGTGAATTTTCGAGATCAAACTTTTATTTTTCGGATCAACCAAATCTCGCACTGGCAAGTCAGAAGATAATCTGTCAAGGTTGAATTTATATTTAACAGGCCTAGTTTGGGATAATCTCTCAAACTCGTTCATATAATTAAAACAAATATTTAAAAGAAAAAATATTATATATACAATGTCTCAATGCAGATGGTTGATCATCGGCTCAGTAAATCGATGCAACAAATCCTGCAGAAAGGAATTTTGTTGGATGCACTTACAAAACATACGACGAGGAAGTCTAGGACCAATACCATGTCTGCGGTGTGGTATTGGAGTGCGAGGAAAAACAGAATTATGTGGAAAGTGCGGCGGAAAACGGTTCAGAGAACTTAAAAGATATTATGACAAAAAAAATAATAGCGGTGAAAACGCTATAAAATCCGTGGAGGATTATATATCAAGATTTCAGACAAACAATGATTTAAACAAATAATATTATTATAATGGAGCAAAATAAATTTGTCCCACATCCTGTCATAACAAACTATGAATCAAATATTAATGGTATCATCAGACACTGCAAGTTGAAGAGACAAGCTGGTTGTATTAATAATCATGGTTATCTAAGGTTCACATGCGAGGGGGGAAAGAAAAATTATTTCTGTCATCGTTTCATCTACGAATGTTTCTTCGGAGTGATCAAAGACGGTCTTGTTATTGATCATATTGACGGGGATACTCAAAATAACTCCCTACACAACCTTCGAGTTGTCACACGAAGCGTGAACTCTGCATGTGGTAATACAGGAAGATGTAAGACAATCGGAAAGAGGGCGGTAATTTCCACAAACACAGAAACTGGCGAAAAAATTATATTTCAGTCTATGCGTGCTGCTGCCAAATATTTTGATATTGACCCGCGTGTGGTAAAATATGTCGCAGAAAATATAACCAGATCTACTTTCTCGAAAAAATATAAACAGAAAATTACCTTTCAGTATCAATAATTATCATCACCACATTGAATTATATCATTATTTGAGGGGGTCCAGTACTGTCTGATTGTATACTACTGAATTTTTGATTATATAAAAGGGAGATTACTTTGTAATATATAGTTTTCTTCGTAGATTTTTGATTTTTTATGATCGTAATTAGTCAGTTTAACTAATTACATCGTAATTAATTACTCGTAGAAGTATTATTTATGGTTTTTAAATATTTCCCATCATACAACAATACGAGAAATCATGATAATGTTATTGATCCGCAAGGAAGCTGTAATACAGGTACAAAACAGAAACCGTTGTCATGGTAATCGATCTGCAGGTGTGTTCATGCCACTGTTATTATTGATTCGCAGTCTGCTTAGGAAAAACGCTGTTTTATATTCAGAATCTGTTGTTATAAATACAGAAACTGTTATTATTCAGAAACCGCTGTTTTATATTCAGAAACTGTTGTTATAAATACAGAAACTGTTATTATTCAGAAACCGCTGTTTTAGTGTAAATATTGGTTCCTTGGCTATATATTAACTTCCGAAACATATGTTCGTAACAAGGTTTGATAGCTCAATCAGTATGGTATTGGACTGTGACGCTCGCGGTCCAGGATCGAATCCCCATGGCTGACAATTTGTCGGTGGTGTGCGCATAATTGCGATTTTTATAATAATGGGGGAACCGCAAAACCCCCCGCTCAGCAAAATTCAACCACAATATTGACTTGTGGTTGATACATATTTTCGTATCACCCACTGGATTAATTATTGTGGGTGGGATTTTTGCTGAGCGTATATGTTTGTACTGTCCTTAATTAAGTTATATGTTTGTGCCGTCCAATGCATAATCTGAGCTCGCTAATACACTCGATAGGGGCTCTTCATTCATAATCTGAGCTCGCTAATACACTCGATAGGGGCTCTTCATTCATTGTATATAACCATTTCATTGTATATATCCATTTCATTGTATATATCCATTTCCTTAGTTATATGTTATGTGCATATCCTCTAAACTTGGTAGATTGCGGTGGCAAGCTACGAGTTTAATGAGGATTGTGCCGTCCTTAGTTATATGTTATGTGTATATCCTCTAAACTTGGTAGATTGCGGTGGCAAGCTACGAGTTTAATGAGGATTGTGCCGTCCTTAGTTAAGTTATATGTTATGTGTATATCCTCTAAACTTGGTAGATTGCGGTGGCAAGCTACGAGTGTAATGAGGATTGTGCCGTCCTCCCTCTTGGGCCTTCTAGACCGTTGTTTGGCGGGTTAGGGGCTCTCGTAGAGGGAATATTTGCCTAATGAACTCGGTAGATTGCGGTGGCAAGCTACGAGTTCTTGGTTGTGCTGTCCTTGAAACATCCCGACGAACTCGCTAAACACTCGATAGGGGTTCTAGGGATATTTTTTTTTATTTTAAAGATTTATATATTATATAATGAACCATGAAAATATCAACGATGTAATTGTTGCTATTAAAAAATTGAAAAAAGATGGAATTAATATATCTGATGAACTTAATCCTGAAAAAATAGTTTCTGACTATGAGATTTTACAAGAACGTAAAACCCAGGGGACACACACACTATCATCTGAATACAAGCTCATGAAGCGGATTCAGGCGGCAATGTTTCAGTCGCTAGCTACCGTAGAAGATGATCATGTGAAGGAGTTCGTTCCTCTCTCTGCCGCCGTAGAAAGAATTAAATCGTTATTATCCCACGAGTATGAGGCAAAGAAAACGATTAGTACTCGTATAAGACAATTAAGAAAAATTATGTCAGAAAGTAACTTCGTTACTGGTGAAACGATCCAAAGTAGTAATTCCGATGAAGATGACTGAGATCTTTGATCAGAAATATTATTCTGAATTTGATGGGTTAGCTGGTACTTAGATTCATGCAATTTGCAATTTTGATGGGCTACTTGGTACTCAGATTTATTATTTATTTCTGAATTAATTTATTTATTTACTGAATTAATTTGGTTTTTTTTACTGAAATTTAACAAAATTGTGCAAATTTCTTAATTTTGACTACCATTTACCCCATCAAAAACATAAAATTGTACAAATTTCTTAATTTTGACTACCATTTACCCCATCAAAATGAAGAATTTCTTAATTATTTCACAAAATACAACAAAATTGTACAAATTTCTCAATTTTGACTACCATTTACCTCATCAAATTTACAAAATTGTACAAATTTCTTAATTTTACAAATTATTTATTTACTGAATTAATTTATTTATTTCTGAATTAATTTATTTATTTACTGAATTAATTTGTTTTTTTTTTACTGAAATTTAACAAAATTGTACAAATTTCTTAATTTTGACTACCATTTACCCCATAAAAAACATAAAATTGTACAAATTTCTTAATTTTGACTACCATCTACCCCATCAAATTTACAAAATTGTACAAATTTCTTAATTTGAGTACCATTTACCCCATCAAAAACATAAAATTGTACAAATTTCTTAATTTTACAAATTATTTATTTCTGAATTATTATTTCATTTCTGAATTATTATTTATTTATAACTCTGATGGGTGAGTTGGTACTCAGATTTATGCAATTTGCAATTTTGATGGGTGAGTTGGTACTCAGATTTATGTAAAATGATCAAATTTTCAGAAAAAAATAAAACATTTTAAAAAAGATGAATTACCTCATCAGATATATTTATTCGACTTTGATGCAGGAGTGCGCCTGATCTCCGTTACAAATGATCTCGACGGAGTTCATCTAACTGTTCTTGTGTTAATAAGAAATCCTCGTTTCCGTGTTCATCAATGGCTAAATTGTTCTGTTTTGTGAAAACGCGCGTTTTCAAGTGTATAAAAACCTTCACGTGCTGGTACATTACTGGATCTTTAAAATCAAAGATCTACGATTTCACATACAGATTTATTACAAGTTCTTCTTCACGTATGTCAATTAAGCGATTAAGGTGGTCTGTGAGTTTAAAATTGATTCGTGTTAACATATTATTGTGACACCGCAAATACACAGGATTAGTTGGTTCTTGCACGATTAAAATTCCAGGGGGAACTTGTGGTGTGAACGTGTACAGGATGTATCCTTGTTGAGCTTGATTTGATCTTCCGAGATCTATTTGATAGCTGCCATCGATTACGTCACAAACCAGATTGACCGCGACCGTCGGTGTTATATTAACGATTCCCGAAGATATGTGTCTTCCGCCGCCATGTGGATCATTATCATATCTAAGAACGGTTGGATATGGTGCTAGTTTTCTCCATGCATCGAGTATTTTAGGAAAAAACTCATCAATGACATCATTGACAGATTTTCTTAATTTATCCGGATTATAATCAGGAAATTTAAATGTTACAATGTCAGCTTCGGATATGTTGTACTTGGTTGCGAAAAATCTTCTATAATCGCCAGATGATTAAAAAACCAGGTTTATGATTCTATTATGAAAATATTCAATAGTATCAGCTATATGATTTAAAATTTCCACTCGTTTAATAATTTCTTCACGCGTAGATGTCAAATCAGACAAATATTCATGAAAACTATCACGTAAATTAACCAGTTGTTCTTCGTGATCTGAATTTATGATATTAATGACATTATTGATATTTATACCGTAAAATGAATTACCACCATCAACGTTGTGTAAGAGCCAATAGATTTCACCAGTTCGCTCGACACGAAATTGATCCCGTTTATCCCATACACGTTTTTCTATATTCCACCAGAAACTTGTATAATTCATTTTAATATTATGATGAAAACTTTTCGATGATGTAAAATCATCCCGAGTTGGTTCTGGTAGTCCTTCATACACCGGGGGAATTTCAGGCCAACCTAGTACGGATCTGATTGAAGATTTATAAATATCAACTACGTAATCGGGAGAATGTATTTCAACCGTCGAGGACAGGGTCGGTTCATGAACATTAATTGATATTTTTGCTTCTTTTCCCGTTTTTGATTTTATTCTACGTTGAAATTCCTCATTGATCTCTTCAATCTCGTAACTGCCAGTTGGTATTCCAACAACAACCCAGTCAGGTGTTCCATCGGGTTTGTTGTTGTTAGCAAATACAAGCGAATTATTTGCTGGTGTACCATGAAATGATTTTGATCTGATATTTGGCCAGCTGTAATATACTCGTAATTGCGCTAGTGCTATTTCTTTTACTGAAATTGCAGTAGGAAAATTAACACTAAATTCAGGATTAATTGAACTTACCGAGATCATCGTTATCTTTGGCGGAGTTGTGTTGGTCACAATCTGCTAGAGTAATTCTGTCATTATTGATACTTGTATCTTTAATACCGATACCTTCGTCGTATATTTTGGTTATCATTGAAAATTCGAAATCAGATATAATTCCAGCACTGAGACTCGCTGATAACAACGAGGATAATTTCGAGTATGCTACTGTCGCTGTATGTAATTTTATTGTGTAATCGGATAATTTTTCGTTCGTGCAAGTACATATTTTTTTTGTGATGATATTAAGCACACCTGCAATAGTTGTTGCTGCTGAAATACAAATAGTTACAGCTACTGGTGCCATCGTTGTCAACGCTGATAATATGACACCGGTTCCAGCAACAACAGCGGATACTGAATAAACAATCACATCAACGATAACCAATCGTCGTCGATATTTTTTTACTTTTACTGTATATTGATCGACTTGATCTTTTAGCGCCGCCTGCCATTCACGCGCTTGATTGTATCTGTATTGTGCACCGTCCATATATATTTTTATGCAGTAACCAATTGAGGTGTTTCAGCTACAAATTCCAAACACCACCAGAAGGATGTTGCGGTTAATTTCTTATCAGCTGCTTCCAGAATAAATATTTCTTCGGTTCCGCTATTTAATATAACAGATACAACCCCGGAAAACCTGTCGGTGGAATGACGCCATGGAAACGTTGTAAATATTTCAAATTTTGCAGCACTAAACACAGACAGCCTGTACACGCCAGTGACTGTTGCGGTATATTTGATAGTATTATTTTGCTGCGACCATGTTGCAAATCCCGATGATACCGTGCATACGATGTTTGTGATATGCCCGGGAGTTATTCCAGCTGAAATTTTAATCAAATTGGTTTTATTGATAATCTCAGGAATTCCTGCTACGATGTCTTGCTGTGTTCGTTTGATCGTGTCTAGGTTAGTTTTGATATCAGAAAGTTTCATGTTGATGACTGGAGGAGTGCCAAAGAATTCCTCTGCGGTTTCATTAATCTTTCTAAAGTTTCTACGGAGATTTACAAACGCGTTTGTGTGAACGTCATATTCGGCCCGTAACGTGGATAATTTACCGTCTACGGTGCCATAGTTGACGTCGACGTATTTTTTTGTTGCTGCGTCTTCGTCAGATGTTGGATCTCTTAAAACTACTATTTTATTTCCGTTCATGCTAAGTTCACCTATCATTGTGTCACCGGTGTTTTTCATACGATTAGCAACACTTCTTGCAATTTCATTTCTAATTGTTGCTAATGATACACTTGAATCTCTGATTTTGCCGCTATCAGTAAACACGGGAATATTATCCGTAACTGCACCGAGTACTCGCCGGACTATGTCATTCCATTTGATATTGCTGGTTTTTAGTTTACCATATCGATCTTGAAAAATAACATCTTCATCTGGGTCAACTCCAGCCAGGTTCATGATATCAGCGAGGTCATCCTTAGTCGCATACTTCGACAGATCAACGTCGCCGGGTTTTTTCTTAACGCGTGAAGAAGATCTTCCGTAAATATCAACCATTATAATAAGACCCGTTGTTTAAAACGCTTTACGCGCAACAAATCGGTTGCTTGTATAATCGCGCACGACTTTATGTGGCGGCCTGGATGATTTTGATATAGCGTTAAGTACATTAATTACTTCACGGCCGCATATTGGCGGATCTGTCATTGTTTGTGTGGGTAGCGTTGAATACCAAACTTTACAACCAGAGGTTGTTGCGTGAAGTGGTGCGACATACTTGATAAATTCAACAGGTGGAGCTAACCCGTACGAATCAAAATAAATGATTCCACGTGGATCAACCGCGTATGATACCCAATGAGTACCGGGTCCGGAACGTTCGTCAAGATTAATAATACCTGTTTCGAGTTTGTTTGGTTGTTTCGGTAATTGATCTCGCATAAAAACACCTCTAAAGGCTTTTATTTTTATTTTTTTAGCGGCATTAAGTAAATCAAAATTTGATGCTGGAACGTCTAACGAAGTGATCCTGGAAGCCTTAGGCCTCTCCCCCAACGAGATCCTGGCAATCTTAAGCCGCGTCCCTTTTTTTGTATCCTTGCCCTGTTGCTTTCTTTAGTGCCATTCCAGCAGCTGTTCCAACAGCACCTAACGCGGCTGCTTTTGCTACGGCTGGAGCAGCTGCAGCTATTAATGCCGGAATGGCCGCAAGAAGTGGAAATATACCACCGGTTTTAAACATGTCTTTGATGGTGCTCGGGGAGAGATGAAATTGAACTCCAGTTTTTAATTCCAGGGCTTTATTGAAATGTTTAATCTGATTATTTGTCAACGATAATTTGTTTGGACCACCACTAATCTGATCTCGTTTTAGTGATATTTTAGTTCCGCATTTGTTGGCGGTTTTTGATTGAAGCTTTTTTACCTGACCGGGAGTCAGAGTAACATTAACATGACTATACGACATTTTTATATAAATAATATTTTTTCTGAATAATTAAAGATTTTCCACTGGTGCATCAACAACTCTCATTCGACCACTACCACCTTCAAGTAACATGGCTTTGTCGCTAAGTATGACCGCGATCGCTCTGTAATCAACACCACCGGTATTTAATGTTGCTTTGAGATGTATATCAACGACAGATTGTTTTGATAGATCAAGATGTTCTAATGAAAAATAATAAATCGGGTACAAGTTTTTAAAATCTAGTTGTGATATTTGCAACCCAGTATCAACATTTTGATCACGTCCCATAAATGACATCAAACGATGATATGCACGTCCTATATGATTTTGTGCATAATTTAGTTGTACATTCTCTGTTGGTTCCTGTTGTCCGTTTATCCGTAAGGAAATATTTGTGAGACCTAGTTGGTCAAATATCATATGAGAGTGAGTTTGTGAGTTTAAACGATTAGTTCCCTGAAAAGCAATAAAAATATGTCGTGGTGCAGAAACACCCTGTTGTGATGCTATATGCCATGTAAACTGACCGTTATTGTTAGTTTGCATGCTATCCGTGCTTGTTGTTAACCATGACAACAAGGATTTACCACCTACATCCATGAAAGAAATCAATTTTTGTTCTTCTGCGATCGTTGGAGTCATTACCGGCATCCACAGTGAAAGTTTCGATAATATTACTTTACCAGCATCACCAGCGGGTCTCCACAGAGCATCATTATCATCGTTCTTTCTTACAAGAACAACCGTGTGTCTAGCTCCAAAAATACCATTCCTGCAAAATCCAAAAATATGCGATAGTGGAATTGTACATGAAAAACCTATATTGCCTCCTAGCAACATATTTCTACGTGCTGCAAATCCCAAGTTGAAATTTTCGCCAGAACCATGAACCACTGGCCACACATCAGCATCATTGTTATCGGCAAAATTTCTTGGTCGTCTTATATTATACAGATCGCTTTCAGGGTTATTGGAGTTATCTTTCACAAACATCATTGTGGGACCTGCTGATCTTGTATAATCATCAGAATATCTTGCTAATCCTATTATTGTTGTAGCAACGTCGACATCATTCTGAATTGATTCAATATTTTTTCCATCAATCATATATGTGGCGCCACTAAATAATGTCATGATCCCGTTGTTGACAAAACCAATTTTTACTGGATCTAAGTAATTAGTATTATCCGTTTTCACAATTGTACCTTCTACCTCAAGAAAGGCATCAGCGGGTAAAAAGTATCTACTTGTGTCATGAACTTGTAGTTCAATTCTTCCACGTTGATCTGGTTGTTTTGCGTCATAGGAATAAAATTGATAATCACGTACCGATTCATCCTTAAGGACGGGTGCTTCCATGTCAAATGCTGTGTCGGATACGCGCTTGAACATTTTATTATAATTATTTTTCGTCTAACACGTTGATTACCGCTTTCGGGAAATTCCACCTCGGGAAGTTCCACTTCGGGAAGTTCCACTTCCGGATATCAAACTTGAGATATTATTTCCAGATTCACCGAATCCTTGATCTGCTAACGCTGCTAGTTTTTGATTTGCAGCTTGATTTATTATTTTACTGACATCTGCAGGCATCACCTCAGTACTTGCCAGTTTCACTGGTGGTTGTTGTTTTCGTCGCAATAATCGTGCTAGTCTTTCTTTGATCGCCGAGAACGCCTTACCAGCAACATTGACAATTGCACCAGGAGCTTTATCACGAACAATATCAATAGCCTTCATCGATAATTGTTTTGCTACAGGTGCTACTTTTGGAGCTATCCTTGTAAATAATCCCTGAATAACATCACCAAGTCCATCTCCGTAAGTAGCTCTATAGATTGGTAATCGTGAGTTTACCGCTCTGACCTGTACAGGTTTGCGATGATTATTATGCATTATCATCTTATTTTTATTTACCATTTATCTAACAACTAGTCATCAACAAGTTCATCGATAAGTTCTCGGTAAACGCCGATATCCATGATACCACCTTGAAATAGTCGCCGACAAATACCAGCTGCTTCATTAATTATTTCTGGTGAATTATTTCCGGCACGTTTTCCTCCTATGAGAACTTCTAACCGTGACACGTCATTGATGATATTATCAGGACATAAACCAGATCCTGTTTTAGGTTCATCTTGAGGTGTTTTAAATACTGGTGGTTGCATTACCGGAGTAAGTACTTCAGTGGTGACCGGGGGTGAGTCACTTCCTCGTTATCCATGTGGTGAATCTGTCGGTGTAAATGTCATTTCCGGCGCGGAAATTTTACGTACAGGTGAAGAAAGTTTCCGCTGAGAGGGTTGTTCTTGTCCTAGTTGTTCCAGTCTCTCTCTGTAAAGTCTTTTTACTTCTTCATTAAGTCTTTTGAACTCTGAACCTCTAGCTTGTTTTTTATTGTAATATACGCGATATATCCATTTAATGAAATTATCATCATTTGTTTTTTCATGAAAGGGTTTTAAAATATTAGATTTGTCAGATATGTTATTTAATATCATCTCAGGTAATTTTTTTCTTTCAGTATTTCTAATAATATCAACAACTCCTTCGTTAAATCTTGCAATTAGTTTTAAGTTTTCTTCTGCTGATTTGGATTCAGATGCAAGTTTTTTTCTCACATCGGCGACTTCAGTACGAAGTTCTCCAATACTTTCAAGTATTTCCTCACCAACAGGTGGAGGTTGAGCTGCAGCTATGTCAGTTGGAAGGTCTCGTAAAATCTTCTTTGCCTGTTTAGTTCTTCTTGCTATTTTTTCTGATACCGGAAGAAGATCTTCTTTGATGACAGTTGTAACTTTCTCAGTAGCTGCAGTGACGGGCTTAAATAGTTTTTTAGTTTCTTCTTCATACTCAACTTGTGCTTCTTGCTGCGCTTGCAGATTTTTTCTGAATGAGTCTCTGACAGGAAGAAATTTTTTAATTGCTTCTAATCGTTCTCGTGCTGTTCTTGCAGTATGAGATTCTGGATGTATCATTTTATTATAACATAATGATTTAATTAATATCAGCAGAAGAGGTGTAAATTAAATTAAACAGATAATGAACAACTGTGCGTGGCTGCGTCAAGGAACCACTAACAAATGTAATAAAAAATGCCGTGGAGAATATTGCAAGAAACATAAAGAAAAACTTTCATGCTGGTCCACGAAGTTGTGTTGAAAACAACGGCGTTAGAGGATTGTATCAGATTTGCAAAAATTGCGGTGGAGATCGATATCGAAGTTTGATGATATATTATAAACACAGAAAGAACATAAATCCAAAAATAGAAAAACCACCATCAGAACTTGAATATTACTTGAAACATAGAACAAATAAAGATGAAACAGATGAAGATGAAACAGATGAGGAAAAACGACAGCGAGACGCGTTGAAAAATATTCATCAAACTTGGTATGGTGGTAAATTAATAGCAGGAGAGAGGGTACCTACCAACGTTGGTCGTCAAAAAAATAAACAAAAATAAATAAACACGTAGAGTACTTTATTTTTTCAGCTACTATTTCGAACTGAGGTTTTATTAGTACAATCGGTCATTACAGAAATAAAACATCTCAAGGAAAAGTTCATTTGTAAAAATTTGAACCTTTCTACGAGATGATTTTATTTGTTTGTTTTATTTGTTTTGTCGGAATTTTATGGTCTGTTCACCCTCTTTGCTGCTTTCAAAGTATGGTGCACTTTTATCAACCTACCATCCTTATTATACTTCAAAGTATGGTGTACTTTTATCAAACTACCATCCTTATAATACTTCAAAGTATGGTGTACTTTTATCAAACTACCATCCTTATTATACTTCAAAGTATGGTGTACTTTTATCAAACTACCATCCTTATTATACTTCAAAGTATGGTGCACTTTTATCAAACTACCATCCTTATAATACTTCAAAGTATGGTGTACTTTTATCAAACTACCATCCTTATTATACTTCAAAGTATGGTGCACTTTTATCAAACTACCATCCTTATAATACTTCAAAGTATGGTGTACTTTTATCAAACTACCATCCTTATAATACTTCAAAGTATGGTGCACTTTTATCAATGGGTATTCGTGACTTTTAATAAAGGCTACTCATCATCTATAAATCATTGATGATGATGTCAATATGATAGGCAATATCTACCATGTTGGTAATATTAAAAATCTTTGATAATGATGTTAATATGATAGGCAATATCTACCATGTTGGTAACATTAAAAATCTTTGATGATGATATCATTATGATTGGCAATATCTACCATGTTGGTAATATTGCAAATCTGTGCCTAGATAAAGTGCTTCAGTGATCTGAGGCTCGTATCAAAAAGAAAATATAAGGAACAGTCAATGAATACATGTAAATATGAAAGAAAGATGGCGATTATTTTGGATATACAGTATTTTGTGTTTGTATGCGTCTTAATAAAGTTCCTCAATTTGAGAGCATACTTCAACTAATGTATTGCCTCTGATATTTACACCAAACTGGTGAGATTTTTCTTGCACTACTTACTTACCTTATCTAATAAAATGTTCATGTGACATTTTAACCTTTAGCAGATGCAATCATTTCTTTAATTCTTAACGATGCAATATTGAGAGTTTGCGTGACACTCGGGTTGATAGATTTTCCGAATACAGGATCAGGCTTGATATGTTCAGTAAAGCTCACAGTTACCTTTCTCATAGGATATGTATTTTTCAATTGTAAACTATTTGTTTAGAGACATCTGTATCCTAATATACATCTATTCTAAAATGTCGCAAATATAAACACATTTACTGTAATGCAAGTATCATTTCGGTATAAACCGCATAAATCGGTCAGGGATGCTTCATCAATTAATTGATTTAATAGATAAATTACAGAGACAGCATGTACAGAAATAGTAGTGGCTCTTTAGTGGTGATTTGGATTTGGCATAAAAGAGGTTATTGTCTTAGAACCAGTAGTAGTGTAGCAAGACCGACAAAAGCATAAACAAGAGAAATAAATGGAAGGAAAAACAGAGTTAGTGAAATGAATCTAATAAACGAGATTACTGTTATACAAATATCAAAATTTGCTGACATAATATTACCTTATTTTCATTTGTATTACCTTCATTCACTTGAGCTAACTGTATAAGCAATGTATGCCTATCCCAAAGGATGTAATTTGAACGCTCTCGATATTACTAACATTAGTTTATTGCAATAACAAAGGTCTGTCGTGCAATATCAGTTATTCACAATATTGCTTGCTGAAATATGATGCAAAAAGTGTCTAAAGTTATTGGACTGATAGCGTGTTATTATGGAAATTCACATGGAGAAGATGGCATTGTAGAAATGACATCGGCTTATTAGGAAGAGTTATATTTTAAAATTTGTATATAAACTTTGCAAGTACAAGTCTACTAACCTCGGTTATTAGATAATCCCGTGTTTGTTTTATTAACTCAAACACAATTACACAGTCATAGTTCACATGTTGAACACTGTGTGAATTCCTATGAAGTCAATGTACACAGTGCCACTGAAATAACATTATGCATTCATTGATATTTGCTCTTAAATAGCGACACAAATCTATAATATAATTTCGTTCAAACCTGCCATTAATCCAAAATAGTATTTACGTTCTAAAAGGACCTGAACCCTTTAGCAGAATTAAAAAGCATTATATATATATATATATATATATATATATATATATATATATATATATATATATATATATATATTAATCATATAAAGTTCATGTAGACACTTTAAAGTCACATCATCAAAATTCTGACCGTTGAATATTGAATAGTTGTATGCACCCCAATAAATGAGTACATGATAAAACCTTAAAATATAAGTCAAATTTTAGATAAACCATACTCAGTAGAGAACGAAACCTATTCAGCTATGACTTCACCAATGGACCCATCCTAGGGTAAAATGTATTTTATCAGGACCATTCTAAAATTTAGGCTGCCTTGATACAGAGAAAATAATTTAATAACAAAAGACTGGCAGACACTGCCAAGTTTTATTTCAAGCATTTTGGATTTACACCTTTATAACCAAAATTGAGTGTAGGTAATTTGAATAAATATTTATCTTGTGAAGCTGATATCCAAATTAGATCCGCTTCATGCCTGCAATTTATATAGGATTCATATATTAAAGAAGCTAACATATCCTTAGATTTTTATGTCAGCTCAGGCTAGACTGTGTTACGCCTCTATGGTATTAATCTAAGTGACATAAATCAGCGAAACCAGCAAGTTAATAATATTCAAGAAATAAAGTATTTACCTAAAACAGAAAGTGAACTTTTAAAAGGAACTTCAAACATTGCGAATAAAATCCAACTAATCCTAAAAGTTCTGTCACAGTAAAAAAGCATGATGTTCTGAATAAATTCCAGTGGTGTTACGAATTAATTCCACTCTCGCATGTGCAATTATATCAATAGTCTTGAATGTACCTATGCGGTTTCTCTTTGCACGTTGGGTATCTGGTTTTAAAATGGATATGACAATAATTTACAACAATCTAATGACTCACTTAAATTTGGTTTATACCCTCAAGTGAATACCGAGGTTGTATATACGGGTATTCTAAAGACAGATTTGCGACAAAAAGTAAACAGAGTGAACAAACACTCTGTAGTAAACACTGGGTTATGATGACGATAGTAATACTGTTGCGTCCTCCGTTGATATTCAATATTCAAATATTCAAATATTCTGAATAAGAATGACTGTCGCAGAGCAAAAAGTGTGTACTCAAAGTAGGAGGAGCGATTCAAAAATGTGGGAAGCAATACATATGGACCATGAAAAAAAAAACAAGTATTAAGTTTGATGCTCCAAGTTGTGAACAATGGCGCGGTTTAATGTTGAAATAAATCTGCGTTCTTTCAAAGAAAGATTTAGGTTTTAGTAAAATCCTCAGACTTTTCAAGATTAAATAATATTTATAGATTCACAATTACGATTATTATCTATTACGATAGACATTTGTATTTTAATCAGACTTTAGGACATTGCGTTTGATTTTGGAAAGTCATAAACTAGTTGACAATTTTAAATGTTTCAGAAATGAACTGACCTACATCCTGGCTCTAATATAGTGTCTTGGCTTTTTATATCAATGTTGTTTACTTGAACAATTACTCATTTCTATTTTAGTATCCAACATGGGGTCATTTTTACTGTTATGTTATGTTCAGCTGTAATTTGGATTTTTTTAATTATTTAAATTATTCACTGGAATTGCAATTTGTTCAATAATATTCTTGGGCTAAAGCATTAATTTGGAATCATAGTGAATTCAGGCAAGAACATTTTGGATTATTTTAGTGTTATACATCAAACACTGTTAACTCATCTCCATGATCCAGGCCTCTGGCACATTGGCCAATTGGAGACTACAGGAGCATTATCACAGTGCTGGAGCCTTTTTGGAACACCTCTGGAATTTAATGATACCTAATTCATTAGGTTTTGTGATCGTTCTTTAACATTTTCATTTTCTATTCTAGGGAAATAAATCATATATTGAATTTTACCATTTTACGTTTTGTTTTTCATTCCTTATGGTTACACTGTTTAAGACCATAGACTCGTAACTATATAAATTACATCGTCACTATCTACACATATGATTATGAAATATTTGTTGATATATTTATAACCTATGATATAGACATGTTGTTTAAATATAATCCTGAATTTACGTTTTGTTGACAATGTACTAACATGGTCTTGGTATAGTTATCATAAACACCGAAAACAAAAATCGTACTACCTTTGTCTAGTATACCTATCATGAATACCACCAGCAACACCTGTACTGTCTTTGTCTTGTACACATACCATAAATACCACAAGCTCGAATCGTACTGTCGGTGTATTGTAGGAAAATTTCAAGCATCATGAATTTAAATTTGAATTTGCACCGGTCCACTATGATCACAATATTCATCATCGTTTTTCCTCTGAATCCTTTTTGGTGATAAAAATGTAAACATTCCTTGATCAGATTATGGCTAACCACCGAATGATTGTGAGGATAGGAGCAAATGCAAGTCAGACACAGAATGACATATGTCGATGTTTTTGAGCCCAACAAAGTTGTTTAACAATGATCAAAGAAGGAAGTATACAACTCAAATACAGTCCTTAACTGCTGGTCCTGGTTTCTTCATATGAGAGGTCGAATAATGCAGGTGATGTTATTTAAACAAAGGTTGCCTACTTTGCCTTACGTTCTGATGACATCGCCAGGCAGATAGATATACTTCCTGAGCACAATAGTTGTGAAGAATTAAAAAAACAGCTTTATTAAAGGTTGTGTGCTTTTCCGCTGGCAAGGAAATATACATCAATTTGCTTTTGAAACCATATTTGCATTTTTGCTTTTGCGGTTATATCTAAACCAATATAATACAATACAATTCGTGCTCAGATTAACACGACAGTCGTTAAGCAAAATCAAATTCGATAAAATTTGATTAGCCCCATATGATTTATACAACTCGAAATAGTGTCTAAAATATTTCTTGTTGTTAAGGCTGATTTAAGTAAAGCATAAGAACTAACAGAATATCCGTTTTAACGACTTAGCATACGCCTTATCCAAATACGAGATCGGCTTCTACATTGTCTAAATAATAACAGCAAATCACATTTAAAACTAGTAGTACAAGCTGTCCAGGGTGTGTAAATTTTATAATTACTTACAAAGTTAATCTAATGACTTTGTTGGAAATATGCCAGCATGTACTACCGCTGTAATGAAGAATGTCCATTAGCTTAATGGATATACATAGAGAAAAAGGATTCTTTAGTTTTTGCATTCTGTGATTTCATGTAGCTATAACTAATGGTTTTATTTGATATAACAAGTTTGCGCTTTTTGAACGTTCAGGCCCTGTTGTGTGTATGTTGGATACACCTTCCTGAACCAAAACCAACTTAGTCCTGCCGAATGACACAGTGTTCTCGATATACACGTATAAGGGTGCATACAATATTTTGCAAGTTAAAGCGCTATAATGTTGGTTTACATCAACAACGAGGGTAATGCGACAGTATAGTTCGTTCCAAATATAATAAAAAATCCTGGAAGAAGAAGAAAACAAAAAACAACAAATTCAACTTTCTCAAAACACAGCATATTTACGGATGTTGGATTGATACAAATGTAAATAATCCTCACAGTCTACCCGTATCTGTGTCCTAGAGAGAGAGATTGAAAGAGAGTGAACATTAACATTTTTCATCAAGATTCAGGACGGATTAAATAGTTGATACAATTTGCGAGCTGACAAACATTTAGTCCTATTTTTCTATACATTTTTCTAAATAAGTTTTATTGGGAACATCAATTCACTAAATATGGCAAGATCCTCAGTGAGAACCTACTAATCAGTTTTAAGACATTGAGCTTAGCTGAATATATATGTGAATTCACGTCATTACATTAATATCCAACATATCTATAATTAATAGCATACGTACTTTAATAGCAATATTGCTGTATAGGCACAATATTCTAACATAATCTTGTATGTTATGTATCAGACATAACTTCAGATAATCCACTGACACTGGGTAAATCTTCTCGATCACTTCTGTAATAAGAAATAATGAATCAACCGTCTGAATTATCATTCGTAGAAACACTTTCAACAGGTGATAAAAATGAATAAAAGTAGAACTACTGTTCCCATTTTCAAAAAGGAATGAGACGTTTGTTCAAAGAAGCATCTTCCTGGTCAAAGCTTCTATGCTAATACGAAAAGATATCGACGTTCATCAAGGCTTCAGATTACTGTCTGGGTCGCACAAGAATGACAAGAAGACTTATTGACCTCGAGCCTAATATCACACATTCCCCTAACTTATGCTGACCTCAGATTTAAAGAACTTGACACAAAGAAACACATTCGTGAAAAGTGGATTGTATGACCACATATCATACGAGATACATTCTCATAGATCACTGCTTCCATTACCTCCTTCCACGGTTACTGGAATAATCATTTACTAGGAAACAATGCCAGCTGAAACACCAGTCTACGACAAAAGCAAAGTAGGTGCAGAAGATGTAAGCATTTCAGAAAAGAATATGACACTGTTCTGCCGCTTGTATTCTCCATGCAGAACCGGTATGGTGATTTTTGGAAATTTATTTTACCCATATATATATATATATATATATATATATATATATATATATATATATATATATATATATATATATATATATATATATATATTCCTTCTCACCTTCTCTCTCAGAGTTCGCAAAGCTCATATTCTCAGGCAAGATCTGAACTACTGAAATAACTCAAGCAGCCTGGGTATTGTGTTGGGTACACATTCCAGACAGTTTTTAAGTCTAACTGTAAAAAATAGATGAAGTTATAACAGAAAAGTGTCGAGCCAGACTAATCGACCAGGTACTTAGACTTAATGATCGAAGTACGCGAAGGTAGTGTTTAATTTACTGGGCTCTAATGATATAGAGTTCATCTACGCTCGTGGCAAGCTAA
Organism: Sinohyriopsis cumingii; assembly: GCA_028554795.2. Taxonomy (NCBI): domain Eukaryota; kingdom Metazoa; phylum Mollusca; class Bivalvia; order Unionida; family Unionidae; genus Sinohyriopsis; species Sinohyriopsis cumingii. Next base: position 32,105,941 of record CM068833.1, read on the forward strand.
ACATATTAAATATGCGGCATATATCAGCTCTAACAGTCCCATAACAAACTTCAGTCTCGAGGAAGCTGACAATATTTTTGGCTAACTTCTTTTAGCGCTGCTGAGCTGTAGACAAATTGAGTATATACCGTGGACTCAGATGTTGTAATCATCATGACTGGTACATTTCATAATTTGTCAAAGACAGGACCTTTGCCAAACATCAGGTTGGACTTTGGTCTGTGCAATACAAATTTGGCAGCATCAATTCCGCATATGCCGGTCTCGGGAAACCATGAACCTGACCACTATAACTGTTCCATGCGTTATACGATTGCGATGTCACTTCCACCTTCAATGTGACGAGACAGAGGCCATTCTGTCATGTTTATTAGGAGACAAGAAAGTGGTTTCGTCTTCGCGGAAATATATCTGTGCCAAAGTGTCCAATCATGCGTGCCGGTTTCGTTGACAGTTTTGGAGGTCTTTAGAGCATACAGAGAATTGAGCAAGTGTTCATGCAAAAGATACTATTCCAAGCGCAAATGAGGCAAATAAACCAGAGCTCTTCATCCATTTCCACTGGCAAAATTTAATTCATTTAACGGCTACCTAAACACCTTAAGCAGATGTGTGAAAAACAGCAAATAATATAATGTGAATATTCTATATCCGTGAGGTAAAAATAATGAAGATAATAAGATAATTATGAATATGGAAATTTATTGCAAAATAAGTGTTGCTAGAATTAATGTTATAGTAGATGGTATTATTAGTGGAACGGTAGTAATGTAATGTACAACATAGAAACATCATATAGCTAGAAACTTCTATCCTGGAAACAATTTGACTCTCTAAATAACTGCCAGTGCTAGAGATATTCGGTCTTCGAGTGTCTCATGGGAATCGATAAGTATGTGGGTGCGCAGGTGGCTGCGCCCTGAATGTTTTATAGCAGTGCGCGAAGAGATGGCAGCAACGTAGCTCGTGGGGTTACTGGCACTGGATTTCCTGGCCATCCTCTTTTGTTCTACTGCGGCTGTCTTGTTGGCCTCACAAGCTGCAGCTCCTTTTATGAAGGAGAAGCGTCGCACACCCCTGACCTGGGCAGTCATGTCCCACGTGTCATAGCTAATTCCAAAATTTTTTTCATGACTTCGTCAGCGTGTCCGATTTAAACTTTTCAATGTGAAGAGGCTTCATGTTAAATCTAAGGTCACGACAAACATCGTTAGCGCCTTACTATTTGCTGATGACTGCGCCATCAACGCTGGCTCTGAAGCTGATCTGCAACACAACGTCGACAAGTTCTCAAACGATTGGATTCGGTCTTAAAATCAACACAAATAAAACTGAAGAAATGTATCAACCAGCGCAACCAAAAAATCCCATATCCTGAGCCAAACATCACAGTCAACGGCACCAAACTGAGAGCAATTAACAGGTATACCTATCTTCGCAGCACTGTGTCACAGAACCTCGGAATCGATGACGAAGTTAATGCCAGAATTCCTCGAGATACGTGATATTTAACAATCAACATTGACCATCTTGGTTTGTTTGGTTTTCTGTAATAATTCGGAAAACGTCAGGACAGCTCGAAGGCTGAATGAATAAGTAGACCACAAGGTCATTGATCAAATTGATTGGTTTTATTCGCCCGGTGATGGAAAAATTACTAAAAGACCATAGTATGTTTAAGTATAGTCGAATTAAAAGCAATAATAAAAATATACTTAAGAAACAGAATCAAGTTAAACTTCACTTCACTTTTGATTTCAAGTTAAAGCTCTGGAAAATGTATCTTTGATTCCTTGGATTTCATGCACTTTATATCAGACATAAAATCGTCATAGCTTGTTGGACGCTTATGTGTCGTATACAAATACTGTTTATAAGTAACAATATCGATTTCGGAAGAGTGAATTTAATACAAAATACAATCGTTTCAGGAATGAACATTGAAGATATAAATGTCTTGAACATATTAAGCTCTAAAATTTGGCGTTCTCGGTGCGTGCTTATTGCATGTACAACTGTACCAGGTATGTTGACCTGGCTGCGATAATGTCCATCAAGAAACCCCAACAAATTAATGCTAATAAAATGGGATTCGTTTATTGATGAGTCAACAAAGAATGAGGATTATTAAACTGCAGTCATGGTCATCCTTATAGACACTGGGAGAATATAGAAATTTTAGCAACATGACCAAACATGAACATGTCTCCCTCCCCCTCCATGACAGAACTCTTTTAGGAATTTATGGATCTAATTGTAATAATGGTAGAGTCCTGCTTAACCCTCGAATCACCTTCGCTTATTATTTCTTTCCTCTTAAAGAGAGACTCAGAAATTTCAATGTGCCATGATTGTGGCTCTGAACTCGCTGCTTATGAAAATGCTCATCAAGAAGTTATCAGAATGGAGTATGTGATTCGCAAAGTATATTAGGTATCAAAGTAGGAAGGGAGTATAAGAGAGAGATGGATACGAGTGTTGTTTTACGGTAAAAATTGAAAACAGAACTTGCTTACACAGCGATTGTGATTTAAACATATTTGTATTGCAAGCAATGCGATTCGAGATCGGCTAGAACGTGCGATGAATTTATTATATATTTTGCATACATATATTACATTCTGGTTAGGATGAATGGCATATGTATACATTTAATTTCATAAATGCATAGTCAGGAATGCAATGTAGGATTTTTTACTAGATTAGAAACTGAAACGTTTTCTCGTGAAAATTTGTGAAACTGAATTAAATAATGATATGCCTAAATTAAACATGGTCATGTATACAACGTGAATAAAAAAGAGAAGATAATGGAAAACAAATCGCAATAGCTGCAATAGCTATTTGCCATGTTCTCTTAGTGTATGCCTATTGTTGAGAGGGATAAAATATATTGGCTGCATTTATTATCTACTACTTAAGCTTTTAAACCTTGTCCGCTTTTATCAAAGCTTTAGGCGTTCCTTATTTGAATACGAAATTGAATTGTTTCGATTTAATCCTATGATACTGCAGGTTAATAAGCTAATACGTGCTGACCTTTCGGCTCTTATGGTTTCTTTAAGATTAATCAATTCGCCACCACATGTAATTCGAGACTTTGCAATTGAATATGATGGTAACTGAGAATGGAGCAATTGTGATTAAGATCTTGTACACAACTCGTTGACAATTGTTATATCAGACGGATATGTGAGACCTGACTGAATGCCCTGCAGGTTCTAGACAATAGCACATACGTTTCATAGTTCCTACCCTACTGGGGAGGGTAATCAGCATGTGTATTATCTATGCCTGTATTCATGATGCCTCGTGAAGTTATGTGTACTACACCTTCATCAAAACAGTTGGTTATTATGATCACTAGTGTTTTCCTCATTAACTTTGGCTCGGTTATGTTTAATGACATTCATCAAGTTCTAGTCATGCTGGAATTAACACAGTTATTTTCTGATTTGTTTGTAAAGCAAACATGCTCATGGCACGTTCAAGGGTCAATCACCATATTGACATCAAATTCCTAACAACGCAGGAAATAAAATCATAAGAAACAGAAAAACGTATAAGGCTGAAGCAACTTTTGTAATCATGTCTTGTGAATGTCTTGTCGATATTTGTTTCTTTCACAGTAGGGCATTTCTTATATCCGCGCAGAATCTTGAGTGGATTTGTATTGTTTCTGATTTGATGCTTTACAATTGTTAATCTCAAATTCACATTATTTTAATAAGATTATATTCGCTTGTTCCACAGCCTTTGCCAATAATTTCTATTATGAAAGGAAAAAAAAATATTTCTTGAATTACGTGTGAATAATGAAAAACCGTATGCATGCAACTTCTCACCAGTGTTTAACACTCATAAAATTTGACGGTGCACAAAATAGATGTTGAAAGAAGTACTATATCCAAGATGAAATGTGTCTCAAACATGCCCCACTAACATCCCACGAAGTGTAAATAATTTATTTCTAGAAAGAGTAAGTCATATTTATGTTTCTTTTCTTGTTAATTCTCCCTGACTATTGTCTTATTATGAGTGTATAAGAAGATAAAGAAAGATAACTTTATTAAGATCTAAAATTGATTCAAACAAGAAAAATAATCGACAGTATATGTAATCCCACACACGCAAAACTAACGCTCTCAGTTCAATCAGTAATAAACAGTAAGCCAGAGCAATCTCAGTGTAAACATTTCAATTAAGAGATAGAGAGAAAATCTAGGAGAGTGATCTTATTTAGGACACAAGAAGAATATATATATATATATATATATATATATATATATATATATATATATATATATATATATATATATATATACTATGTTTATCACGATGACAGAAGCAGTACGACGGCATGTCATTTTTCTAATATCATGATAATCTGGTCAATTTGAATAAAAAATGAATTTCATCACTGACCTTTCTTTCTAAACCAGTAAAAGGAATAACAGTTACTAAGTTGGTAGATAACATAACTCGCCTGTGAAATACTCGACCAAGTCAGCCCGGGTCCGCTCCCGCGGTGTGCCTTTGAGAATAACGCATACCGGTCGGAAACTCTTCATATTGCCTTCTTAGCGGCAACAATGACCGACATGAGAATGTAAATGACTACGTTAAACAAATAATGTTCAAACTTTATCGTATATAATCTTTCTATGGAAAGCATAAAACGTAATTCACTATTACTTTGCTGTAATAGTAAAATAGAATGAAGTGATCAGTTATATAATTTAATGTCGTAGCTTCAAATATACTAAATCTAATAACACTTTGGGTAATTGTAACTCCAATATTGCTCTTGTCGTCGCAATCGTCATCGCAACCAGTTAAACAACATTCATAATCTTCAGCAAAAGGTATACCTCAACTGCTCTGTTATGGTCGATATTATCATGCTTGGACGAGTCTATATGGGCAAATAGAAGGGGATGCATGGCAGGTAAATTCAAACATTATCAACTAGTTGTGTATTTGTTTGAATATATTTTCAAATTCCATTAGTTTCTCGCAGCTGCAGAGCAGGACGACCTGAATCCAATAAAATCAAGAAGATACTGCAATAGATTAATAGAAACAGTGAATATTCAGGAGATATTTGATATTAAGAGCATACGAAGTAGGAGAGATATCACAAATTAATTGAAATAATAGAAACAGCTACAGAGACAGCAATGTCAGTATTAGTTTAGATGTTCAAAAGTGATTGATTGTCATAGCAACAGCTAGCTACGATGTCGTAGCCTCAACTTGATTTGTTGTGATTGAGGCTACGAACTGATCTCATGTAATGGAGCACACAAAATATCATCACTAAAGTCAGAAAAGCAAATAGTGTAGAACTCTACTATATAACTATAATCATGTTGTGAAAGAAGCTTGGCTTATTTTGAATTTAGTAAGCCCTTACACGATAAAATAAATTGGCATGGTTACACTAACCTCACCGTCTTCGCCATGACAGATAATGCGAGACTCTCGCCTTAATCCCTTTTCAATATAAGGTTTGCCAGACCATATTTGGATATTCTGTGCTATATTATTATCAATCAAAAGGCGAATAATGACTTTTTGGTGGAATTTTAACTCAAACCGGGCCATAGTTTTACTGCGATTTGTTTACGTTTCCAAATAAAGCTTCAATGTCCTTATATAGCACATAAACAAACGAGGCTGAGAACGAAGTAATCATTATATGAACAAATATGACGGACGATTTAAACGGTAATATCGGATTAAAAAGGTAAACGATATTTTACAACTATTTCTACACTGATTTGCAATACTTCTGGTATTAAATAACAGGACTATTCAATTTATTTGATTATATGCAAGGAATGTGTTCAAATTGTTGATATTAGGCTTAAAGAGCGACGGGTGTGAATCACACCCGGCTTGCTCCATTGACACATATATGCGCATGTTAGTACCCGTCCATGAGGTAGTAGTATGGGCACTAAATTAGTACTAAGCAATAGCGACAATAGTAGGCGAGGAGCAGAAAAATGAGCTCTAGCCCTGTTTACAGTAGCCAGACCAACAAAAAGCGAAAACAATGATAGATGTCTACATAGACACAGATGAAATGACACGCTTTCTTGAATTTAAATAAATAAACCAGCATTCGCTTAAGCAATTATCAAACGCTTGCTGTCATGATTTTACCTTTTTCAGTTTTTACTTGTATTTACTACATTTACATTCCTGGTAGAACCCATTGTACTAGAAATACCGCTAACAAATGACGTAATGTGTGTTCTCTTGGAAACAAAAACAAAATAGTAGTACCTGATTGCAAGGACGAATATGCATGTTTGATAAGAACACAAACAAAGAATCGTTCGTAATACCTGTATTCACCAATGTGCAGATTTCTACCTAGTCAAAGTATGCAGCGCTTCTTCTATGAAACGTAAGATATATAAGCCATTACATTGTCTCTCCCATTGCTGACATTATTTCATGATGCCTACTCATTACCCCATCTCGTGAATTTTGCTTGAAATATTGGATCTTTTAGCCATCACATTTGTCGACATGTTGTTGTTATATAATGGGGAAATCAATATATAATTTTTTCAAGCTCATACCAATTATCAACAACTTGTGTGCTGATGAGGAAAGATATGTTAAGCGCTTTACATGAAAACGTGTTTCTGTTGGTGTCAATCGATTTATTCATTTGAATCGCATTGTCCCTGCCAATCGTCACTGTGAAAAGAATGGAAATTGATAGCTGAGTCATTTATCAAGCTTAAATAGATCCACTAATGCACCTGTCTTTCTGACAGTGTTCTCATTTCAATGATTATTAAAGGTTGATGTTATTCCGGAATAATTTCGTTTCAGTAAAAAAAGTGTTCATCTTTATTACACTTTTTTTCAGAGGGGGGACTGGATTCATATTTCCAATTTTGATTGCGTCTTCCTCATCGCACCGCAATCCAACATATAACCTGTGTATTTGCGTGTTTGTCTGTGATGATTCTGTAGTGAAAGCAAAGTTGCACTGTCACTGACAACAGGGGAACGGCGAACACTACTATGCGCCATAAGACGGTACGGATTTCTTGTATCACTGCCTGATATAGTTGTTGAATTAAGAGCCTGAATGCGATATGATCTTCAAAATTTGAACGTCTCATAATCCAACTGGCAGTTAATGCTTAGAATGTATGTCCAAAATTAAACTATGAACTAACAAATTACAAATATGTAACAATAATGATCAAAATGGAAGTAATCAAAAGTACATATAAAAAGCCTTTGTCACGAATGTGTGCACCGTAAATAAGCTTTTTAGTATGTTTTCTGCACCCATCGGCATGGTGATATTCAAAATGTATTTCTTTTATTTTTCCTTTTGGTTTCGGATAATAGGGAGATTTACTACATTAAACCCAACTCATACAATATTTTAATTCCCATTTAGAGGGAACACACATTTTTATGTATTCATTACTTCCTTATTTTTATATGAAAATCTACTTTTTAGATAAATGCAACTGCAAACCACGTGGCTTCGATATGTCCTAATGTGCACCAGTTTTACATGGGTGAACCATGGTCAATATGGTTGATATGTCCTTATGTTTCATAATTTGCATGTGCAAATTTAAGTTCATCACAGTTCCGCAGTATATTACATTTTTAAAACATATAATTGCTCCTCTCACTTTGCCAATTATCTACATTAAGAAACATGAGTCCATTGACTCGATATAACATTATATCTGACAGTTGACACGTGCTAGCTTTGGTCCATAGCGTCAATATGTCCAATTGTTTGACAATTTGACATATGCAAACTATGGTTGATACTATCGATAAATGAACATATTCAATGACTGTATGATAAGTGACAATTTATGGCAATGTGTTTGCTGAATTTTTGTTTCAGCAGCTTACGTCACATCAACACTTTCGTAGTTGAATAGTAATGACGCAAGTCTAGTAAAGGCCGTATTTTAGGATAGGTGTACTTATCGCTGTATCCGATACGGGTTGATAAGATGTTGTAAATTAAAGCCTGATATGGAGTCGAACGACTTAACATTGAAGCCAATTAAGGAAATAATAAGGCTGTATTCATCTTATATATGTGTCTTTGTATGAAAATCACCACCGCTCCTTCTCATATTATCCTTAGTAATTCAGACATTTTAAACAATCTCGATCAGAAATATCCATTTATACATCTGCAAGAAAAATGTGTACTAAAACAATTATTACTGCCCTTATATTCCTACAATTACAAATACAATCTCTCTTGATGTTGGCATTTTAGATTCTGCACAGAAATGAGAAACACGACGCCTACAGAATGAATAATTTCAAGCTGGAATATTGAACAAAAGCAAAATCAATATTTCATTGAGGACTATTTTGTTGAACCGACGTTTAGTAAGTGGATTTAACCATATATTCTTGTTATAAACCATGTAATACATTCCGTTTGTGTACTGACTATAACACATGAAAATGTCAGCAAAATATATATCTTTCCAATACCAAGAATAGAAAATTGCATTGACAAAATTAGAAATGAAAAATATCTCATCAATTGTGATATCTTGAAAGGGATTCAGATAGATTTATCAATACCAAAATGATGCCGTTTTATACAAAAAATTAAATGTCCATACTCTAACGTCTAACGAACGTGATAATATATGGTCAATATAATTGAGATGCGTACATCGATGACGTGTCATCTACAATACAACCTTGAAATATCACCTGAAAACCACTCGTACATACTTTGATCGACGCAGTGCAAATTTCACAATTAATTTCGGTAAAAGGTCGTTTTTTCGTGCTTCTGTTACACTTGTAGGACATATTGTGGGACATAGTCAAGTTAAACCGATAAAAGTTCAGTCCAAGGCTATATCTGAACTTCCATTGCATGTGATAAAACGCGACTGACGCGATATTTGTATATAGTTGGATATTATCGAAAAGTTTGCTTCGTGCAGAACAGCTGAAGCTGTCGGTGAGTACGAACTGGTCTGACAAATGTTAGAGGACTTTTTTTAATTAAAGCAATACTTAAGAATGCATCAGTTATTTCAGCTCGAAATGTTTAGTCAATTATTTAATTTGTCTCTTGATGTGAGTGATGTAAGGCATGGTATATTATTGATTCAAGAAGACAAAAATGGCTTTATTGATCCAATGTGTTATTTCTCTAAAACACTAAACAAACACCAGAGAATTTATTCCACAATCGAGAAATAGTGTCTGGGCTTGCAACAATTTCAAACATCTATTAGTTCAGCGGCGTCTCCAATAATTATATTAAGTGATTTCGGTCTCTTTATTTTCATTACTGAAGCTAAAACAAAATTCAGTTATTTTTGGGATTGTGTCTGATGCTGCAGAAGTAGAACATTGAGGCAGGCGTGACCCGTTTCTTTATATAGAATCTGATTCATTCGTTGGGAACTAAGCAAAGTACAATGTATCTTCGAGCTCTTGGCAAATTCCCAATATTTATATTTGTTTTGTTATTTCGCAATTAACACTACTATTATGTTTGTAATACGGCTGCTGGTTATAAACATTTTTCCTTGCATCCTTGAAGAATGTCTATACAAGGAGCCCCTGCTCATTCATTCATACATACATCTTATAATGTGTATACGACATGGACTTTTGTATGAAAAAAGTTTTACCATTTTTTGCAGCTGAATTCTAAAGTCTACACCTTGCCAGATGGCCTAGTCATTTCACTTAAAGTAAACTGACCTCGAACCTCGCAGTCTGTTGAAACGACACAATGGCCACAGGAGGGGCAAAAGCAATGGACTGCAAACTGGTCAAGGTTGGGACTGTAAAACTGCAAGACGGTATGATATAGATAAGCCATAGTTTAATTTGAATTTGAAGCAAATAGTTTCCCAAAGATACATAATTAGATACAGAGTAGAAATACTGGCCTCATTATTTGCCTATTTGAAACGTGATGCTATATCTTTATATGTTAAGTTGCACCAATCATCAACCTGTGTAACAGAAAATTAAGCCAAATAAGTAAATACAAATATATGTCAACAAACTACATACACATCTGGAAAAAGAAATATTTGGTTAAAGAAGCCTCTCTCTCACACAGTCTTGGGAAGCAATAATATTTTTAATTTTCAGCTCGAAATATGCACTTACATACAACTCTAAACCTATATTTTAAATCATAAGTATTGACTGATATCGTATTACGCTAAATCAATACTTGATTGCTAATTCTGATTATTTCGTAAGAGCGCTGGCAGAACTTCCGGTTGTGTAATTTTAGAAAAAAGGGAATATAAATTAAACAAACTTGGCATGATTATAGTCTGTTTCAGGCACATGAAGCCCAGTGGGACACACACAGAATTTAACTGTCGTGCAATGGTTAAGCACGCAAGGACGTATAACCGATTTGTCGTATGTGAATACATAAAATGTTTGACTTCCACGAAAGTCTCCGCAGATACCAATAGAAGAATAAGAACCATTTTCTTGCTCCTCATTACTTTAAGATCTTTCCGTTCCTGGATAGGTCGGGATCTCTGTCCGTGTTGGGGAAGACTACAGGACCCATGGAGCAGGAACTTTACCGCAAGATTACATAAAGGTCAAGGATTTCTGAGGCTGGCTATGATGACGACCGTGTTATTGAGAAATTCATTCTTGACCTAACTATTGGAAATACGCCTGAGAGAAAATCGAGCACCCCAGTTTTCAAAGTGCAACGCCTACTGAAAGTGTATTCTGATGACAGAGGTAATCGAATCGCTCATGCCTGGGAGGGAAGAACAATTATCTCGACTGAATAAATCTGATGTTGGAGTAGCCATCAGATCTTCGTCTTTGGCTCAAGCTTTTGACCGGCCACAGAGCACTATGCACCAATCATCAACCGCAAACCAGGCTTCATCCATTGTTCGTCGGAAGTTTGACTATCGGACTTAAGACCTGTTTTGACTCAATATGATTCTTTCTTCTTATGTTGAGGTTTAATCGCAATGAAGACTGCAAGCCTGTTTGTGCTTTTTCATTTGACGGGACATCCGCACTTCCCTATTTTCGTGTTTAATCACTGCCGGATGCAATGATCCATCATTCCGGGAAGAGATGACCCTTACCCTACCTTGTCGTCATGGATGTTCATGATTGGGATTTAAAGTAGGAAACATCCATACACTTTCATTATGGTATAAAACAGATCAACGATCCATTCGCCCAGGATGAAATCTGGTAGAGTAAGTCCCATCACTCATCCGATGAGTTTCAACATGACAGAAACTACATTTAGACATCTCTCCTTTCAATAGACAAATACTGGAATGGATATCTTTATCGAACCTGTGATATCAAGTGATGGAGGGAAAGGAAGTTCGGACGTTTGTTAATATGAAGAAGGAATTATACTGTCCACTTTTGCCCAGATTTATGTCCGAAGAGAAGAAGATTCTCTTCAGTCTGGAGAGGCTTTATAGGGCATCCTCCCGTACACAACATCTGCTGATCCATAAATATTGACCACTCCGTGTTTTTAAACCAAAGAAGTGGTTTGTCCATCATTATATGCTACGCACGTTGGCATATGTCTCCATCTATCGTTTTCATTCTCTGGATTTGCACTTACGGTTCCCGCCTTTTAGCATTTGATTTATTGATATTCCTTGAATTTGTTATCCCTCCGTAGTGTCACACACTTTTAACAGCGATTCCTGCTCATGCGCATCGGACGAAGTGAGTACACCCTGACGTGCATATGATAACTTCTCCAAAATTCTTCAGTCAGGTGCAGTCTCAACCATTTCAAAAACAGCATCTGTTCAAAGCTTTTTTCTCGCCCGTCACTAACTAGTACATTTCATGCATTCAGGTCAAGTGAACACGTCTTCGGATTCAGTCTCCTAGTGACATGAACATCAAAAATTAGGGATATGTTCGGCGCTAGGATCGTGCACCCTTTCCTTCCATGTCTCCATATTCCCAGCGTCCCGGTAGGTATTTTATTTTCGAGCTATCCTATTCCTCCACGACTCTGCCTCGGGAGAATTGCCATGGTGATCAGATAGTAGCAGCTCCGTTTAGTCCAATAGGATAGCAATCATCTAGTATTTCAACCGACTATCAGATGCAAAAGGTCTTAAAAGATTCTGTTCTGCAGTATCTGTAATTCTGTTTGTCAAGGCGACCAGACTTCGTCTTGTTACCAACATAAAGAGATGGGATAATGCAGATAAATTTGCTACCCCCCCCCCAGAGGGAACGAATCTCAATACAGATCTCTAATCATGACTCCGTTCTGCACACGGAGACACCAGATTGAAGATGGGTGCTCATAGCAATGTAGTTCAAATGAGAGTTTGTGATATACAAGATACGACGCTTCTAATGAACAACTTAGAATGTGCCAACCTCATAAGTTGTCATTGAGTTTTGATCCCATTATGCCATTATGCACCATGTCAGCATTTCCATACTATCGGCGTCATTGAGGCACACATTCTCCACTTTGTTTAGATGTTTGGAACCTCCTCGAATGGTCAATATCGATGAAGATAACTGTAGAAGTCATCATTGCACCGGGCGAAAGGAATATCTGGGCAAACAATCTATCCAGACTTGGCCATGTGATACAATTACTTGCAGAATCAATAACCAAGATGTGGATCGGTACCTTCATGGACATGTCCACTACAAGACTGAATAATAAGCTTGCCATTTATGTTTTCCAGTTCCATATTTAAACGCCTGAATGAAGGACGCTTTTAGATTAAAGAAAATCTGAACTCCAGAATGAAGGACGCTTTCAGACTAGACTAAAGAAAATAGTATGTTCACGTACGCATTCCAAGCTTTCATATTAAGTCAACAGATGGACCAGGAAGTCAGGATCTGCACCTACTGGTTCATCCTAGTTGTTCCCGCTCGCTCCACCCAGTGTCCGTAACGGTCGGTGATGAACGACCTAATTAACCTAATTAGCCAACGCTCAAGCGATCGACCTGTTATGACCAATTTTATTGCATGGTTGCGATTTACACCGTTCTGGTTCCGGTGAATCTACTTCAATAAATTTACGACGATTTACGATGCAAATAAGTGAGTCTTCCATTATTGGAGAAACATGTCACATTTCCTTCTGAATGAAGTTGCAATGCATGTTATCTTCCTTTAAAAGGCGACACCGTGTAATGTGTCTACTTTTAAGGCACATCGCAGTCCTTTCTAATAATAGGGATGCTTACCGTTCATTGGTAGCTATGATTCGGCAGCGTATTCTTAAGCAACCTAGATATCTGGCAAAGAATAAGATATCTTAGTACCTCCACTTCATAAGTCCTAGCCGCAGTAGTATCTGCCGCGGAGTTATTCAAAATATGCTCCTTTGCTAAAATAATGTTCTGTTTTTGTTTGTTTATTTGTTGTTTTGTATTTAATTCTCTAAAGGTAATTTTATCATTCTACCTCTCAGTTGTTCCACTTCAATTTCAGCGGCATCAATTTCCAGGTGTATTCTGTTCACTATGAAGAGATATTCAGTCACTCAAAGAAAAAGATATTACCTTCATAACGATTACATCCCATGACACCTTAGGTCTACTTGAATGTTGCATGATGTTATGAGAGCTTCATGTTGGCTGCCTCACACTGCATTCTCATTCATTCAGTCACAGATCGCACTGGACTGAATTTGACCCAATCTCCTTCCAGTGTACAGTAGTAAACACTCCAACCGTAATGGTAGGTACTATTGTTGTCCATAACAGTTTTCTAAGGTCATCATGAGCTCTCCAAACGGGAATATTCAGCGTTGCGGAGGAAGCAGTATATATATATATATATATATATATATATATATATATATATATATATATATATATATATATTACTGCTGTTAAAATGTATTCTTGCTGGAGGAATTGGAAGGACAGTCCTAACTATATACTTATTATATGCAGCTATTGCAAAGTTTCCCTCATTCCATATTGTCCTCTCGGTTCATGACTAGTTAAGAAAGGATTTATTAAGGTAATGAGTCTCGCTGACATTACGCTCTTTTGAATGATGCTCCTTTATACAAAGTGGAGGAGTGATTAATTAGCTCAGCGACGAGTTCCCAAAAACGAAAGCAATGCAATAATAAGGAAGTATTACATAATAAAAATTAGTTTTATACCAAAATCGCATTTCAAACTAACCGACTTGTGTCTTCTTCGATGGATGAGAGGACTGTTGATATCTACTAATAGAGCGACTGAAACTAGTTAAGGCACGCATTTATGTACTGCCTGTACTATGCTTATTTTATGTTTATTTTATGTATAGGTGTGTCTCTTTTTCTCTGTCATTATGCTGTTAGCCTATAAGGTCTTCACATGAATGAGAACTGAGTTGCAAGTTATCCACAATATAACTACAGCAAATATTATAATGATTATCCTAATAGTAGAATGCTAATTCTTCTTCTTCTTCTTCTTCTTATTATTATTATTATTATTATTTAATGCTATTGTTGTTGATGTTGTTGTTATTATTATTCCATTTATTATGATTACTACGTAATTAAAATGTAGCTATACTAATAACAATGAGACTTTACGAGAAAACATCCAGCACAATAATGATGATGAGGGTGACGACAATATTTATAATGACGACTTCTCGCCACTCTTGCTAGTGCTAAAGCTGTGACATTGTTGTTTAAGATAAAACACTGGCATTAGTCATACATTGACGTGTAGAAGTTACTTTAATTAGGTGAGTTTAACCATGTATTACATGTGCTATATTTTATTATCATTATCATGGCAATTTTACTGATATTTTTTAGCTCGCCTTCACATCGTGTACAGAAGCATTGCTGTTTTGTCTGCAGAAACAGTGATAATAGTAGACTATACAGAGAGTAACCTGCGTCTCTACAGCTGCCATACTGGGAAGTTACTGGCGACATCAGACGAAATGTCAAAGCCCAGAGATGTTTGTGTCTTGGATGACATAGGAACCAAAGTGGCGGTTACGTTAGAGACAGGTGAGATTGAGATTTTAACAATTGAGTCCAACGGTCTGCCTATATCCATAAGACGACTGTGGATTTTAAATGTTAAACGCAGCCTAGCTCGGTGTTATGGATTGGGGTTCTTGAAGTCAAGATCAATGCTTGTGGTGAGTGGGATGAAGTCTGCAAAGGACAAAAAAGAATACCTTTGTTGGGGTCTTGTTCCTCTTCAAGATAGTGAGGTCGGCACAATTCACAAGATCACAGTCAGCACGGTTCATAAGATATGTAAATATGGGTTTGCTGGTTATAGTTTTTTGGCTACAGATGATGAAACCTCATCGGTCTACATAACATGTAGTGTTGATCCAGGCTCCCCTTATAATGGTGTGTACGCGTTTGATGTTATGGACGGCAGAAAGAAGTTTGCGTACTGCCGAGAGGATCTGCAGAACCTTAATGGAATATCTGTGGACAGATTGGGATTTATATATGTTTGTAATAGGGGCCTTTCGTGCATCTATCAGCTAACAAACAGCTTGGAACTAGTGACAGTGCACAATGAAGGTATTCCTCAGCAGATCTTGGCAATGTGCATGGATAAACATCATAGAGAACTCTACGTCACAAGCTTCGGGAGCTCTGAGGTCTCGAGATTACATCCAGAGTGGGTGGATCAACAAGGTAATCGACATTATCTTGCTTTGTTTTTTTTTTTTACATACTTTCATATTAAACAATATGTATTGCCTTTAAATTTTTACTTCGCATATTAAATGCCTTTCCCAAGATATTTAGCGTCTATGATGATATTAGAACACAATAATATTGATAATTATGCTTGATCATTCTAAAAAATGCAAACATTAAAGAAAACAAACTGAAAATAACCAAAAAAGCAAGCAAATTTAAGTTCACAATGATTTGGTGTTTATCCTCGAGATAATAGAGTCAACGTGAAATTACTAAATTCCCAATTTCAAATATTATCAAAGATAATGATGCAATTATGTTTTTATGTTCAATTCATTGCCTATAAAAGTGACTCAAAGTTCTAAAGACACTTCTTTTTATGTATAATATTGTTTTGATTAGCCTATTCTGAGAGACAATGCCCTCTATTTACAAAAATTCCGGACTCGACTGCACAATAAAGATCAGTTTCAAAATGAAAAATAAACTAACTTGTCTTACTCTACATGCATAGAAATTACTTTTCTAAGACGGCGAACAATATCGCAATTGTCCGATAGAAAATGAAATTGCCTACCTAAATATTAGGCCGTCTTAGTAAGGAAAATCTTGTGCAGTGCTATGATGTTATCAGTCAGGTTATAAATTTGAAAATAATCAATGAAATTAGCAAGTTTTGTACATTTGTTTCTAACACTATGACGTTTATTCTGAGACCCCGCGCTGTTTTTATTCAATTAAACGTGTAGTTGGATATAGAGGCAAATGATCCATACTTTTTAAACTGTTTCATCTTGTTACATTTTTGTCTAAAATAATATCTTTCTGTGTGCATCGGAAATCGTGAAATAATAATTGACACTGTACACTTGTCACATTACATAAGGAAAATGTAAGCTTCTGATTTACCAAAATATAATGTAATATTTTTTCTGAAGCAGTTTAGCTTTATGATGCAGAACTTAGATTGTTTAATTTTCAAGAAAGAACAA
The DNA here is from genome assembly GCA_028554795.2 of Sinohyriopsis cumingii. Lineage (NCBI taxonomy): Eukaryota > Metazoa > Mollusca > Bivalvia > Unionida > Unionidae > Sinohyriopsis > Sinohyriopsis cumingii. The sequence continues at coordinate 32,122,636 of CM068833.1, forward strand.
GAATAATTGTTTTCAAGATAGATGACAGTATTTTTTTATTACCCCCCCCCCATTGGACAATTATCATAATATTGCATTGTGGTGGCAAAAAAATGTTTGAAAATGTGGGGAATAACTTTATGTAAATAAAACAAACCTAAACGAAATACTGCAAAAAAACCAAGCCTGATTTTTGTTAAGGTGATTTTTGTGAATTAATTGGGATTGAGCCCAGTAATCTCAAATCATGTTGAGGAAGACACTAAAGCAATTTGAAAACACACAACAAACACACACACACACAGACACACACACACACACACAGACACACACACACACACACACACACACACACACACTCATTAGCTTGAATAGTAGGCCATATTATTAATGAAAATCACGTATATTTGGAACATGCACAGGCTAACAGTGCTAGAGCCAACTATGTCAGTCAGGTTCGAAATTTGGAATTGATGCATGAAATTAGCATTTTTGCAGCTTTTATATGATTTTTTTCTGTTTTTTTTTTTGTATGTTTATTTTAATTAAACATGTAGCCGGGTATATAGCTTTATATAGAGCAATTATAATTTTTTAAACTTTATCAACCTAGATGCCAGTGTAATTTTTGTACTCTCCCCTAATCCCCCACTTAAACCAGAGAACCATCATATAATTTTGCAGTGGGGTGGCAAAAACAGTTATGAAGGAAAAGGAAAAAAGAAAATAATATCCACCCCACAAACTTGTATAGATTTCATTCACATATTGATTTGTTAAGTTTTAAAATGTAAGGACTAATTTTATGAAAATAAAAGAAACTTAATTAAATGAAATATTGCGAAGTTAAGTCTGACTCCTATCAAGTTGATTTTTATTACATGTAATTGGGGTTGAGAATAGTAGCCTCAAATCTTGTTGAACAAGACATTCAGGCTATTTCAAAACACCCCACCCCACCCCCATGGTCATTCAGAGATACTCCCAGTACTTGGCCGGTTGAACAAGAAAGAACAGTCTTATCTGGAGTTTCTCGAAATACTTTAGGACAGTACAGCCCCTGATGTCTTATGAAAATTGAACTGTTCCCAGACATATTTTACTGTAATCTTTAGTTTGTACAGATTTTATTAAATACCTCATTCAAATTTAATGTCTTGATATATTAGATGGGACACATTTTCCTTTGCTGTAGGAAGTCATAAACCTTCAGAAGACCTAGTGAGTGATGAAAGAAAACAACCTGTCATTGATGAGACAGCCACACAGATAGGACAGAGAAATGTAAGTACTTCATACATGCATTTCATATAGTTTACCACACTGTGTACTGGTAGCTCACTTCCAGTATGAGTCGTATCATCAGAAAGAATTTCTGAAGTGTGATATGCGTTGATGATATATTCAAGCATTTTGACTTTTAGATCAGGGTCTATTCTACAGTAGAACGAACAGTTAGGAGGAGATGTAATGTCCCTCAATATTTGAAAGTCAGGGAAACATCTAATAAATATCACAGGTTGTAAATGCAGACAGAAAGGTGGAGCTGGAAAAAATGATATTGCTTGTATTCAGGGCCGTAGAGAGCCATCACAGGCCCTGGGATGAGAAACATCTGGGCCTCTCATATTTCTTATTCAAACAAAATTTTTCTTTTATAAAATTGAAAAGTGTTGTTTGGCCCGGGTCCCTTTAAGGGCCCCGGGATATATTCCTAGTCCCCCCTCTTGTCTGCATTGCTTGTATTTTGTTTGGTCAATTTGTTGGCATGAATTTTATAGCATTCTGCTGGTCTGTTCATAAACCAGATAATATGGGATGCTACTCCTAAACTTCGTAGAGAATTGCCATGAAAGTTTGCTGACACATTTATATATCAGACCACTCTGATGACCTAGTGGTTAGAGTATCCGCCTCAGAAATGGAAGGTCGTGGGTTCAAACCATGGCCAAGTCATATCAAAGACTTACAAAAATGATACTAACCGCTGCCTCGGAGGCGTTCAGCATTAAGAGGTTAGTGTTAGGACTGGTCGGCCTGGTGTCAGGATAATGTGACTGGGTGGGGCATCATGCTACATGTCTGCGGCATGATTCCCCATTGCTAGACATCACTATAAACTGCCACATTGCCGACATCGTAGCGATAAGGCTGAAAAATTGTTACAGCTACATTAAAAATCCTAGTCACACATACACACACATACACACATGCCAAGATATAGTTGATCTTAGTGATAGGAATCGGTCAGAACTTCATAATCGATGTGACGTGTAGTTGGTCCAAAATAAAACTTGTATTCTTCTGTCATCCAGTATGGCCCAGATGAAGGTAATGTGAAATATTGTTCTTGCTACTCATCCTAACATAAAGTTGTATTGATGTAGGGTTTTCAAGAAAATAATTCTTATCATATGTAGTTAGTGCAACATGAAAACTAGGTCAATATGACATCCAATATGGCCACCATGGGTGACATTTGAAATCTGTTGCCATCGAAAGGTATGTCGACTTCAATGTTTAAGAAGATTTTTAATGTTTTGTATGTCCCATATAAATCGACATTCAATATGATATTTAGTGAAATATTTTGGTATTTTTTAAAAAATTATTTAAAGTTTAAAGCTGTTGAGTAGCATCAGTTAGCAAACAATGTAATGCTATGGTTTTATTTAATTTATATATTCTATATTGATTATATAAATTGAAATGTTCTATACTGTATCTTACTTGGTTTTGAAAAATGAATGAAGGATATTCATGTTGAGACTTGAAGTGTTCTGCCGCGGTGCTAATGTTTGTTAAAATCACTAATAATACGGTTGTTATTCAAAAATATCTTTTTTAAAGCTATAAATGGTTATCTTAAATTACTACATGATTATTAGTTCTCAAACATAATGACTTTAACAGCTGAATTTGTCTTTTGAATTTTAAGAGCAGTGCACGCCTGGACATATTGGAACAGACATACATTTGTTTTGCCAAAATTCTTAACAATGAGTATGTATTCTGCTCACGTTTTGATCATCTCTAATTTTGACATTGCAACAAAAATACTATGAATTATCAAGTTTTGAAAGCACTTGTCCATGAATTTGGTGGTCATAAAAGTAATTTAAAAAGTCTAGAGGTAGAAAAATTTGAGTTGAGTAGATAAATACATACATACTGTGTGGGTATACATATAACTTTTGCAATATATTAACCTATGTTTGGTTTATAGATATGGCCTTTTCTCATTTAATAACCACATACATGAATTGACTTCATGATATATGACTTGAAATATATTCATTCCATTGCAATTTGACCATTATCACAAGGATTTTATGTTGCATATTCATTTGCGGACAAATTTCTTTGGACTTGAAATTCATAACTCCTTGTTTATTATTTCTTGAAGCTGTTTAAATGTTGTAATGAACATAAGTATCATAAGACATAATCTTTACTCAGTCTAATTGCTATAGAAATATAAGTTTCATAAAAAGTGCTCAACAAATTGAAGACTGACATGGCATGGTTGGGACAAACATTTTGGAAAGAAATACTGCAAAAAATTTTTGTATATACTTTTCTAAAGAGTGTGACTTGACGTTTGCCTGCCAGTATGATTCAATTGTTGATACATAAAAAATGTATTATTTTCGCTTTATTGAAAAATAAGTGCATGTTTTATGTTGAACATATCATTGTTTATAGTTAAGGAATCACATCATGTATACCGTAGATTGGGTTTGGTTTGCAACAGATTCATTTTTGAACCATTTATCCATCAAAATAAAAAACATGCTAGTTATATGCAATTTACAGCATGCTCGCTTTTTGCTTTCTTATGCACCCTTTGGCTTTCAATCACCCTCTGTTTCATACTAACCTGCTTTTTAACATAGCTGCATAGTGACTGGTATCTCTTCCATTTAGGCCATTAGCCAGGAAACCTAGTGCAGGACCTGGGGGTTCGGGTTAGAGGAAGACATGATTTGCCAGTATATTTGGCGGAGGAATAACTTGTGAAGCTACCAGCAAGCTTTTTCACATACATAAATTGGCTGAGCTGAGACCAATTCATGCAGAAGTGAAATGTGTGAGTGATCTGTAAAGGTGAGAGCATTACACTTGACTCAGCTACCCGTGGCTCCAATAGAGGGGTAAATTGTGCTATACAAAAAATGAAATCAAGAATGATAGCCACAGTTATCTTACTATCACTGTGTATCTTTTGTTTATCATCATGTTTATTATACAATTAAACAATATGATTAATAATTAAAAATAATTTAAACTATCATATTATTTCATTATACTGGCAAAAGGTTGAGCATCACAGTAAAACAGAAAAATATAAGTTAGGTTTACAACTAAAATCTCAATTACACCACTTGCAAAAATAAATAATGAAAATTTAAAATCAATAAACATTCAAATGGACAGGTAATCTTTGCTATATGAAAATTAAAGTTGTATGCTTATAATGAAGAAAAACGTAATTTTTACAGTAACTTAATGAATATTCATTGAACTATAATCACCTCACATGGAACATAATTTCTTTGTGGAGATATATAAAAACAATGCCTTCAACATAATTTAAGGAATTTAGGAAAAATGAATCAAAAACTAGGGATGACCCAGAAGTGAACTCTAACGAGGTCACTGAATGAGATCACACACTGCATTATACTGAGAAGTAACAGTAGGAAAACAATTGGCAACTGTAGGCTCAAAACAACAGTAAGAAAATATATAACTAATACAGGTATTTATACTATTAGAGCTGGTTGCATTCACTGCCAACGAATTTCATTGCTGATCACTTTTAAACATGCTCATCACATGTCGATGCCGCCCCCCCCCCCCATGTAACACTGGTGTAAGCATGCTAAATCCTCAGATTACCCTCTGCTTAATGGGAAGTGTCCTCACAAACATAAAAAGTTACAATATAGTATTTATGCCCTTGTTGACAAATAAACCTTTTAAACACATATATAATTGATTCTGGTCTATACAATAATCATAATAACACAACAGAAAAAAATTGTGAGTGTGCAAGAAATAAATCAATATCTGTAAAATATTAACAATAAGAGAAAGTTATCCATGATATTGACTGTGTCCTGAGAACTCAAATCATGCATAAATATAACTAGCCATGTAAAATATGCTGATCATTTTATACAACAAATGTAATTGTTTACTGCTATATCCATAAACTACAAGAACACAAATACAAACTGTCAATATGCTAATACAGCAGTTAAACGAAACGGTGAATCAGTATAAACCATCAACAGATGAGATGAAATAATTATAAGTGTGACAACTGTAACCATATGACAAGAAATTGAGCATATAACTCCTAACATGTACTGAACCAGTGTGTACAATATGAACCCTATTAACTTTTCCATTGATCCAATGTGCACAATATGAACCCTATTTACTTTTCCATTGATCCAGTGTGTATAATATGAACCCTACTTAACTTTTCCATTGATCAATTAAATTTGAACTTGACATTGAATATCATCATCCAAAATGCATAGAGAATTTAAATATCAAGTTTATGGAAAATAACTTTTGCACATTAATTAAAACATTTCAAACAGAATATTTTTTTAATCATTGGCATAGAATATATTACATGGGACTACTTAATTCAGTTACTTTACAAAGACCCTAAATAAATATTCTTTAATGTTTATTTATATGTAAATGTCATTATCACTTATTGTGAACATCATTTGGGTCGTGATTTTCAACACAGGCCAAAACTAAATGAATTTTAGCATAAGAGCCAGTTAGATATGATACAACAAAAACAAATGACTCTCAGTCTCTCTCTCTTTTTTTTGTATATGCAATATTGTGATGTCATTTTAATGTGTATGATGTTGCCTATCATCTCTCCTCTTCTTTGAATCTCTCTCATCTAATATTTCTCCTCTCCTCTTATCTTCTTTGCTTTTTGTTCGGTTCTCCACCAGGTTCCTCCAGTCTATCAATCCATCAATCTCACATGGTTTCTCCTTGATGATCTGTAGCAACTCTTCGGTGGTTGCCTTCATTTCATTAAACATTTTGATTTGCTCCCTTAGAACTTCTGCTACTTGTCGTGATGTCTTGGCAGAAACTTTTGATCATCTCTTAACGTATGTACGGCTACACCCATTATACTGCTAGGGCCAGTGATGACATTGCTCACCGTGTCCATCATTTTATTTGAACATGATGATACTGTTGTCCCTGAGCTGGAACTGGACCATGACTAACTCTTCTACCACAAGACCAGCAACTCCTTACCTGTAACAGTTTCATTCAGACTTGTCCATTGAATGACTTGCATAAGCGATGGCACTTTCCTGGGCATTCTAAATCTGGGACAGGATTGCACATTCCAGCAGCACATGCATCTGTGTCCAGGATAAAAATTCCTTCATCTCTTGGAAAAGTCATGACTTCCAGACCTGATAAAACCCCTTTCAACTGATTCAAAGAAAGTTAATTAGCATTCTTTTGTCCATTCCAATGGGTTGTCATTCTTGGTTAAGTCAAACAAGTTAGCTTGGCTATCTTAGAAAAATCTCCATACAAAGCGTTTGTATTAGGAACTGGTACCCAAGATGGAGTTTTAGTAACATTTTCTGGATCCTTCCATTTTCATTATTTTTGCAACATAGGTTTCAACTTTAAATTGGACATCTGTATACGTTGCAATACAGGTTTGAGTCTTTGCAATTGTTCGCAGAAAGTAGTCCCATACACCATGATGTCATCTAAATAGATGATACAGGAAAAATACTGCAATCTTGTCAATGCTAACTCTACCACTCATTGATAAGTTGCAGGAATGTTAGTCAAACCCAGTGACATAACTGTAAGTTCAAATAAACCATGCTTAGTCACAAATGCAGTCTTAGAGATATCTTTGTCACTAACTAGCACTTGAAAGTATCCTGATGTAAGGTCTAATGTACCAAAAAATCTTGCACCGTAACTGCATCAAGGCATTCATTCACTCTAGGTATAGAAAAAGCATCCACTTTTGTCACAGCATTCAGTTTCCGGTAATCTGCCCGTTGATGGGTAGTAGCATTTATTTTCTGACCAACAATATTGGAGATGCCCATGGAGAGCTGGATTCTCTAATTACACCTTGAACTTTCAGTTTATATATAACTTTTTTCTTCATTTGCAAATGCCAGTTGTACACTTATGAAGGGCTACTGTATGGGTTTTGTGTTCCCTGTATCTGTCGTGTGCTCTGCAAGATTAGCAAGGTTAGTAAGCCCTAAATCATTCTCATCTTGAGAGAAAACAACTTGGAAATCATTGTGTAGTTTCGCTAATTCTTTCTGTTGAAGAAACCTTTCCCATCGGATGATTCTCTAAAAGTGGCTTTCAAATATTCAGGTATATCTTTTTCTCAGATTTTCTTCTATGTACTACTTTGAGCTTTTTTTGCATTCGTGGTTAGAGTTTCCTCTTCTTTACATGTATATTTTATATGATCAGGAATCTTGCTTGGGGTCACTGTATATGATATATTTCTCTCCATTAGCTTGATACATCTGGTGGCAATGTCATTCCCTTTCTAATTTTCATCTCCCGCTAGAGTTGCCATCTTTATGACTGATCCAGGTGAAACTTGTTCAGTAGTACCAGTTGTAACAACATAACCGAATGGATTTCGATTTCAGTCTGTGTGTACTTGTCATGGTTCAGTGCTTTTGTATTCTTGTGGAATAGTTCATTGTATGCCTGTACTTATGTCTAAATTCATGTCTGTATGTGCTTATGGCATTTGGTTCAATGACTTTGTGTGTTTATGGCATGGTTCACTGTCTGTGCTTGTGGAATGGTTAATTGTATGCGTGTGCTGAAATATGTTCAATGTCTGTTTGTGGTTGCGGCATGGTTCATTATGTGTGCTTATGCCTTAGTTTCATGTCTGTATATGCTTATGGTTAAGTTCCATATCGTGTAAATATGGCATAGATTCTGTAACAAGATAATTGAGTTGGATTTCGGATTTACAACAGGACACTTGATAGTGAAACAAATACAATGTTTAATGATGAATGACTTGAATGAGAAAAGAATTATGATTAATACGTGCGTATATATTATCCAAATATAGAATCAATTAACATAATCCACATGAACTTAATAATGAAAATACAAATAAATGACCTTACACAGTACAAGGACAATGGGTAAATGATTCACAGTGATTTGACAATGAAAGATTGACATGTTTTACTCAAATTGTAAAAATGTGGTATTTTACTCGTATAGTTAAAATGTATTCACTCAAACAGTGAAAAATGAGGGTTTTTCTCAAATAGTAAAAATGATGAAAACAAAGGGACAAATATACAAAATATCATTACAGTCTCAAAGACACACCAGGTATTACAAACCCTCAAAAATGAGCCCACGGCTAAAAGATTACACTGTAAGGAGTTACACACTCCGTCACCAGCACACTTGGCTACCAGTCACACTGGTCAATCAAGCATTCAGTATTCCAGGTCAGTCGGTCAAGCAATGAGTGCCCACCAGTCTCAGTCAGCAGCGCCCGATTACCTGCTAATCGATGAGCAACACTGTTTACTCAGCTCTATGGCTGATATGGTTAGCTCTGCAGCTGGTACCACGTCATCTCCGATTACTCTCACTCTGATCACTCTGCTCAACTGAACATACATCTAACACCGTGTACTATGCATGACAAGGGCATATACGATACAATGTAACGACGTTATAAACAGTAAGTTATACAGATCACACAATAATTACAAAATAATACGCAAGTTCAGTAGTAAAACATTTGCTTAAAAGTGCAACTTTATGTTTCTAATATAAATCTCTTGCTAAGGAACAAACAAGAATAGAAAATATTTGCGTTATAATACGTCTGCCGAAGCTACATAGAAAATATACAAAAATAAACATGGCAATACAATAGTTATAACTTGTACACAAGAAATTAATAAATAACTCACATAACTCTATAGCTGAAGATGTGCGAGTCCTTAAAGTATGTGTTGACACGTCTTAGCATCATCCGGGCATATATAGCTGGTTAAGACTTAGAATTGACACCCTGGTTTCCAGAAAGTGTTAAATGGTGCGGAGTTTCCTTGTGCACTCGTTAAATGTTGGATGTGTTGGTGTTAAAAATTAATAATAATAATAATAATAATAATAATAATAATAATAATAATATATTCATAAATAAAGTGTAATTTCATCAGGGTTGCTCTCTGTTTTGTTTGCCAAATTACAGTTTTTTAAATTATCCCACTAAAATCTTGGGTGCTCTCTTCCCTGTGCCTGTGCTGGCAGTGGGCCTGATTTCTACGATAGTAATAACTACCCTAAGGACTATTAAGTCCTAGGGAAGGCTTCCTTTCTTTCTTTTTGTGGTTAATTATGTTAGAGTGACTCTGTCAAAGTCATTTTTTGTCTTTGTGTTGTGCATCAGCGAGTTTTGTGTTGTAGTAGTTCCCCTTTAGATGTAAGGACGGCTCTGTCTATATCAAATTTGTTATAGTTGTTTGTTCCTTATCAATACCTATTTGTGTTAAAAGAAATTTTGAATAAGTATATAAGGCTGAAAATAAAGTATTTACTGTTGAAAACAGTAAAGTATGTAAGTGCTTTGTAGTTTGGTGAATGGATGTGCTACGTTTGTATATATATATATATATATATATATATATATATATATATATATATATATATATATATATATATATATATATCTGATCCACTTTCACCTTGTTGTCGGACTTTCCCGCGCAATTTCCTGCCTTACCTCTTCCTGTCATTACTCCTGTTCTAGTGACGACAGAGTGAATCAAACCACTCACTGACAAGACATTCTGTAATGTGTAGATTTAGTCGTGCGTTGAGACATTTATACACAGATGATGTAGCTATACATCGTCTGTGCCACGGCAGCATTCTGTTTTCCCCCATCAAGAACACTTCGCAAGATGAACTGAACTCACTATTTTGAACTATTGTATAATATACATAAATCACCCTTGGGTATCGTTGTACACACAAAATGAAACCAGAGTACATGTATTTAATAAATAAAAGAATTTGTACAATTCCGTGACACCAGTCACAGCTCCTTTTTTCAGTGAGACTGATGATGGGAACGGATTCACAACCCCCACCTTTATGGTAGCTGTAGTATTAAGATTAACAAGATTGGAAGCCATCACAAGGAGATAACTCTTTTCCTAATGCAGTTTTTGCGCAATAAAAACATCACATTCACCTTTCTGATCATCAGCATTATGGCAACAATAAACACATCCTCAATTTGTTCACTCAAACCAGGTATAATGCAATTATCAGCTTAACAGACTCATCTGATTTGATTGTTAACAATTGACACTTTATCTCTTTGCCATCAAGGAAAAGATTTCCTTTTTGTATTATAACCTCTCTGATCTAGAAAATTGTTCATGATTTTCACACATCCAAAACTTGAAGCTGCAAAATTTGATCTACCCATATGTATCTTCTCATAGTTATTTTGTCATGATGATCTTAAAAGAAGCATTCTGTTTTATTACAAGTTCAGTACAAAACACAGAAATATAACTCCAAGCTAATAATAATAATAATAATAATAATAATAATAATAATAATAATAAAACTAATATTAATAATAGCAATAAATAAGTAAATAAATAAATAATAATGTAACATTAACAATTTTGCAGTCATAACGCTTTGATGTCTGCAGTGTGACAGTTTATAGTGATATCTAGCACTGGGACAGCATGCTGCAGACATGTAGCATAATGTCGCACCCATTCACATTATCCTGACACCAGGCTAAACAGTCCTAACACTAACATCTTAATGCTGAGCACCTAGTGAGCAGCTGTTGGTACCGTCTTTATATTAGTCTTTGGTATGACTTGGCTGGGGTTCAAACCCATGACAGGAGCTCCGAGTGGCCGAGTGGTCTAATGCGCTACCCATTGCAGATCACTACCATCTCACCTCTGTCTGCGTGGGTTCTAGTCTCGGATTCAGCCTACGTTGGTATGTGAGAAAGCTTGACAGTAGCTCTTAGTGGGTCGGTTGTTCTTTCTGCGGGTTTTCCCGGGTTCTTCTCCACCATTAATACTGACCGCCATGTATAGCCTATCGTGTGCTTGAAAATGGCGTTAAACCCTACATCAACAAACCCATGACCTCCTGCATCCGAAGTGGACGCTCTAACCACAATGCCACCGGAGTGGTAAATAACAGTAATGAGTCATTTTAGCTGTTATGCATAAAAACTAATCAGGTATTTCTCGATAGTTTCTAAAGTGTCATTAATTCCTTTTTCATACAACAAATTGGCCTACTTGTAAATAGTTAAGAATCTGAGATAACTTAATACTTAAGATAAATAGTTTAAAGCCCAAATACCTAAACTCAAAATTCACAGGAAGAGTTCATCTGTTTTTGTAATGAGAAATTTGGAACTTGAAATTTAATGATTGTGAAATTTTCTAGATGAAAATTCTGTTCAAATTTTAGATCTGTAAGTTCCTTATATGTGGATAACAACATCCCCATCCCAGCACATAGAGCTTTAGGGACTCTCCCTAATAATTTATAAAATTAAAGACTTTTATGTCACCGTCACCTTTTTTCCATGTCCATTAGTTGATGATTGGGTATTTTATCTAAAAAATGAAAATAATTTCGAAAGCATATTTAGAATCAAGATTTTTCTTTGTTTTGTGTTAGTTTTTATTTCTTTTGTTATATACCTAATCCAGAATAGATTTCTAGGTCATACTCACTTCCCTTCATAAATGATCCAGTTGGCTGGAATCCTTGTCTTTTCCCCTTTTAAATCAATAACTAACATTTCGCCCAAAGGTCTGTTCAGTTTTATTACTTTTGTCCTCATGATGTGGTGTTTGTGATATTTAATTTGTTGTACATTCTTTACTCCTTTGTTCTTGCAGGGGATTTGGTTTTCTAAATCAAATCTTGTCTTATGCGTTTCCATATTGAGATATAATACCTATAAGTAAAACAAATGTACGTGTGTGTGTTGCACAGTGTTGATGCATGCGTGTTTTTTAATATTTAAATTTATTCTATTTTATTATATTTTCCTTTATTTTTTATTTTTAAGCTTGATATTCTGAGATGAATTGAAATGATTCTTTGCATGGACATGAATGAAAATATGGTTGAAAACTTACACCTTTCAGGTTTGATATCGTGAAATGGATTGAAAATGTTTTTGTTGAACTTGATGGAAAACTTGTTACAGTGACGTTTTCTATCTTGGGTTTTTATGGATTTAAATGTACTCTCATGCAATGGGACTGAAAACATGATCAGTACTGTTATATCTTTTGAGGTACAGGTCTTAAGAAAGATTTAAAGCGTTTATTGTAGTAACGATTGAAAACATGGCAGTACATGTATGGAAGAATATCTATATTTGGTGATTTAAACAAATAGATTAAGATTGCTCAGTTCATGAGTCGGATTGTAAAATCGTCACATACAAATTGAGTAATGGGACCAAAAGTGTTATGGCATGGACATAATTGAAACACGTCGGTAGTAAAATTATGGTGGTAATAAAACTTAAGCCATTAAACACACCTACCTCTTATATATATAATTGTCCTTCCTCTGACTTGAGTTGCATTTCTTTGGTTGAACTTAAGTACAAATTGCTTTCCATATCTACTCATTTCCATTGTTTTTCTCAGGTTTTATTTTTAAAAATATATCTGCCTAGCCTTTACAGTGTTTTGGTGTTCTATTTAGATGGAGCACCCCTGTTGATGCACCTGCCTCAGTCATTTAGATTCCTCTAGAAAGTTGCATGAATTAGGTTTCTTCATTTTGATATGGCTGAGCTAGAAATTGTTTTCCTAATTTACTCATTCTATTCTGCTACATTCATTATATATATATATATATATATATATATATATATATATATATATATATATATATATATATATATATATATATATATATATATATATATCCTTCTTGTATCCATGCTTTAATTTGGTGGTTTGTCTTTACTTGTCCAAAACTCTGTGTTAAGACAATTGTATAGTTGCGTTCTTTGTCTTCTATAATTCACATTGGATTATAACACGCAGTTTATTAAACTTTATCATCCTGCTGGTTCTAACACATATGACATGTTAGTTCCATTTCTCAGTACTTTCCTTATAAATCAGATTTCCTACCCTCCCCATGCATAATATAGGCTTATTAGTAGTTTTGCTTGCATGCAAGCAGTATTTTATTTGGATAAGATTTTCCATATCAGTTTCAGAATGTGATTTAAGTCTTGAGATTCTACTGTTTGCTTTGTTTTCTGTAAAATCTGTTGTTTCGATGTATTGAAATATATTTCCATATTTTTCTATTTCCCACATTTTAGATCCCAATTCTGTTCTATTCTAGTTGTTTCTACAAAAAGTGCTTTCTAACAACCGAAGATTGGTTCTAGGATGTTATTTGCTCTTTTTTGGGTATATTCCAGGGAATATTGATAGCTTTATTGCAGACCAATGTGGAAGAATGACTATCCATGGATAATGTATTCCTTTCAAAGATTTTGCTATGCTATAAATTTATTAGTGGAGATCCAAGTTAAACCCAGTGCTGAAGACATTGACGTGCCTACGCTGGTCCATGTAGTGATGATGTGCCAATGCTAGTCCATGTAGTGGTGATGTGTCTTTGCTAGTCCATGTAGTGATGATGTGCCTATGCTGGTCCATGTAGTGATTATGTGCCTATGCTGGTCCCTGTAGTGATAATGTGTCTATGCTGGTCCATGTAGTGATGATGTGCCTGTGCTGGTCCATGAAGTGATAATGTGCCTATGCTAGTCCATGTAGTGATGATATGCCTATGCTAGTCCATGTAGTGATGATGTGCCTGTGCTGGTCCATGTAGTGATGATGTGCCTATGCTGGTCCATGTAGTGATGATGTGCCTGCGCTGGTCCATGTAGTGATAATGTGTCTGTGCTGGTCCCTGTAGTGATTATGTGCCTATGCTGGTCCATGTAGTGATTATGTGCCTATGCTGGTCCCTGTAGTGATAATGTGTCTATGCTGGTCCATGCAGGGATGATGGTCCATGTGGTGATGATGTGCCAACAGTCTTTTGTTCGATGACAATAAAACAATCCGACTCCTTATTTGAAATTTCACTAAAAATTCAAGTCTATATTTTCAAGAAGCGGCCTCGAGTGGTCTAAAGTGCTCTTCATTACGGATCACTGCCATCTCACCTCTGTCTGCGTGGGTTCGAGTCTTGGATTCGGCTAATGTGGATATGTGAGAAATCTTGCCAGTAGCTTCTTGTGGGCTGGTGGTTCTTTCCGGTGTTTTTCCGGTTTCTTCCTCCACATAAATACTGGCCGCTATTTATAGTCTGTCGTGTGCTGAAAAATGGCATTATTGCTGCGAAATATGACCTCTAAAACACAAAGATATAAGGCAAAATAGAAAAAATTTAGAACGATGTCATACACCTACAAGGTTACATTAAATGGTTTACGTCAATGGTTGCTATTTCTTTGTTATTAAATGTTAGTATAAAAGATATGTGTGTAAGCGAAAGCTAACACGCATGCACGCACACACACACACATACAAGTGTTACTGCCTTGGGTGACAGTAGAACAGGCAGTACTTTAGTCTGGAGTGTTTTGAGAGATGGACAGATGGACTTAACATTACCGTGGAGAGAGAAAGAAACACAAAATGGTAAAGAAAAAACAAACGTAGGACACCATTTTTGGTACCGTTATTCTTGCGGTATTATAGAACAAAGATTACTGAGATAACCACACATTTTATGTGAAATAGGTTCCTCGTTTTCATTCATTCATCAACTTCATAAAAAATGTGATATTTATTGTTGACTGACTGCGTAACAGTTTCCTGTATATCTCTGATTCAAGATATGTTCTGTGTTTCACGGCACACGTTACTAACAATGTTGCAAGGTTTTCACAAATCAAAGGGCGGAGTAGAAAAAAAAAAAAAACAGCACCATAACGCTCCTTGTTCTATCGACAGTCTAAACTGGGAGAAAATAGGTCGAATATTGTTAAATATTTTCTGAACGTGTGTTTTGGTTTTAAAATTTAGAGTTAACCATGGGCAGGGTTATACAGTGCAATGTCACTCGCGTCATTTTTGAACATTGTTACATTTATTCCGAACGTTTGTTTTGGTTTCAAATTCAGAGTTAACCATATGCAGAGTTATACAGTGCAATGTCACTAGCGTCATTCTTGAAAAAGCCTTGTTTGTTTCCTTTCTTGAAAAACGGTAGATCGAATGTTAGGTTTTTTTCCCTGACACGTTGCAGTGCCAAAATAAAGAGAAAGCTACGATACCTGAATTGTACAAGCTCATCCTCTCAAGATTTTATTCCATCCAGCGATTTACTAAGGCTGTAAGTGTTTCCAAAAAATAAATAAAATTACATGACAAACGGAACAGTTCACAGAAATAGGGTGACTACTGATCACAATTTAGGAGAAATATCTTCACACGGGAACAGATACCATTAAGATTTCAATCAAAACTACTATGAGAGAGAGAGAGAGAGAGAGAGAGAGAGTTATTCCTACTGTAGAACATATCAAGGCACTTACGTTTGTTTGTTTTTTTTTGCAGTATATTTTCCTGAAGAAAGATTCAAAGAAACACTCATTCCACTCAGATAATCACAGCCATAGAAAAATTCACCATTGTTAAATATTACCAGAGTGAACTGAAGAATATGGAAACTAAAAAATTCCTCCTTTTTTGATAACGTGGATGTAAAGTTCTCACAGAATAGTTCATCCAAATATGCTATGATGTATTTGACTATAAAACTGACACAATTCTGTGGATCGCCCAGGGTACGATTGTTCTTGTGTTAGTTTTCCTTTTTTTAAATTATTTTATCAATCATCTAGCAGTGAGACATGACCTATCTCGACACTGTGTGAAGAGCTACTTAAGTCAATTCGTAGCGAACGCGGTCAGAAAATAAGTCTAGCCAATGAAATCGTTTGTTCGAAGTTAGTGTGGCAAAATAATGCCTACGCTCTTGCATTGTTACCATTGCAGTCCAAAGTGACTGGAGTGTAAACTTGCAATCCTGTGTTGTGTATTGTACCATTTCTTCTTACCACACCAACAACTGAAAGGTCACTACTGGTTCACGTTCTGAAACTTTCTATTTCTTTTTATCTTAAACATTTTGACATACACACTCACATCGGTAGAGTCAGAAGTGTTACAGTACTGAGTGGCATGTTTTTTTTTTGTTGTTTTTTTTTGTTTTGTTTTGTTTTTAAATTGTGACTCTGGGGTTTTTATGAAGTAAATAAACCAAAGTTCAGTGAACCTCAAGGATGATGACCCAAGCTGTCTGTCTATTGATGCGTGTATTTACTTAAGACGAAATATGACCTCTAAAACACAAAGATATACGGCAAGCATGATTAGAATGAACACATCGGCAGCTAACTGTAATAACAAAGAGGGTGTTTTCCTTCCCGTCCGTGTAACTTCGAGTTTCAATCATCTTTCAAGACAAACTTGTATCCTTTTTTAGGGCTTGAAATAAAAAACTGCACAAACTTAATCACTTTGCTCTAGATATTTCCTTTTTCAGCAATAGACTATACAGCATGCATACTGTTACAACAATAGAAGCCTTAAATCGTCTAGCAAAAAAATAATCTCCACTTTCACACATTTGCAAATTGAGTACTGTTTCGTTTCTAGAGTTTTGGTTAGCTCATACGTTCTTATTCTACAACCAAGAGACACTTACGTTTTATGCCAGGTCTATTCTGATCCAATGAGAGTGAAATGAATAGTGGAAGGCAAGTCACACACCCTTTATATATACGCTCATGGATATAAAATGCCCCATGGTGTTTAAACTTTAGTCATTTGACATTTTGCTATCAAGATGAAACGATCGCATCCATTCGTGAAGGAAGGAGAAGAAGACAGTAAGAGACAGAAACGTGTTATATCGCCTCGTACCATCGCCGAAGTATTGGCACAAATTCTTGCCAGTGATTTTGAAGGTGACATGAGTGAACCAGAATCCAGACCCAGAGAGTCTACACCTAGCCAAAGTTCACCAGTAAACCATGAAAAGTACTATCACATTCGAAAGGCGGAAAACGTTATTCTAGAAAATTTAGAACCACGGCTTACATCTACACGGTGAGGTTTAAAGATTTAAAGTCAGACGTACCATTGGAGAAAGCAAAAATGTTCATCCCCGAGGTGTGGGATTCTTTGATCACCACACTAATGCGAGAATATCAACCCAAATAATACGATCACTGGAGACTTTCCATACAACACGACGGCTTGAAATCCCGTTTGGATCGAGGTTAGCAGCCCTGCAGAATTGACAGCTTACAAAGTCATGGACAAGATTCAACACGTGCAACAATCCAATGACCAGTTTGATATCGCTGTTGGAAAAGCAACACTGCTCAGGACCCACGTCTCTCTTCCTCAAGGGACCGGACAAGGCAAAGGTCTTATTGGTGAACAGCCTTCGCAGCATTAAGCTTAGCCTCGTCCAAATTAACAATTCTCAAGACCAGATGTGTTTAGCGAGAGCTATCGTGGTGGGAAGAACCCATGCCAAAAAAAACGACCCGGCAGAATGGAAAAGAGCCTGAGATAACATTCGAAAATCGAACCGAGCCAAACGACGAAATAAAGCAGAACTCCTCTTACAAACTTGCAAGATACCCTAGCTCCAAGCTACATCTGGAAAGTGCAGCCTCAACAAGTTGTTCCTAGGCCAAGATTTTAAAGATGGAAAATACAGTCACGTCTATCATCACCATGAACATTTCGATGTCATTACCGCCATCACCGCATTGCTGGGATACATTTATTATTGTGAAAAATGTGACTATGGCTATAACAATCGAGAGCAACACGAACATTGTGGATCGAAATGCTCAGGATGTTTGGCCTCTCAACCCTGTCTGGACGAAGGAGAAGAACGTGTACATTGTTCAGCTTGTCAGTGCACGTTTGTCAGCCCTACCTGTTACCAACAACATCTCAAGACACAAGGTTCACAGGAAAAAAGTGCTTGCAACTCCAGGGCTTGTGACCTGCGTGTGGACGAGGCATACGTACCAATAGTGCCAAGGCACAAGTATGTCGAGGAGTGACAAAATGTCACATTTGTCACCAAATCGTTGACTTCGAACACCAATGCTACATGCAAAAATACCAACCATAACACGAGAAAGATGATGATCACAAGAAGAAAGACAATTTCATCTTTTTCGATTTTGAATGCATGCAAGAGACCGGCATTCACATTCCTAATTTCTGCGTGGCTCATCGAACATCTGAGAAGTGCATTCTAGAACCTATTTTTAGATATTGCGCTCACTGCAGCAAGATTCCTGGAGGACGTAAACAAATCTTTAGGGGACCAAACACGCTAGCCGATTTCGCTCAATGGGTCTTAGACCCCATCGACAAGACATGGGGCAAAGAGAACATCGAACGTTACGGAGATTGTCATCGCCATGCCACGGTAATAGCACACAATTTCTCAGGATACGATGGACAGTTTCTTCTCAGATACTATACGGAACAAGACACTGAACGTCTTAAAGTGACCTTGAACAGAGCCAAAATCATTTCCATGCAAGTGGGACAAGTACAGTTTAAAGATTCGATAAGCTATTTGGCCATGCCTTTGAGTCGAATGCCTAAAACGTTTGTAATGACAGAAATGGCTAAAGGGTACTTTCCACACTTTTTCAATACCGAAGTCAATCAATACGCTGTTCTACCCCATTTGCCTGAGGTTCAAGACTACGGCCCCGACAACATGCGTACCTAACAACAAGAAGCTTTCTACGCTTGGTACCAGGCGCATGCCTCAGACCCTTTCGACTTTCAGGAAGAAATGCTAAAGTATTGTCGTTCCGACATGGTGAGTTTACAGCGTTGCTGTTGAAAATTTCGATAACTGTTCATGGAACACGGACGGGTCGATCCTTTGAAAGAATCACCATTGCTAAAGCGTGTTTCTTAGTGTACCTCAATGATTCATGCCTGATCACACCGGACAGTTAGAGACCAACACTAGTCACGGTATTTCGTACGACGATTATGCAGGAGGCTATGCTTTGTGGGCTTTTGTATTCACTTCCGACCAAGGCAGCGACGAGGAACATTTCCATCCTATAAAATCCGATCAGATTCGGGTATTCGTGTGGAACTTCAGTTGGCAAATACACTACCTCCAGAAAACAGAGTGAACGTCATCCTGTATGCAGAATTTGACACTACGATAGAAATCAGCAGTTTGAGTGAAGTGATTATAGACTATTAGAAGCCATGGAAGACTGTTCTCCCTGTTTACCTAGTGGAGAATCTTTTTTGACATGGAAGGTGAGGAGACCGTGGAAGGAGAATCCCAAGACAAAGACAAAAAGTACATCGTGATAAAGTCGAGATGATCAGAACAAGAACAGCAATTGGTCTCTTGTTGTGCTACATACCTTGCCGAAACAATTACGGTATGGATGAAGAAGAAAAATTGAACGAATATCTGGACAAAGCTTGGAGTCTCATGTTTGGAGAAGAAGTGTTACGTCGGTGGTATAAAGATTTGCGTGAACATTCATGTCCTCCTTTCACGACTGAAGAGATTTATTACATCGAAGCCCTCTTGGATAAGAGTGGGAAGACAAAACGTAGAACCGGTTACTTGTCAGACAAACTCAAAGAGAAAGTCCGGATCGAATTGATCACTTATTATCACCAAAAGAACATTTAGTGACTTATTTTGGTCGTCATTCTTTTCAAAACGATGACAGAGTAGATCGGTGGTTTTGTGGCCATTATAATTATATTTTGTCTTTTAGATAGGAAACGTAGTGTACATCAATAAATCAATGACTTGCAACAGTGGAAATATCCATTTTATTCACCATGTTGTCATCCTTGTCCAAAATAGAGTGTTAGTTGAAAAAATGTTTGTTATTGAATTGCATTTTTATGGTTAAAAAATTTGTGAATTGTTAGTGGTAAGTTATTTTGAATAAAAATGTTCTGTTTTGAAAAAAAAATGAGTTTGTGGTTTGTTTTGCTATGGGTATCATGAAGCATGCTCTTTGACTTCTCTCTATCCCTCACATAGCACTATTTGAACGTTCCAAATCGAAACCGTGTATGGATGTTTTCCTTCGCGTCCGCGCTTCAAGTATTTATAAGAAGCACTCGTCAGTATGGCAATCCATTGTCGACGAGACATCAGTGAAGAATGAGTAGCAGAATAAGCAAACTGTTGGAAGTACAGATGCACCTGGAATACGCTAGGCACCTCCTGAATGAGCTGGCAGTGAAGACCATTGTAGAAGAAGGAATAATGAAAGAGGAGGAGGAGAGAAGAAAGAAAGAAGAGAGGAACCAGGTTGCACCCTAGGATGAGACCTAGATAAGGACAGCATCCTAGACTACGGGATAGAAGAAGAAGAAGAAGAAGAAGAAGACATAGGGGAGTTTTCATTATCCCAGAAACTGAAGATTTGGGTAATGAGACTACTCATCAAGCCTCTGCACTCCCAACCAGAATTGGGAAGGGGATAGGAGCAGACGATGCGTGTGCGGTGCCAGACCTGGGAGATGTCAGCATTAGCCATGTGCCTCTGAAGGTCTAAATAACAACCCTTTTCAGGGCTAACCAAAGCTATAGAAAAGAGATACTATTCCATTTGCCAGTGGGTGTGAATGTGGGGTAGTGTGATTATAAATATTTACTTTTTTTTACTAATGTAATTATGTGTGTATCTGTGTGTGATTGTATGAGCTCAGGTACGTTTGTGTGGATAGTAGATTTTTGGGGGGTTTGTAAGCCCTCACGTACGTTTGTGTAGATAGTAGAGTGCATGGTTGTTTAAACCTTCCCATGTGTGTGGATGTTAGATTTTGGGTTTGATTATGCTTCTTCGCGTGTGTGGATAGTAGATGAGTGCTTATGTTTTCAGCTTATGCAGGGTGTGGATAGTAGAATTTGGGGTTTGATTTGGCTTCATCGCGTGTGGATAGTATATTTAGTGGTTAGTTATTGTAAGATGGGATGAATGGATAGTAAATTGTGGGCTTGAGTTTGCTCTTTCGCGTGTGTGGATAGTATAAATTGGGGTTTTTGGATACCAAAGTAAGAGCTTGGTTTGTTCCATCACCTGTGTTGATAGTAGATTGTGGTTATGTTTTTAGCTTCTCCCGTGTGTGGATAGTAGAGTTTGGGATTTGATTTGGCTTTTTTGGCGTGTGTGGATAGTATAGTTTGGGTTTAATTTGGCTTTTCCGAGTGTGTGGATATTATAGTTTGGGTTTAATTTGGCTTTTCCGCGCGTGTAGGTAGTAGATGAGTGTTTAGTTTTGGCCTTTCGCGTGTATGGATATTAGATGATAGGTGAAGTGAATGTAAGGGTTATTCATTGGCCTAGAGAATACTTGACTTTTCTTGCCTCCACAATTTTTGTATGTGTTGTATCAGTGTTTGTCTATTGTTTGTGTTATATCAATCTCCCATGTTCAATTCTACTTATCCCTAGACAGTCCCATCCATCTTCAATTCCCATTATCCCCCAAGTGCCGGTCCTGTATTTCCCATGTTAAATTCACACTGTCCTCCAAGTGCTGGTCCTGCATTTCCCTTGTTAAATTCCCCTTGAGGCTATAGTGACTATGATGTTAGTAACGTTATGGCCTCAAAGGGAAACTAACTTTATTTTCCCCATGTTAAATTTCCACTGAGGCTATAACTGATATGGTTGTTTTCCCATATAAAGTCCCACTGTCCCTCTATCGAATACCATTCACTACTCCTGTCATTGGTTATGACAATCAAAGATGTGTAAACTTTGTACATGTTAGCTAATCAACGTTCACTTTACATAGCGGTAATGTATGCATCGATGCAGCACAAGGATTTCAAGGTGTGGATTATACACATGCATATGTCACTGGGAAGTAAACAAGTGTTATCGACATCACAAGCATCAGTGGGGTTGAAGAGTTATTTGCAGTTTGATAGACATATGTTGGGGAAATTTCGAACCGAGACTTATTATATAGATAATAAGCATCTGTAAGTAAGGTGGTTATAAGGATGCACATTTATTTCGATCTATGAAGAGCGCATTATCTTTGGGCCAGCGAACAATTAGTTAGATGTATAGGGACAGGTGCTTGTTAAATCGTTCTACTGTAATGATTTATAATGTCTGTGTCGGGAGAGGAAGTGATTCTGAATTAAGTCTTCGTTTACTTAGCCATTAGACCACTAGAAAACGGAGTTTTTCCAGATCTGTTGATTGGAATTCTATAAGTCATGCTGACTACAATTTTTGTGCCATGTTATAATAGGTGGTAAATAAGTTAATCCTGATTGGTTACGCTAAATAAGGGGCTTGGTTCCCACACAAAAATCATTGGGGTTAAGTTGCACTCATCGAAAGAAATCTAGCCAATCTGCAATTTTCCTGCAAGAGTGAAAATATAAGGGACTCCGAGGCTGAATTTGGAAATAATTATCCCATAAAACATTGATCAAAGGAACCGGATGTCTAGAAGTCAACGGACACAGTTTTGGCTTTGGAACTAAACAAAGCCTGAAAGCACAAGGTATTTGCATCAGTTTGATGTAGTTCGTTGATACAAATATAATGATCGGCTTGAATTTATTTGTTTATATTTGAATGACTGTATTCGTTTATATTCGTAGATCAATATTCTTGATATGGGTATAAATGTGTTGAGTTCAGATATCTGAATTCGTACAATGATCTTCTTTATATAAATTGACGAATTGTTTGAATCTGTCGTCTTGTTTGTGTAGGAATTGGGTATACTAAGATTTCATACATTACTTTAGTCGATATGAGTTACGAGAACCCGTTAAATTCACCGATCTTAGATGATTTTGTCTATTCTAAAGACTTGAATGTGGGTTTTCGCTGAAAATGACATAGTTATACAATATAATGAACTTCATTCATTTATTTGTGTAATTGAGATGAAAACGGAACCATTATGTCTCGTGTAATGTTAATGGAAATCAGAAATGAAATAGCCGTTAGAAAATACATTAATCTTGTGAAGCTAGGATTGTTTATGATCTGCCATGTTTAGCTTGATCAGACAGACTTTGGTCTGTTTGAATTCCGATAGAACGCTATATGACACAACGAGAGGGGAGTAATGACCGGTTTGCAGTAGGACAACTGACAGAATGTTTAGGTTGTCTCTGTTTATTTTGTAATCGATAATATCTCCACGAACATATCCACGGATGTATGCACTGAATTATTACGGACGTATCCACTGAAGTACATACTTACGTATCCACCTACCCACACAAGGTTTGTAATCCTAAAAAAGACAAGACAGTAGGGAGGTCGGAAAAGGGAAAAAAGGTGAAATACCTGGAGGAACCACCATAGTGAAGTCGGATAGGACCGAAATAAGCAGGTATGAAGTTGTACATGGCAATAACTTCGATCACTCACTCGATTATATGATGTATTAACTGTGTCATTTAAAACAGATCGGCTATTAATATAAATATATTTGTGTTTGAAATTCGGTGAAAGATTTATTCCAAAAAGAGGTGTACCTTCCTAATGCAATGTATTATCACAGTTAATTATGCAGTTGATTAAAATTTTGTTTTCCATCTACGGGGGCTTGTGTCATTCTGTTCTGTATATTTGCTCAGATCTCTATGTATGCCATCTATAGGTTTCACACTTCATTTAATATTTACTTGATACCGAGGGCGATTACCCTCTAGATCTCGATAGCGAAATAAAGCAGACACCAGGTAAGAAGGCATAACTTTATAAAACCCCACCACCAGTAGCAACCGCTACAGTGGTAAACAAAGCATGGATTGGTGTGCATTCCAATCAATCAGCAAATCTGAAACGACCTTGCAGTTGGTGGCCTCGTGAGTTGATTACAAATTATGTGATTGAAATCACAGAAATTCATACAGTAATTGGAAATAACGTCTGCAATGACAACCGTACTGAATACACAGATTGAATCTTTGACTGCTTGAGCAGGTAATTTATATGACAGTCATGCACTGTTGTACAAAAGAGGCAAATGAAAAATGAGCATTTATATTTATCAGTGGTCATCGCAAGTCCCACCTGTTATACCACCACTACAAACACGGCTGACACTGCAATCGAGCTTATCGGAGGACACGTAGAGTGTAACAGTATATCAGTTGCATTAACATTAAATTGGAGAACATATATTTTATATGACAACTGCCTACTCGGTACGTGTATAACATGAGGTTGTAAAAGTCACATTTCTTCACCCGTATTTTTTACAACGTGATAATGTGATAACATGTTTTGTACTGTGATGGGAAAAAAAGCCCCACGTATTCAATATTTTTTGAACTCACCTTTACCTAGTGCTGATATTCCTATGATTATTATAAGACTTCTTATAACATAAACTACCTTTATGCATTATACCCCAGGGTTTTTAAAAGCCATATTTCCAGATCAATATGTTTCTGTTTAAAATGATCAATCTCATAAAAGTGAAAAGCAACCCTCACCATAAAGTAGTACATTGGTTATATTCGATGAGTGTCGATAAATCATACCTTGAATTTAACACCAGTCTTCATGTAAAGATCATATATATATTCACAGATTTCTCATGAACGTTCATACCATTCTTTTGAAACTTAGTTATGTCATTGCTGCGCATAAGGAACTAACATGAGGTAACCTAGGTGAAGGTTAAAAGTACATATGTAGGCAAAACAATTACAAACAAAATTTAGAGTTATGTCCCTTTTATTTAGTGTGGCTACAATAGTAATTTGTGTTATTATGATGGTCATTATGAGGACAGTTGTTGGCACATAGTATTATCTTTGAGATGAGGCAGATCTGGACCATGAAGTATTTATGGTACTTTCACACATGATTCATTAGAAAATCACGCTCACTGTAGACATGAATAAAGGTCAGTCATTTGTTATTCATCCAGCACTAATTTGACACTGAAATATTTGTATTCACTGTCCACAAGTTTATTTCCAAGACACCCCAAAACAGAAAAAGTTACATTATTTACTATATTTTAACATGCATGTCAGATTTCATCATCAGTGATAGAACTGGACAGCACATGTTATTATCATGTAACTTGATTAGATGTCAAGTTGGAGGGTGAGTTGCTAATGTAGGCAGGGGGAGGAGGGAGGGGGACTTCCCCCAATGGGGATACGGTTTTTTTGTTAAAGTAGCTGGACATAAAGTGAAAGTAGGTGAATGAATCAGTTGGCTCCAGGCTGATAAGGAAAACACTGACCAACATCTTACTTATGAGAGTTTATCAACTACATAAATTGAGTAAAGCTCAAGTTCTCTCTGGTCGTTATTTTCAACTACATAAAATTACACAACATTTCTTTGACACTAAATTGAAAGGCTAGGAGGGGAGTTCCACTGCTGTTCAGAAGATGGCCATACTATTACCACAACTTTCATTGCCTGTGTATAATATAATAAGCAAATACTTATTGTTATATTAAAAGAATAGAAAGAAGTAGAAGAACAACAGTACTGATATGGAACTATTACTTAATAAGAAAAATAACAGTCTGAACAACAAGAACAATACTGATAAGAAACTAACACTTAATAACAATAACAACAAAAATATTGATAAGGAACTATACTTAATAAGATCAATACAATTAGGAACAACACCAACAGTATTGATAAAGAACAAACAACAACAATAACAACAGTATTGATAAGGAATTGACACTCAGTAACAATAACAACAATATTGATAAGGAACTAACATATAGTAACAACAATAATGGTAGGAACAACACCATTGCTGTTAATTACAGGAAGATGAATGGTGATGATGATGATAGTGAATAGGCATTAGTACTACACTGTACTCTTTTAAATTTTCAGTTTGATCCATGTAATTTGTGCAGTAATATATAAGGGACCTATCCATTACAACACATGATTGCTTTATGTTGTGATAATAATAATTATTATTAGTGAGGTTTTAGTTGTTCTACACAGTATGAATCTGTTTAGTTTCTAGATGTCCTTGTAAATTAGTCAATATGATGTACTGGTTATTCACTCCGTATACAAACGCCCATGCATACAGATGTTTAAGGGTATGAATAGGCAATATACAAACACATGTGTTTAAACAGTTCAGTTAAAGTTGAAGGGTATGAATAAGCAATGCAAAATCACATATGCATACAGAGAGTTCGAATGTTTAAGAGTATGAACTGGTGTAAAATACAATCACACGTACAAACAGCTGCATTCATTCCCACCCAGAAATAGAAATGATTCTCACTTACTTTACACTAAACTACAAACGTCATGAGATGGATGTCTTTTCCAAAAGCTTGATTAGCTTTCAATATTCATTAGCAATATTTGTTTTTCTCCTTAAACATTGGGCAATAAATATAAAAAAGGTAGAACAAATAGATTACAAGACATAGAAGAGACATCTCTGCCTTATTAGGTAATATTGTGGAACAGTCTAGACTTAGAATAGTAATCAGTGGGTTTGCAAAATATCCCATTTAGCAAGGTGGCTTTGATGCAATGAGCCCTAACTGGTCTATGCAAGAGATGAAGTCTAGAAGGAGTGCAAAACTTGGAAAGGGAACTTAATCTATAATTCTGAGTAAAAAGAGTACACGTACCTGGTCAAAATGTGTGTGATAATACGGTATGGGCGTGCATTGGTTTTGTGTTGCTCATTGATGAGAAATGTTTCTTAGGAGGTTGTTAATTTTAGTTTCCGGCCTAGTGGTTAGAGCATCTGCCTCATATGTGGGAGGTTACTGGTTCGAACCATGGCCGAGCCATATCAAAGACTTATAAACAATTGTTCTAACAGCTGCCTCGCTAGGCACTCAGTATTAACAGGTTAGTGTTAGAACTGGACGGCCTGGTGTCAGGATAATTTGACTGGGTGGGACATGATCCTACATGTCTGCAGCATGATGCCCCAGTCCTAGAAATCACTATCAAATGTCACACTGCAGATATCATAGCAATATGACTGACAATGTTTTAAAGTTACTTTAACAATCCAAATCACACACACACACACACACACACACATTTTAGTTTATGTGGCATCAAAGTAGAAAACTCTTTTGTTGTTTATAATTAAACTTATATAAATGGTTTCTACACCATGCTCTACCAAAATCATGTTTCTAATAATTTTGCAATTAACTTTATTGCTACATAGAAACCAGGATTAAAATGTATTTTTGACCACAACAAAAGCTAATATGCCCTTTGTGATACAGTCTTATTAGAATATTTCTTAGAAACATATTTTATCAAGTTCCTTTTTGTTGTTGGTGTCTTCCTTAACACCCACACACTTCCAGAGCAACAAATTGAACATATGCTTATAATGTCTTATCCAAATCAGCTGGTTCAGAATTAACCGAATTTAAAGGATTAATTTTTTTTAGACCAAAAGTCATAAAAGTTGCATTTTGGTGACCTAATTTAGAGTTCTCTTCTGTTAAAATATGCAGATGGAAATACCGGTAGTTGCCTTTTTATTTCTTCATCTCAAAGTGTTAGAAAACTTTTCAAAACATTTTGTACAGCATGTTTTATGACAGTTGTATCAAGGCTGATTTTCTAGACATCTCAAGCATAGATTTGTTTTATTCCTTTGCAACCAGGTGAGACATAAACACAATTACAGGACCACTTAGTTTTATAAATAATATTGGCTTTTACAAGCCTGCACATGGTTATATAAATAATACTGGCTTGTACAAGCCTCATGTTCGTCATAGTTAATATGTTTGTGTGATAAAATGTCTAAGCTCTCAGCTCGTCACTATGTACAGCCAAAGTTGAAATGGCACAATCTATCAATTTCAGTGACTTTGTAGCATCATTTGTTATTGATGCGTGTATGGTCGAGGGGTATAAAGGTTTGTGCATGCAGGCAAGGGAATTCTTGAACTGATTTGCAATTACAGAAATATGTCAGTTTTCATTGCAAATGAGCCAGTTTAATTTATTGGTAATCCAGTCTTGAAATATGCAGAGGTAAATGTCATGGAATGATTTTAATAGAGTAATGTTGTTTGTGTTCCTCATAAATGCCTATGCCTCGAGTCAGTTATATGAGCAAAATTTTAATTTTTGATGCCGACTGCAGGATTGTATCACAGACCATTGTTAACTTGTACCAATAATTTCTTCCCTTTGTCATCTAGAGTGACCAAATACAGTCAAGTGTAGACGTAGAAATGCCTCCATCTGGAAAGGTCGCTGAGGACTCTGAAGATGACAAACAAGGTAATGGTAACTACACAACATTATTACATACACACATACTGGATTTAGGCTGTAATGAGTTGTACAGGTTTGCTTATATTAGGTACATTGCTATGACAAAATGCTGTACAAAATATTGTTTGTTGCAAATGACTTTCATATGTAATTTATACAGGGATTACACCAATTTGTAAAAATGTTGAGATCCATCATTTCAGTATAATTAGTATTGGTATTCTAGTTTGTATAAAAGAAACTATGTACTGTGTGTGTGTGTGTGTGAGAGAGAGAGAGAGAGAGAGAGAGAGAGAGAGAGAGAGAGAGAGAGATGTCATGCTATACAAGGATCATATAGTAGAATGCTTGATACATTAAGTGAATTTTTAAATATGAATAGATGTTGCCATCTAGTTTAAAAATTATAAACATTATATTACCTGCATGATATTTAAACATTTATTTAATGTTATCAAGTATTCTTCTGTATGATCTAGGGATAGCACATTCCATTCCGTTTGGTGTATATAAAATTCCCTAACATGTACGATAATATTATTTCTTCACAAAAGATAATAACCTCTATGTACCTTGACTTCAATCACAGGAATCTGCAGTAACTATATTTAGATGGGACTCTATTACTAGGTCGATATATGTGAGTTTGCTATGCATGAATTCATATGCAAGTGACTTTGAGGCATCATTTGTTGGCGAATGTGTGGATAGTCAAGGGGTATAAAGGTTTGTGCATGCAGGCAAGGCAATGGGTGCCATAATCTTAATAGAGTATGAATTAAAAAATTCTCTGACTGGTATGATAATACAATTTATAAGTGTGTGTGTGTGTGTGTGTGTGTGTGTGTGTGTGTGTGTGTGAGAGACATGGCAATAAATGATAACAGGATGCTTTCTTCACAAATTTTACATTATGCCCATTCCCCTACTCTGATATGATAATATATGCATCATAATGGTTGTACCAGTTAGGGAAGTAACTAATCTGAAAGCACCAGACATGAAATAACAAGACTTGGTTAGGGAATTGGCTTACATTATATAGGAACAGAATGAAATAACAAGACTTAGGGAATATCTTACTTTACAGGGCAAAGTACATGACGTACCAAGACTTGAGATTTGGATTTTTAATGTGGCTTTCACAATTTTACAGTCATGTTGCCATTACGTCTGCATTGTGGCAGTTTATATTGATGTATTGCATTGTGCATCATCCTGCAGACATGTATCATGTCCCACGCAGTCACATTATTCAGACACCAGGCTGACTAGTCTTAACACTAAACTCAATGCTGAGTCCCTAGTGAAGCAGCTGCTAGTACCATTTTTCTATGTCTTTGGTATGATTCAGCTGAAGTTTGTTCCCATGACCTCCTGCATAAGGCGGATGCTCTATCCACTTAGGACACAGAAGCAGTCAACTAGGCTTACGAAAGAATTATCTTACTGTACCTATCAGCATACATGAAATAATAAGACTCAGAAAATGGCTTACTTTACACAGCAACACATGAAATAACAAGATTCAGAAAGTGGCTTACTTTACACAGCAAAACATGAAATAACAAGACTCAGAATGTGGCTTACTTTACACAGCAACACATGAAATAACAAAATTCAGAAAGTGGCTTACTTTACACAGCAACACATGAAATAAAAAGACACAGAAAGTGGCTTACTTTACACAGCAACGCATGAAATAAAAAGACTTGGAGATGAATTGGCATGTTGTACATAATTGAAATAACAAGACTGAGTTAGGGAATTGGCTTAATTTACACAGCAACACATAAAGCAGATCACCAAGTATATGAAATTGATGTGCATTCCTACAACTACTTCTGATTTTGTTTCATGATCTGATGGAAATTGCTGATAGGTATTCTGATAGCCAGATCAATATGTATCTAGCACTGTATAATTACCACGTGGTTCATATGTAAATTTGTATCTAATACTGTGTGATTACCACATGGTTCATATGTGAATATGTATGTAGTACTGTATGATTACCATATGGTTCATATGTGAATATGTATGTAGCACTGTATGATTACCACCACATGGTTCCTGTGTGAATATGTATCTAGCACTGTATGATTACCACATGGTTCATATGTGAATATGTATAAGCAATATATGATTACCACATGGTTCATATGTGAATATGGATGTAGCACTGTATGATTACCACAATCACATGGTTCATATATGAATATGTATCTAGCACTGTATAATTACCACATGGTTCATATGTGAATATGTATGTAGTACTGTATGATTACCACATGGTTCATATGTGAATACTTATAAGCACTGTATGATTACCACATGGTTCATATGTGAATATGTATCTAGCACTGTATGATTACCACATGGTTCATATGTGAATACTTATAAGCACTGTATGATTACCACATGGTTCATATGTGAATATGTATGTAGTACTGTATGATTACCACAATCACATGGTTCATATGTGAATATGTATCTAGCACTGTATGATTACCACATGGTTCATATGTGAATACTTATAAGCACTGTATGATTACCACATGGTTCATATGTGAATATGTATAAGCACTGTATGATTACCACATGGTTCATATGTGAATATGCATCTTGCACTGTATGATTATCACATGGTTCATTGGTGAATATGCATGTAGCACTGTATGATTACAATATGGTTCATATGTAATATATATATATATATATATATATATATATATATATATATATATATATATATATATATATATATATATCACTCTATAATTACCATGCGGTTCAAATGTGAATATGTACTCAGGTACTCAGACCGAATGCCTAGTATTAAAAAGCAGAATAATGTATACAATGATATAGGTAAGCTTTAAAAGGTTTAGGTTTTCTATAAAGTTGGTTCTAGAATGGCAAATTCAGGTAATTTTGTCACCATATGAGTGTGGCTGTAGGAATAATGTATTAGTCAAAAGAGAGACAGGTTAGAAATTCACAATTTCTACTATTTTTAGCTCTACTAGTCATAGTCCAGAAAAAAATTAATGGAATGGCATGCTGTACATTGTCTCTTTAGCACCAGTCATTACTGTTGATCTTCCTAAACCACTTGGACCATGGCCATGAATCATGTACATTGGGTCATCCTGTGGTTTGGTGGTTCCAACATAAACTACCTAGACAATTGCCATGAAACTTGTACATTGGATCATCCTGTGGTCTGGTGGTTCCAACATAAACTACCTAGACAATTGCCATGAATCTTGTACATTGGATCATCCTGTGGTCTGGTGGTTCAAACATAAACTACCTAGACAATTGCCATAAAACTTGTACACTGGATTATCCTGTGGTCTGGTGGTTCCAACATAAACTACTTAGACAATTGCCATGAAACTTGTACATTGGATCATCCTGTGGTCTGGTGGTTCCAACATAAACTACCTAGACAACTGCCATGAAACTTGTACATTTGATTATTGTGTGGTCTTGCGGTGCCAACATAAACTACCTAGACAATTGCCATGAAACTTGTACATTGGATCATCCTGTGGTCTGGCGGTTCCAACATAAACTACCTAGACAATTGCCATGAAATTTGTACATTGGATCATCCTGTGGTCTGGTGGTTCCAACATAAACTACTTAGACAATTGCCATGAATCTTGTACACTGGATCATCCTGTGGTCTGGTGGTTTCAACATAAACTACCTAGACAATTGAAATGAAACATGTACATAGAATCATCCTGTGGTCTGGTGGTTTCAACCAAAACTACGTAGACCATTGCCATGAAACTTGTAGGGTGCCCTGAGTGGCTGAGTGCTCTAAAGCCCTCTCCATTACGGATCACTGCCATCTCACCTGTTTGCATGGGTTTGAGTCTCGGATTCAGCCAGTTTGGGTACGTTCGTGGGTTGGTGGTTCTTTCTAGGGTTTTCCTGGGTTCTTCCTCCACCATTAATACTGGCAATCATGTACAACTTATTTTGTGCTGAAAAAATGGCGTTAAACCCTACAACAACATGAAACTTGTACATTGGATCATCCTGTGGTCTGGTGGTTCCATCCTAAACTACATAGACAATTGCCATGAAACTTGTACACTGGATCATCCTGTGGTCTGATGGTTCCATCCTAAACTACATAGACAATTGCTATGAAACTTGTACATTGGATCATCTAGTGGTCTGGTGGTTCCATCCTAAACTACTCAGACAATTACTATGAAACTTGTACATTGGATCATCTAGTGGTCTGGTGGTTCCAGCTTAAACTACTTAGACTATTGCCATGAAACTTGTACGTTGGATCATCCTGTGGTCTTTTGGTTCCAACATAAACTACTTAGTTGCCAGGAAACTTGTACATTGGATCATCCTGTGGTCTGGTGGTTCCAACCTAAACTACCTAGACAATTGTCATGAAACTTGTACATTGGATCATCTTGTGGTCTGGTGGTTCCAACCTAAACTACTTAGACCATTGCCATGAAACTTGTAGGGTGCCCCAAGTGGACGAGTGGTCTAAAGTGCTCTCTGTTATGGATCATTGCCATCTCAACTATGTCTGCGTGAGTTCGAGTCTCGGATTCAGCCAGTGTTGGAATGTATAAAGCTTACCAGTAGCTCCTTGTGGGTGGGTGGTTCTTTCCGGGGTTTTCCCTTTTTTTTCCCACCATTAATACTGGCCGCCATGTATAGCCTATCATGTGCCGAAAAATGGCGTTAAACCGTACAACAACATGAAACTTGTACATTGGATCATCTTGTAGTCTGGTGGTTCCATCCTAAACTACTTAGACAATAGCCATGAAACTTGTACATTGGATCATCCTGTGGTCTGGTGGTTCCGTCCTAAATTATTTAGACAATTACCATGAAACTTGTACTTTGGATCATCCTGTGGTCTGGTAGTTCCAACCTAAACAACTTAGACAATTACCATGAATCTTGTACATTGGATCAGCCTGTGGTCTGGTGGTTCCATCCTTATACTACTTAGACAATTCCCATGAAACTTGTACATTGGATCATCCTGTGGCTTGGTGGTTGCGTCTGAAACTACTTAGACAATTGCCATGAAACTTATTGGATCAAACCGTGGTCTTTTGGTTCCATCCTAAACTACTTAGACAATTGCCATGAAACTTGTACATTGGATCATCCTGTGGTCTGGTGGTTCGCCTGAAAATACTTAGACAATTGCCTTGAAACTTGTACATTGGATCATCCTGTTGTCTGGTGGTTCCATCCAAAACTACTTAAACAGTTGCCATGAAACTTGTACATTGGATCATCCTGTTGTCTGGTGGTTCCATCCAAAACTACTTAGACAGTTGCCATGAAACTTGTACATTGGATCATCCTGTGGTCTGGTGGTTCCGTCCTAAATGAAGGTTATGCTGCTTGGACTTCCAGTATTGCCAATACTACTGATCAAATGGATATATCAACATTTTCACTAAAAGACATTTTATGATAGTGCTGTCCAACCTGCGGGCTGGTTTTAAATGGCCTACTACAGGTCGAGCAGCAACATAGTCGTTGCTTTTTGTTTTTCTGCTGCTGCCCTAGGCTTGAAGAAAAATATTTTTCAGTGGCCCATGGTGTAAAAAAGGTTGGACAGCACTGTTTTATGATATTTAGTTGGTCCTTAATCAAAATAATGCCAATCTAATATTTAATATAGTAACCATGGCAACCACCTCGAATTATTATGTAATCACTTCTTTTCTGAAAAAAAGTCATATCACCATTGGGTTTACACTACAATAATTCACACTGGTCTTAAATTATTATGGTGCCAATCTAAATTCCAGTATGGTCAACATGGTAGTCATCTTGAAAATTTTGTCACTACTCTTTCCTAACAAAAAGTCCTATCAACATGGAACACTTATTATCATTGCTTGTTGTCCCAGATGAATATGCTATTGATCTGGCTTCCAGTATCACTTCCACAGTGGCCATCTTAAAAATGTTATAATTGCTGTGTAAAGTCATATTGACATTTTGTTTTCTCCAGAAGTGTTCTAGGTTGTTTTAAGTTAAAATGGTGCTGATCTAACCTGCATTATAGCTGTTTATTGGCTACTTTGAAAGCCTTTGATATTACTTCTCATTATAGATGGATGGTCATATTGAAATAGGGTTTTCACCTAAAGGTCTTATGATGTTGGTCTTAAATGAACATTGAGCTGGTCTGAGAGCTGGTATAACCACCATGGCAGCCATTTGAAATTTTGTTGTTGTTATTACAATTTCTGAACAGCTGGTCATGATGTATGTATATATATACATGGTGTTTTCAGCAAATCATGACATTGACTTGATCCTTAATGGAAATATTATCACTAATGCATCCTGTTGTTTGCCACAGTGGCTTTTTATTTTAAAATCTTGTTATTGCTCAGAAATATCATGAGATGACCCTTAGCCTCATAGCATCTCTTGCTGTTTAGGCTGTTGATAAACATCTGCCAAAGGGACACAGTGCTGTATACTCTAAACAGAACACCTGTTGACTAAATGACTCAGTGTAGTGCATGTTAAATTCAACATATGTTTTATCCTATCCAATTTACCTTTTTGATATAAGAACATCTGATCCGTGTAGGTGTATAATTTTTTTCCACAGGATAATTTTTATATGCTTTAAATTCTTGAGAAAACTACTTCACCTTCAAATCAGTAAAGCTGTGTTACCAACCAAAGCTGACATTTCACAGCTTCTAAATCTACGGATCCATTGTGTTTTACTGCATTACTAAGTCTTCAGGATTTGATAAGTCTGTGACAGTCGGTGTTGCCTGTATTGATATCAGAGTCTTAATATCCAACTTGTTGATGCCTGCATTCATATTTCTGATCATCCAGACTCACGAAAATGCTAATAAAATACACAGGCTCCATTTTTTGGAGAGTGTAAAATCAAACCCAGTTACTTTAAATAGCAGATTATGACTATATCATAAATAAGAACCTTTTGATGTAATATAATGGTCATTTGCCTCAGGAGCTTTAGTGGGGCTCTAGTTGGCCTAGTGTTCTAAATCACTCACCTTTACAGATCACTGACATTTCTCCTCTCAACTGCATGGGTTTGAGTCTCAACTCAGCCATTATGCGAATGTGAGAAAGCTACCAGTAGCTTCTTGTGGGTTGGTGGTTCTTTCCAAGGTTTTGGATTCTTCTTTCATGTCACGTATTTAAAAATGACGTTGAACCCACAGAACTACAAACCAAAACCATTCCAACAGTTTTGATTGAGGGTACATTTCCTCAAATTTGGTGCTATTAATATGGGATATAAATTCTTGATGTTTATTTTAGGTGCCGAAACAGCTTCCATGCAGTTGGAGTAAAGAGTGTCAAAACAGGCATTTATGTCAATCAGATGGAAGAATCAAATAGTTCTACCATGAAAATGTAGTAGACGAGTCCAAAGTGCTCATACGGGGTGAAGGGTTATACTTAAGAAATGGTCTTGCCTTGAATTGCTGGAAATTATTTTCAGCCATTAGAGAATAAGCCTCATAAATGGACTCATTTAGAATTTTTGCTAGACTAATTCACAGGCTACATTTATATTGGAACTGAAATAATCCTGAGTTAAAAATGCTTTTAAGCTGTTACTTAGATAGATAATTTAATGTCCAGATTGTAAAAAAGATGAAACATTTCTGCATATTAGACAGTTTTCATTGCAAAGACCTAACCACTTGCAGACAATATATGTCAGGAAGTGAACATTGTGAAATTGTGCATTCCATTATAACCACAACATGACAATACTGGGTGACAGAATGCAGCTTGTAAGTGAAAAATTTCCAACATGAGAAAGGGAGATAACTCTCCTGGTATGTAAATGTACATGATGGGATGTTGTTTAGGACATTATTGGTGTAAGTTCTATCCTGATTAAATTTACTGAAATATTACCTTAAAGAAAACTAATATAATTTTATTTTTGTCCATTTGTGTCGATCATGGTGACATCTTCATTTATCTGTTGTCAAGCATTGTGTTTGGAGATGACTAATGAGGCCAATCCAGGCACAAAAGTCTATCCCACATTTCGAGCACACAAGGTTTGGTATAGAATTAGAGGAGTTGACAGCTCTGGCCACATGAGTGGCACACTTTCTCTTTGCCTCATCAATTTTTGCTGTTCTGCTGCACAGGTGCCAGATCTGATCTTGCTGCACCAGGAATGATGGTCTTGTGCAGAGGTGTTCCATGAGGCACTATTGATATGCAGGTTTTTCAGGGATATCTTAAGTGAGTCCTTGAAGTGCTTCTTTACCCTCAAACAACATGCTCTTCCCTCACAAAGTTTGCCAGAGAGCAGCTGTATTTTCAAATACATTCATCTGGCATATGAACGATGTGCCTTGCTTATCTAACTTGGGCCCTTTGCAGTGAATGAAGATAGATGGAATGCCAGCCCTAATGAGAAATTTGGTATCAGGAGTTTTGTGTTACCTCCTTATCCACATGATCTTTCGGAGCTCATGTGAAACTAAGGTGTCGGGAATGTCTGCTATAGACAATCTATATCTTTCTGGCATACAGGAGGGTTGCAAGCACTGCAGCATGGTACACGTATACGTTCAGTTTGGTGGTAGACTGATTCCTCTGTGGCCCCACACATTCCCACATAGTCTCCCTAAGGCTGAGCTGGCTGTGGCAATTCTGCTGTTGACATCAATGTCAATGTTGAATGCTTGTGAGAGGATGCTGTCCAGATACATGAAGATGTTAATGGCCTGGAGAGCTTTTGTCCCTTCACTGGGATGCTTGGTTCAAAATATGGATTCCAAAGGGAAGGTTGGTACATGACTTTGGTCTTATTTGGGGCTGATTGTGAGGCTTTAGTTGTCGTGTGCCTCAGCAATCCTGTCCATGTGGGCCTGCATGTCTTCTTTTGAGCTGGTATTGAGGGTGAAGTCCTCAGTAAAGAGGATTTTCCTGATGACTGTTTCGTTCACATTCGTGACTGCATGAAGTCGCTGGGGATTAGAACAACTTACCGTCAGTCCTGTATCTAATAGGGATTCCTTTATTACTGTTCTGGAATAGATCTGCTAGCATGGCAGAGACCATTATGCTGAGAGTGGGTGCACCATTGCAGCCTTGTTTGATGCCGTTTGTGACTGGGAAGGCATCTGAGAGTTTGCCATCGTCCATTATGTGGGCCACCATGTCGTCTTGGAACTGATGAATGACCGTGATGAACTTATAAGGGTGGCCAGATTTTGCCATGATTTTCCGAAGTCCATCTCCGCTGACTGTTCAATGCTTTGGTCTCTGTGTATGCAGCGGTTTTCTGCAAACATTGTCTCTATCTCCTGGTTGTTCTCAACAAACAATCTACAAGTTTTCTAGTTTGCTATCCATAATCCTAGAGAAGCTTTTGGCAATTGAGATATTTTTCAGCTTCAAGATGTTAATTCTGTTTACACTCTTTTTACATTGGTAACGTCTCTTGGGCTGGACATAAAGGTTGAATTTAGACACAATTAGCCTATGGTTCATCAAACAATCAGCACCACACAAACTAGATTATACTGTATTCAGTTCTAATATATGGTATAGTTTACTGTTAACTTAGTGCATGCATAAAAGAAGTGATTTTATTTGCACCGCAAGAGAATGACAATAAATTTTATATTTACACATTTGATAATTTCCTATTTAAATGTTAGTGTTCTCCTTTCTTGAATGAATGTTGTAAAATTTGATTCCAGTCATTCCTATGGAGATTCTTCGTATGGATGATAAATCCCTAAGGTTGTACAAAGAGGCTTTGCGCGATGGAAAGGAGAAGGTTTTTAATATTCGAGTAATGGTGGTTGGGCAGTATGGTGTTGGAAAGACAACATTGACAAAGCACCTCCTTGGGCAGAAAGTTGATATATCAGAGAGGAAAAGCACCGAGGGAATCGAAGTACACAAACATTGTTGTAAAATCGATATGGACACTGGTGAATGGATAGTACAGAATGAAGGTAGGCCACCATTATCCCTGAGCTTTACAATAAAAATAACACAGGAAATGTGCTATTCTTTCATAACAATGATGCAAAATTCCTATAATTCCTTGATTATTATGCAGATAGTCATTAAACTTTGGATATAGCTGAGGTAAGTTGTCTGATGTCTGCCTTCCATTGTCCATCTGTCCGTTAGCAGAAGTTCACTTTCTCTGCTCCACCTGAACTACGTGGAAGATTGACATGATCCTTTACATTACATATGCATCTCAAGTTCTAGTTGATCCTAAATGAATCTGGTGCTCCTTAGTAATATAGAATGGTTACCATATCAGCCCTCTTGAAACAATATTGGTCTAGCTGCATTTTCTAAATGGATAGTCACATCAATTTAGGATTTTCACTGCAAGACTTATCATGATGTCTAGCTGGTCCTAATGAAAAGTGCACCATTTGGTATCCCAAATGGCTACCACAACTGTCATCTTGAAAATGTTATTATTTCTAATACATCTGAACAAATCATAGGGGGTTTTCACCTAAGAATTCTTATGGATTCTAATTGGTATTAATAAAGTAGTGCTTAATTGATATACCGTATGACCACTATGGCAGGCATTATTATTACTACTCTACGATCAAAAATCATATTAACAGTGTATTTCCCCAGATAACTTATTATTGATGTCTAGTTGGTTCTAAATGAAAATTGTACCTGTCTACGTACAGTATGGCCATCATAGTAGCCAGCTTGAATATATTGTTATTGCTACTCCACCAGATGACTCATTATGATATCTAGTCCTGACTGAAAATAGTTGAAATTCCTTATCTCAGATATGGATGCCTCAATCGCAATTTTCACCAGCAGCTTTTCAATGGTGTCTGGTTTGTCATAATTGAAAATGGTGCTGATCTTGCATTCAGTATGGCTGCCACAATGTCTAATTTGAACATCCTTTGACTCAAGAATATCAGAGACTCAACACTCAGATATGACAAGGAAGAACTGGTCTTATCTTTTTCCTGGAAAGTCCCTTTCGACAAGGGAACAACATACTCACTGATATATTATATCTTTGAACAGTGTGTGTGTTTATGTGTATGCAGTTTGGATTGTTAACGTTTTTTTAAAATTGTTCAGTCATATTGCTATGATGTCTGCAATGTGACAGCTTATAGTGATGTATAGCACAGGAGCATCGTGCAACAGACATGTTTATGCACATGTTTGAACAGGTTTATTAACTTACATATATAATTACTGGGAACAAATGCAGCAGCAGAGAGACTGGGCCCACCAACTATTTCGTCCAACAGGACCATCTATCGAAAACGTTTCTGATAGAAGTTCTTATTTCACAAAAATAACCCTTCTAGCCTGAAAAGGCTGCGGTGGTCACATAAAGAACTTTACTAGGAGAACCTAAGGATGCTATCAAATAGGAGGAGGAACGAAGAAAGGGTATTCTTCCAGTGTTAAAACAAACCGCTACGCAGGCTGGAAAGATTGCTAGAAGAACCAAACAAACAAAAAAGATTTTACGAGATCTTCCAGCTGGTATAGCTGCAGTTCAACCTCCGCCCGTCGGCAAAGAAATACTTGAAGGTATTGGGCAAATTCGTGCTGAACTCGCGTCCAAACCAATAAAGGAAAATATTGGACTGATTGCAAAATTTAGGGAGGGTTTTGCTGAAGATATTAGAAATACTCCAAGAGAAGAATTGCCCAGAAAAATATTAATTGGTATGTTTAATAAATCTACTATCTTAAAACCCGGTTTTGAAAACGTGAATGATGATAATTTTATTAAATGGCTATATCGTATATATAAAAACAAAAAACAAGCCAGATATGATGATTTAGAATACAGAGGTCTCCTTGAGGAAGTAAAAAGAGTTTATACCGAACAGTTAAAACAACTAGAATCCTCCCAGCAGAAACCTTCTTCATCTTTACAACAACAACGGCGGAGGATAGCAGATACTGACCTGGTCCCGTTAAGTGAATATGAGGTTGCATCTGAACAAAGTCCACGTCGTCAAAAATCCGAGCCAACTAGGTCGCCGATAATTGGTTTAACAACATCTCCTGAAAGTTTACCGCAAGATGTTTTAGCCCCAAGAATTGTAGGACAACAACCAAAAATTGGAAAGGGTTTAAATATTTGTCCTGATAATATCATCAATGATGTATCACGGCTAGAAGTTCTTATAGGAGGAAAACGAGCTGGAAATAACTCTCCGGAAATAATTAATGAAGCAGCTGATATCTGTCAGCGGCTATTTCGCGGCGGCATCATGGATACTCACATCTATCGAGAACTTACTGATGAACTCGTCGATAGCGACTGAAGTTGCCGCGATTAGAGAAATAACTAATTAAATAAATGATAGTACACAATTCTCAACGTAGACCAGTCATGGTCAGAGTGATAAATTCACGACTACCCGTATACAGGATGACTTATGGAAACGGATTCGGCGATGTTGTTACGAGTTTATTTGCAGGAGTGGCACCTAAATCAATACCGATCGCAAAACAATTAGGCATGAAAGCCATTGATGTTATTAAAGATAAAGCTATTGGCGCTGCTGGTAGCGCTGCCGGTAAAGCATTCACGGCTATCAAGGGCAGACTAGCACGACTGATACGTAGAAAATCTCCACCGGTAAAATTACCAGCCACCGCAGACATGCCAGCGGATGTCAGTAAAGTAATAAACGAAGCTGCAAATCAAAAGCTAGCCGCGCTAGTCAACGAAATTCCTGAACAAATAAACACAAGTTTGGTCGCGGGAAGTGGTCTTCGTTTTAGACGATAACTTTTACAATAAAATATACAAACATGAATCCGATCCAGCATTCGACATAGACGAACCGGTTCCTAAAAATGAATCAGTGCGTGATTATCAGTATTATTCGTATGACGCACGAGAACCAAACAGACGAGGACGAATTGAACTTCAGGTTCAGGATACCAGTAGATATTTCCTGCCTGCTGAAGCATTTATTGAGGTAGAAGGTGAAATTATAAGAGACAATGACACAGAATACGGACCTGATGTTAAAATCGGTTTTGTCAACAATGGAATTATGGCGCTGTTTAGTAGCGCTATTTATATGATTGATGGAAAAAATATCGAAGCGATTCAGAATGATGTCGATGTTGCTACAACAATAATTGGTTTAGCGAGATATTCTGATGATTATACAAGATCAGCTGGTCCATCAATGATGTTTTCCAAGGACACTTCTAATTTTCCTAACAGTGATCAGTACAATATTAGACGACCAAGAAACTTTGCCGGTAACGCTGACGCTGATGTGACGCCGTTGGTTCATGGTGCTAATGCAGAATTTAATTTAGGTTTCGCTACACGCAGACAAATGCTAGTAGGTAATCGCAGAAATTTTTCTTGTGCGATTCCGCTGTCTCATATCTTTGGATTTTGCCGGGGGGTCAGAAAGGTAATTTTCGGAGCAAAACATACAGTCGTGCTTGTTAGAAAAGGCGGCGACAATGATGCCGATGGCGACCTATAGGCGACCCTGGTCAGGTAAACATAACAAAACTATCACTGTGGATGCCGGTATTGTCCCCTGCAATTGCCCAAGAACAGCGACTACTTTCTTTCATGGATCAAGGTGGCAAAACACTGTTATCGTGGCTTACAACAACCACAGATAGTTTTCAAAGTACCGTCAATGGTACATTCACATGGCAGATAGCATCACAGCAGGGGGTTGCCGCGCCGCGACATATTTTCATTGCTTTTCAGGATGTTAGACGAATAGGTGATCAAACACGTTCGCATATGATATTTGATCAACTTGGTATCACTGACGTTTCTCTGAAAATAAACGGGCATCAAGAACCAGCTGAAAATATACAATTAAATTTTGGTAACAACCATGTTGCACGTGCATATCAACGATTGACAAAGTATCTAGCGCGTGATCTAAATATCGACACTGGTTTGCAAATATCGCAATTGGATTTTATATCTAATTATCCAATCTATTACTTCTCGCTGGAGCATCTTGATCTAACCAGACAGTCTGTCGTTGATATTCACTTCAGGGCTACCGTAGATAGAAACGTAGCAGCTATAGCTAATTACAGAGCCGTCGCGGTCATACTTTCCGATAAAGCAATGTTGCTTGAAGGTACTGGCGGTCGAATGAGAGTCATCGATGCTCCCGTGGAAA
Source organism: Sinohyriopsis cumingii (assembly GCA_028554795.2). Lineage (NCBI taxonomy): Eukaryota > Metazoa > Mollusca > Bivalvia > Unionida > Unionidae > Sinohyriopsis > Sinohyriopsis cumingii. The sequence continues at coordinate 32,165,308 of CM068833.1, forward strand.
ACTTGTAAACAATTAGATCAATATCGTATTAAATAAAATGTCATACAGTCATGTTAATGTCACACTGACTCCTGGTCAGGTGAAGAAATTACAATCGAAAAACGCGAGCACATGTGGGACATCAATAACACTAAAACACGATCAGGTAGCGGGCGGTCCAAACAAACTGTCATTGACTAAAACCCAACAAAAACATTTCAATAAAGCGAAACAAGCAACGACTGGAGTTCGACTTGATCTCTCTCCAGCCGCGGTCAAAGATATGGTCAAAAAAACCGGCGGAATACTTCCATTTCTTCCAATAATTTCCGCAGCACTAGCACCAGCAGCAGCCGCAGCAGCAAAGGCAGCCGCGTTAGGAGCTGTTGGAACCGCAGCTGGAATGGCACTAAAGAAAGCCACCGGGAAAGGATACAAAAAAAGGGATCCGGTCTAAGACTACCGGGAACTCCGGCGTCATGGTACCCAAAAAAGTTTTAAGTGTTTTCAACGCTAGCGTTTTCACACCGATGTTGAAGCTTCCAGCTTCTAATTTTGATTTGCTTGATGCTGTTAAACAATTACGCATAAAGAATTTCAGAGGTGTATTTATGCGAGATGAATTACCAGCACGACCGGCAAGCACAGAAACCGGTATTATTAATCTCGACAACAAGGAAGGTCCTGGAACTCACTGGGTTGCTTACGCGATCGATCCACGTGGAATTATCTATTTCGATTCGTACGGGCTAGCACCGCCAGTTGAGTTTTTCAGGTACGTCCAAAGATTTTCCAACATTCCAGTTTGGCAGTCAACGTTACCAACACAAACACTGATTGATCCTGCGATATGCGGTCGTGAAGTATTAAATGTTCTTGATGCGATCTCGAAATCAGCGAGTCCTCCTCACAAAGTCGTGCATGAATACACCACAGATGTGATTTCCAAATTTAAACAATCCCATAATTGATAGTGGTTGATATTTACGGAAGATCAAGCAGAACCAAGGAAAAAAAAGAAGATATTGATTTATCAGCGTATGCGACCAAAGATGAAATTGATAACCTGCTAACGTTAACCGGGATAGACCCAGATGAGGTTGTTATTTTTCAGGACAGGCACGGCAAACTAAAAACCAGTAACATTAAGTGGAATGACATAATTCGCAGGGTTATTGGAGCTACCACGGACAGCATCGTTGTATTCACTGACAGCGGCAGAATCAGAGATTCGTCGATATCAATTGCAGCTCTCCGAGATGATATGCAAAAACTTGCCCTAGCCCGTGTAGCGAAGACCGGTGATACAATGACAGGTGAACTCAGCATGAACGGTAACAAAATAACTGTGTTAGCGGATCCGGAAGGCCCCGAAGATGCCACCAACAAAAAATATGTAGACACCATTGACGGTAAACTAGCCACGTTGCGGGCAGAGTATGATGTTCACGTGCGCTCGTTTACAAGACTTCGAAGAAACTTCGCAAAAGCTGATGAGTCCATTGATAAGTTCTTTGGGGCTCCTCCAGTCATCGACGTAAAACTTTCTGAAATCAAGACCGACATTGACACGATCAAACAAACACAGCAAAACATCGTAGCGGGGATTCGTGAGATCGTTAACAAAACCAGTCTGATTATAGTCCCCACTGGAGTTACTCCCGGGCATATCACCAACATCGTATTCACGGTATCATCGGGATTCGCAACATGGTCCCGACAAAATAATACTATCAAATACACAGCAACAGCCACTGGCGTGTACAGGTTGTCTGTGTTTTCCGCCGTTAAATTTGAAATCTTCACAACATATCCCTGGAGACATTCCACCGACAGGTTTTCCGGGGTTGTAACTGTAATGTTAAACAGCGGAACCGAAGAAATATTTATACTTGAAGCCGCAGACAAGAAATTAACCGCAACATCCTATTGGTGGTGTTTGGAATTCGTCGCCTCAATTGGTTACGTTGTGATTTAGTCACAACGTAAATAATAATAAAAATGAAATCAGCATCAACGACAACATTAGACGCTCAGCAATACCGCTCAATAAAATAATAATAAAAATGAAATCAGCATCAACGACAACATTAGACGCTCAGCAATACCGCTCAATAAAATCACCATCTGGCAATGGAACTGCAGAGGAATCTTTAAGAACTGCAGAACAAACTGAATAATACGGCCATAAAACCAGACGTAATCTGCCTACAGGAAACCCTCATAACACAAGAACACAAACGCCTGCCCAAACTAGAAGGCTATACCCAGGGAATCTTTAAAAACAGACCCATGGGGCAGAAAGGGGGTGGACTAGCAATTTTTTTAATAGATACACTAATCTACTATGAAGTAATAGAAGTACCCCCTAACCTAAACATCAATAATAGCATCGAAATAATGTCAGTAATGATAAATATAGGAACCACAAACATTCAAATAATAAACGCATACGACCCAGGTGGTACCTTCTGCCCTACCAACCTAATCTCACTAAAGGCAATCACTAATAACAACAACAACAATCTAATGATCTGAGGCGACTTCAACGCACACAGTGAATTATGGGGAGGTAAAAAGAAAGATCAAAGAGGAAAAATGGTTGAAAAATGGATAACTGAGAACAATCTGGTCATCTTAAATGACGGGTCGAACACTAGATTAAACCCTGAGGATGGCGCTCTCTCAGCCATAGGCCTAACCATCATTGCCCCAAAATTGGCTCAAATCACAAATTGGTGGGTGGATCAGGAAGATACGTTAGGAAGTGACCATTTTCCCATCACAATCAATATTCAAACAAAAACTCAACACATTCCTAACGAAACCCCACCTAAATGGAGGTACCAACAGGCAGACTGGGACCAATTCCAATTATTACTAGCTAGAGTAAATCCAGATAACTTAGAAAGCCCAAGTATTGACATGTATTATGATAACATAACAGACACAATTATAGAAGCAGCTAGCCGATGCATACCAAAGACAACTAATATCCAAAATAAAAACCCTGTACCATGGTGGACTAAACAGTGCACTATAGCACATAAAGACAAAAAAAGGGCCTTAAATAAATATAAACGCACCAAAAATTCTATCTACTTCCAGCAATATAAAGATAAAGAAAAAGCAATAAAACAAACTTTAAAAACTGCTAAAATTAATCTATGGCAAACCTTTTGCTCTAAACTGAGTCTAAAATCAAACTCAAAACAAATATGGGACAAGATAAAAGCCATAAAAGGGAAAGCAACTACCTCAGCCCCAAAAATTAAAAATGCCATAACAAATAAAGAGAAGGCAGACCTCCTAGCGAAGCATTTTTCGAACATGAGTAGCAACAATAATCACACCAAAAACTTTCAAGAACACAAAAAACTAATGGAGGGAACCCAACCTCAAATGTTTCAAGACCAAGGAACAAAAGAATCTCACCTAAATAGCGACATCACAGTACATGAATGGAAGATAGCCCTACGATCCAAAAGCGAAACATCCCCTGGTAAGGATCAGTTAGGTTACATTATCTACAAAAAACTACCTATCAATATAACAATAGCCATAATCAAACTCTTTAATAGGATATGGGATAAAGGCCAACTACCCACCAAATGGAAACAGGCCATAGTAATACCAATCCCCAAGCTAGGTAAAGATCCCAACAACATAAAGTCGTACCGACCCATCTCCCTTACAAACAATATTTGCAAAATAATGGAGACAATAATCGCAAATAGGTTAAAACACCACCTAGAAACCAATAACCTACTCTCCATAAATCAATGTGGCTTTCGGAACAAACGGTCCACAACTGACCAACTTCTCAGATTGGAGACAGACATCAAACTCGCTTTTAACGCACATAGGAAAACCGATCGCAACCTCATATCGGTTTTTTTAGACCTAGAAAAAGCGTTCGACCTAGTATGGACCAATGGACTAATGGCCAAATTAAACCAATTTGGAATAACTGGACGCTTGTTCAACTGGATTGGCGATTTCCTCACAGGCCGGAAAATTACCACAAGAATAGGTAACACCCATTCGGAAGTATTTTCACTTGAAAATGGAACACCGCAAGGCAGTGTAATAAGTCCGTTACTATTTAACCTAATGGTAAACGACCTTGACCTCAATGTAGCCTCTAGAAAAATAAACTTGTCACAATTTGCAGATGATAGTGGCATATGGAGGAATGGAAATCCTGCCAATAACACAGTAGTTAAAGAAATCCAGCAGAGCCTAGACAACATAGGGAGATGGGCGGACATATGGGGTTTCAAAATATCTCATGAAAAAACTGTGGCAATCATATTCACCCCCAAACGAAATAACAACCTAATCTATCCAAACTTCTATATACAAAATCAATTAATCAAATACGTAACAGTAGTAAAATTCCTAGGAATGTTCTTTGACAACCACCTTACATGGAAACAGCACATTGAACAACTCACCCAGAATTGTAACAAAGATCTCAATTTACTCAGGAACATCACAGGGACTGACTGGGGATCCAACCAGGAAACCCTCCTCACGATATATAAAAGCCTAATTAGATCAAAACTGGATTACGGTTGCCAAGCATATAACTCGGCTAAGCAGCCTGTACTACAAAACCTTGACACTATCCAGAGAAAAGCCTTGCTATTATGCACAGGAACACTCCCTTCAACATCATTAGAAGAACTACAAACACTAACAGGAGAACTACCCTTAAAATTAAGTAGGCAAGAACTGCTCCTCCGATACTCCATTCGATTAGATACCCACCCAGACAACCATCCCACCAAAATAGCTATAAATAAGTGTAAAGTTGTCTTCAAACCCAAAATCATGCCTATCACACCAAGTGGCAAAGTAATCCTTGAACTAAGAGAAAAGATACCTCTACTAAAAAAACAGGTAACAAACAATACAGACCAGAACAAATCACCATGGTTACAAAAACCACCAAGGATTAACATTGAAGCTACCAAATTAGGCAATAAAGAAGGACAAGAAAACTTACTAAAACCTGTACTGGTAAACGAAATCAACCAAAAATACCCGGACTATGTTAAAATAAATACCGATGGATTAAAAACAAACAACCCACCAAGAACAGCAGCAGCAATAGTCATCCCTGAATTCAATATACAAACCGGATCCAGATTACCTGACTATTGCTCCATTTACACCACTGAATTCTGGGCTATACTTGAATCACTACAATGGATCAAAGACAACCAAATACCTAAAGCAGTCATTATAAGCGATTCCCTAAGCGTTATCAAATCGATCCAAAATCGCAATACATACTCTAGGGAACAATTCCTCGACAGAGCATGCCAATTAATCGACGATATCACCACAGCACATCAATTAGTCGAGCTCATGTGGATACCGTCGCACATTGGAATCTCTGGCAACGAAACAGCAGACAAAGTTGCAAAAACCAAACTAGGAGATCAAAACTCTATCAAGCTTAACTATAGCTCTACAGAAGCAATAAGCTTCGCACAAACATATATAGACCAAACATGGCAAGATTTTTGGAACTCCTCCACAAAAGGGAAAAATCACCATGAAACCCAAAAAAACGTAGATAGGAACATACAGCTACCTAAGGGTACCTATTTAGAACAGAAAACCATAAACAGGATAATAACTGGAAAAACTAAACTAGCAAGCAGTTTTGGAAGGTTTATAGGACCCAAACCAGCAACCATTAACTGCTTTAACTGCCACACCACCGAAGATCTACACCACGTATTCAATATATGCCCAAAATATCAACTCGCTCGGAAAATATTTATCAAAAACCAAAGAGAGATTGGATTACCACACACATACCCAGAGTTACTTATGGACTCTAATAAAAATAAACAATCAGCATATAAAAATATAAATCAATTCATACACTCAGCAGGACTTAGGAACAAAATATAATTACTATCCCCACAAAACCAAAAGACCCAGTAACTAGCTAAATAAATGTAGAAGCCACCACATAAAAAAACCATAACATATTCAATTTTATAAAAGTATTAATAAATAATTCACTTACGAAGCACCTATAAAAAACTAATGAAACCGCAAAATCGGATGCCCTGGATGTCCTTAACGAACCGAGTAATCAGCTAGGATTCCTGTCCTAGATGTCCTTAACGAACCGTGTAATCGGCTAGGACTCCGGGCTCTTGCTAAATAAAGTATAAATAACATTCAATCTCTAAAAACATCAATTAATAAATAACTTAAAGAGGTAATATCTAAAAACTTATAAATAACATAACGTAGGAAACACACCCTAAACACCTCGACTAGTAATACCATAATAATCTTGAAAATCTCTCTTCATACATGATATCTACTAAGAACCTCTATAAACAGCATAGAACATCACCCCTCCTTTTAGAACATTTTGAAGAGGAAAAAAAAAAAAAAAGGCAAATGCAACAAGAAACCAGCGATGTAAAGCAAGCAGGACCGTTCCCGAGCTCTCCTTCCCACTAATGACAGCCAACCATTCAACTGTAGGGACCTCTATGGACCCACAGATTGAGGCCAAACTATCAGGGTTCCTTGAATCCATAAAAGCCTGGGGGAGGTGGCACCATCCCCTTCCCCAGGAACAACTAGCAGGCTGCGGTGCAGTCAGAAAAAAGTGGCACATGCACAATTGTGCGAACGCTACTATAATTAAACTCAACAACAACAACAAGCAATACCGGTATAATCAGGTACGCGAATGGCAGTCAACGCTGAAAAACACCATTGACAAATGCGTAACAAAAATAAAAAAATACAAACGGCGTGTGACCGCGCTAGACACAATAGTGTATTCGGTATCCGCGGTAGTTGCATCCACGGGTGTGCTATGGTCTGCGTTAACTCCGGTAACGACCGCAATCGCGATCACAATCACAATTTCAGCATCAACGACGATCGCAGGAGTTGCTAATATAATTGCAAAAAAAATATCCTCGTGCGCGATAACAAAATTACACGAGTATGAGCGGCTAAACAGCGCGGCCAACAGCGCCTACTCGAAATTGTCCTCGTTGATATCATCCAGCCTTGACGATACAACAATATCAGATTCCGAATTCACGTTGATGTCCAGCATATACAACGATTACGAGCGTGCAAAGAATTTTAATTTGAAAACGATGAAGATAAATAATGACGGAGATACTTCAAGAGATAGCCGCAAATACAACTCCGGTAAGGACCATAATGATATCAATATCTTCGACGCAACCTGAATTCGATATTAATTTTCCAACTGCAATTCCAGTCACCGAAATAGCACTGACACAATTACGAGTATATCACAGTTGGCCCAATATCAGGTCGACATCATTTCACGGACAGTTGCCAGATAATTCATTTGTATTTTCGTATCAGAATAGCGCTGATGGCACACCAGATTGGAATACTATTACACTTCCCACTGGGAGTTATCAGATAGAAGAAATCAACAAAGAAATACAGCGTCAAATAAAACTTGTCACCGGAAAAGAAGCAAAAATATCAATCACTGTACACGAGCCAACGCTGTCCATGATCATCGAAATCTCAACACCGGGTTACGCCGTTGATATCTATAACAGTTCAATCAGAACAGCATTAGGATGGCCTGAAAATCCACCACCGACACCACCGACACCACCAACACCAACGAAGTCTGATTATATCACCGATAAACAATCATGTCACGGACTTACACCTCAATACAAACAACATCTTGATGATATAAAAAAAACAACGTCGATTGGCTTGGCCCCCAACCCCCCCTGGAGATGACAGAGATCTTATGTGGTATTTTACCCTCCCAGAACTTAACGGTGAGCCGCGGTTGCGGGAGGGATTTAGTGTTCGTATAAGCGGAATTACTGAATATTTTAAAATTGTTAATGTGTTTCACCGAGCGCAACTGGCACATCTACGACAACGCCTCCAAGAACATCTTTCCGATGTGACAGGTTCACGTGAAGAAATTATTAAACGAATTGAGATATTTAATCAGATTGCCCACGATATGGAACATTATAACCAGCTAATGATTCAGTCAATAATTGGCAATACACCCAGCGATAAACAAAAATTTCTGAATAGGTTCTCGCTGACCGAAGCTGAACTACCGAATTTTAAATTTCCAGGATACGTCCCCGTGGCCACGCTACGAAAACACGTCACTGATATCGTCGATGAATACTTCCCGGATATTCTTGACCAGTACAAGCGAATATTACCACCGCCAACTATCTTAACACACAATAATTCCACAACGAGCGATGGCCGGCATATTTCTCCGGGAATCGTAAATATCACTGATGTCGTCGCGGTCAATCTTGTATGTGACGTAATCGATGGCAGCTACAGCGTAACCACGACAATATCAAATTAAGCCCAGCAAGGGTTTATACTATACTCATTTACTCCTAGAGAACCACCTGGATTTTTGATTGTGCAAGAGCCAATCAATCCTGTATTTCTGCGGTGTCATAACCCTACGCTGACAAGAATAAATTTTAAAGTCACTGACCAGCAGGGTAGACTTTTGGACCTACGTGGCGAGACTGTTAGTATTAATTTGCTGGTAAAGTCCTAAGGACTTTCATCTTAAGACTTTCAATTAGCGATATCATTATCATAATAATGTCCAAAAAATCTTCGAATTACCAGAAGTATGATGATGATGAAAATCTCTCTGACAGTTCTGACATTTCCATGGAAACACAGCGTGATTGTGAATCACTAAGTGATTCTGACAGTGATTTTGTTGTCAGTGATGAAGATGTCTCTGACAGTGATTTCGCTGACAGTGACAGTGAAACACAGCGTGATTGTGAATCACAAAGTGATTCCGATGATAGCCCGGTTGGCGTTTCCAACGACATCACCATCAGCGACAGCACTGTCGTAATAAATTATATTAAATGAACGCGAAAATAATAGTATGTATCAGCACGTGAAATGTTTAATACACAACAAAAGCGCGCTTGAAGAATTCATCCGAAAAATATTTACCGGAAACCATTTCCCGGGCGTTGTTAAAATAATCATCGATAAGTACGGCAATGATGATTTTTTACTGACAGATTTTCAGCTGAAGCAACTCCGCGAAAACAATATCACGATGATTACTTGTGACGCAGACAAAATCCTCAACGTTGTTCACTCTTGCATTTCACGGGATCATCTTGATAAGATACTTCAGTAGAAATGTCTTTGACATTTCCATCCTTTAGGATTTTTAAAAATATCGAAGACATTTCCATCCTTTAAAAATATTTTACTTTATATATTTTTTTACCACAGACCAGCGTCGTAGATTCATGGGTGTATTTGCTAGTAGCAATCAGTAAAATCGGACAGTTGCATAATTTACACAGTAAAAAAAAAAATATTACTTTTTTTTACTTTCGATTTCACGTCTAGGTACCCGATTTCACTTCCTTGATGAAATCAAGGACGACGTCAAGGAAGTAATGCAATCAAGGTGAGGTATTTACTTCGTCATCCGTGACGAAGCTATCATTGCTTTCTAAATTCTCTGGATTTTCACCCTTGACTTCGTCAGCGGACATACAATGCTTTAATTTTCTGACCCGATTGTTAATTATCTTCTTTGTTTCATACTCGGCTGCCAGTGCCAGCCTGATCTTTTCGATTGCACGAGACAGTGGAACAAATTCATTTATTTGTGTCTCCGCTACGCTGGCCAGCGATTTATACAAATTATTTTGAATCATCTTCATGAATCGATATTGAGCAGGAAGAATATAACGCCCTGCGCGCTTAGCTTCGTATAATGATTCAAAATCAGACAGAATAGTTTCAACATTTAGTAATATATTAAATCCTTGTTTTTCTAATTTTTTAATAGCATCAATCACATTATTGATATTTTCTTGATTCATATTTATATACATTTTTATATCTTTAAATATTTAAAATAAAAAAACATCACATCTCCTTTGAGTCTCTAGCTTATCATATGATAGGCTACCAAACTCAGGAGGGGGCGGAAACACTACTCCCGATTGAGCTCCTAAACTGCCAAATAACAGTCTAGAAAGCCCAGAGGGTGTGTTTGCGAAACGACGAGACATTCCCCATTTGTGAACCTCCTAGATTACCATTTGATATGCTAGCAAGGCTCATATGGGGACAACACATAACATATAACTTATCCTAGTACTTAATTCTAACTTATCCTAGGGACGGCACAAACATATAGTATTTACAATATTTACAGTAGAAGCATATTTACAGCAGTAGAAGCATATTTACAGCAGTTGTTATTTACAATATTTACAATTGCATATATAACTTATCCTAGGACGGTAAAAACATATAACTTAATTCTAACTTATCTTAAGACGGCACAAACATATAACTTATCCTAGGACGGTACAAACATATAGACAACACAGACAGATGCGGGGTTATAATTCTACATCCAACGAAGTTGCACCCCTACCCCCCAAAATCAATCCCGTTTGGGGCAAAAGATCACCCCTGACGGGTGATAACGGAGAAAGTTGTGCAACTTCGTTGGGGTCCCCCCCCCCAACTATTATAAAAACCCTATAAATCGGGCCCGTCGACAGTATGTCCGTAACGAGGATTCGAACATGACATTTGATAGCGCCGGGACGAAAGTCAAACGCGTTACCATTGTGCAACTTTCCAATCTGATAATACAGGGTTTAAAAAATATAATATACTGATCTACCTGTGAAATTTATACAGGTAGTTATTTACTTCCTTGTGCAGAAAATCGTCTGCTCGCACCTGTAAAGTGTTATAGCGCGCTGTTGACAAAGTCACCTTGACAGCGTCAAGGGGAAAATAATTGTATCATTGACTTTCACACAGTCGCTGCAGAGTTATCTCCGTTGGAAAATTCTCGTGATAACGAAATATAATTATCTGATTATTATACTTTTTTGCCAGAGCTGATTTGGTAATATTTTCTGCAACTTTTTGTACTGAGGGCGCACAAATACCAAAATGCTTGCCAGCTGAGTGCATTGAGCAAAATATTATTTCTTCATTTGTATTTAAGTTTATGGATACAACTGCCCTAGACTCTCTCTTCCCCCCAGTATTACCAGCCCTACAATTTTCGCTCTGCGTCACAGCTCTCAAATTGGATAAATTATTATTAAGTTTCTGTCCATCAATGTGATCGATCACAAGACCGTCTTTGATTATCCCAAAGAAACACTCGTACACAATCTTGTGATTGTGATAACGTTTCCCGCCAGCATTAAACATTAAATAACCAGCATTACTAACAGTACCAACTGGTTTTTTCAACCTGCAGTGTCTCACTATTCCCTGTCGTGATGCTTCATAATTCTTGATGGTTGGATGTGGGACAAATTCTTGATTCATTTATGCTTCATGTATTTGTCTAATTTATAATTTGTCTGAAAACCTAGTTATATAATCACTCTCGGATTTTAGCGCGTCTCCGTTATTTTTTTTATTGTAATATCGCTTGAGTTCACGGTATCGTTTCCCCCCACACCCCGCACATAATTGTGTTTTACATCTGACACCAATGCCACATCGCAGGCAACGAATAGGTCCTGTGCTTCCTCGTTTGATGCTCTGTATATGTTCACCGCAGAATTCCTTCCTGCAGGGCTTACCACAGACTGTCACAGATCCAACTTTTAACCATTTGCAGTTGTTCATTGAATATATAATATTTTCTTATTTAAATATTTGTCTTAAATATAATATGACAGTGTTTTCGAAATTATCCGCAGTTGGCGCCGGGAGATTCGATCTTGACAGGCTAAACCCGGATCCACGACGACGGCATCTAACTGATCTGTTTAATATTATCAACGAGGGTTAAAAAGAATTTCGCGACGACGGCGCATCTCATGCATGGTCGACATTTAAAATTATCCGCGACGTTGACGATGTCAGTGATGAGGTCATCATCGATGCTACAATGACTGATGCCCGAGCAAAAACAATTATTGATTATATTGATTTTCATCATCGTGAAAAGAAATATTTTTTCAGAATAAAATTTATTGTCAACGTTGAAGACGATACGTGGATTATCCGTGACAAACTCGACCCTGTTCTTGCTAACGGAAAGACCGCTCTGTTAAGTAGCAATTGTAAACCAGGAATGCTGACCGGGATTGATATACCATATTACGCTCGAGCGTATCCTGTAACCGCAGTCATTTAAGGAATATATCCTGTAAAAAAACCAAAAATTGATAAACTCGCTCCGATGCGAATGACTGCGTCATTTACTTCGACGGTGTTGAATTGTGTAGCCGAGCGAGTAATGGAACATTTTAAAAACGCAAAACGAGGAAACGGTTTAACCGATCTGCGACGTGAAACAATAACAGCCTGGGGCGATTCGGTTAAGAATACCGGGGCAACAATAAATGATGTTGCTGCGCTATCAAGTAAATTAAAATGCTCAATAACAGTAAAAACACTAACCGGAGAAATATTATACAGTTCGAAGCATTATAAAAAGTCAGGAACACCGATTGAAAGTATTGATCATAATTCGCACGCGTGGACTGATGCGGTTACAATATTTCCACGAGACCGTGTTGTCAAGTTTTATCGCGGAAACATATACGAGGTTATTTACGCGCTGAGTAAAACCGACCCTGTGTCGGTGTGGTTATTTAGGAGCTCTCAAGATGGCGACTATGATCAATTTGTGAGACCCAACGGAGAATTATACAGAACAGAATCGTTGCAACAACAAATGAAAACACTCGCAAAAACCTATATGAGAAATGCTAGCGATGAGCAGTTATTGGTTAATTGTTTTACAGTTCCAAGTGTTGCCGCTCACGCCGCCAGAGAAAGAAATTCGTGGAGACCAACCCGAAGTCAGTTTCTCTCGGATATACAGTTAAGTTGTGTCGAGTATGGTCATGGCGGGTTGTAGAATACCCGATATGACTATCGGGATATGATTTCCGTGGATATGATTGCCTGCTACCCAGAAGCTTTCTCGGGAACGGCGAGTGCCGCGAATACTTTGCGCGGTTTGGACACCCCACGAACTCGATGACACGAGTCGCCGTAAACGGCGTTTTACCCGACGCTGACCTGACAGGATTTGCTCGTGTGACTTCGTTTGTGTTCGCCACGGGATTTCATCCGATTTGTTATGTTTGGTTTGGCAGACACTTCGTCGAAAAGCGCTAGGTACCAATAGTGTTATTGCGATACATGCTTGACAGCGGCATACTGGTATCGTTGACTGTCAGTGAAGCAATCATATGTTATCGACCGCAGACATCAGTTTGGTTGCCAACACCGGAGCGTGTTACCCTCGAAGAAGTTATCGGCGAGTATGCACGAGAGTGTCCAAATACCCCGATGGATGTCATTGTCAGTGAGGCTCCTAAAATTCTCAAGATTAAACTCAAAAACAGTGAAAGCACAGCGAAAGATCTTGGACGAAGAATAATCGGTAAATTTACTCAGGGTGCAGCATTTGATCATAAAATGCATCACTCGCGGTTGATTATCGATGAAGCTGAATTGGATTTTATAATCGCCGACGCGGTTGCCAGAGACATATTTTGTAACAGGGAGGATGTGTTCTTGTCCGACGGGAAAAAGTTGGGCACAATTGTAAGTTATATCGATGGAGAATCGCCTCAATACACACATTTGAGATCTTCAATGCTGGCTTATGTTTCTATAAATTTGTTATCGATGGTAAATCGATTTCCTGGTAATGCAGTCAGAGTTGCCACGGATTCATTTTACATCGACAAGAAATAGTCAGAATCACTGACCGGTATAATGAAATTCTGCGGCGGAGATGAATGGGGTTCGTGGAGAATAAAAGCCGAGATGTTGCACGAGTATTGTGAATCCGCTGATGTTGCAATCGAGGATAATTATTATAAATCCGAGATGCCAGAAATATCTTCCGCACCGTCTGTGGATGATCCAATCACCAGACACAAAACTGTTTATTTGAAGGGGCCGGGCGGGTCTGGTAAAACAACTCGAGCGATTGAATTATTTCGAAAATCAGATATGATTGTGCTAACACCCACACACAGGCTTGCCAGAGAGATGAAACAGCGAGGAGTCAATTCTTGTACTTATCACAGCTTTTTCAAATACAACGGCAGTGTGTGGACGTCAGATCGAATGGGAACAAAATATATCAATGATATAATACTTTGGGATGAGATATGTACGGTATCGCTGGAAACGTTAAAAACATTTCTTGATTGGCTGTTAACGAAAAATACTGCAGTGATTATGTGCGGCGATCACGGTCAACCACCTCCGTTTGTCGGCGCATCTCCGCGTGATTGGCTGAGGCATTTTGTTGATTATCACGAAGAAGTGTCTGATGATTACCGAGCACTTGATGCAACGCTGAAAGAATTTAAAACACTAATCAGGCTACAACCGAATAAAATTCAATGTGAAATCATGTGCGAGATGATTCCTGAAACTTCGATGAGTGACTTTTTACGAGTGTGGAAACCAGACGATTTGATAGTGGCAAGTAGAAAGATAGTCAGAGACACACTTCAACAACAGCTATTTCGGTTGCAACAAGAAAAGTTTCCAATGCTGCCAACGCCGTTATGTTATAGACCAACTGATACGCGGTTACAAAATATAGATGCTGATATTCCAGGAAAGACAGAGAAACAGAATTTAGTATTGAATGATATTGTGTTAGTTGACATCGATGCTGTCGAGGATGCACTAGCGATGAATAAATCCCCATGGACGCTAGGATACGCAATGACCATTCATTGTTCTCAAGGACTGACTATTTCAGATACAACTGTCTGGATCATTGATGATCGAATCGAATGGTCAAACTTAGTTTACTTAGCGGTGTCCAGAGTCAGAAGAATATCTCAACTGCGAAGAATTGTCTTGAAAAATCCTTTGGATTTTCATTCAAACGCTGATAGCGATGAAAACAACAGCAACATAATAAGAAAAAAACTCGCCGGTTACAAACAGAGTGACAAAAAAAATAATCGCGATTTTGATCTTGACGATGACTTCGTTGTTGCGTTGAAACAACAACAGAATAATCACTGTGCGAGCTGTAATTGTATAATGCTATGGCAGTATTCGAATACAAATTCAAGACAATTTACCGTAGACAGAAAAGATAACAGTCGTGGTCATACACGTGATAATGTCATGTTGACCTGTCTTGAGTGTAATCGACGTCGGGGTGCCAGCGCTACTTAAGTCACTTCAGTGATTTTGGCGGCAATTGTGTGTCCTCGGGAATTACCTGAAGTTGCTCACGGGTGAATCCGCGTTGAGGAGCAGTTGAATCCAGCCTGTAGATTGCTGGTCTGCCAGTGGATCTTGTCACGGTGGATATCTTGTGTGTGGTAACACTCCAAATGGGATCAGTCGTTCTTCGTTTACCACCTTCAAGTTCACCTGGTTCATATAAATATCTTACAGTAACATTACCCAGTATTTGCTGTTTTTCTTTCTTTCGTTGTAGTGGTATATTTTTTTGAAAAACACCTTGTGTTTTTGTGATCGCGATGGAAGGTTTCATGTTGGTGGTTCGGGTAATTTCATTATTTAGCGGAGTTATCACGCTTGGTAATCTTGCAACCCATTCGCACGATCTCGTATCCTGAATGAATTTCCTCGCGTATTGATATCCAAATAACCGCTCAGCAAGTGTTCTATTGAATCGCTCAACAATTGCCTGATCACGGTGAATTTCAGTTTGGCCTCGTCGTATGGTGACGTTATGTTGTTTCATCAACGATGATACTGCACCTTGAAATTCTTTGCCAGGATCAACTTGTAATAAATTTGGCCATCGCAGAGGTCCTCGCCGATAAATTCTTTCAAACGCAGAAGCAACCTCAGATGCTGTTTTAGTTGTTAACGGTTCCGCATCTTTGTATCTACTGGCAACATCAACTATGGTTAACGAGTACTTGTATGTGCGTCTTCGGATAGTATCATGTGGCAGAAATAATATATCAGCCTGATGAACCTCATTTGGTACACTAACATCGAAATGCGCAAAGTGAATTTGTTTAGGGCGCGGTAGATAAATTTGCCATATTGCCTGTCGGGATAACCAATTTTTGGCAACCGCGCGTGTTACTGATGCCGCGCTGGCAAGTTTATCAATTGCTGCGTTACCTCTCCAGTATCCGCTTGGGGAATAATAAATCGACTCCATTATATACCAGTACCTAACGCTAATTTACCTTTCATTGCGGATTTTATCAACCAGGATGTTAACTTTTCTTTGAAAGATTTATCAGGGATGGCATTTAACGCGTGAATTAATTTCACGTCCGCGAGATGGCGCTGTTGCAAATCCTTGCTTCGGTAAGCTACATCATGAGCATGGCACGCGCTATCAATAGCGTTTATCGGATACTCACCGGGTTTTGGTTGATCCTGAGCATCAAGTCTGATATCAAGTCGGGTTCCTGGCCCACAGTAATTATATCCTGGAAGATGTTTTTCTTCTGGGTATTTAGCCCACGGAGCTCCTGGCAGCGCTGTTAACTTGGCTGCGATATCACCTCCGCTTTTTTTAAAAATAAATCTAATTTTTTTTTGTGCCACATCGTTCACACTTGCCTGTAAGCGCTTGTCGATTATTTTTTGTTGTAATTGTTGTCGTATCCGTAGTTGGGGTACGTGCTCGGCATTTCACACAATATAAATCCATATTTATTTTATGATATATTAAATGGAAATCACTGACTTTTCCGCGACAAAGCGACGAGAGCCAATCAAACATAACTCAGTGCTACCAAATTCTATCCGAATGATTATCATAGGTCCATCTGGGTCGGGTAAGACACAGTTGTTACTTAGTTTAATAATGAAGTGGATGAAGTGGGATAAATTATATTTGATAGCCCCGTCTGTGAACGATCAGCGGTGTTATCAAGTGCTAAAAGATTTTAACGAAAGTGCAAAATCGATAAACGACGAAGATGTTATTGATTTTATAACTGACATCGAAGAAGCTCCATCCGTCGATGACCTTGATGGATCAATTAACAACTTAGTTGTGTACGATGATGTAATGTTGGATAAACAAAAAGATCCAGCCAGAATATTCTCCCGTGGTCGACACAAAAACACTGATGTCATTTATGTGACTCAACGGTATACACAAATTCCAAAAGTGATCAGAGACAATTGTAACATTCTTGCGGTGTTCAACGGAGTTGACGTACACACGTTACGAAATATTCATCAGACTTGATGCAGCGGTGACATGGACCTCAATAGATTCAGAAATTTCTTCAATCACGCACAGCGAAAACCACACGGGTTTGTAACAATAAATTTACATGATCCTAGGACACGATACCGAGTTGGGTTAGGTACATTTTTTAACTAAAAATCCTAAAATATTTTACATGATAGCAGCAGAGAGACTGGACCACAAAGTGTTTCGTCGACGTCACCACGTGAAGAAACATTTTTTATAGTGAGTTATCGCTGTCGAAATAACCCTTCTATCCAGAAAAGAGGATTTAGACATCATAGTTTCTGGCTAGAAGGGTTATTTTTGTGAAACAAGAACTTCTATCAGAAAAGTTTTCGATAGATGGTCCTGTTGGACGAAATAGTTGGTGGGCCCAGTCTCTCTGCTGCTAATGCAGAACATGTGATGCTTGTGGTTTTATTTCATAAAGGATATGTTGGTGTTTAAAGCAGGTTGTGGTGTGGTAAAATCATTATACCGGGCACATATTAGTGTCAGCAGGCTGTGCCAAGTTAAAATCATGACAATATTTGAGATCCTTGTTATTTCACTCACGTGTTTATATGAATGTTTTATGAAAATTAATATTACAGCTACTAGTACTGGATTTTGCTCAACTGTGTTATTTTATTTTTTTCACCAGAACATGGAGATTAAATGGAGACAAATTCATTGATATGTTTAGGGCCTGATGGTGTGAGTGTCAGACCTAAAAGTTCTTAGGGCGTTTATTGGTGTTAGGATAAAATCTTGGATGTAGAACTTATTTGGGTTGTATGTTTAAAAGATAATGCACATTATCAGCTTTGAACAGGGCATTCCACTGACTTGAGACAGGGGTGACGCTAACCAGGTGAAGTGTGCGACTAAGTTCCCCCAAAAATGCAAAGTTCGCCTTCTTCTGTTAAGAAAGAAAAATAATTTCCCCCTGTGATATTTTACAGGAACATTGGGTGATCATAACTGTTGAGATGCTGCCTTGTCTTGACCAGGTTAGTTCCAGTGTTTTGTTGTATCTCAAGGCGACATGTAGGCATCAAGCCATCAAATAACTTGTGTTGGTATCTATTATGCCAACAAGCAAACTCTTGACAGGCATGATTTTTGATAGAAGATTGACCATTTATGCTTCCTAAGTAAGATATCAACTATTACTGCCCGATTTCTGTAAGTTATTGATGATAACAACATACAGACTTGTGTTTCTCACTGTAAACAATAGTATGTACATATCATTTTGTGTTTTAAGAATAGAATGAGTGATGTGAACATCTTAACTTCCATGTATACATCATCTTCTACATAAAATTAGTTTGAAACGATAAGTGAACCAGTCATGGGGAATAATGGTGGACATCACTGTCTCAGAAGGTATCACTTTATTTGATTGTTTTCATTAATTAATAGGCAAATATATTCAGGAACAGATACAATTCATAGAAATAAGTCTCTAAATAGTATGATATTGGAGATTTAGCTTTTAAATGCAATTAAGTTGGTCAGAAACGTAGAGCAATGCTGGAATATTCAAGAGGCGCTGTAAGGTCAAAGATGTTTTTTGTCACCACTCCTTTTTGTGAAAACACCAAAAATAAACCTAACCATACTGAGTTTTGAACGGCAACTTTTTGAAAAGTTTCTCTATAACTTCATGTCTAGTCTTCTTTAGCATGTCTTTGGGATACAACACTTCCGTTCTAAATCATACATTAGGTTGGAATGTTTATACAGCGGTGTAGAGTATGACTGATGAAATGCAAAGACAGTACAAGGCAATTAGTATAGAGTCTTTTGGAGGGTCATATTTTAAACCATAACTTAACTTGTTTAAATGGGGGTAGAGGAGGAATTTTCCCATTTTTTCTGAGAAAATCGGTTGCCAGTGTCACTGTTCTTCAGCCTTGCATAGTAGCAAAATATAATGCAATCTTGAGTTTAATCACCATCATGGCAACTCCATTACTTGAGATTGCAACAGTTAGATCCAAGGTTGTATGATCAGCTACTGATATTACTCAATGAATTTCCCAACTAGTAAATAATAATAGTAAATAATAATAATAACTTGTATTCAGTCATGCTTAGAATCATCTCACATAGTATTAGAATGCACAGTATTAATGTTAGTGATAATAAAATGTGTGAACAACCGAAGCAAGTGCAATATTGGATATTTAAAACAAGGTGTTTATCATAAAGTCCTATTATCTCGTTAAGACCAAAAAATTTATGCTTATTTTCTGTTAAGATTTGGGTAGAAAAGAAAGTTTTCTTGTTCTGTCTAGTCAAATAGAAGTTGTTTGAGATTGCATGAAGTCTGTACAGTAGCAGTGGGATGAAGTTTTGGACTTCCAGTGTTTGTCTGACCGTATGAAATTAAGTCAAGTCTGCCTTAGATATAAAGAGAAGAAATTTAAAAGAATCCTTACAAAAAAATCTAGTATGGGATAGGAATGCTGATGATTTGACCAAAGGGAATCTGGTTCAGAAATGTATTTTTTCAGAAGTATTTATTTTAATGTGAGAAGAATGTTCATGTTTCTTGTAGCAACGGCTTGGGTCTGCCATGCATTTTGATGATGCCTCAGGCCCTGGAAGAAAGGTACCAGCTCATGTTGCGAAATTACATCATTTGACCTTAATGAGTTAAACATTTCAGCCTTATGTTTTGGGTTGTGTAGCTGTTAGGTAATGAAGAGTGTGGGATTCTGTTATGAACTTCAGAGACTGGAGTAAAACTATTCAGATGATCTGGCGTTGTTTTGACCTTTATACATGAGAACTGTATCATTAGCACTACTGGTTATGGGAAGCATTTGTCATTGGTCCATTAGCACAAGTGTGAAATTGCCACTTCTCCTAATTGCGACTTGGAGTTTTGCTTTTGAAACACGTTCATCCATAAGGTATAGGTAGTCCTAAATTAAAATAAACTTACTCAGATGTCAGATATGGCTTCCATGGTGACCATCCTGAAAATCTTGTTTATGACTATGGTTAGTGAATGGATGCTCATGTCATCATAAGGTTTTCACTAATAGACCTTTTGTGATTACTAGTTGAAACTAAATTCATCCAGTGGCAGTTATGACAAAAATGTGTCATATTTCCACATCAACAGTTTGTCCTTTGAACATGGGCTTTCCACTAAATAACTTGTTATGATATATATATATATATATATATATATATATATATATATATATATATATATATATATATATATATATATATATATATATATATATATATATATATATATATATATATATATATATATATATATATATATATATATATATATATATATATATATATATATATATATATATATATATATATATATATATATATATATCAAATTGGATAATTGGTCCAACGTGAAGATCTGACTGCTCCGGTGGCCTAGTGGTTAGAGCGTCTGCCTCAGATGCTGGAGGTTGTGGGTTCGATCCCCAGCCGAGTCATATCAAAGACCTTATAAAAATGGTACTTACAGCTGCCTCGCTTGGTGCTCAGCATTAAGAGGTCAGTCTTAGGACTGGTTGGCCTGGTGTCAGGATAATGTGACTGGGTGGGACAAGATGCTGCATGTCTGCAGCATGATGCCCCAGTACTAGACATCACTATAAACTGTCACATTGCAGACATCGTAGCGAAATAACTGAAAAATTATTGAAGCTATGTTAAAAATCCAAAACACACACACACCTATGAGAAGATGGTGCCATCTGGCATATGATACTGTAGCTAGCAGACATTTGAAAAATCTTGTAGTTACTACTAGTTAAGGGGCTCCGAGTGGTCTAAAGTGCTCACCGTTACGGATCACTGCCATCTCACCTCTGTCTGCGTGAGTTCAAGTCTCAGGCTTGGCTAACGTTGGTACATGAGAAAGTCTGCCAGTAGCTAATCATGGGTTGGTGGTTCTTCCCTGGATTTTCCAGTGTTCTTCCTCCACCAATTATACTGGCCGCCATATATAGCCTATCTTGAGCTGAAAAATGGCATTAAACCCTACAACGACAAAAACTACTAGTTAATGGATGGCCATGTCAACATGAGGTTTTCACTAGAAGACTCTCTATGATTCATGGTCTATCCTAATATGGCTGCCAAGGTGGACTTCTTGAAAATCTTAATGGTTCTACACCAGAATGGAAGGTTGTAAAAGACTATGCTTTCACTAAAGTATTTCTTATGATGTCTAGTTGGTCATGAATGAACGTCTTGCTGCTAATGCATATCCAGTATAGATGCTATCATGAAAATCATTTGTTATCACACTTCCTCCTGCCATTTTGAAATGTTGGTATCACTACTCCTGAACAGAAAGGTATATTTGCATAGGGTTTTCACTAAAAGACTTCTTTCAATATCTACTTTGTCCTAGGTAAATATGATGCAAATTAACCAACCTACTATGGTCACCGTGGCAACCATCTTGAAAATATTGGTATCACTGCTCCAGAACAGAAAGTTATTTTGACATAGGGCTAAATACTTCTTTTAACTTTACCCTAAATTAAAGTGGTACTGATCTGACATCCAATATGACAGTCATCTTAAGAATTTACCATATTTACTCAGATTGTCATATGAACATGGGGGTTTCACTAAATTACTTTTCATGGTGCCTAGTTGGTCCTATGTGAAAATGGTGCCCATGTGTCATTCACTGTGGTTTTCACTAGAAGACTCTATGATTTCTAGCTGGTCCTAACTGTGATGAACTCATCCACTATGGCAGCCATCTTGAAAGTCTTGTTATCACACTCACACACTCATGAATGGTCATATCAACATAGAGTTTTCACTAATTAATTTCATATGATGTATAGTTGGCCCAATCTGAAAATGGTGCCTCTCTGATGTAAGTGTTACTACCGCAACAGCCATCTTGAAAATTTACTAATCGGTACTTCTTCAGCAAGAATTGTTATATCAACATCGGATTTTTACTCCGAGACATGATGTCCAGTTTGTCTTAAATTAAACTGGTGCAGATCTGACATCCAATCGAAGTTTTTGTTGGCCCAAAATGAAATGGTACTGCTCAAATATTGCTGCCATGGTGGACGTCTTGCAAATTTTACCACTTCTCTTCAATTAATGGTTATATAAACAGTATCATATCACTAAAACATTTCTTAAGATATATAGCTGGTCATAAATAAAAATCTTGCCACTAAAGCACATCTAGCATGGCTGCTACACCAGCAGTCTTGAAAATCAGACATGGCTGCCATAGTGGCCAGTTTGAAAATAATGTTTGAAAGATTTCTTCAGAATTGATGATCATTTCAGCATTGGGTTTTCACTAAAATGCTTCTTTTAAAGCTTGTTTGTCTCTTAAGTAAAAATGGCACTGATGTGATGACCAGAATTTGTCCATCATGCAATGTTGTTTGTGCTACTCCTGAGATGTGCTAAGACTCTATGGTCTTAAAATAAATAGCAGAAAAAGTGAAACCAACAAATTTGTTATAATTTGACAAATATCTTATTGCCCCAGAATTCAGTGTGAACATTTAGATGGAAACTTCAGTGTTCAGTTCTATCACATGTAGAAACATAAAATGTTCTGAGTGAATTCCATATCTTGAATGTGCTGACTTTCCAGTAGCCCTCATGTGCAGACTTTCCAGTAGCTCTTAACGAGCTGACTTTCCAATAGCCCTTAATGTGCTGACGTTCCAGTAGCCCTTAATGAGCTGTTGTGCCAGTAATTTTAAGTTGTCGCTAGAATTTAGAGCACTTTATAATTCCATTGAATAAGTTAAATAAATGATTCCTCTCAAATTATAACTGAACCCAACTAAATTACTGATTTGAATGAATAATTATTTACTTCATCCACCTAATATACAGATTCTCAACTGACGTATGACACAATAACATACTCTGGAACAAGGCCAGTGGATATGTCCTTCAAATTTGTAGGCAAGGTCAGGTCTGCTTGCTCAAAGTTGTAGCAAATAACCTTACAAAAATCAGGTAGACCATACTTTGTTTCCAAGGTAATTCTATTTACACATAGTTGAATGTCCATCAGCTGTGAAGTTACTGACCTTGACTCTTAATGATGTCATCCCACTGCAATGGGATACACCTAAAACAAAACAGAATGAATAATTTATATACAATACTACAAATGAAACAGATACTATACACAACCTGCATGTGGGTATTTCAGTATGTCAGATACATTGTATCTTACCAGATTCGAAAACTAGAAATTTACAATTGTTACAGTTCTGTCGCATTATGACTAACACTATATGCAAAAGTAGAACGAGTAAAGTGTTGTTCATCCAAAGATGAAAGATGCATAGGGATTTTATTAGTAGGCAGGGAGGCGATGTTAGTGCCACATCATGTACTGTGATTGATCACTCACTCACTCAACTCACTTGTATGCTCATTCATGACAAATACATACATGGGTCAGACATACTTTTCTTTTCATCATCAGAGTGGTCCAACTACTGGCCTGCATGTGATTTTCCTTGGCTCTGCTCATTCAAATGTTCATTATCCAGTTATATGATTATTACTATACATTGTTATTATTATTATTATTATTATTATTATTATTGGTCCTTGGGGTTATACTACTTTTATTTGGTATATGTTACGGAGCATACATATTTGGGGCCAACGGTGGCAGAGTGGTCTAATGCACATCCCTTTACTGCCATCTCATATCAGTCTGCGTGGGTTTGATCTTGGGCTTGGCCAATATGGTTGTATAAGAAAGCTTGGCAGTAGCTTCCAATAGGACAATGGTTCTTATCAGGCTTTTATCAGATTCAAAACTGCATTAAAAAAATTGCATTAAACCTAAACAACAACATAAATTTACATGGTATGAAAACTGGTTAATCATTTCAGTAACAACTATTATGTAACCAATTAAGTATTTATCAGTTTATTTTTTGACTGGAAAATGTATAACATAAAAAGAAGTATCAAAATTTATAACAACCTCAGTCTAATAGAAATTGCTGTTGTGTTACCAAGGTAGTGTTTTATGCAAGTATTTGTAACTAATGTAAAATCTTGCATTAGATTAGTATTATATGTTATGCAGAGACAAAGTAAACAATACTCAGTGAGATAATTGATAACTTTATTTGGCTATAAAACATTTTATCTTCCTTTTCTTTTTCAAGATTCTGATCAGCTGACTCGCCTTCAACGTATTGTAAAGCTCCTGACTAATAAAACAGAGAGGTCAGAGGTCATTAGTGAGCAGGGAGAGCATGGAGAAATCATTTATCAAAATGATTTTATTGACAGTGATGAGGATGATATAACATCCAGCACAAATGTCATCTATCACAATGATTTCAGTGATATCGAAGATGATGACATGCCAACCAGTCCAGAGTCAGACATTCACCAAAACGTTGATGTAAACTCCCAAGCACTGGAGGCGAGTCATGATGCCATTCTTGACAGTGGAAAACCTGAAAGCAGTATAGGTGATGCAACAATGGAATTCCTTCAGTTGGTCAATGAGAAGGCAGACGAACTAAAAAAGAATTTAGAAGAGTATGCAGCATTGGCAATATGGGATTTTGCAGGCCAATATGTATTCTACACTACACACCAGACATTTCTTACACACCGTGCGATATACCTCTTGGTTACCAATCTCAGTCAACAATTCACAGATCTTGTGAGAGATGATGATTGTTACTTTGATACAGACGGATTAAAATTGCATCAAGTTCAAGGTAATGTTAATCAACATACAGAGACAAAACTAGTTTCCAGTATTGTTTGGACAAACATTTTAATGAACATTGAATGTATTGATACAAACAATTTGCTGTTCCAGACTAGAAAATGTCTACAAAAAATCCTGCTAAATGTTTAAAATATTTGCCCCATGACCCTTATGGAAAGTTGAGTTTGCCTAGAATATGAGAACATGATCTACAGTAAAAGTTATAAATTCCGGTTAACTACAAAGAAGAATATGGCAAGAATAACTATTATTTCTTAATACATCAATATTAATTCTTAGTAAAATGCAAACAGATGCCCTGATGTGTGTCAATCCACCGGAAAAACCTAATTGATACATGTTATTTGTCATGTATTCCAAGTATGGCCTCAATTTCTCTTTATGAATCTTACTCTAAGAAAGAATAAAATAAAAATAAAAAAGTTGTTTGCTTCAGCACTCACTGATTTCTGAATCATGGTCAGGAACTAGGTCAGCATTAGATACAAAGTTTCTATTATTAGTGTTTACAAAAGGAGTCACATCAAACTGAACTGAATTTCTGGAAAATTAATTTCTGGAAAATGTCAAATCCAGTAAATACAATTACATTACAATAGCACATAATGGAATAAAAATATTTTAATACTAACAAACAAACAATTAAATTAAATCAAATATAAATTAAATCAAATATGCATAACAAAAACTAATCCAGAGAAAATAAATGATTATGAAGACCTTGGTTGCTATTTGAATGCATGTTTTCTTCTAGAGTACAGTAATTTGAATTCATATTTTCTTCTAGCGTAATGGAATATATATATATATATATATATATATATATATATATATATATATATATATATATATATATATATATATATATATATATATATATATATATATATATATATATATATATACATAATTATACTATAATTATAGAACTGATTATTTTGTAGGAGTGCAGGCTAAAAGAATGATGCACTTGTCTGTAGATGGACCACTGTGTTATGCAGTATAAAATTAATTATTATTATCATTAATGTCTGTCTTTGATCCTTTGCAGAACTGGTTGAAGTTTGGCTCAATTCAATACATTGCTGTGCATCATCCCAGGCAGATGGTTCCCAAGTTACATCCCCTGCAGGTGGCATCACTGTGACTTCCACTGCAACTGGAATCACAATGACTTCAACTGCAGCTGGCATCATGATGACATCACCAGCAACTGGCATCACAATGACATCCCCTGCAACTGGCATTACATTTACATCTGCTGCAGCTGGCAGAACAGTGAATTCCACTGCAGCTGGCAGAACAGTGACTTCCACTGCAGCTGGTATCATGGTGACATCACCAGCAACTGGCATTACATTTACATCTGCTGCAGCTGGCAGCACAGTGAATTCCATTGCAGCTGGCAGAACAGTGACTTCCACTGCATCTGGCATCATGGTGACATCACCAGCAACTGGCATCACATTTACATATCCTGCAGCTGGCACAACATTGACTTTTTCCACTGCAATTGGCAGCACAATGACATCTGCAACAGCTTCCAGCACAGGGGCATCTCCAGCAATGGGCATCACTGTTACATCCTCATCAGCTGATACCATAGTGACATCCCCTGGAGCTAGTACCTCAGTGACAACTCCAGATGTTGGCATCCCATCTGCCCCACCTGTGATTCTTGTTGGTACACATGTGGATAAAATACAAGAGGTAGATATAAATGTTATTTAAAATGCATTAGCTTTTCTTATTCTGCTTACATTGCCTTTGTGGTCTGTTGTATCAGCTATAAAAGTTGTACTGCTTACATTGCCCATGTAGTTTGATGTGTATATATATATATATATATATATATATATATATATATATATATATATATATATATATATATATATATATATATATATATATATATTCAGTGTGCATAGATTGCAAGTTTGGTTTGCTGTGTCATCATTAAAACTTGTTACGAAACAGTAAAGCCATGAGTGACTCGGTAGGCTATTAAATACAAGTCTGTTATTACCAAAGGTGATGTTTCTCTTTATTTGAACCATACAATGGTATCAATGTATTTTGCACATTACCAAACCTCATGTTGCCTTTCTGAAGCACTTTTTCTCTCCTTGCAACTCCTTTCAAAACCTGATTCGTATTCATTGTCCAGTTTCCAAGCTGGCTCACAATAAAAGAGATAAACCACTGCTTTATCACGACCTTCGTATATGCTTGTCAGTACCACATTGATCTGAAACCTTAAAAGTTTTCTAACCAAACATCCCATCTACTGTCCAATGTGGACTGCATGCTGAACTGATCCATCTAAAAAATGATTGATCTAGTAATGCTTATGAGAGATGCCTCGAGCCTCCCATATGTATAAAAACTGAATTCACTTGGGCATTGCAATCAATGTGTTATCTTCTCCCTCGACATCACCACACTGCTGCTGTGCATTTTAGTGGACTTTGCTGTTTGTGGCAACTAATCTCAACAATTAACTTTTTCACAGTTCTAATCAAGTGAAGTGGGTTTGGAGTTTGTGAAACTGAGACATGGTCTCATCAAATCAGTCTATGTTATATGTTTGCTGCGCATTACCTGTATCAGAATTTATAAAAATAGGCCTTGTACTAACCCATTCTTATGTTGCTCAAAGTGGTTGATAGATTAGTGTTGTAATTCTCAAATGGCTAATAGAATACTTTGTATTAGGTTACACATTGTTGTGTTTATCAAATGGCTGATTCTTACAGTGATGTGTTACTGAAATGGTAGATAGGTTACACAGATTTGTATTTCTCAAATTGCTGATAGGTTGACATTGATACATATATTATGTTGCATAATATTATATTAATCTAGTGTAGACAGAAGCAATTATTTACCTCAATGTATTAAGAGCCATTACACCCTAAATATCATTGTAATCTTGTTGCAATCCTACTTCCATAACAGCTTCTATTGTATTTACTTAATTGACACATGTAAGATGTCTTTGCAATCCTACTTACATAACAGCTTCTATTGTATTTACTTAATTGACACATGTAAGATGTCTTTGCAATCCTACTTTCATAACAGCTTCTATTGTATTTACTTAATTGACACATGTAAGATGTCTTTGCAATCCTACTTTCATAACAGCTTCTATTGTATTTACTTAATTGACACATGTAAGATGTCTTTGCAGTCTTACTTCCAAACCAACTTAGAGTGTATTTACTTCAATGACACATGATGTCTTTGCAGGGGTATTTCCATAACAGCTTCTAGTGTATTTACTTAACTGACACACGTAAGATGTCTTTGCAGTCCTACTTCCATACCAGCTTTTAGTATATTTACTTTATTGACACATGTAAGATGTCTTTACAGTACTACTTCCATAACAACTTTTAGTGTATATTTACTTCATTGACACATGTAAGATGTCTTTGCAATCCTACTTTCATAACAGCTTCTATT
Organism: Sinohyriopsis cumingii; assembly: GCA_028554795.2. Classification (NCBI taxonomy): domain Eukaryota; kingdom Metazoa; phylum Mollusca; class Bivalvia; order Unionida; family Unionidae; genus Sinohyriopsis; species Sinohyriopsis cumingii. The sequence goes on from CM068833.1 coordinate 32,193,780, forward strand.
GTATTTACTTAATTGACACATGTAAGATGTCTTTGCAATCCTACTTTCATAACAGCTTCTATTGTATTTACTTAATTGACACATGTAAGATGTCTTTGCAGTCTTACTTCCAAACCAACTTAGAGTGTATTTACTTCAATGACACATGATGTCTTTGCAGGGGTATTTCCATAACAGCTTCTAGTGTATTTACTTAACTGACACACGTAAGATGTCTTTGCAGTCCTACTTCCATACCAGCTTTTAGTATATTTACTTTATTGACATGTGTAAGATATCTTTGCAGCCCTACTTCCATAACAACTTTAAGTATGTCCCATGCTATAAGTAGCTCTCAGTACATCCCATACTATACATAGCTCTAAGTACATCCCATGCTATACATTGCTCTCAGTATATCCCATACTATACATAGCTCTAAGTACATCCCATGCTATACATAGTTCTCAGTACATCCCATACTATACATAGCTCTAAGTACATCCCATGCTATACATTGCTCTCAGTATATCCCATACTATACATAGCTCTAAGTACATCCCATGCTATACATAGTTCTCAGTACATCCCATGCAATACATAGCTCTCAGTACATCCCATGCTGTACATAGCTCTAAGTACATCCCATGCTATACATAGTTCTCAGTACATCCCATGCTGTACATAGCTCTAAGTACATCCCATGCTATACATAGTTCTCAGTACATCCCATGCAATACATAGCTCTCAGTACATCCCATGCTGTACATAGCTCTAAGTACATCCCATGCTATACATAGCTCTCAGTACATCCCATGCTGTACATAGCTCTAAGTACATCCCATGCTATACATAGTTCTCAGTACATCCCATGCTATACATAGCTCTCAGTACATCCCATGCTATACATAGCTCCAAGTACATCCCATGCTATACATAGTTCTCAGTACATCCCATGCTATACATAGCTACCAGTACATCCCATGCTATACATAGCTCTCAGTACGTCCCATGCTATACATAGCTCTAAGTTTGTCCCTGCTATACTTAACTCTCAGTACATCCCATGCTATATATAGCTCTCAGTACATCCGATGCTATACATAACTCTAAGTACATATCATGCTATACATTGCTCTCAGTATGTCCCATGCTATACATAGCTCTAAGTACATCCCATGCTATACATAACTCTCAGTACATCCCATGCTATACATAGCTCTCAGTACATCCCATACTATACATAGCTCTCAGTATGTCCCATACTATACATAGCTCTCAGTATGTCCCATGCTATACATAGCTCTAAGTATGTCCCATGCTATACATAGCTCTCAGTACATCCCATACTATACATAGTTCTTAGTACATCCCATGCTATACATAGCTACCAGTAGATCCCATGCTATACATTGCTCTCAGTATGTCCCATGCTATACATAGCTCTAAGTACATCCCATGCTATACATAACTCTCAGTACATCCCGTGCTATTCATAGCTCTAAGTATGTCCCATGCTATACATAGCTCTCAGTACATCCCATACTATACATAGCTCTCAGTATGTCCCATGCTATACATAGCTCTAAGTATGTCCCATGCTATACATAGCTCTCATTACATCCCATGCTATACATAGCTCTAAGTATGTCCCATGCTATACATAGCGCATTCCGATTTTATGTCCTTTCTTTGCAGGATAAGCGAAAAGAAGTCATCAGAATGTATTTCCCACAGATTTGCCAGATTTTGAATGATAAGCCAACTTTACGTCATGTGGCAACATTTTTTGCCATTGATAACACCCAGCATGAACCTCAGTTGCAAGCATTGAAAGACAGGATTTTCCAGTTGGCTAAAGAGCAGCCATATTGGGGTGAGGAAGTGCCGACCAGTTGGCTACCAATGGAAGAGGCACTAATGAAGCTTAAATCTGCTGGAAAAAAGGTAAAATAATAGAAAATAATACTGCAGAAATGTACAGCTAACCAAACTTATAACTTGCTTTTGTCATATATCATTCATCCTGCTTATTCATCAACATGTTATGCCCCCACTATTTGCAGATGGGACATATTGATATGTAAGTGTCTGACTGTCGTTATATATTTCTGCACATCTGTCTGTTGCAGTGAAAACAAACACCCTTCAGTGTGCTTTCTTGAGGCAGATTTATTTTTATGGTTAATAATCTTTAGAACTTATTATAACAAAATCATCCTGGGAAATAGCACTAGGAATTATTAAGAGCAACAAGTGGCAATAAAAAGGGCCAAGATGATGTACTAACAGGCACGCAAAGGAAGCACTATGAGGAAGAACTTACAGGCAATCTGAGGAAGAACTAATGGGCATTCAGAGGAAGCACTGTGAGGAAGAACTTAAAGGCACTCAGAGGAATCACTATGAGGAAGAACTTACAGGCACTCTGATGAAGCACTATGAGGAAGAACTTACAGGCACTCTGAAGAAGAACTTACAGGCACTCTGAAGAAGAACTAACATGCACTCAGGAAGCAATATGAGGCAGAACTTACAGGCACTCAGAGGAAGAACTTACAGGTACTCAAAGATTGCACTTTGAGGAACTTACAGGCACTCTGAGGAAGCACTTTGAGGAAGAACTTACAGGCAGCCTGAGGAAGAACTAACAGGCACTCAGAGGAAGCACCATGAGGAAGAACTTACAGGCACTATGAGGAAGAAAATACAAGCACTCTGAGGGTGTGTGTGTGTGTTACTTGGGTTTTTAACGTAGCTTTTAACAATTTTTCAGTCATGTCACTACAATGTCTGCAGTGTGGCAGTTTATAGTGATGTCTAGCATTGGGGCATCATGCCACTGACATGTGGCATGATGTCCCACCCAGTCACAGTATCCTATCACCAGGCCGACCAGTCCTACACTAATGCTGAGCACCAAGCGAGGCAGTTGTTTGTACCATTTTCGTAAGTCTCTGGTATGACTCGGCCAGGGATTGAACCCACATCCGAGGCGGACACTCTAACCACTAAGCCACCGAAGCGGTTGTCACTCGGAGGAAGAACTAACAGGCACTTTGAGGAAGCACTATAAGGAAGAACTTACAAGGATGCTGAGGAAGAACTAACAGGCACTCAGATGATGCACTTTAAGGAAGATTTTACTGGCACTCTGAGGAAGAATCAACAGGCACTCTGAGGAAGCACTTTGAGGAAGAACTTGTAGGAAGTCTGATGAAGCACTATGAGGAAGAACTTACAGGCACTCTGAGGAAGAACTAACAGGCACCCAGAGGAAGAACTTACAGGCACACTGAGGAAGAACTAACAGGCACCCAGAGGAAGAACTTACAGGCACCCAGAGGAAGAACTAACAGGCACCCAGAGGAAGAACTAACAGGCACTTTGAGGAAGCACTATGAGGAAGAACATACAGGCATTATGAGTAAGAACGTACAGATACACTGAGGAAAAACTAGCAGGCACTCAGAGGAAGCATTAAAAAGAAGCAATAATAATAATAAGTAGCTATCAAAGCACTTAATAAAGAAGATAAAATTTCTTTTTATTTATATGGATTAAAAAATCTCATTTTTATCATGATACCTGCAACCCAAAAAGTGAAGAAAAGCAACTCAGTATGCAGTGTGCTAAGACTGCAAGCATTATCAATCTTTGTGGAAGTTTTATCAACACCTTTATTGCTAAAGTACAAAAGTGAAGAAGATTATGGTCATATGTTCCGTAAGTGCACACTATAAATTTGTCATCCAGCTGTTGAGACTTACTCACATTGAAAAGATTATATACAGTAAATAAATAATAATTAATAGTATGTGAACAAATTGAAGCAAGTAAATATGTATGATTTAGTTCAGGTATGAACCTTTTTGACAAACAACCATCAGTGATAAAGTATCATTAATTCCTACTTGATATAAACTGAAATAATGAAGTCCTATTTGTTACAGCAGTCTAATGTAGCAGTCCAGATGTGACCAAATGTTCTTTAATAGCATATGAGTTATTCTGGCTCAGATCCAATATAGACCATGATCAGATGTTCTTTAATTGCAAATGAGCTTTTCTGGCTTAGATTGGTGGCCTTGAGTGGCTGAATGGTCTAAAGTGCTCACCCTTATGGCCATGATTAAATGTTCTTCAATCCCATTCTGGCCAAGACCTGATCCAGGCCATAATTAAATGTTCCTTAATCCCATTTTGGCTCAGACCCGACACAGGCCATGATTAAATGTTCTTTAATCCAATTCTGGCTCAGACCCGATACAGGCCATGATTAAATGTTCTCTAATCCCATTGTGGCTGATACAGGCCATGAATAAATGTTCTTTAATCCAATTCTGGTTCATATCTTTAATCATATTTTGGCTCAGGTCCAACACAGACCATGACTAAATGTTCTTCAACCACATTCTGCCTCAGGTCTGACACAGACCATGATTAAATGTTCTTTAATCCCATTCTAGCTCAAGTCCAATATGGACTATGATTAAATGTTCTTTAATCACATTTTTGCTCAGGTCTGACACAGACCATGATTGAATGCTCTTCAATCACATTGTGGCTCAGGTCCAACACAGACCATGATTAAATGTTCTTTAATCACATTGTGGCTCAGGTCCAACACAGACCATGACTAAATATTCTTTAATCACATTCTAGCTCAAGTCCGATACAGACCATGACTAAATGTTCTTCAATCACATTCTGCCTCACGTCTGACACAGACCATGATTAAATGTTCTTTAATCCCATTCTAGCTCAAGTCCAATACAGACCATGGTTTAATGTTCTTTAATCACATTTTCGCTCAGGTGTAACACAGATCATAATTAAATGTTCTTGTACAGACACAGTAAATTAACTGGACTGGAATGTTGTTCCTTGTAGACACAATAGATGAACTGGGCTGGAATGTTGTTCCTTGTACAGGCATAATTTATGTCCTGTTGACTAAGTAGGATTTGAACCATGATAGGGCTGTATCATAGACACCAAATACATTCAGGAGATGATGAAGTAATATATCATGATCTATTGTGTCAGACAAGTCAAGGAGGATGAATACTAATCTTTACACTATCAAAAGCAGTGAGAAAGTCATTAACTAGCCTCAGAAATGCATTTGATGTACTGCGGCAGACTGTACATTGCTAAAATGATTATTTGAATAATAATAACAAAAAATATATTTTTCATATAGTTTCATATAATTATGGCATGTAATAACTTTTTTTGCTCAGAGTATGTTTTCATGTTAGAATCCATGGAATTATCACAGAAACAGACTAACTTGATATCAATACTTCAGATACCTTTGTCAATCGAAGTTTTTCATGCAAGACACCTGATGGTCAGGCTGTGCTTCTACAGTAATCCATTATGGATCACTGCCATCTCACCTATGTCTGTGTGGGTTCGAGTCTCGGATTCAGCCAATGTGGATATGCGAGAAAGCTTGCCAGTAGCTTCTCGTGGGTTGGTGGTTCTTTCCGGGGTTATCCCGAGTTCTTCCTCCACCATTAATACTGGCCGCCATGTATAGCCTTTCTTGTGCTGAAAAATGGCTTTAAACCCTACATATAACAATAACATTTAGAAGTGTCAACCAACATACGAAAACAGTATTTGAAGCTAAAAATAAAAACCAGGTACGACTTTAAAAAGTCCAAACTCTCAGCAAAGAATATTTATTCATATGTTTGGCCCTACTTTGAAAAACAATAGGAAACGTAACAATTGGTTTCATTTGACATGTCATTTCTGTGTGTATGTTGCCTACAGTGAGATAAATGATAGTGGTCTAAATCAGTTGTATTTATTGGATGACGTGCCAATTTCCCTTTGAATATTGTTTATTGTGGGAGAGTCGACAGTTGCCACCACAGGAATTAAAAATATAAAGATCACGTTGAACTGAGTGATGTAGCAAGAACTAATTGACCTTGAGATCGGAACTGCTGTTTCTGAAACTGAACTGGAGGTCATTAAGTCATGTCGACTCACTGTCAAGTGTTTGTTACATATCTTTTAGGTGGAAATGATGATGCCATAATCTGTTCCTTGCATCAGACCCGATTTTTAAAACTTTTCGGATACAAATGTTTCAGGTCAACAAGAGCAGTGCACGATATTCGATCACAACTTAACAGACGATTGATCTAACATGTGAAACAAATATTGCTGGCCTTAGTGAGACATTCTTGGTAGGGGTAGCAGATATATGTAACAATTGGGATTGAAGAGTCAAGCCACTATCTTAGTACACAAGATGTTTTGAAAATATATAGTGCATTTTATATTTTGAATACCTTCCCTGAACACATTGACATTAGGAATATAAGTGTTGCTACCTGCTGAATGTATATATCATATACAGCAGTGGTTCTTAACCCATGTTAAGTTGTGCCGTAGGTGCTGATCAATTAGCACAGGGGTGTCCAAAGTCCAGCCCGCGAGCCAATCATGGCCCGCGCTAAGATTTCATATGGCCCGCAGTTTCGGTCATATAATGTATTATTTATGGCCCGCTAGCACACGAAACCTTCTCCGCTCATTTCTGCCATGGCGACTGAAAAGAAAAAGAGGAAAGTTGAAAGTGAGGGCTGCAGCTTTTGGAGAGATAGGAATTACAATACTTTTTCACTGAAAATCGAGGCAGTTGTGTTTGTCTCATTTGTAACGAGACAGTTGCCTTGTAAGGATTTCAATGTAAAGAGACACTACCAGACTAAACATGCTAACATATATGAGACAAGCTAACAGGGAGTAACAGCGCTGAAAATGTGAAGCAATTCCAAGCTTCTCTGGCATTACACAGCGATTCTTCACGCGGGCATGTGAGTCAAAGGAAAATATCACCAAAGTTTGCTACGAAGTGGTCATGTTAATAGCTAAACATGGCAAATCCTTTACTAAAGGTACATTTATCAAAGACTGTGTCATGAAAATGGTGGTGAACATTTTCCCCGAGAAGAAGCAAGAATGTATGAATGTTTGCCTGGCAAGTAACACTGGCACGGAGAGTGGAGGACATATTGTCAGATATTAAGAGACAACTGAGGGACAGGGGAGTGACTTTTGATTATTTCTCATTAGCCTGCGATGAAAGCACCGATGCTTCTGATACTGCACAGTTCTTGCATTTTTAAGAGGAGTTGATGACAGCATGAACGTAATAGAGGAGCTGCTTGACCTCCAAAGCCTTAAAGACCAAACCAGAGGAACGAATATATTCGTTTTTGTTTGTGATGCTGTTGATGATATGAAACTACTGTGGAGTAAAGTTTCTGGGATCATTACCAATAGTGTGCCTGCCATGGCCGGTGAGCGAAGTGGATTGTCCACACTGATTTGCAGTAAAGTCAGCGAGGAAGGAGGTAACACTATTAAACTACACTGTATAATTCACCAGCAGGCTCTCTGCGCCAAACATCTCAAATTTGATCATGTTATGAAACCAGTGGTAAAGGCTATCAATTCTATTAGCTATAAAGCTCTACACCACCGACAGTTTCAGCAGTTCTTGCTTGACATCCAAGATGAATACGGAGACACAATGTATCACAATGATGTGAGGTGGCTAAGTTGGGGGTCCGCAATGCAGCGAATTTTCTCTCTCAGAGAAGAAATAAGACATTTTTGTGTGAAAAGGGCAACCGATGAAAGAATGTCCGATCCTGTATGGCTGGCAGATTTGTCGTTTTTGGTTGACATAACGAAGCATCTGAATGGGCTGAATGTTAATCTTCAAGGACGAGATGCAGTGGTGAAGCAGCTATACGTTCACGTCAAGGCCTTTGGAACGAAGCTACAACTTTTCCAAAGACACTTGTCCCAAACAGAGCCCTGCACCATGCACTTCCCAGCTTTGAAAGAGGTAATTGACAGTTTACCACAGGACAACATCGGTGTGCAAATGAAGAGTTATGCAACAGCTACCGCATCTCTTTCTGTGGAACAAAACAAACACTTTAGGATTTTCCTGTTATTGAAAAGGACATGTTGCTTTCTTCTTCACCCTTCTCCATGGACCCTGATGATGCTCCTCCACAGCTGCAGCTAGAGCTCATTGAGCTGCAGTGTGACGATCAGTGGCGTGACAAACATCAGCAGCTTTCTCTTGTTGACTTTTACGGACAGCTGGATAAAAGCAGATTTCCAGAAATGCGAACATTTGCTAAGAATATTCTGAGCTTATTTGGCTCCACATATTTGTGTGAGTAGACATTCTCTGTCATGAACTTAAACAAGAACCGATTGAGGTCAAGACTAAGTGACTCCCACTTACGTGACATTTTACGCATCTCAACCACTGCCCTCAAACCAGACCTGGCCTCTTTAGTGAAATCCAGATCTCAGTATCACCCTTCTCATTAGTGTCAGCAAGTTATCGGTTTCTTGATCAATCTGAAATTGAGTGTTTTGAATGGTAACATCTGTCACTTGTAACAGTGAAAAGCCAAAAGCACACTTATGCTCTTGGACTTATGTCACTTATTTTATTAAACACTTGAATAAGATTTGGTTATAACAGTTGATGTTATGTACCTGTATATGTGGCACAAACTTTTATTTTCTGAAAGATCTTTTAAAAGACAAAAGCAAAATTCACTTATTTTCAACTTTAGTGATAACAGAAAACTTTGCATTAGTTATAACTCCTGTTTAAAATGACCATGAGGCAAAGATATTTATCTAACTCGGGCAAATTTAAGGTATTACATACAGTTCAATGTTATCTGACTCTCCGGATATGAATGAAAGGCAGAATTGTGTTTATAGAGTTGTTCATGTCTCCTTGAATGGCTTATATTTAGTTACATTGTCATTTGAAAAATAAAGATAATTGTGACAATACAAATTATTTCATTTCTTTATTGTTTTTTTTTTTGTTTTTTTATATTATTTATTCATTGTTCTATAACAGTGTATATTTGCATATAACTTTTATGGTTTAAAAAAACATCAGAAGGAACTATTGGCCCCCCGTCATCTTCACTTTATCAAATCTGGCCCTCTTTGCAAAAAGTTTGGACACCCCTGGATTAGCAGCATTGGGTCATGCTGATTTTCGCAAAATAGTCCGACCCCATAAATAAAATTGCCAACAAAAGTTAGGTTACTGTATTTACTGTAAATGTTTGGACAGCATTTATGTTGTAACATTGTACATGATGGGAAACAATAAATTATTTTATAAAGTAAGTTTAGTATACTGTATCTTGAGGTGTTGGAAGAATTTCGGAAAACCCCAACAAGAACCACCAATCCACAAAACTGATGTTCCAGCAATGATTTCTCTAAAATAAGTTTTTTGCAAGATTCCAATTTTGTTAATTTGAATTTCAGGTCATTCCACTCGTTCTGGTTGAGGAACTGAATCAGGCAGCATCTGTACCAATAAAGACTGCAGAACAGCTGGATTTATTCCTCAGGTTCCAACATGAGATAGGCACAATTCTCTACTTCAGGTAAACAAGACAATTCATGTTTATTTTGGGTTCAATAATTGTTGTACCACTGCTGCATAGGACCTTAAGTTTTCTCAATCTGATTTAAGATGATTAAGGGATGGGAGTAGTAGTGTGGAGTGTTACGCTATATTTTAAATTCCATGAGTTCATGAGGTTGTATATATCTGATGCATGCATACCTGCATTTTGTTCTACAGTTTTGTATACAGTACATAAACTCCACTATCATCATCAAATAAATTAACATTTGCATGTTCTGTATGTGCATGCAGCATTTTTGTTTTTCACAGACACATATTTAGCATCCATTTATATGCTGTTCTCGGACTGCTATGGTGGCCTAGTGGTTAGAGTGTCCACCTCGCATGTGGGAGGTCGTAGGTGCAGACCCTACCCATGTCATCCCAAAGACTTAAAAAATGCTACTAACAGCTGCCTCGCTTGGTGCTCAGTATTAAGAGGTTATTGTAAGGACTGGCCAGATTGGTGTCAGGATTATCTGACTGGGTGGGACATGATACTACTTGTCTGCAGCACGATGACCCATTGCTAGACATCACACACACACACACTCACATGCCATTCTCATCCATGACAAGATAACAAAAATGCTTTTGAACAGACACCTGTTAGTTGTCATGACTTTAATTCAACCTTTTAGGTGTTTCCTAGGTCCACCATTTGATCAGATAAATGATCCATATTGGACACAGTTCTAATTGGTGGATATTGTTTACTTGAGACTAAAACAAACAATAACCACCAGTTAAACCTCAATATAACATATATCACTGTCTGACACACTGGAAGAATAACCATCAATTTAGAGGAGACAAGATACAAATCAAAAGAGTATCTTCTTTTAAAAGGGGTGATGATGAGTAATGTGCATTCTTATAAATGGGGACACATTTAGAATGCCTCTTTTAATGGGACACATTTTAATGCCTCCTTTATGGGGGACCATATTTAGAATTCCTCCTTTATGGGGGACACATTTTGAAAGCCTCCTTTATGGGGGACACATTTGGAATGCATCTTTTACAGGGGACACATTTGGAATGCATGATTTATGTGGGACATATTTGGAATGCATCTTTTATAGGGGACACGTTTGGAATGTATCTTTTTGCTGAATATGCAGTTAAGATCAGATAATTAGGGTTGAATCAGTGAGGTGGGTTGCTGAGGGACATTACCATCCACATCATCTTGTTGTTTTTGTAGAATATTTAATTAACATAAATGAGTACATGTGCTTGCAACATATGTCTCAGATGAAGTAAAATAATAGAAATGTAAACGACCAGTGCTAAAAAGATCCGATAGCCCAACTCCACTGACCCCTGTAATATTAGGTCTGGTCCATAATCCTGTATTAAAAATGAGGTGCCTATCAGGCTTGTCAAAAACTATAATTTGCCTGAGGAAACTTTGATTGTGCAGATGAAATGTGTAAATTTTCAAGATGTTGACATACCTTCCATAATACATCACAATCTAAATCAGATGATCACTGTCCTATGTGAAATTGAGATCTGATTTTAATCAAATTGAAGTATGGTGTGCCATGCTTAAAATACAATGAATAACTCCCAAACCCCTTGATATGGTCATGCTCTGAGATAACACAATTTTTAGCATTCATCAAATAAAACCCACACACTTGCAGTATATGCCTGTTAATGTTGCACGTAAAAACGGCAACAGTCATGTTTGGAGCTGATGTCAAACAAACACTTGGACAATTTAAATAATAGCAATCAAAAGAAAATAAATCGGGTATAAACCACTGTTTCACATAATTGGCTGACAGTAGCTAGAGAGATGTGTTCAAAGTCTGCAGTGGGTGAGCTCAGTGTTCTTATTTGCATACGAGGTTGGATCAGGAAATGGAGCAGTTTCTTGTCAGTACTTCAAATCGATGATAGATGCGTGTACAATAACAAAACTTATTACGTGGTACTGCCTTGAGTGTTAATGTTTAAGCCATATCTATTTTTTTTTGAAAGTTTGTGAACAGCGGCAACATTTCTTTGAAGTAGGATTGTACTGCATATAAAGAATGCAAAGATTGATCATTTCAGTTGTCGTAATGTTATTCAAGTGTACTTCATAAATTTTTTGCCAATTAATAAAACAATTAGCTATTGGCCAAGTGCACCACAGATAAATTTCAGAGCTCTTGGTTGACGGAGTTTTTCTTTAAGAAGCACGGCAGGTAAAAAGAGAAATAGAAGGGGAGGGTATTAATTATATGCAAATACTGCAAACAAGAGATTGACATAATGTCTACTCGATTCTGACCAGGATTCATTCAGAGAATCACGAAGAGAAGTTTGAAGACCAGGACCCTCCAGTTACTAGTGAGTGTAGTGAACAGTCTCAGGGATCGTCCTGGGCTTCGCCAATGTCGCAAATTGCGATTTTTTTTCCTTATTGGCGACAAAAATATCCCATCTGGCGATTTTTTTGGCGACATACTTTTTGGTTATTTAATTTGTACATACAATCATGGATTTGGACTGAATAAATTAAAAGGCAGAACGAAAGGAAGCCACAAACTTGACAAAGCAATGCATTGGAATCAATCTGTTACACAAACGATCCTTTGTTCTTATTGACAACCCCATCTTTACAGTGCATTGTTACATCATAATCTGCTTATGCTGACATCTGGGCTGAGGACTGTATGCTGCGATACAGTCAATCATGCTACCGCACTATACCTACAACTGACCGACTTAAGAAGACGCGAATAGAACAGATATAATTAATTGTATGGCTAATCCTTCTGTTTTTTTTTAAATACATATACCAATACAATAGTTTTGCTGAACATTCATAGAAAACTGATAACCTTTGAAGTACCGACTACTGTGTATAAATACAAAACAAATGGAAAAAATCTCAATCACAACTACATCTGTCGCCAGTGCAGCATTTTAGTCATTGATCTTTTCCTTTTGCCATCAGTCTCGTGTTACGGCTGCAGAGACTTAAACTCCGCAACAAGAAATAGCAAAAAAAACCAACAAAAAAAAACAGTTTTGCATAATTAATAATAATTATTTATTTCTCAAAATACAGGAGTGAAAGAATCCCTAAATTGGGTGTGAATTTATGCTTATATATACGGTCCAGTATTGGTGTTGACTCGTGTAAGTTTCATTCGTGGGAACGGAGATCCTATTTTTCTTGTCGAGACAATTTATACAGCATTCAGTGATCATTCTTGGGAGTTAGGAAGCAATTCGCTACAAGCTTTGGGAAGCTAGCCATGGGGGGGGGGGGGGCTGCTGAGAGACTACTGGTGTCACCTGTCAGCACTGTAGACTGAACGTGGATTCCGTATGATGAACCTCATAAAAACTGACATCAGAAATAAGCTCTGCATCTCATCTCTCGAGAATTTAATGAGAATCAGCATGTACAGATGTGAAAAATTAGACTTTGAAACTGCATTCAACAAGTGGGCAGCCCTAAAATCGCGACGGATCTTCATGTAACACTTTGTAACATTTTGTTAATGCTTGTTGTAATTAAAGTATTAACTAACCCATCTTTTGTAATTTTCATTGCCTGTTACATTAATAGACTAAATTAACACTTGGAAAAATGTACACTACTTGTTTTGGCGACACTTTTTGAAAATTGGTGACAAAATATTGAGGTTGGCGATTTTTTTTGCGACAGCTTTTTAAAAGCCAGGACCATCCCTGACAGTAATGACAATTGCGTCATCTAAACCATATTAAATATATATATGAATTATAGCTACTTCAACATTTTTGTGACAATATTAAAAAGGAGGAAATTTAGGGCATGTGAAACTTGGAGTCCTGGCTTGTGGAGTTTCAGTCAGGGAAAGTCACGAGCCAAGGGCCTGTGTCGAAATCAATTTCTTTGAACGCTGATAACTAATAATTGTATTGATGACTGATGAATATTAAAGTAACTTGTATAGGCTAGGTATGGTTTTGTATCAATTGCCACCTCTTATTTTGATGTGTATCAGTTTGGTAAAATTATAGATGCATCAATACATCAATATTGTTTCATACCTAATTGTTATTGCCAGAAGTGGAAAGCCATTTTCACATGGGTTGCTTTTCCCTATAAAGCTTTGTATGATGTCTAGTTCCTCCTAAATGAAACCGATACTGATCTAACATCCAGTATGGGTACCTTGATGTCATCTCCAAAATGAAACCGATGCTGATCTAACATCTGGTATGGCTACCTTGTTGTTGTTGTTGTGGGGTTTAATGCCATTTTTTAGCACATGATAGGCTATACATCGTGGCCAGTATTAATGGCGGAGGAAGAACCCAGGAAAACCCCGGAAAGAACCACCAACCCATGAGAAGCTACTGGAAAGCTTTCTCACATACCCACATTGGCTGAATCCGAGACTTGAACCAGCACAGACGGAGTTGAGATGGCAGTGATCCATGATGGAGAGTGCTTTAGCCCACTCAGCCACTATGGGCTCCTGTGGGTACCTTGGTGCCATCTTGTAAATCTTGTTATTGCTACTTCTCCTGAATAGCTAGATACATAGACAAGGTGTTTTCACCAAAAGACTTCTTGTGGTATATGAGTGAAAATAATGCAAATTATGACCAATATGGTACTAATAGTTTCAACAGTTAGGAACTAAAATGAAGAAACTGTATTTTCTGGGATTTCCTGAAATTATTTTCATCCAGTGGAGCATTAATCCCTCTGAGGGACTCTTGTCTGATAGTTGTTGTGCTTCTGTCGAATTCAGATGTGCATTTAGCTTGTTATTCTATAATGCCACAACATATTTCCTCTTTTCATTTGTTTCTTAATTTGACATAAGGACTTTGCTGTAAAACCTTGAACACTGCAATGCCAAGACGATTATTGCAGATTTTTGCTTCTTAAATAATTTTCCATATCTACTCAGGCTTCCATTTGTTATAACTGTGAATCAAGCTATACCTGCGAATCAAGCCTGCAGATTGATGAACAAAACATTGTTCCACACACTGCAACAATTTTAATTTATTTATATACTACAGATGTGGCCAGTAGACTTTGTTAATGTTGGCCTATGCATACATGTCACTTGTTTGACCTTGCTCTGTTTAGTTCATAGTAAAGAATTAGCCATATCACCATCATATCAGGTGTAAGTATGACATATTCATACACTTTATTTTAGAAATGAGTTGAGATTGATTTAGCACAAGCACAAGTACTGTAACTTAACAAAAGACTGGAAACAAAAGAGATTGGAAATCAAGCAGAGGGTGGGAGAGTCGCCACTGTTGGAAACTTGCTTCATGATTTCTTAAAATGGTTATATATGACAAACAGGACCCACATGGCAGTCACAGTAGCCACTAACCTCATAAATCCAGATGTTCTCTTTGCATTCCCAGTAGCCACTAACCTCATGAACATAAATGTTTTCCCATTGCAGTCACAGTAGCCACTAACCTCATGATTCTAAATGTCTTCCCTTTGCAATCAAAGTAGTCACTAACTTTATGAATCCAAATGTCTTTCCTTTGCAGTCACAGTAACAACTAACCTCATAAATCCAAATGTCTTCCATGTGCAGTCAAAGTAGCCACTAGCCTCATGAATCCAAATGTCTTCACTTTGCAGTCAAAGTAGCCACTAACTTCATGAATCCAAATGTCTTTCATTTGCACAGTATTGATTAATCTCATAAATCCAAATGTCTTTCCTTTGCTGTTAATAGACTGGATGCTGAGAATGCTTCAATTTATTTTACCTCCCTTGGCAACAGGTAATTTGACATTCAGGCATGAGACTATATCCATTAGCCATCCATCCATAGTTGTCATTATTTGCTGAAATTGTATTGGGCAAATTTAGCCAAATTCAGTGAAAACATTCATGAGAACATGCTCTACCAAAATATTTTTGACAGCCCCTCCCCCCCCCCGAAAGCAACATTATGCCCTGGGTAATAACTATATGGAAAGCTTATTTTAGTTTTAGCTTCTAAAGAAGTACTGCTTACTGGCCAGACACACATACATACATGCATACATACATACATACACACACACATATATATATATATATATATATATATATATATATATATATATATATATATATATATATATATATATATATATATATATGTATGTATGTATGTATATATATATATATATATATATATATATATATATATATATATATATGTATGTATATATATATATATGTATATATATATATATATATATATATATATATATATATATATATATATATATATATATGTATGTATATATATATATATGTATATATATATATATATATATATATATATATATATATATATATATATATATATATATATATATACGCACACACACACACACACACACATAAATACATACATATACTGGTATGAAGGTTTCTTTTGATAGGCACAGTTTTTCTTTTTCTGTGTTTTCATTATTCGTTGCTATCTCTTTATCAGTTTATCAGTCCGTCTAACATTTATATCTTGTTTCCAGGGCAAAACTCTAAAATTATTTGAGATTTGGTGCATATTTTATATGAGTAGTGTCGATCTGTCTTATGTTATTTAAATTTCTTGATACATGCATTAGACAGTTCATGTGCCTAACAGTGTTGATGTGCATTGTACCATTTACAATTCTGGGTAATTAGTGTTGTAGTTTGATGCGCCTTGTGCTGTTTACAATTCTTGGTACACATTAAACTAGTAGTGTTGATGTGCCTTGTGCTATTAACAATTCTTGGTCTGCATTAAACTAGTAGTGTTGATGTGCCTTGTGTTATTTACAATTCTGGATTCACATTAGTCTAGTAGTGTTGATGTGCCTTGTGCTATTAACAATTCTTGGTACACATTAAACTAGTAGTGTTGATGTGCCTTGTGTTATTTACAATTCTGGATTCACATTAGTCTAGTAGTGTTGATATGCCTTGTGTTATTTACAATTCTTGGTACACATTAATCTAGTAGTGCTGATGTGCCTTGTGCTACTTACAATTCTTGGTACACATTAAACTAGTAGTGTTGATGTGCCTTTTGTTAATTACAATTCTGGATTCACATTAGTCCAGCAGTGTTCATATGCCTTGTGTTATTTACAATTCTTGGTACACATTAATCTAGTAGTGCTGATGTGCCTTGTGCTATTTACAATTCTTGGTACACATTAATCTAGTAGTGCTGATGTGCCTTATGCTATTTACAATTCTGGATTCACATTAGACTAGTAGTGTTGATGTGCCTTGTGTTATTTACAATTCTTGGTACACATTAAACTAGTAGTGCTGATGTGCCTTGTGTTATTTACAATTCTTGGTACACATTATACTAGTACTGTTGATGTGCCCTGTGCTATTTACAGGTCTGAGTACACATATTAGCCTAGTAGTGTTGATGTGCTTATAGTATTTACAGTTCTGGGTACACACATTAGTCTAGTTGTGTTGATGTACCTTACGTTATTTATATTAGTTTAGTTCCAATGTTTTCAATTTTCATCCATTCATTATTCACACTGTATAAATATATATATATATATATATATATATATATATATATATATATATATATATATATATATAGATAGATATATATATATATATGAATTGATTTCATATGCATGTACTCTTTATTCATAGGTCCATATACAACACTGTTTTAAGAATCAGAATGGAATATGTTTTCACATGACCTCTTATTTATTGATTTAGATTTCTCAAGCTACACTACGCTGTAACTCATTAAAGCTATATCAGTGTATTGCTCCAAAATATCGAATTGTCTACATCTACAGTGCAGTCTTCTTAATTGTCTATGTCTACAGTGCAGTCTTCTTAATTGTCTATGTCTACAGTGCAGTCTTCTTAATTGTCTATGTCTACAGTGCAGTCTTTTTAACTGTACATGTTTACAGTGCAGTCTGCTTAATTGTCCATTTCTACAGTGCCGTCTTCTTAATTGTCTGTCTACAGTGCAGTCTTCTTAATTGTCTATGTCTGCAGTGCAGTCTTCTTAATTGTCTATGTCTACAGTGCCGTCTTCTTAATTGTCTGTCTACAGTGCAGTCTTCTTAATTGTCTGTCTACAGTGCAGTCTTCTTAATTGTCCATGTCTACAGTGCCGTCTTCTTAATTGTCTGTCTACAGTGCAGTCTTCTTAATTGTCTGTCTACAGTGCAGTCTTCTTAATTGTCTGTCTACAGTGCAGTCTTCTTAATTGTCCATGTCTACAGTGCCGTCTTCTTAATTGTCTGTCTACAGTGCAGTCTTCTTAATTGTCTATGTCTACAGTGCAGTCTTCTTAATTGTCTATGTCTACAGTGCAGTCTTCTTAATTGTCTATGTCTACAGTGCAGTCTTTTTAACGGTACATGTTTACAGTGCAGTCTGCTTAATTGTCCATTTATACAGTGCCGTCTTCTTAATTGTCTGTCTACAGTGCAGTCTTCTTAATTGTCTATGTCTGCAGTGCAGTCTTCTTAATTGTCTATGTCTACAGTGCCGTCTTCTTAATTGTCTGTCTACAGTGCAGTCTTCTTAATTGTCTGTCTACAGTGCAGTCTTCTTAATTGTCCATGTCTACAGTGCCGTCTTCTTAATTGTCTGTCTACAGTGCAGTCTTCTTAATTGTCTATGTCTGCAGTGCAGTCTTCTTAATTGTCTATGTCTACAGTGCAGTCTTTTTAACTGTACATGTTTACAGTGCAGTCTGCTTAATTGTCCATTTCTACAGTGCCGTCTTCTTAATTGTCTGTCTACAGTGCCGTCTTCTTAATTGTCTATGTCTACAGGGCAGTCTGCTTTATTGTCCATGGCTACAGTGCAGTCTTAATTATTCTTGTCTACAGGGCAGTCTGCTTATTTTTCCATGTCTACAGTGCAGTGTTAATTGGCCATGTCTACAGTGCAGTGTTAATTGGCCATGTCTACAGTGCAGTGTTAATTGTCCATTTCTACGGTGCAGTCTTCTTAATGTTCTATGTATACAGTGCAGTGTGCTTAATTGTCCATTTCTACAGCACAGTCTGCTTGATTTTCAATGTCTACAGTGCAGTCTGCTTAATGGTCAATGTCTACAGTGCAGTCTCCTTAAATCTCCATGTCTAGATGCACTCTGCTCAATTGTCCATTTCTACAACACAGTCTGCATGCTTTTCAATGTCTACAGGGTAGTCTACTTAATTCTCCATGTCTACAGTGCAGATTGCTTAATTATCCTTGTCTACATTGCAGTCTGTTTGATTGTCCATGCCATCAGAGCAGTCTGATTAATTTTCCAATGTAAATAACTGCCAACCCATTTTACCCATTTCTTCAGACCACAGGTATACCAGCTAGTCATGCTGTTGTCCAGGTTATAATAATTACAGAGCAAAGGTAGATACACGTGAAGTTTATGTGTCTTAATACATGTCACTATAACTTTCAGTGTTGAAGGATTGAAGGAGAAGATTATATTGGACCCCCAATGGTTCATTGATGCCTTGAAGTCCCTCATCACTGCTGAAATGTTCATTCTTGACAAATATCCTGCCATCAGGAACAAGTGGTTCGAATTGAAAGATAAAGGAAAACTTACCCAAGAACTGATAGGTTGGTAATTGTTAATTTTTAAGTAATGGTATGTAAGAGTTAATTGTCTTTGTTAATTTTAATTAAAGTATACTTGGTCTTAATGTACTATTTCTTATTCAGATCCTAAGTATGTTGATGAATCTTTATCCGTGGAAGTCTTGACCAGTCGTCTATAATTTTGTCTGACAGCTTTATTGTCCACATGAGATTATCAGTGCAAATGCCACACTGTCTATCACTATGTCTTACATTTGTTATGGTCCATATGAGACCATCAGTGGGAGTCTTAGCAAGTTGTCTATTACCATGTCTGACAGTCTTATGGCCCACATGAAACTGTCAGTGTTAGTTATAGCAAGTTGTCTATCCCTATGTCTGACAGTTTTATGGCCACATGGGACTGTCAGTGTAAGTTGTAGCAGGATGTCTATCACTATGTCTGACAGCTTTATGGTCCACATGAGATCATCGGTGGAAGTCTTAGCAAGTTGTCTATCACTATGTCTGACAGTGTTATGGTCCACATGAGACTTGTTTTTAAATCAGGTTAGAATTGTGTCTGAAATTGCAAATATCATGGATTATGGAAGACGTTTATGTGCTTTGTGGTTGCTACAACTCAACCCCCTAAAATGCATGATCCAATGTTGAAGGATCCTTGTGTAAAAAATACAGAAAATATCAGCAACTGTCACTCATCTTCAGAGGCATGTTAGCACACACACACACACACAAACACACACACACACACACACACACACACACAAACACACACACACACACTAAAGACTGAGGACAGCAGGAAAGAAACAAATGGAAACAGTACTGGTTTTAGATTGGAAATATTTGTCTTAAGTCAGAGTGCATTGTTATCATGTCCTGCCATCCAGATCTTACTAGTCTGGTTCCCACACAACTCGAGCTCCAATCTGGACATTGCCAGTCTGGTTTGCATACAACTTGACCTGCCAAACAGATATTACCAGTCTGGTTTCCACACAACTTGACCTGCCATCCAGATATTACGAGTCTGCTTTCCATACAACTTGACCTGCCATTCAGATATCACCAGTCTGGTTTACACACGACTTGAGCTGCAATACATATGTAACCAGTCTGTTTTCCTCAGAATGTGAGCTCTCATACAGATATTACCAGTCCAGTTTCCACACATCTTGACCTGTCCACCATCTAGTTATCAAACTTTGAGGATGGCTTGCACTTAGGTTGAGGAAGAAACCTATCGAGTGCAGGATGTATAATGTGCAATTCACAATATTCATGTCTATGTCTGGAATAGTGTATGCATTAGTGATTATGTTTTAATAATATGTACATTTGTATATTTGGGATAGTGTGTACATTAGTGAAGTGAGCATAATGCCTGTAATTGTGTGTGCCTTAATGAGTATATTTGGGATAGAGTATACATCAGTGAATATGTGTGTTCTTCAGCTGTTTAGTGAGTATGTCTGGGATATAATGTGTTCTTTAGCTCTTTAGTGGATATGTTTGGGTTATAGTATGTTTGGGATATAATGTGTTCTTTAGCTGTTTAGTGAGTGTGCTTGGGATATAATGTGTCTTTAGCTCTGTAGTGAGTATGTATGGGATATGTTGTGTTGTTTAGCTCTGTAGTGTGTATAGGGTATATTGTGTTCTTTACCTCTGTAGTGAGTATGTTTGGGATATAAGGTGTTCTTTAGCTCTGTAGTGAGTATGTTTGGGATATAAGGTGTCTTTAGCTCTGTAGTGAGTATGTATGGGATATATTGTGTTCTTTAGCTCTTTAGTGAGTATGTTAGGAATATAAGGTGTCTTTAGCTCTGTAGTGAGTATGTATGGGATATAAGGTGTCTTTTGCTCTGTAGTGAGTATGTATGGGATATAAGGTGTCTTTAGCTCTGTAGTATGTATGGGATATATTGTGTTCTTAAGCTCTTTAGTGAGTGAGTTTTGGATGTAATGTGTTTTTCTAGCTGTTTAGTGAGTATGTCTGGGACAGTGTACATGTGTATTAGTGATTATGTCCAGGATAATGTTCACAAATATGGAACTAGTACAGTGTGTGTTAGTGCATATCATACCTAACCATGGAACTAATACAGTGGGACTTAGTGTATATAATACCTAACCATGGAACTAGTACAGTCTGATTTAATGCATATCATACCTAACCATGGAACTAATACAATGGAACTTAGTGCATATATACCAAAGTATGAAACTAGGATTTAGTACCTGAAGTTAATGTTCCACACAAAATATCAAACTTGTGATGGCAAACTTCAGTGTTTTAAGACTGCATAGAATTTACTTGTTGAAATGTATGTGTTGTGATGAAAGATATTCAACTTCCAGTTTTTATTGCAAAGACACTTGGTACTCATTGGTATTTGGCACCTAAGATGATGACTTGTGATATGATTGGCACTTACAATGGTGACATGTGGTATGATTAGCACCTATGATGGTGACATGTGATATGATTGTCATCTATGATGGTGACATGTGATATGATTGGCACCTGTGATGGTGACTTGTGATATGATTGGCAGATATGATGGTGACTTGTGATATGATTGTCATCTATGATGGTAACATGTGATATGATTGGCAACTATGATGGTGACATGTGATATGATTGTCATCTATGATGGTGACATGTGATATGATTGGCACCTGTGATGGTGACTTGTGATATGATCGGCAGATATGATGGTGACTTGTGATATGATTGTCATCTATGATGGTGACATGTGATATGATTGGCAACTATGATGGTGACATGTGATATGATTGTCATCTATGATGGTGACATGTGATATGATTGGCATCTGTGATGGTGACTTGTGATATGATCGGCAAATATGATGGTGACTTGTGTTATCATTGGCACTAACAAAGGTGCCATGTGATATCATTGGCACCTACGATGGCAACATGTGATATTACTGGCACAGTTTGGTACAGTTTGTGTACTTGAAAGAGCTTAACTCTTTGTTGTACTTTTCTTGTAGGCTGTAAAATTGATATACCGGTATACATTGGAGAAAAACTGATATTGCACCATTTAATAATCAAAGTCTAATTGAAAGATAAATGTCATTTCAGCAAACAAATTCACGAGTCTAATTCAGCGATTGTAATTCAAAGATTAAGTTATTTCAATAGATAAAAATACAATTCTAATTCAAAGATTAAGTCATTCAAATAGATAAATACACAAATCTAATTCAAAGATAATGATGTTTCAACAGATAAATACCCAAGTCTAATGCAAAGATGAAGCTGTTTCAGCATACAAGTCTTATTGAAAGATAAAGCCATTTCAGCATAATATAAATACACCACCCTAATCCAAAGACAAAGGCATTTCAACTGATAAATACAAAAATGATATGGTTGGATCCATATGAGTAGAAATAACAGGTTAGATGTACCACAGGGATAAGACTAGGCAGTTATACACTGTATCAGATGGTTTCTCTCCCTGTCTTACAAAGGAAACGAATGTGATTTTTGTATGGTTACATACGCCTTATTTATGTTTTCTGCATATTTATAGATTAATTATGTCATGATTGCAACCAAGCATGTATTGAGCTTTGTACAAATTTGATTTAGTCTATCCAAGAATATGGTCATGTAGTGAATACTGTTCCAATTTGCGTGTGAAATATAGAGCTAAATACTGAATACCTGTATTAAATGCCATAAAAGTATGTAATAACATCAAATGACAGGTCAACCATGTCAGACTAAATGGTTGGTAATAGAATAAAATAACAGGTAAACCACGTAAGACTGAATGGTTGGTAAATTGACAGGTCAGGCATGTAAAACGGTTGGAAATAGTATAAAATGACAGGTCAAGCATGTAAGACTAAATGGTTGGTAATAGTATAAAATGAGAGGTCAAGCATGCAAGACTAAATGGTTCCTAATACTATACAATGACAGGTCAGATATATAAGACTAAATGATTGGTAATAGTATAAAACCACAGGCCAAGCATGTAAGACAAAATGGTTGGTAATATTATAAAAAGACAGGCCAAGCATGTAAGACTAAATGGTTGGTGATAGTATAAAATGATAGATCAAGCATGTAAGACTAAATGGTTGGTAACAGTATAAAACGACAGGCCAAGCATGTAAGACAAAATGGTTGGTAATAGTATAAGATGACAGGTCAAGCATGTAAGACAAAATGGTTGGTAATAGTATAAAATGACAGGTCAAGCATGTAAGACAAAATGGTTGGTAATAGTATAAAATGACAGGCCAAGCATGTAAGACGAAATGGTTGGTAATAGTATAAAATGACAGGTCAACCATGTAAGACTAAATGGTTGGTAATAGTACAAAATGTGAGTCAAGCATGTAAGACTAATTGGTTGAAAAATGTAGAAAATAACCGGTCAACCAGGTAAGACTAAATGGTTGGTCATATTAGAAATGACAGATCAAGCATGTAAGACTAAATGGTTGGTAACATTATAAAATGACATCTCAACCATGTAAGACTAAATGGTTGGTAATATTATAAAATGACATGTCAGGTGTGTAAGACTAGATGGTTGATATAATAGTATAAAATGACAGGTCAGGCATATCACACTAAATGTTTGTTAATAGTATAAAATGATAGATCAAGCATGTATGACTATATGGTTGGTAATAATACAATATGACAGGCCAAGCAGCAAGACTAAATGGTTGGTAATAGTAAAAATGACAGGTCAAGCATGTAAGACTAATTGGTTGAAAAATGAAGAAAGTAACAGGTCAAGCATGTAAGAATAAATGGTTGGTAATTGTAGAAAATGACAGGCCAAGCATGTAAGACTAAATGGTTGGTAATAATATAAAATGACAGGCCAAGCATGTAAAACAAAATGGTTGGTAATATTATAAAATGACAGGTCAAGCTGTAAGACTAATTGGTTGAAAAAATGTAGAAAATAGTGTCAACCAGGTAAGACTAAATGGTTGGTAATTGTAGAAAATGACAGATCAACCATGTAAGACTAAATGGTTGGTAATAATATAAAATGACAGGCCAAGCATGTAAAACAAAATGGTTTGTAATAGTAAAAATGACAGCTCAAGCATGTAAGACTAATTGGTTGAAAAATGTAGAAAATAGTGTCAACCAGGTAAGACTAAATGCTTGGTAATTGTAGAAAATGACAGATCAACCATGTAAGACTAAATGGTTGGTAATAATATAAACAGGCAGGTCAAGCATATAAGACTAGGTGCGAGTTCTTGACCTGAGCAGGCATATTGACTAGGTGATTAGTTTTTGACTTGAGTACACATCTGGACTGAGTGTGAGTTTTTTACTCAAGTACACATCTTGGCTGGGTGTGAGTATTTGACACAAGTACACATTTTGATCAGGTGATGAGTTCCTGAACTGAGTACACATATTGACTAGGTTTGAGTTCTTGACCTGGGTAGACATCTTGACTTGGTTTGAGTTCTTTACTTGAGTATACATCTTGTCTAGGTGTGAGGTCTTGACTGGAGTATACATCTTGACTGGGTGTGAGTTCTTGACCTGAGTACACATACTGACTTTGTGTGAGTTCTGTACCTGAGTATACATCTTGTCAAGGTGTGAGTTCTTTACCATATACAAATACCTGAATCACAGGTGCAGGGTGTTGCCAGGGAAAAAGTACAAGTCTAGTTTGTCATCATACCTAGACTGTAACATAAGGTGTTCAAAT
Organism: Sinohyriopsis cumingii; assembly: GCA_028554795.2. Lineage (NCBI taxonomy): Eukaryota > Metazoa > Mollusca > Bivalvia > Unionida > Unionidae > Sinohyriopsis > Sinohyriopsis cumingii. The sequence goes on from CM068833.1 coordinate 32,218,587, forward strand.
GTCCACTAATGCCAGCTTTAATTATTCCATACTCAGAATTACATTCCTGTATACGTGTCATTATCCATGCTAAGGTCAAATAGAATATAATCTGGTCTGTGGCAAGATTTATGTTAAGGTCAATCTTGTCTGTGGCATTATCGATTCTAAGGTCATATACAATAGAATCTTGTCTGTGGCAATATCCATGTTAAGGTCAAATATAGTCTTGTCTTTGATGATATTCATGTTAAGGTAAAATATAATATAATCTGGTCATGTTAAGATCAAATATAATAAAATCTTGTATGTGACATTATCCATGCTAAGGACAGACTAGAATCTCTTCTGTGGCAGTATCCATGCTAAGGTCAAATAGAATTTAATCTGGTCTGTGGCAATATCCATGAGAAGGTCAAATAGAATATAGTCTGGTCTGAGGCAATATCCATGCTAAGGTCAAATGGAATAAAATCTTGTCTGTGGTAATATTCATGGTAAAGTAAAATATAATAAAATCTTGTATGTGACATTATCCATGCTAAGGACAGACTAGAATCTCTTCTGTGGCAGTATCCATGTTAAGGTCAAATATAATATAATCTGGTCTGTGGCACTATCCATGCTAAGGTCAAATATAATATAATCTGGTCTGTGGCAATATCCATGCTAAGGTCAAATAGCATATAGTCTGGTCTAAGACAGTATCAATGCTAAAGTCTAGTGGAATAAAATCGTACCTGTTCTACATACAGATTAAACTATTTGATCAACATAATTAAAGTTATTATATTCTAGGTCAGTGATATCATTGCTGTTCTAATATTGGAAAGAAAAGTATTATCTTGTATTTTGAATTAATGCCATTTGTGAGGGATAGTCTATGTTCAATCATTTTGCATTAATACATTTTGTGAGGGATAGTCTAAGAACAATCATTCTGCATTAATGTCTTTCTGAGGGACGGTCTGTGTTCAATCATTTTACATTAATGTCTTTCTGAGGGATGGTCTATGTTCAATCATTTTGCATTAATGACTTTTATGAGGGATAGTCTAACAATAATCATTCTGCATTAATGCCTTTTCTGAGGGTTAGGATAAATCCATTCATTTTACATTAATGCCTTTTGTGAGGGATATTTTAAGTCAAATGATTTTGTAGTAATGCCTTTTGTGAGGGATAGTCTAACAATAATCATTCTGCATTAATGCCTTTTCTGAGGGTTAGGATAAATCCATTCATTTTACATTAATGCCTTTTGTGAGGGATATTTTAAGTCAAATGATTTTGTAGTAATGCCTTTTGTGAGGGATAGTCTAACAATAATCATTCTGCATTAATGCCTTTTCTGAGGGTTAGGATAAATCCATTCATTTTGCATTAATGCCTTTTGTGAGGGATATTCTAAGTCAAATGATTTTGTAGTAATGCTTTTAGTGAGGGATAGTCTAAGAACAATCATTTTGTATTAATGCCTTTTGTGAGGGATAGTCTAAGTACAATCACTTTGTAGTAATGCCATTTGTGAGGGATAGTCTAAGAACAATCATTTTGCAATAATGCCTTTTCTGAGGGTTAGGCTAAGTCCAATCATTTTGTATTAATGCCTTTTGTGAGGGATAGTCTAAGTCCAATCATTTTGTATTAATGCCATTTGTGAGGGATAGTCTAAGTCTAATCATCTTGTATTAATGCCTTTTGTGAGGGATAGTCTAAGTACAATCATTTTTTATTAATGCCATTTCTGAGGGATAGTCTAAGTACAATCATCTTGTATTAATGCCATTTGTGAGGGATAGTCTAAGTACAATCATCTTGTATTAATGCCATTTGTGAGGGATAGTCTAAGTCTAATCATCTTGTATTAATGCCATTTGTGAGGGATAGTCTAAGTACAATCATCTTGTATTAATGCCATTTGTGAGGGATAGTCTAAGTCTAATCATATTGTATTAATGCCATTTGTGAGGGATAGTCTAAGTACAATCATTTTGTATTAATGCCATTTGTGAGGGATAGTCTAAGTACAATCATTTTGTATTAATGCCATTTGTGAGGGATAGTCTAAGTACAATCATTTTGTATTAATGCCTTTTGTGAGGGATAGTCTAAGTACAATCATTTTGTATTAATGCCATTTGTGAGGGATAGTCTAAGTACAATCATCTTGTATTAATGCCATTTGTGAGGGATAGTCTAAGTACAATCATTTTGTATTAATGCCATTTGTGAGGGACAGTCTAAGTACAATCATTTTGTATTAATGCCATTTGTGAGGGACAGTCTAAGTACAATCATCTTGTATTAATGCCATTTGTGAGGGATAGTCTAAGTACAATCATCTTGTATTAATGCCATTTGTGAGGGATAGTCTAAGTACAATCATCTTGTATTAATGCCTTTTGTAAGGGATGGTCTAAGTCTCATCATTTTGTATTAATGCCTTTTGTGAGGGATGGTCTAAGTCTAATCATCTTGTATTAATGCCATTTGTGAGGGATAGTCTAAGTACAATCATTTTGTATTAATGCCATTTGTGAGGGATAGTCTAAGTACAATCATCTTGTATTAATGCCATTTGTGAGGGATAGTCTAAGTACAATCATTTTGTATTAATGCCATTTGTGAGGGATAGTCTAAGTACAATCATCTTGTATTAATGCCATTTGTGAGGGATAGTCTAAGTACAATCATCTTGTATTAATGCCTTTTGTGATGGTTAGTCTAAGTACAATCATTTTGTATTAATGCCTTTTGTGAGGGATAGCCTAAGTCTCATCATTTTGTATTAATTCCTTTTGTTAGGGATAGTCTTTAGTCTAATCATTTTGCATTAATGCCTTTTGTGAGAGATAGTCTAAGTCGAATCATCTTTTATTAATGCCTTTTCTGAGGGACAGTCTAAGTCTAATCATTTTGTTTTAATGCCTTTTGTGAGGGATAGTCTTTAGTCTAATCATTTTGCATTAATGCCTTTTGTGAGAGATAGTCTAAGTCAAATCATCTTTTATTAATGCCTTTTCTGAGGGACAGTCTAAGTCTAATCATTTTGTATTAATGCCTTTTGTGAGGGATGGTCTTAAGTCAGATCATTTTGTATTAATGACTTTTGTAAGGGATAGTCTAAGTCTAATCATTTTGTATTAATGCCTTTTGTGAGGGATAGTCTTTAGTCTAATCATTTTGCATTAATGCCTTTTGTGAGAGATAGTCTAAGTCAAATCATCTTTTATTAATGCCTTTTCTGAGGGACAGTCTAAGTCTAATCATTTTGTATTAATGCCTTTTGTGAGGGATAGTCTTTAGTCTAATCATTTTGTATTAATGCCTTTTGCGAGGGATGGTCTTAAGTCAGATCATTTTGTATTAATGACTTTTGTAAGGGATAGTCTAAGTACAATCATTTTGTATTAATGCAATTTGTGAGGGATAGTCTAAGAACAATCATTTAGCAATAATGCCTTTTCTGAGGGTTAGGCTAAGTCCAATCATTTTGCATTAATGCCTTTTGTTAGGGATAGCCTAAGCCCAATCATTTTGCTTCAATGCCTTTTCTGAGGGATGGTCTATGTCAATCATTTTGTATTAATGCCTTTTGTGAAGGATAGTCTAAATCTAATCATTTTGTATTAATGCCTTTTGTGAGGGATATTCTAAGTCTAATCATTTTGCATTAATGCCTTTTGTTAGAGATAGTCTTAAGTCTAATCATTTTGTATTAATGCCTATTGTGAGGGATAGTCTTAAGTCTGATCATTTTGTATTAATGCCTTTTGTAAGGGATAGTCTTAAGTCTGATCATTTTGTATTAGTGCCTTTTGTGAGGGATGGTCTAAAGTCTGATCATTTTGCATTAATGCCTTTAGTAAGGGATGGTCTAAGTCCAATCATTTTGTATTAATTCCTTTTGTGAGGGATAGTCTTAAGTCCAATCATTTTGTATTAATGCCTTTTGTGACGGATAGTCTAAGAACAATCATTTTGTATTAATGCCTTTTGTGAGGGATAGCCTAAGTCTCATCATTTTGTATTAATTCCTTTTGTTAGGGATAGTCTTTAGTCTAATCATTTTGCATTAATGCCTTTTGTGAGAGATAGTCTAGGTCGAATCATCTTTTATTAATGCCTTTTCTGAGGGACAGTCTAAGTCTAATCATTTTGTATTAATGCCTTTTGTGAGGGATAGTCTTTAGTCTAATCATTTTGCATTAATGCCTTTTGTGAGAGATAGTCTAAGTCAAATCATCTTTTATTAATGCCTTTTCTGAGGGACAGTCTAAGTCTAATCATTTTGTATTAATGCCTTTTGTGAGGGATAGTCTTTAGTCTAATCATTTTGTATTAATGCCTTTTGCGAGGGATGGTCTTAAGTCAGATCATTTTGTATTAATGACTTTTGTAAGGGATAGTCTAAGTACAATCATTTTGTATTAATGCAATTTGTGAGGGATAGTCTAAGAACAATCATTTAGCAATAATGCCTTTTCTGAGGGTTAGGCTAAGTCCAATCATTTTGCATTAATGCCTTTTGTTAGGGATAGCCTAATTCCAATCATTTTGTTTCAATGCCTTTTCTGAGGGATGGTCTATGTCAATCATTTTGTATTAATGCCTTTTGTGAAGGATAGTCTAAATCTAATCATTTTGTATTAATGCCTTTTGTGAGGGATATTCTAAGTCTAATCATTTTGCATTAATGCCTGTTGTTAGAGATAGTCTTAAGTCTAATCATTTTGTATTAATGCCTATTGTGAGGGATAGTCTTAAATCTGATCATTTTGTATTAATGCCTTTTGTAAGGGATAGTCTTAAGTCTGATCATTTTGTATTAGTGCCTTTTGTGAGGGATGGTCTAAAGTCTGATCATTTTGCATTAATGCCTTTAGTAAGGGATGGTCTAGGTCCAATCATTTTCTATTAATTCCTTTTGTGAGGGATAGTCTTAAGTCCAATCATTTTGTATTAATGCATTTTGTGAGGGATAGTCTAAGAACAATCATTTAGCAATAATGCCTTTTCTGAGGTTTAGGCTAAGTCCAATCATTTTGCATTAATGCCTTTTGTGAGGGATAGACTAAGTCCAATCATTTTGTGTTAATGCCTTTGTTAGGGATAGTAAGTCTAATCATTTTGTAATAATGCCTTTTGTAAGGGATGGTCTAAGTCTAATCATTATGCATTAATGCCTTTAGTGAGGGATAGACTAAGTCCAATCATTTTGCATTAATGCCTTTTGTGAGGGATGGTGTAAGTCCAATCATTATGTATTAATGTCTTTTGTTAGTGATAGTAAGTCCAATCATTTTGCTTTAATGCCTTTTGTGAGGGATGGTCTAAGTCCAATCATTATGTATTAATGCCTTTTGTTAGGGGTAGTAAGTCTAATCATTTTGTATTAATGCCTTTTGTAAGGGATGGTCTAAGTCTAATCATTATGCATTAATGCCTTTAGTAAGGGATAGACTAAGTCCTATCATTTTGCATTAATGCCTTTTGTGAGGGATGGTCTAAGTCCAATCATTATGTATTAATGCCTTTTGTTAGGGATAGTAAGTCTAATCATTTTGTATTAATGCCTTTAGTAAGGGATAGACTAAGTCCAATCATTTTGCATTAATGCCTTTTGTGAGGGATGGTGTAAGTCCAGTCATTATGTATTAATTCCTTTTGTTATTGATAGTAAGTCTAATTATTTTGTATTAATACCTTTTGTAAGGGATGGTCTAAGTCTAATCATTATGCATTAGTGCCTTTAGTATGGGATAAACTAAGTCCAATCATTTTGCATTAATGCCTTTTGTTAGGATAGTAAGTCTAATCATTTTGTATTAATACCTTTCGTAAGGGATGGTCTAAGTCTAATCATTATGCATTAATGCCTTTAGCAAGGGATAAACTAAGTCCAATCATTTTGCATTAATGCCTTTTGTTAGGATAGTAAGTCTAATCATTTTGTGTTAATGCCTTTTGTAAGGGATGGTCTAAGTCTAATCATTATGCATTAATGCCTTTAGTAAGGGTAGACCAAGTCCAATCATTTTGCATTAATGTCTTTTGTGAGGGATGGTCTAAGTCCAATCATTATGTGTTAATGCCTTTTGTTAGGGATAGTAAGTCTAATCATTTTGTATTAATGCCTTTTGTGAGGGATGGCCTAAGTCTAATCATTTTGTAGTAATGCTTTTTGTGAGGGATAGCCTAGGTCCAATAATTTTGCTTCAATGCTTTTTCTGAGGGATGGTCTATGTCCAATCATTTTGTATTAATGCCATTTGTGAGGGATGGTCTAAGTCTAATCATTTTGTATTAATGCCTTTTGTTAGGGATAGTAAGTCTAATCATTTTGTATTAATGCCTTTAGTAAGGGATAGACTAAGTCTAATCATTTTGTATTAATGCCTTTTGTGAGGGATAGTCTAAGTTTAATAATTTTGTATTAATGCCTTTTGTTAGGGATAGTAAGTCTAATCATTTTGTATTAATGCCTTTAGTAAGGGATAGACTAAGTCTAATCATTTTGTATTAATGCCTTTTGCGAGGGATAGTCTAAGTCTAATCATACTGTTTTCAAATAAAAATATAATGTTTATGCCAGAAATAATATTACTTTCTAGATGCCATCTGGACAAGAGAGAACAACCCCGAATTCTATGAGAATAAGGCACATGTGTTACTTGTGATGGAAAAATTGAATATTATCGCAAAGCCAAGAATATATATTGAAGGCAGTGAAGAGTTCAAGGTTAGTTTAATGAGCCCTCCTTTTTTATGTGATATTTGCATTTGATGAATTTGTTGTAAACTAGTAAACTGTTAATCCCACTGTCTTGGTCCAGGTTAGAAGTTTAAATTTTCAATCTTTATCCAGGTCAGAACTTATAATTTTTAATTTCACTTTCTTGGTCAAGGTCGGATGTTTACATTTTCAGTTACACTTTCTTGGTCCTGGTCAAAAGTTTAAATTTTCAATCTTGGGCCAGGTTAAAACATTTAAATTAAGAGTGATTATAATGTGTGCCATTTACAACACTTGCATTCCACCTTTAACATCTTGGTCTGGGTCAAGGTTTAAATGTTCAACTGCATTGTCTTGGTCCAAGTCAAAAGTTTAAATTTTCAATTGCACTTTCTTCCTCCTGCCAAAAATGAATTTTTGATTGCTCTGTCTTAGTCCAAGTAGAAAGACAAATTTTCAACCACACTTTCTTGGTTCAGGTCAAAAGATAAATCTTGTGCCTGGTCAAAACTTGGAAACTAACTAATGACAGTAATTAGAATGTGTGTCATATACAAACTTAGGCTCCATCTTGGTCTATGTCAGAAGTTTAAATGTTCAGTCAGGTCCAGGTCAAAAGTTTAATTTTCAATCACACTTTCTTTGTCGAGGTCAGAAGTAGAAATTTTCAGTTTTGTCCAAGTCAGAAGCTTCAAGTTTTTATTGCACTTTGATCCTCTTGCCAGAAATTTAATATTTAATTGTACTTTCTTTGTTTAAGTCAAAAGTTTAAATTTTCAACCATACTTTCTTGGTCAAGGTCAACAGTTTAAATTTTCAACCATACCTTCTTGGTCAAGGTCAACAGTTTCACTTTTCAACCATACCTTCTTGGTCAAGGTCAACAGTTTAAATCTTGGTCCTGGATAAAACTTGGAAACTAAAACAGAGTTATTAGAATGTGTCCCATTTACATTACTTGCATTCCATCCTTGACATCCTGGTCTGGGTTAGAAGTTTAAATTTTCAATCACACTTTCTTGGACAATGTGAATAGTTTAAAGTTTAAATCACACTTTCTTGGTCCCGGTCAAAAGTTTAAATTTTCAGTTTTGGTCTACCACATTAGTTAACATGTTCAATGACAGTTTCTTGGTCCAAATCAAAACTTTGAGAATGAAACATCTGTGGAATAGATGCCATTTAAAATACTTGGGTGTCATCTTTAACATCTTGGTCCAAGTAAGAAGTTTGAATATTCAATCATATTTTGTTGGTCTGAGTGAAAAGTTTAAATGTTCAATCACATTTTCTTGATCCAGGTCAGAGGTTTAAATTTTTAATTACACTTTCTTGGTCCAACTCAAAAGTTTAAATTTTCATTCTCGGTCCAGGTAGAAACTTGGAAACCAAGACAGAATCATTAGACTGTATGCCTTGTACAATACTTGGGTTCCATCTTTGACATCTTGGTCTGGGTCTAAAGTTTAAATTTTGAATAAGACTTTCTTGGTCCAGAAGAAAAGTTTACATTTTCAGTTTTGGTCCAGGACAAAAGTTTAAGTTTTTACTCTTGGTCCAAGTCAGAACTTTAAAAATAAAACATCTGTGGAATTTGTGCCATTTATAATACTTGGGTTCCATCTTAACATATTGATTACAGTCAGAGGTTTAAATTTTCAATCATGGTCCAGATCAAAAGTTTAAATTTTCTTGGTCCTGCAAGAAATTTAAATATTTAATATATACATTCTTGGTCAAAGTCAAAGTTTAAATTTTCAAATCACACTTTCTTTGTCCAGGTCTAAGGTTTAAAATTTCAATCACACTTTCCTTTATGATTTCAATATTTCTAACTGTTTCATGATAATTTATAAAATAAACACCAACATGTAGAATGTGTGACCGGTTTCGCTTTAATGCTTCATCAAACTAAATTAAAACTGAATTCAATATCACTGCTTACGTCATTAAATATGTTGTTTCTAAGTGATCAATGAAATAAACAATATGACATAAACAAATGACGTAATAGCTTACATTTTTGACCTAATTATCTTATACTTTAACGAATAATTTACATGGAGGTGTGCATATACAGCAAAGTTTAATGATATCTTAATACATACAAATATATAAAACTGGATCTTAAAGATACATATATCTCTACTGATAACTATATATGAAATTTATGACTAAATAGACATAAACAGGTTTATCACATTTGTATTATGTATAATGCACACTTATTAATGATCTATAAAATAAATAAATGTAAAAAACACATATCTTGATATATTCTTGCCAAATGTTAAATAGTTTATCAGAACTCAATTTATATAACAAAAACTAATGGTGTGCATAATGCTTGCTATCAAGTATTTTATAAATAATTAATCATATTATATTGAGAATTAATTTAGAAATGCACTTTCATTTTTAAAGAATTAGTAAACTTATTTGTATGATATTAGATTATACTTTTACCAATTAAGTTTTCCTGCAAAGTAGAATAATATAAAAATATTCTTATCTAATTGTAAACAGGGGACATATTTCATAAAATAAAAAAAATAAAAAAATTAATGAATGTCATATAGTGTTTTTGAATTTAGACCATTTGGATATACCGTATAAGACAGCGAATCAAATAGGTTTCCTTTAGCAGACATTCCATTTCAGAATCAGCTTTAACAATAGTTTGGAATGACCAATCTTGCAAGGTATGGGAGATTTTGTTAAAATATGCGGCAACATGAGATGAAAATGATTGATCGATATAATTTTTTATATCTGATCCATGTTGGTTCATACATTTAGATATTTGTTGACTGGTTTGTCCAATATATTGAATGCCACAGTTTTTGCATGATACCAAATAAATAACATTTGATGTTGCACAGTTAGAATCACAACGCATATTAAAAGTTTCATTCATATTATTACTATTGAAAGAAGCATTTTCATTAATAAATGAACAGTGTGAACATCTAGGTCTATTACATTTAGTTGATGATCCTATTTTATATGATGTTTTTCTAATTTAGAATTAGTTAGGATTTTTAGTCCTTTTATAAGCAAGTGTGGGTTTGCTTTCGTGTAGTGATTTAACACTTGCTTTACATGATAAGTTTAATAAATCCCAATGTTTATTGACAATCTTACCTATAGTAGGCAAACTTGGATTATATTCAGTAACAAAAGGAATGATATCTTCATTTCTACTTTTGATTTTACAGTGTAAAGATTCAAGTTGTGTAAAAGAAGATACTTTTTGGAAAGAAGTATTAATGATGTCAATAGGGTAATTTCTATTTAAAAAATGCTGACCTAACTCTGTCAAAGATGATTTAAAAACAGCGTCATCCGAAAAAATTCTTCTTTATCTTTTTGCTCGACTATATGGTATCCCATTTTTATATGATTTAGGATGGCATGAAGAATATTCAACATATTAATGAATTTTCATATTTTAGCATGAACCATGGTAGTAATGTCATTATTTTCATTTTTCACGACATCTGCGTCCAAAAATGATGCTTTAATTTTAGAGACATTGAATGTAAATTTTATTGTTGGATGTAATTTGTTTAAACTGTCTATAAAATAATAAAGGTATAAAGATGTTGTCTAAAAATCTTAACCATACATCTGGTTTTAATAGGAATTTTGTTTTAGAAAATCATTTTCTAAATTTCCCATAAATAAAGATGCGTAAGCAGGTGCCATAGGACTACCCATTACTGTTCCCATTTTATGGAGATACTTTGTATTACCGAATTGAAAAAAAGTTATTTTTGAGCACAAGTTTTATCAAATCACAAACATGTTATTTTGATAGTTTATATGTATATTCGTTTTCTTCAAGATAATACTTACACACTTCGATACCATCATTGTGTGTTATATTCGTGTAGAGTGAAACCACATCAAGTATAACAAGTTAGTTTTGGTAAAGATTTCAATTTGGTAATGAAATCAAAAGTATCTTTGACATATGAAGGTAGTGATTTCATCAGTGGTTGTAAAATGTGATCAGTATATTGCGATATATTATTTGTAATTGAGTTATATGTAGAAACAATGGGTCTACCTGGATATCCTAAAGGTAGTGACTTATCAACCGTTTTATGTATTTTTGATAAAATATGAAACAGGTGTGCGTATTTTATTTGGGAAGATATCTAGTTCATCATATATGGAACAATCGTGTACAGAGATTTGATTAATAATGAAATTCTGTTTCATATTATACTTGGTATATTATCTTTGAAAGGGGTGTTTATGACATTTTTGTGGTTGTATACCATGTTTGGGCTTGTTTACCATGTTCGGGGTTGCATACCATGTTTGGTGTCTTATGCCATGTTTGGATTTGTATACCATGTTTTGGGGTTGTATACCATGTTTGGGGTTTCACCTCCAGGTTCTTGATAGTTTGGTCAGTATTATACAATCTATAATAGCGGTGATAATTTGTGCTTCTTTTCATACGTGGTTATTGGTGACAAAGTTTATCACTGTAAACTATTATGTTTTGATATTTACATTTATGTACACTACCAATAAAAGAAAGAGAAAATAGCAGAAATAATGAGCAACACGGCAGAATTAAAATGTAGTAAATAAATAAGTACATTATGAACTAGTAAAGAACACCTAACACAAGGTAGGTTTAAAATATAATAAACAAATACGTACATTGATCAACTAGCAAGGAACCTATAAATCATTTAATATACAGTAAGTACATTCATTATCTAGTAAGGAACAGATAACTCATTTAATATACAGTAAGTACATTTATTATCTAGTAAGGAACAGATAACTCATTTAATATACAGTAAGTACATTTGTTATCTTGTAAGAAACAGATAACTCATTTAATATACAGTAAGTACATTTGTTATCTAGTAAGGAACATATAACTCATTTAATATACAGTAAGCACATTTATTATCTAGTTAGGAACATATAACTCATTTAATATACAGTAAGCACATGTATTATCTAGTAAGGAACAGATAGCTCATTTAATATACAGTAAGTACATTATTATCTAGTAAGAAACATATAACTCATTTAATATACAGTAAGTACATTTATTATCTAGTAAGTAACTTATAGCTCTTGGCAAAAGTAACATGCAGTAAAGATATAGTTACATGTACAGTGATCAACTAACAAGGAACAGATAATTCATGACAGATTTATGATAAAGGAAATAAATAAGGGGTGCTCTACCTTTATTCTGAGAGAGTGACAGGTGTAAGGTGATTCTCTTAGCATTTGCTACATGCATAATGGAGAGAATGTTGGCCCAAATTATTTTAACAGTTATTAAAATAGTTAAACACATTTTGTCACATCAGACAACACTGCTTCTGAAACTGCAATGAATAAATTACTGTATACTCTATAACCCAAATTACACCCATTGATTATGCACCAAAATAAAGTGATTTAAAAGTACTTTTTACGATATCAAAGATATACAGCATCTTTTTTGAAATGGCTAGTATAGCCAGCATGGAAAACCTGGGAAATTAGTTTCCTTTAAATAATCTAACCCTATCCAAAATATGAAACTGTAGAGTGCTTCCTAACAACCCTGATCAACCAGCAAAGAAGAGGTAACTCTTGGCATAATTAAAACTAAATAAGTACATTATCAGTTAGCCAGGAACAGATAGTTCATGGCAAAGTTAAAACAAGTACATAAATAAGTGCATTATGAAAAAGCAAAGGACAAGTAAATTGTGGCAGAATTATAACAATGTACATAAATAAGTACATTCGTCGTCTAGCAATAAACGAAGATCTCATGGCATAATTAGAACAAAGTAAATAAATACATTTATCAAATTGCAGGGAACATATAACTCATGGCATAATTAGAACAAAGTAAATAAATTAGTACATTATTAACTAGAAAGGAGCAGATAACCCATGGCAGAAACACAACAAAGTGCCTAAGTATGAAAATTATCAGCTAGAAAGGATCATGTATCTCATGGTAGAATTAAAACTAAATACAAACAGTATCTAATAGCAATAAATAACAATATAATCTAAAGCATGAAATTTAGGTCTGACTTTGTATTTATGCACACAATTGCCTTCAGTTATCTTTTGTACAAATTTTGGGGTCAAAGGTCACACTTGAATGATTTGTTTTAATCACATTTTTATTTCTATAACTTTCACGTGATTTGAGATTAACGGATTAAACTTTATTCTATATAACATCCTAAAATGGTTATCATGTACCAAACAGGGATGAGGATGTTTTGTTGTTACCAAATGAAAATGGTCTGGAAATTGAATTGAGTACAAGTCCACCACATCGACCTTATTTAAGATCTTGTTATTGCACAAGAATGTTGGAGATGGTTTCAAGACTCAGCTATCAAATAGAAGAAATAGTCTGAATTTAGATTTCTGTATCATTTGGTTCAATGAATGTTCATGAGAGGGATTCTTCCAGGCTGAACAACATATGGCAATGTCATCGATGATGTAGTTAAGCTTGAGTGAGAACAGGGACACACAACTTAGGTTTATATGATTTTAATGTGGTTTTCATTTAAGTCAGCAAGTAATTCAAGTGAGAAAGCAATTAAACTCACCATTATGACAAGTCAGTCATATGCAAATTGATCTTACAGTGTTTATAAAAATGCTATTTTTCCCATTCAAGTAGGCAGAAGTGTACACTAATGGGGTAGAGGGGTAAACTTAAAAACAGTGAGGTTGTGTTGAGTGGCTATCTATTTATGTTAGCTGGTTAGCTTGACAGACATGTCAGTGAAAGGATGCTGATTTAAATGCTACCACTGAATTAGTCTTTGACAGCTGTTATGATGTGTCCTTGGCAAGACAGTTTACTTTTTGTTCCAGCACATATCTTGTAAAACACGACTCAAAACCAAACCATTTCCATATCATTTCCACTCTATAACTGTACCATGATGTCACATTAAAGTATGAAACTTTATTCTATAAATCATCATAAATCTTGTGTCCTGTACCTAATTGGAGGATTGTTAGTCAATATTTGTGCAACTTTCAATTCATTTGAGATCAAAGATGTGATGTGATGTGATTTGGATTTTTAACGTAGCTTTAACAATGTTCCAGTCATATCGCTACGATGTCTGCAATGTGGCAGTTTATAGTGATGTCTAGCACTGGGGCATTATGCCGCAGACATGTAGCATGATGTCCCACCCAGTCACATTATCCTGACACCGGGCCGTCCAGTCCTAACACTAACCTCTTAATGCTGAGCGCCAAGCGAAGCAGCTGTTAGTACCATTTTTGTAAGTCTTTGGTATGACTTGGCCGGGGATCGAACCCACGACCTCCCGCATCCGAGGCAGATGCTCTAACCACTAGGCCACCGGAGCGGTTTTGAGATCAAAGAATAAAACGAGGTATTCATTTACATCAGCATTGAATAGTGGCATGCAACACTTTGGAGGAGGGGGGGCTCCCATCTTCAAGGTCAAGATAACAAGTGACTATTTCAAGTTTTCCATTACACTTTCATCCCTATAACTTATGCCATTGGATTCAATTGAAGGTCCATCTTGAAGGTGAAGATCATAGTTCAGTATTTTCTCATTACACTATCTTTTCATTGTTATAAGTTTGGACATATGTCATGAAACTTGGTATACTTTTAGCTTATTATTAGCGGTAATGATGTAACCACATGTGTGATCCATTATTTATATATCTCTATTGTTATGACTCTATGGTTTTAAACACAGAAATAGCAAAGAGCAAAAAGCAACAAGTTTTGTAAAATTCAACACATAATTTATATTTCCCTTAATTATGAAGTGAAACTTTAAAAAGAATTTACAGTATTGCAAATTAAATCCCCAAATAGTCAAAGAAGTTCCATTTCCAGTCTTACTGAATAAAACTCTAATACTGTATATTCTAGTGGTGATCAAAATAAGATCTAATGCCAAAGGTGTTGATGAGCCTGTAGTCTTGAATGTACTAATGTACCAGTGACCTGAAGTGTGATGATGTGCCAATAGTCTTTTGAGGAATCACAGCAATATTATCCAAGATTTGAATTCACTATAATTTCAAGTTAATGTCTCTGTCCAAGATAAGCACTTTGTAATTCTTGTGAATAATAATTTGAATAAATAAATGTACCCAAACCAAAAGTTGAATACAACAATATAAATGATTTCTGCCACATACATTATCAGAGGAATGAATAATTTTTCAAGCAACACAATTATATAAAAAGCTAAGACACATAAAAATGCTAGAATGTAGGACAAAAGTTAATTTCTAGAACAATCTAAGTTGTAAACAAGACAAGGTCTGTTACTAAAATTATAATAAAAAATATGGTAAATAACAGGTACGCCTGGTTATCCATCTGGAAATCGCTATGTCCTTGACTCAGACCAAGATAATGATCCTAGTATTTAACCTACAGCTGTTACTTTTGTGACAGAGTCATCAAGGTAATAGCATTATGTTTATTTAATTTGTATCATTTGTGTGCTTTATTAATATTTATATGTTTTGTGTAATTGTATTGTTCTTCACCTCGTCCGAAATCACGTTCATGTCATGCCTAACTAGCAAGATCTTTTTGTAAGCAACATAATACATAATTTATATTTCTCTGTGTGATACTTCATAATTATACATGTCTATAATGTCAATGACCTTGTTACAAAAGACAGTGATAATTCACCATCAACACATGTTTGTTACACTGATGATTCAGATTTAAATGGGCCTTTTGCTCTTAACTTGACTAGGTCACTTACTCTTTATCTGTCTAGTTCCTTAATCTTTATCAGACTAGGCTGCTTAATTCTTTATCAGACTAGGCTGCTTAATTCTTTATCAGACTAGGCTGCTTTATTCTTTATCAGACTAGGTCCTTTATTCCTTAGCTGTCTGGGCCCCTCACTCTATAGCTGCCTGCGCCCCTCACTCTATAGCTGTCTGGGCCCCTCACTCCATAGCTGTCTGGGCCCCTCACTCTCTAGCTGTTTGGGCCCTTACTCTCTAGCTGTCTGGGCCCCTCACTCTCTAGCTGTCTGGGCCCCTCACCCTCTAGCTGTCTGGGCCCCTCACTCTCTAGCTGCCTGAGCCCCTCACTCTCTAGCTGCCTGGGCCCCTCACTCTCTAGCTGTCTGGCCCCCTCACTCTCTAGCTGTCTGGCCCCCTCACTCTCTAGCTGTCCGGGCCCCTCACTCTCTATCTGTCCGGCACCTCACTCTCTGGCTGTCCTGGCCCCTCACTCTGTAGCTGTCTGGGCCCCTCACTCTGTAGCTGTCTGGGCCCCTCACTCTGTAGCTGTCCAGGCCCCTTACTCTTTATCTTACTAGGTCAACTATCTTTAAACAATTTGTGCACGAAACCTAAGCTAGAACATTTCCAATGTCAGAAGTTTCTTATATAGATGGCTAAATTTTAAACAACCTGTTTACCAAACTGTCTGAGATTTTCTAGTTTTAGTTTCATGCAAAAGAAATTCATATAAGTTTCTTGAGGAAGTAATTGACAAGAAATGTATCATTAGCCAATACGTTATAGATAGGAAACATTGGCTGTATGATGATGAAAACGTTTGATGTATGATGATATATTCAATTATAGATGACAAACAGTGGATACAGGTACTATATATTATGGTTGGTCTAACTTGATTTAATTATCCCAAAATAGGCATTTTTCTTTTAATAACTTTGGCTACATCACTGGGTCAAGGTCTTGGACTGGTTTGATAATGAATGATCTTGCATGTGCTTGACAATGCTTGCTCCAACTTTGAAAGTCATATTTTTGTCTGATTTTAACCACTTTTCAAATATAGGTTTATTTGAGCGTTTTAGCAAACTAGAGACTTTTTCTGATCCAATTGTTATCAGATTTTGATTAATTTGTTCAAATAATTAAGATCATTGATAAGTACAGGTATGAGAAAGTTTGATATCAGTGTATACTGAGGTGAACATGCATGTGATTGTCTGAACTTATCAGTACCTTATTGACTATTTCTGATCATATGTTGATCAAACTTGGTATAGAGCTTTATGTCACATGGTACATATTATATGTTTACAATGATCAAACTTGGTATAGAGGCTAATGTCATATGGTCATATTGTACTTTAACAATGATTAAACTTGGCATAGAGACTTATGTCATATGGTGCATATTGTACTTTTACAATGATCAATCTTGGTGTAGAGGCTTATGTCACATGGTGCATAATGTACTTTTACAATGATCAAATTTGGTATAGAGGCTTATGTCACATGGTGCATATTGTACTTTTACAATGATTAAACTTGGTATAGAGGCTTATGTCATATGGTGCATATTGTACTTTTATAACGATCAAACTTGGTATAGAGGCTTATGTCACATGGTGCACATTGTACTATGATCAAACTTGAGGCTTATGTCATATGGTGCACATTGTACTTTTACAATGATCAAACTTGGTATAGAGGCTTATGTCATATGGTGCATAATGTACTTTTACAATGATCAAGCCCGATATAGATTAAAGACATTATTTTACACATGATTGACACGGCTTTTTACCACTTAATAGATGCTATCTCTGACCCACATTTAATCAGATTTGTTAAAGCAGCCCATATCATCAAGATAATTTTGATTAATATTAACCAGCGCATATTTATATCAGGTGATCTTGCATCTGAGACAATGGCTTTTTGTTTTACCACACTGGTCATGGGGGTTTTGATAATACATCGATCAAACTTGAAAAATAGGCCTGTATCATTAAGTGTTTGTTGAATTTAATAATAAGTGAAATTCAGGCATATTAAAGAAGTAGCTTCCAAGTGGTCACTGGTTTTCACTTTATTTGCCTGAGTTCTTCCTCCACCAGATGTGCTGTCTGCCATGTATAGCCTATCATATCATGAAGAATGGCATTAAAACACATGAACAATAGCAAATATTAATGTTAATTGCCCATGTATATTTTGTTATATTTTCATAAAGTATGCAATATAAAATGAACGAATTACATCTTCCAAACATTCCCATTAAAACATAATCTATTGATTTACTAGGATGAGAATTACTTCCTTGCCCCATGCATGCTTCGTCAGAAAACACCAGAAGATGTTATCTGCCCAAAACCAAATCCTCAGATGGACACCTCGTCAGTACTGTGCTATGTTTTTGCAGAGAAATATTTGCCTTCTCCGATCTTTCATAGACTTCTTGCTGCCTGTGTTGCTCATTGGCCACTAGCCACAAAGAAGAAAGAGAAGTTGCAAGAAAATCAGATTTTCTGTGGTTGTGGTGTCTTTCAGCTGGACCAGTTCCACAAACTAATCCTACACTTTAGGGAATACGTCATATTTGTGAGAGTCATCAGAATGGGGATCAAGGAGAAGACTCCTTCTTCAGAGGTGTGCATTGGGGCAAGAGAGTTCATCACTTCTATGCTTTCCAAGATTATTGGATACCTGAGCCAGAACCTGAGATATGAGTTGTTTATACAATGTCCAGAATACAACGGCATCAGTGTCAACAGCCTGATTTCTGTGTCCCTTCTTGAAGAGAATGCAGAAGTACGCTGTGATTTCCATGACAACATTATTGTTTCGTGTAATCTGCTGAAATTCTGGTTTAACATTCAGGTGAGTACTAGCATATTGTTGCATTCTCATTTTATTTCTCAGTATGTTTCCTTAAGCACTTGCAATGTTAGGTTATATTATTTTATTAGAACTGAGTGCTGAATTTTATCACGTGTAATAGCTTCGAGACAGTGGATTATAGTCGTAAAACTTTTATTAATCAGGTTTGATCCAGAATCAAACACAAAATCTGTATATTATGACTACAGTAAAATAAAACTATCTGATCTCACCCATGTGTACAAGGCATATAGAAGCATGCACTCCTCTTCTGACACTCGTAATCTCATTTTCCCATCGTTTAACCAAAGTTATATGGACAATGTTCTTTTGCAAACCAGGACCCAGCTACGAGGAATGAATTATCCAAAGATTGATCTTAAAACTCACTTATTTCGACTACATGAACATACTTAAAGACTTAATAATGTTTACATGTTTAATTTTTGTCAACATGATTTTGTTTTGTAATTTCAGGATGTTTGTTTAGATGATATTGTTGTTGTAAATGTTTTTGTGTGTTATCGAATTTACCAAAGTGTATAGGTTTCTTAATATTAGGCTGTATACTAGGTCTATGTATTATTATTATTATTATTATTATTATCTGGCAAAGTCATTTTATTGAATGTAGCACCAAATGATATGTATGTACTAGCTCAGAAGCAGTGTATTTTAGCCATGCAATGGGAATGTCATTTTTTCAAGTTGAATTAAACTTCACTGTCATCATAATACTAAGAAAGGATTAATATTGATTTGTCCATTTTGTATGAAAGCTTGATATACATGACATGTTAAATGTATCCCACATTCTGTGAATGTCATTTTATTAAAATTTCAGGACCAATCTGGAGATTTTAATGCTTGTAAGTATATTGTATTTTTGACTATGATCTGGTGTTGATCAGGATCATCTCTTTATCTCTTTTATTCTTGCCTGCAGTGAATGTTACAATAATATGAATCTTGGAATGACTATGATCTGGTGTTGATCATGATCAGTGTTTTTTTGTAGGAATATGATCTGTTGTAGAAAGCTTGGTCTGACTATGACTTTTTCTCAGTGTTTCACAGTTGTTTAGCTGTCAGAGTTACATCAGATGTACCTCAGTCCCCTTATAATGACCAATATATACTTATGGGGACATCTAATGTACCTCAGTCCCCATATAATGACCAAGATACACTTATGGGGACATCTAATGTACCTCAGTCCCCTTATAATGTCCAAGGTACATTTATGGGGACATCTATGTACCTCAGTCCCCTTATAATGGCCAAGGTACACTTATGGGGACATCTAATGTACATCAGTCACATTATAATGACCAAGATACACTTATGGGGACATCAACTGTACCTCAGTCACCTTAAAATGACCAAGAATATATGTACTTAGTTCTGGCTTTGTCAAGTAGTTTTATCTGTGGAGACTGGTATCATACCCTCAAATATCTGGATGGAATCTTTTGTGCATTGTGTGAGTTTTGTCAGAACCTCTTATGGTCCATTTGTTGAAGCTTCTTTTATAAACCTAATCCATGATAGTATTTTCCTGCTTTTCTGAGAATCTCAGAAAAGGAATGTGCTTCAAACCTAGATCATAGTAAAACATTACAATTCAGCAATAATTACAAGTTCATTTCTCTTCTTTGGCAATCTGAATGTTTTGGTAAAGAACCAGCTTCCTTCAGTAGGTAAATGTATAATAGGATCCTAATAATAAGTTACCTCTGTAGCTCCTCTCCATCTCAAGGTCCCCAGTCCAAGTAATATTAGTCAAGTCCCTTTCACGAACCCCGGTCAGAGTCATATAGCACCACTACCTCTGAAGGTCACCAGTCTGTGTCATATTGGTCAAGTCCCTTTTCAAGATCCCTGGTCTGAGTCAAATTGCTCTACCACCTCTGAAGGTCCCCAGTCTGATTATTGCAGTCCCTCTCCCTCTCAAAGTCTCCAGTCTTAGCCTTGTAGCCCTACTTTCATTCAAGGTCCTCAGTCTGAATCACCACTATTTCCAGGTGGGTTGAATTCACTATTAACAGAGCTTATCAATCTGTCACTGAGTGGGACATGTCATTGATGTGAATTAAAGTCCATAAAGTTAAGGCTGTTTCTATTTCATGGATATATGATAATTATGCACCATTGTATTGTTTCTATTTCATGGGTCTATGATAATTATGCACCACTGGAGGACATTATAAATGCTGTGTTTTTTTTCAGTTAGACGTTATTTTCTCCTTCTATCTTCAAACTTTTGGTGCACCATAGAGAAGGCATATTTCCTTGGGCCCTATAGTTAAAGCACAAAATATATATTAATCTGCTGCCAACTTACAGTAGTTAACACTTTTACTATAAAGGTGTGTGTATTATTTTTTTAAATGCCATTTTTTTGTGGGTCATCAACAGGTAATTGATAAAGGCAATAGTGATATTTAATGTCTTATTGCTGGTAAACATACTTTAGTGTGTGGTTGTAAAATTAGATTTAATTATGTAAAACTTAATTGTCATTACTGAAAACTTTCATTATCTTATGTCATCACAACATTGTATGGGCCTGTGATGTGGGAATCAGACTGGGTCTGAATTTTGTGATATATAATAGGAGGAATGAAGTTACAAGCTTGGACAATGGTGCGTTTGTCTCAGAAGAAGTAAGCAAGGTATTTGTGACAGGTAATTATCATGTAACTAAAATTAGTTTTATAGAAAAAACTACATTTTCACTAAAAAGTTCTTATAAAAAATGGTTGGGTTGTAAAGGTAATGAGCACAGATATGACATCCCAATATGGCCACCATAGCATCCACCTTGATAATCTTTATTCACTATTGTTCCTGAATAGAAGTCTATTTGTTTTGACATGGAGTTTTCACCAGAGGACTGCTCATGGTGCCTGATTTGTCCTAGATGAAAATAGTGCTTACATAACCTCCTGTATCACCACCATCTTGAAGACCATGTTACCAAAGCTCCTTTTTTTAAACATCAACTTTGGATTATCACCCCAAAAAATTCTTACGATGTTTAGCTTGACCTAAACAAAAATATTTTTTTCAGACATCAAACAGGGTCGTCATAGCCGGTATTGAAACAAATGTTATTGCTACTTTTCCTGGATGGAATCTGTCTTAACGTTCAGTTTTTATGAGAAAAATGTCAAGTATGGCCATAATCATTTTGAAATTTTTGTTATTGCCAGTTATCGTAATTGTAAATTCATTGGTTTTTTGGATTGCATACACTTCAGGTTTCAAATATCCCTACCTAAGTTTTAACCTAATTATGTCTTATGCTTGCCTGTATATGTATTATGCTATTCCAGTGAATTAAAAAAATTGCATTTGTTAATTTCTATTATCATTTTTTTCACTCATTAAGTACATTAGAGATTATTCTTAAAGAATGCCTACTGCATAAGAATGAGTTAGATGTTAAGCAAAACGGGTATTTATAGTTTGACTTGTCGATGAAAATTCTTAGAGTAGACATGTCTCCGTAACTTTAAAACATGTCTGAATTTTTCTGATCAGAAAAAGGACAAATCAATACTGCTGTACAAATTTGAAAGGAAGAATATTAGAGTGATGTAATTCAGCACTGAGATTTAGCATTTCGTCATGCTTATCCCACAGACAATAATTGGATCTCACCACATGTCAGAATTGGTGGACTTCATGATTATTTTACAAACGACATGTTGACTGTTAAAATGAGTGTTGAATTAAATAATTTGTCAGTATCTTTTATGTTTGTATTCTGGTTCTAATAACATGGATTTAGTTTGTTTTACCAAGTAGTTTGTCCTGATGCAGGTAAAGGTTAATAATAAAATGTTTTATTTTTCTTCTGCATATTAAGTTTTGATCAAAATCACAAACATTGCAGAATATTGGGGTAACTGAAATCAGTTTGTCAATAATCTACAGAGTCAACAATACCCTGCACCTACCCACACATTTCCCAGTGAATAATATCAGGCCCACATGGGGTCCTTGTTTATTGTTTGCTTTTGTCAAGGAAGGGAACAAGGAGACCTTCTACAGCCTGAAATACTATCTCCGTGTAAGGTTTTAACCAATCTGACAGCAATTCAGAAATCCGTCTTGCTTCATAAATATGGATGCTTTCACCCACTCTGACAGCGGTTCCACAATCCATCTGCTGTCATAAATATAAACATTTTCACATGTGCTGACAGCAATTCCAAACTTCTACTGTCTAGATAAGTTTGGATATTTTCACTTACTCTGACAGCGGTTCCACAATCCATCTGCCATCATAAATATAAATATTTTCACATGTACTGACAGCAATTCGAAACTTCTAAAGTCTAGATAAATTTGGATGCTTTCACTTACTCTGACAGTGGTTCCACAATCCATCTGCCATCATAAATATAAATATTTTCACATGTACTGACAGCAATTCCAAACTTCTACTGTCTAGATTAGTTTGGATATTTTCACTTACTCTGACAGTGGTTCCACAATCCATCTGCCATCATAAATATGAACATTTTCACATGTGCAATTCCAAACTCCCACTCTCAAGATAAATTTGGATGTTTTCACTTACTCTGACAGTGGTTCCACAATCCATCTGCCATCATAAATATGAACATTTTCACATGTGCTGACAGCAATTCCAAACTTCTACTGTCTAGATAAGTTTGGATGTTTTCACTTACTCTGACAGCAGTTCCAAAATCCTTCTGCCTTCATGAATACAAACATCTTTACACACTCTGACAGCATTTCCAAACTCCCACACTCAAGGTAAATATGGATGTTTTCACCTATATTGACAAAATCCCCTTGCCTTCATGAATATGGTTGTTTTCACGAATTATATCAGTTGTTCAAAAATTCCTCTGCCTTAATAAATATGCAACTTTCACATTTGTATATTAATTGTAGTGCATGAGTCACAGACTTGTTGCCAGATATTTAGTACATTATATGTACCATAAGCTAACTTATCGGTGAACAGGGATAAAAATAGGGTGGATTGTGTGTTGGTGTACCTTGTAGTTTAAACCCCAGGAAAAGTGTTTCATACATCTTACATGAAATTAAAAAACTATTTTTCTGTGAGTTTTTCTTTATGTGATAAAGATTGGCTTTTGATACATTTTAAATTAAATTAAAATTTATTTTCTTTGTGTGTTTCTTTATCTCTTATAGAGTTAGAAACATTTCATTATAAATTCTGTTATATATGTACATTGAAATTTTGTTCCAGCAAGAGAAACCAAGAAAAAGAGAAAAGCAAAGCAGCAAATATCCGTAAAGCTACCCAGCATGAAGAGGAAAAGGAAAAGGAGCAGTGCATTGAAAGGACTGGTGGCAAAGAAAATTTCAAACACCAGTCAGTCAGTTGTACCAGACAAAGCAGAAATCACTGATGTTAAGGACAGTAAAAAGACAGGTATCACTTACTTAACATGATGTACCATATGAATTAGAAATCACTGATGTTAAGGACAGTAAAAAGACAGGTATCTCTTACCTAGTTAACATGATGTACCATATGAATTAGAAATCACTGATGTTAAGGACAGTAAAAAGACAGGTATCACTTACTTAACATGATGTACCATATGAAGTAGAAATCACTGATGTTAAGGACAGTAACAAGACAGGTATCTCTTACTTAACATGATGTACCTTATGAATTAGAAATCACTGATGTTAAGGACAGTAAAAAGACAGGTATCTCTTACTTAACACGATGTACCTTATGAATTAGAAATCACTGATATTAAGGACAGTAAAAAGACAGGTATAGCTTACTTAACACGATGTACCAGATTATGTGTTCTCATTGGCAGCACTTTTCTAAAATTAACTGGCAGGGGCTTATAATAAGTGATAAAACATTGTCTTGGATGTTTCCTGCACCAATATTAGACTCTAGCTTATTTCTTGATGTTGTACAATGTAAAGTGTCAAATTTAATGACATTCCTCCATCATTATTATCCTTATATATTAAAGAAATGCATTTATGTTGTTTGTAAGAGACTGCTTCAGCCAAAAATCAATATATCTCACCCAGTCAGTGATGAAACAAAAACTAACTCAATTGATTCCATTTATATATATATATATATGATTCTTTGCCACCTGGTCATTTATACAGGAAGGAAATATATAAATGCAATACAACTTCAAAATACCCAAAATGGTGCTTGATGCTTGACTGGTCATGTGTATTGCTAATATTTTTTGGAAGTTTATTGGCTGTTTGTTTTATCTTGAACTGGAAGTGTGCTTGATTGCTTTTGAAAAATAATTAAGTGATTACAATAAGACCCATACTCAATTCAAGAGAGATTTATTTCAGCTAGTGTTATGACTATCCCAAACCAAAATTGCAAGCTTGTTTTAAAGCTTGCAGCAAGCTTGCCACAAGCTTATTTATAAAGCTTGCGGCAAGCTTGTATTTGGAACTTTGCAGCAAGCTTGCGGCAAGCTTGTATTTGGAACATTGCAGCAAACTTGCGCAAGCTTATTTATAAAGCTTGCGGCAAGCTTGTATTTGGAACATTGCAGCAAGCTTGCGGCAAGCTTGTATTTGGAACATTGCAGCAAGCTTGCGGCAAGCTTGTATTTGGAACATTGCAGCTAGCTTGCGCAAGCTTATTTAACAAAAGTGTCATAAGCATGCACAAGCTTGCGAAAGCTTAAGCTTGCACAAGCTTGCGCAAGCTTAAGCTTGCACAAGCATGCGCAAGCTTGTTATTTATTTACCTAGTACAATAAGTATACACAAGCTTGTGCAAGCTTGTTACTAGCTTGCGCAAGCTTGTTACTAGCTTGTTGCAAGCTTGCAGAGATTTCTTGCTACAAGCATCTGGGCTTTCAAAAATCAGATATGATTGTGTTTTCCCCCCTTCCAAAAAACCCCCTGAAAATGTGAAAGGTGGGGGGTCTGGGAGTCCGAAGGCCCCTGTCCAAAAATGCATTTTAGACTCAACTGCTCCTGGTGGACCAAATTATCATAATATATTGCAAAGTTTAACTACATTCCAATGAAGTAATCTGCATATTTAATGATTAAATAATGCAATCTTATAGTTGCAATGCAGTGGAAAACAAATCTGTTCTGCCAAAACATTAAGTTTAATTCCATTGTTCAAGTTTATTCATTCACTGCAAGCTTACCCAAGGCTGCAGAAGCTTTATGTGTTCCCCTAGCTGCAAGTGTCACGCCCCTATGAAATGATCATGAATAATGAATGAACTGTTCATGAACTTGGTTCAAGAACCATTCATGAAAGTTCATCAAAAGGTTCATGAATTATTCTAGAATGTGCATGAATTGAAAATAGTCCACAAATTGGATCATCATCATTCATGAACAAGTGCATGAACATATTCATGAACTATGATGAACAAAGTTTCTCAATGATTCATGACTTCACGAACAGTGCCTATAAAACAAAATATGATAACCTGACAAGTCACAAATACCTATTCATCCTGAATCATACAATAACCTTAGATGGGGGATGGGGTTAATACAGTATAAAATGCAACATATTATCTTAAAAACTGTATTTGATTTCAAATAAATTTAAACTGACAAGTGATATTCTTTCTTTTTTACCCTTAGCAACACTTTTTGTATGTTCTGTAATTTTTCTTTGAAAAATGTTCAAGAGATATTGGGGCAGTTGCCTGCAATCAACTGTTGAAGCATATTTCATCGTCATGGGGCTGTCTTTCAGCTGGGGTTTCTCCTGACCAATCTTCTTCCAGAGACTGACCTGTCTGATAACTCTTTTGTGAAGATGTTCAGGGTCTATAATTTAATCAAATCCTGTCCATTGTCACTACTGAATGTCTCCTTCTGCAGCTTAAGCTGTTCCATCTGATTACTGTTTGGATCATTAACATTGTTGCAGCAGTCACAATTTAATGTCTCTTCCACCTTGAATCCTCCAGTTTTCAAATTTTCATCCTTAACCTACAAACTTCATCCTCTAACAATTTTACTTTTCTGCTGTCTGGTCTGAAAAAAAGGTAAAGTTAGTTAATTACAGATAATCTCTGATCAACATTGTTTTTAGCTTTTAGCACATTATCATTGTACCCCACTTTACTTACTGGAATAATATGATCCAACTCAAAAATGATTTAATCCCTTACACATAATACTGAGCATTTATATTATTGCAGAATTTTGTCACTGTTTTATATTAACTGAATCTGTCTAGCCATAGGTATAGTCACAGGAGACGGATGTTTTATTCAGTAAAATATGACATTTTTTTTGACAACACCGTTACACTAAATAAGCGTATATATTACAGATAACGGTTATTTCATGCTTTCAAATATTTTCGCCATTTTTTATTGATAAACGCCAGACTTGTGTGGTATAGGCCCTTAGTATGTCACTAATGCAACCACTCCGACTCCGCATGTTGCGTATAGCTGCTTCCGGTTTCATCACGTTGTTATTTGCACTTTTATTGTGAACAGTTTCACGCATTAACTATTTTCTTAAGGTTTTTTTTTAAATTACGAAATTTCATCAGATTATAGAAATAATGATGTCATGTAAAAGAAAACGATCTCGAACATCTCAACTCCTATCGATATCGAACCACGTCTGGTATCGAGAACTGGGGGGGTGGGGGTGATAATGTTTAGTGATTTTCAAAACTTCGATGAGCAAGTTTAAATTAGGTCTGAACAAAATCGTGTCATTAGCTTGGTTATAAATAATATGATGACATATATAAACCAATAAAATATCCATATAACTTCTACTGAAATAATCACGAATGACCAAGAAAAAGATACTCACCGTAATTCTGGTCATCCGGGCTTGGTACGCTTTTCCGCCTAATTTTGCTCTCACCAAATCATTTCCTTCACATTCTTCAAAGTCGCTTCTCTGCACTTCTACTTACTTTAAAAAAATGATATTGAAAATATTCTCATCTGTCCATTCCATGGAGTCCACGGTTTTTGTTCGAGGTTTTTGCCTAACGGTCTGCATGATCTTTGGTTTCTGAGGAAGCTTAACTGTTGAAATCGCGCGCGTATATTAACCAATCATATCACGTCTTTTTTCAAAGTCATCCAATCAGAATAATCGTTGTTAATATATTTCGGTTTTTACTGCAAATTGGCAACCAGTGACTAAGTCAATAGAATATGCAGTTTATAACAGTAATGGAGAGAAGAAAAGAAACGTTAGGACAAAGTCATTGAAAGCTTTTTAAAGCAAATACATTTTGTTGATGCTGGCCAGAAAATATTTTCCCATATTAATCCAGAAATACTCAGGTTAAGTAAACAAGTATTGAATTAAAGATCTGTATGAACATTTTATACAGTATATCATTTTAAAAAAGAAGAAAAAATTCACCTTTATTTAAATTTCACTAATATTGTGAGAAGTTTGTATGATAAATTTTCATGAACATTTTATGAATATAATG
The DNA here is from genome assembly GCA_028554795.2 of Sinohyriopsis cumingii. Lineage (NCBI taxonomy): Eukaryota > Metazoa > Mollusca > Bivalvia > Unionida > Unionidae > Sinohyriopsis > Sinohyriopsis cumingii. The sequence continues at coordinate 32,246,435 of CM068833.1, forward strand.
ATATAGATATTTTATATACATTTTTTTAAAGAAATACCATGGTATTGCATCAAAGTACTTGAATTGTTCATGAACCATTAGTTCATGACATTTCAGGAACTTCAAAGATATTATAATATTTCATAAAAATTCATCAGTGTGTTCATGAACTTCAAGTACATGATTCATCAAAATTCTTGAAGTTCATGAACTTACTTGAGGAACTTTCATGAACACTTCATGATTGTTCATCAAGTCATGACTTTGTTTTCGTAGGGGCGTGACAGTGATGGTGCCTGCTACTTGGATACATGGTCTCAAACTTTCACAAGCAATGGATATATATATATATATATATATATATATATATATATATATATATATATATATATATATATATATATATATATATATATATATATATATATGAAGAAACTTGTTGCAAGCTAGTTTAAATTTACTTTCTGAAACATACAAGAAAGCTTGCGCAAGCTAGTTTTACTTTCTGAAGAAAACAAGCTTGCGCAAGCTAATTTTACTTTCTGAAGAAAACAAGTAAGCTTGCGCAAGCTAGTTTTAATTTATGAAACAAACAAGAAAGCTTGTGCAAGCTAGTTTTAATTTCTGAAGCAAACAAGAAAGCTTGTACAAGCTTGCGCAAGCTTGTGCAAGCTTGCAGTTATATCCAGCTATCTTGCCTAAGCCTGCACTTGCTTGTACAAGCTTGCGCAAGCATCCATGTTAGCTTATAAACATCAAACTAGCTTATCGCAAGCTTACCGCAAGCTTGCCACAAGCTTTCAGCAAGGATGCATTTTGGTTTGGGTGAGTAGTGAGGTTTTCCAGAACTCTACCCTCAGTCATGGATAAAGGTCAAGCATACAATATATACAAATTATGCATATCACTAGTATTAACCAAATACATAGTACGATATTATTTTGGGCTCTGACATTGAACTCAAGAATAGTGAAATTCTCTCTGATCAACAGTAAACACCAGTAAGTAACCAGACATAAAATTCTGTTTACAGGAGTGTCTTGTTCAGATCCTGAATTGCTCTGTCAAGTTCTAAAGAAGTCAACACAAGTTGATTCTTCCAGTCAAAGCACTCTGGAAGAAAACTGCCAAAGAGCTGGGCTGAAATTTCATGGTGAAACTCCGGGTAATGGGAACTGCTTCTTTGAGGCTGTGTCTAGTCAACTTCATCGATTAAATTGTGCTGTACAAAGGTCACCACAACAACTACGCCAGGATGTAGTTGCCTTCATGAAAGCTAATACCATACTGCATGTAAGTAAAAGATATTGCAATCTAGTATATGAAGGACATTTTACTACATATAAGCATGGAGTCTTGAATATGAAGGATATTTTGCTATATGTAAGTAAAGGTCCGTACATTCAGGAATATGAAGGCTAATACTTTACTACAGGCCAGTAACAGTTTATACATTTCTGGAATATGAGGGACAGTAGACTATAGGTAAGCAAAAGTAAAAGGAGTCTGGAATATGAGGGACATTTTTTATATTTTCCAATATTTTCCAAGATTGAATGAAGCAGCTACATGAAATTAAATGTGTAGACATTATGGGATAACAGGTATACTAAGTCTTAAACAGATGTGTAGACATTATTGGATGGCTGCTAAGTGTTAAGCAACTGTGCAGATATTATAGGATGGCTGGTAAGTCTTAAGCAAATATGTAAGCATTATGGGATGGCTGGTAAGTTATAAGCAAATATGTAAGCATTATGGGATGGATGGTAAATCTTAAGCAAATGTGTACAAGACAGTTAATTCCATATTCATCAGTCATCTTGTACAAAATGTATCTATGATTCATGCGTGTTTGTACATACATACATACATACATACAATTTAAATTGCGTGTGCTGTAATTGTGAGGTACTTTTATGAAGGTTTGTAAAATACGTGAGAAACAGACACAAATGGAAAAAATGTTCAATTAGGTATATTGGTTATTGTGGAGACTGTGTATAGGAAACTACCAAGTTTGTAGGAAACTTACTGGGACAGGCACTTGAGTTCAGTTACATACAGTAGTCCCTCTCTTGAACGGCCCCCCTGACCATTGGCCACCTGCTTCTTATGGCCTGAATGCCTTGAAACAACAAGTTTGTATTCAAAAGTGCCCCTCAAGAATGGCCACCCCTCTAACGTGATCAGCGTCCAGCATATTAGTACAAAAATGGAACATGTTCCCCTCACAAGCAGCCACTTTTACAAAATGTATCTAGAACCAATGATTAATTCATATTGTGACATAAAATATGTAATCAGATTATCACTATCATCAATACATGTCTCCCAATGTCATTTCCGTTACTGAAAAACGTGTTGACCGAAGGACATGTAACACTAATATTAATATTATATCATTGTCTATAAAAGCCGACATTTACAGGAAATGGGCTCAACAATGTTATGATAGAGTTTTGGGCTTCACACATCTGTCGAGTTCTTCTCTTTGATGATTACAACTGGACATAATTGTCAGGATCATCATAAAGTCAGCATAGGCTAAAAATAGATTTTGTGCATTAACACACACAGAAATTAACCTTGAACAGATCAGGGTACCAGACAAAGACCGAAAAATCACGTGACAAGACATTTATTGTTTCCTTTACGAAGGCATTTCGACCACTTGACAAAAGTTTTGACTGCATAATTAAATTGCATACAGTTAGCAACATCTGAATAACTCATTACCAAACATTAATATGTCATCACGTAAACGGAAACGTATCATTTTAGAAGAAAGTCATTTATTCTACTTGATGACATTAGGTGAGGTGGTGGTGGGGGACTTGACAAACAATTTTATGTAGAAAAGACTCGAATAAAACAATTTTATTGTTGAAAAGACTTGAATACACAAAGTCATAATCGACAAGGAGGTTATTCAGCAGCAGTGGGAAAAGGGAGCAAATTGAAAGATAATTATATATGTACCAAGATTTAAATGACGTTTTTGAATGGTTTTCAATGTGCATGACAGCAATATCCGCTTGCTTATCATGCTTTTGCCAAGAACAAGAACGATTAATGGATATTCAGTTGAAATAAGTCTATTATTATAACAAGAAGAACCTTTTAATAATTAATGTTACTTTTAAACGAAGATAGTAAATAAAGATATTAAATGCTTTGAAGTATGTAGCTTTCTTACTATGTACATTACATTTACTTCTCACAAAAGATTTAGCCCCCCTCTGGAAAGGCCACCCATCTTATAAGGCCACTTTCCCACTGCAGAAGGGGTGGCCATATAAGAGGGGAACCACGGTATATGAAATTTGTGGAGACTTTGTATGGGATACTGCCTGATTGTTAGGAGACTTGCTGGGACAGACATTAGATTTCAATTACTGGGTATGGAATACTGCCTAGCTGGTAGGAAACTTTGTGGAACAGGGGCTTCAGGTGGCTGAGTGGTTTAAAGTGCTACCACCATTAACTGATATCGCCTCTGTCTGTGCGGTTTCGAGTTTCGGGTTCTGCCAATGTGAGTACTTGAGAAAGTTTGCTAGTAGCTTCCCATGGGGTGGTAGTTCTTCCGTGAATTTTCTTGGGTTCTTCCTCTACCAGTGATACTAGCCAATCTGTTCTGTTATGGTTTGTTTGGTGACTGGGTTTGGGCTACTACTGAGTCTCAGTGAAAAGCTTAATGGGTCAGACACTAGAGTTTAAATATGTATGTGGTTTGTGTGGAGACTGGGTATGGGGTACTACTGAGTCTCAGTAGAAAGCTTATTGGGTAAGACACTAGAGCTAAAATAGGTATATGGTTTGTGTGGAGACTGGGTATTGGTAGTACCAAGTCAGTAGAAGACTTTGTTGGTCAGACACCACAGTTCATATATGTATATGGTTTCTGCAGAGACAGGTTATGGGGTAGTACAAAGTCAGTAGAAATCTTAGTGGATCTGACACCTGAGTTAAAATAGATATATGGATTGTGTGGAGACTGGGTATGGGGTATTACATAGTCAGATACACCACAGTTCAAATAGGTATATGGCTTGTGTGGAGATGGGGTATGGGATACTACTGAGTCAGTAGAAAACTTAGTGGATCGGACACTAGAGTTAAAATAGGTATATGGCTTGTGTGGAGATGGGGTATGGGATACTACTGAGTCAGTAGAAAACTTAGTGGAACGGACACTAGAGTTCCATAGATGTATGGATTGTGTGGAGACTGGGTATGGGGTAGTACACAGTCAGATACACCACAGTTCAAATAGGTATATGGCTTGTGTGGAGATGGGGTATGGGATACTACTGAGTCAGTAGAAAACTTAGTGGATCGGACACTAGAGTTAAAATAGATATATGGATTGTGTGGAGACTGGGTATGGGGTAGTACACAGTCAGATACACCACAGTTCAAATAGGTATATGGCTTGTGTGGAGATAGGGTATGGGATACAACTGAGTCAGTAGAAAACTTAGTGGGGCAGTCACTAGCTGTGTGCCTTTACGTTTATTATGGAGTAAGTGTTACTTCATAATCAGGTCACCAATAGACAGTATAGTGTTTATCAAGGGTCATGTCTCCATTTTACTTGTTGAACTTTACTTCAGTGGTTTCATAAAGAGGTCTTCTTTTCACTTGCTGAACTTACTTACACCCTTCCATGGTTTCATACCATGTCTTGATTTTACTTACTGTAATTACATGCTTACAGACTTCATTCATACATCTTTGTTTTACTTGCTGTAATTACATGCTTACAGTCTTCATTCATGCATCTTTGTTTTACTTGCTGTAATTACATGCTTACAGACTTCATTCATGCATCTTTGTTTTACTTGCTGTAATTACATGCTTACAGACTTCATTCATACATCTTTGTTTTACTTGCTGTAATTACATGCTTACAGTCTTCATTCATGCATCTTTGTTTTACTTGCTGTAATTACATGCTTACAGACTTCATTCATGCATCTTTGTTTTACTTGCTGTAATTACCTGCTTACAGACTTCATTCATGCATCTTTGTTTTACTTGCTGTAATTACCTGTTTACAGACTTCATTCATGCATCTTTGTTTTACTTGCTGTAATTACCTGCTTACAGACTTCATTCATGCATCTTTGTTTTACTTGCTGTAATTACATGCTTACAGACTTCATTCATGCATCTTTGTTTTACTTGCTGTAATTACATGCTTACAGACTTCATTCATGCATCTTTGTTTTACTTGCTGTAATTACATGCTTACAGACTTCATTCATACGTCTTTGTTTTACTTGCTGTAATTATATGCTTACAGACTTCATTCATACATCTTTGTTTTACTTGCTGTAATTACATGCTTACAGACTTCATTCATACATCTTTGTTTTACTTGCTGTAATTACATGCTTACAGACTTCATTCATACATCTTTGTTTTACTTGTTTTGCTTACACTGTACACACTGCAACAACTTCATACCAGGCCTTCATTGTACTTGCTGAACTTGCACAATTACACAGTTCATTAGCTTCATGCTAGGCCTTCATTTTGCTGAACTTACCCACTTACTGCAATTACATCATTTCAGGCCTTCGCTGTAATGACTTACACCCTTACACGCTTATATGTGTCAGAAAAAAACTTTCAGTGATGCGCTTGCAGTGGGATGAAGTAGCAAGTCATGTAGTCAGTTTACCTCATCGATGACCATGACAGTCTTTAAGATTATTTTCATACACTTCTCTAGTGGAAGCAAAACTAGGAAAGATCAAATGACATCATGACAGAAAAACATAGTTTTCTTGAGAGTGAGGTTGAACAATGAAAACACATCAGATGTAGTATAATGTACCATCACCACCCATAATTTAGTATGAGGAATGCTAATATTGACTATGTGATGTAACCCTGTAGACTATAAAATGCTTCTCCACTACTCAGGGAGCTGAAGGTACCATAAACTTGGCTGAATTCATATCTGTTGGCAACTTTAATGACTACTGTGAACGGATGGCCCAGGACGGGGAATGGGCAGATCATGTTGTCGTTGTTGGGATGGCCCGGATGTTACAGACAGATATCATGATCGTGACCAGTGCACCTTCTTCGGGACCTGATAACATCATCGCATGGGTTGTCGGCCAGACCAATTTTAATGGGCAGCCAATTCTTCTGGGGCACATATGGAAGAGTCACTACCAGTCACTACAGCCCATGGGTAAGATTATATAAAAAATTTAGTTTCTTGACATTTAATTATGTTTAAACAATTATACCCATAAGTACAGTGGAAATAGTATTGTGAAATTCTTGAAATTTACTGGTATTTAAACAATTATGTTCTTAAGTGCAATGATTAATAGTACTGAGATGAATTTTGCAATTTTAATTTCTTTGATTAGGATAGTAATGATTGTAGAGTCACACTTTAAAACCATCATGCCAATTTTGAGGGGAGAGAACTCCAATCTTCTAACACAAAGTGGTTTATTGTGGTCATCTATGTTAGATATACTTTATATAGCAATGTCAATTCATGCCTTAAAATGTGGTCTTTCAAGACAGGTGATATTTCAAACCAGTGGACATTTAAGCCAAGTTACGTTGATGTTGAGTTTTCATTTGGGAACATATCTCAGTCAGATAAAAACCCTTCCAAAAGCCATCGTATATTAGTTTCATGTTAGGTGTCATGAGGTAACCAGAATAGAGCGTTGGAGTAGAGCAGTATCTAACTTTCCGTATAAGGTGTCCATATTCACAAGGAAACATACTTATAAGGTGTCCATATTCACAACTATACAAGACTGTTTATGGTCTATAAGGTGTCCATATTCACAAGAGTACACTCCTTCATATGGTCGATAAGGTGTCCATATTCACAAGGAAACATACTTATAAGGTGTCCATATTCACAACTATACAAGACTGTTTATGGTCTATAAGGTGTCCATATTCACAAGAGTACACTCCTTCATATGGTCTATAAGGTGTCCATAGTCACAAGAGTACACTCGTTCATATGGTCGATAAGGTGTCCATATTCACAAGAGTACACTCCTTCATATGGTCTATAAGGTGTCCATAGTCACAAGAGTACACTCGTTCATATGGTCGATAAGGTGTCCATATTCACAAGAGTACACCCCTTTATATGGTCTATAAGGTGTCCATAGTCAAAAGCTTCAAATGTTTATATGGTCTGTGATAGCTCTGCAAGCATCTATAGGTGCCCTGGATCACTAGAATAAAGCCCCTAAGTTGTGGAATATGTCAGTTTGGAATCTTGAATAGCTCCCCAAGGGTCACTAAGGTATAGCCACTAAGTTTTGGAGTATGGTGGTTTGGAACATTGAATAGGTTCCCCAGGGTCACTAAGATAAGCCCGTAAGTTGTAGAGTATGGTGGTTTGGAATGCAGAATAGGTCGCCTAGGGTCACTATAATAAACCCCTAAATTATAGAGTATGATGGTGTGGAATACTGAATAGATCACCTAGGGTCACTAAGATAAGCCCCGACATTGTGGAGTATTCTGGTTAGGAATATTGATGAGTCCCCTAGGGTCACTAAGATAAACCCCTAAATTGTGGAGTAGGGTGGTTTGGAACATTAAATGAGTTATCTAGGGTCACTAAGATAAGACCATAAGTTATGGAGTATGATGTTGTGGATTATGGAATTGTTCCCATGGGATAACTTTAAAATGATCCTCTATATAGCCTATGGAAAACTTGGTATGGCGTACTGATATCATCAATTTCTCTACAGGTGACCCAAGGACATCATATTGGTCATACTTCCATACTGTATAAAAAGGCTATTGTTACAATTCTATGTTATGTCAGTATACAACCAGTATACAATTAAAGGCTGTTGTTATAATTCTATTATGTACTGGCATACAATTAAAGGCAATTGTTATAATTCTATTATGTACTGGTATACAATTAAAGGCTATTGCTATAATTCTATGATGTACAGGTATACAATTAAAGGCTATTGTTTTAATTCTATGATGTACCAGTATGCAATTAAAGGCTATTGTTATAATTCTATGATGTAACAGTATACAAATAAAGGCTATTTTTATAATTCTATGATGTAATATTGGCACCATCTGTATTCAAGACCTTCAATATATCATCAATGTTGATATGATCGTCCAGTATGATGTAGTAACAGATTTAAAGATGGCTATTGTGGTTATATTAAACGTCAGATTGCCTTCATTTGTATCAAGGACCATGCAGATACAGTATGAACTCTTAAGGTGGACCATCCAGACAAGATATGAACTCTTAAGGTGGACCATCCAGACATATGACTGTGCACATGGGTTTGAGTCTAGGATTCGGCTAATGTGGGTATGTGCGAAAGCTTGCCAGTAGCTTCTCGTGGGTCAGTGGTTCTTCCCGAGGTTTTCCCGGGTTCTTCCTCCACCATTAATACTGGCCGCCATGCATAGCCTATCGTGTGCTGAAAAATGGGTTTAAACCCCACAGCAACAACAACAACCAGATATATGAACTGTTAAGGTAGACCTTCCAGACATGATATGAACTCTTAAGGTGGACCATCCAGACAAGATATTAACTTTTAAGGTGGACCATCCAGACATGATATTTATAGGTTAATGCATTTGTATGGGAAAATATGAACAAATTTTTCGGATGAAATATTGCACGACCTTGGGAGTGCAGTATATTCATCCGATAAAACGAGTTCATATTTTCCCATACAAATGCAGTAACCTTTTTATTATATGCTCATTTTCTTATTCTACCTAATGCTTAATTATATTAAGAAAATACACTACAAGAAACAAAGTAACTGAATGTATGCCATATTCAAACTAAATACACAAGTGCAGATTCACCATTACACAACAACAACATTATTACTGCGCACATAACTCCGTCCAGATAAATTTGAACTTAGTTGCGTGCTCTGCATAACTTTCAGAAGAAAATGGCATGTCTAGTAAAAATTCAAATTTGGAGTCATATTGTGAATGAATGGGCATTGCAACAACTTTTCCATTCGATCTGGAATAACTAGATTTTGGTACTTGTGTCAATTCTACGAAATGTCATGATTATGGACTGGATTTATATGTGACAATTCCACATAAAATATATCGGATTGAAGAAGCGAGGGAGAAGCGTGTTGACATTTGCAAATGTGTTTCTGTTTCTGTCATTGAATGTTTGAAATCTTAATGTGGGAAAAATATGAAGTCTTTCAATTGCAATTATCAAAAAAGGCGCTATGGAATTTAATGCTTTTTTCATTTTAAGTGCAGTAAGGAGGATGTAATTGCACTTATATTCGAAATTACAGTACAATTTCAAAATGTGTAATCATTATTGAGAACCTATGACATTGCTCATGTAATTTGAATTTGCAGATCTAAGAAAGTACATTTTGAGTAAATTCAGGATGTAAAACTGTAAGTATATCTATTTGCCATTCTTATTACCAGCTAAAGAAGACAGTTTATGCTTTGTCACTTGCATGTTATGTGTAAAGACCCTTTTTGGCATCTACTGTATAGCTAGCCTAAATCCGAAACATTGTATCAACAAATTTAACGTGGAATGTGCCAAAGCAGCTGGTATGTGGCGGTCCAAGAAACATCAGCTTTACTTCATTCAGAAACAAATTTCATCAAACAAAACGTAAAGCACCTACTATGTGAGTGTAAATATTTTGTTTACAAATCAAAAGAGCAAGCGTCTGCATCAATTGTTTGTTTACAGTAGAAAGTAGTTCCTTTATGAGTGCAATATGAAGTTGCGCGCGAGTTAATTATCGTAAAATATTGAACAATTCTGACAATGCAAAGTTAACAGAGAAATAAATGAGCATATAATAAGAACTCTTATGGTAGAAAACCATTGTTTATATGCCATTTTGTTTGGGTGGAGTAGCAATAACAAGGATTTTAAGGTGATTGCCATGGTGGTCACATTGAATGTCAGATGGATAGTTTTTACTTGGGAGGAAATAAACATCACAATATGTCTTCTTTGAAAAAATATGAATGTGACCATATGTTTGTATCTGAAATGAATGTATTTGCTATGTAAAACCTTAAGTAGTTCTTTAGAGATGAGGGCAAAAAGACAGATTTTCTCAACATTACAAACGCTGCAAGAATAAACATCAGAGTGTTGCATTCAGAAAATGTGAGAAAATAATGTCATCCAATGGTAGATAATTTAAGCAAAATTACTGGGTTGATTGTATGGGCTTTCCGCGGACTTCAGAGTTACAACTTGCAGTATTTTTTAGCTAGAAATTGGCCTCAGACACAAACATCGTACATCATGTTATATATTTAAAACATTTACTGCATATAACCTATTTCTGTATAATGTCACCAATTCAAATCTTTTTTTGTTTAAATATGACAAAACGAACTATATTGACCAATGTCGGTATAGGCACTAGAGAAACATATACTAAATAACAGATACACTTCATCCAAAGATTATAAGATTCTTCTGAATACATGTCTTTTGGAGTGTGAACTTTTTTAAGAGTTTAGCCTGAAAGTGTTATTTGATTATTTGAATCCCCAAGAAACTCGATATCCAAAATGTGCATTTTAAATTCTACTCCACTGTTTGTCTGTATAATATGCAGCACCACACAATGTTGGTGTGTCAAGAAGATAACAGGTCTGATACGTGATTTGTTATCTCAAGAAATAAACCTAACCTAAACTTCCACTTTTAAATGGCACTCCAAAGACATATTTCTTCATCAAATACATTATGCAATTACATTAATATTAGGAATTAATCTATGTTACCTTTTTGACTATGACTTTCTTAAATTGTGAAAAAGGACATTCCATCTATATGGATCATATATATATGTCAAGGGAAGTAACTCTTACAAATTAACTCCTCTTGTTCTGTATATGTAGCCACCCTTATATAACATAATTTAACTTAAGCATTGAACAAACAGTGCCCCAAAAATGCATTGCAATTTACTTTTACTTTTGACCAGATAATATCTATTTCTACTTGTAAAGTCAAAATAAATGTGTTTCTCCTCCCCCAAACCTGCTGCCAACTGTTAATGACGTGCTTTCTTTCCTGTCTATTGGGTAATCTCCCCAAGCCTGTTGGCAACTGTTAATGACTTGCTTTCCTTCCTGTGTATTGGGTAATCTCCAGTTATGCAACAGACTTTAACAGACTCAGATCACTTTATTACTGCCCATCATTGAAGATGGAGACAGAGAGGTCTCTCCATGAAATGCATGGAAACCGTTCTTGACCTGTCTGACACTTATTCCCATTCACACATCATGCAAATACTTTCACTTCATCTACAACAGGGTAGTAAAAAATTTCTGCACCTTTATATTCAGCTTTAATCTCAGCACTTTAAATGTTCATCAAGATGTTGGGCACCACCAAATTCTACTTTAGGATGCTTTTCTCCACAGCGATGGCAGTGTATCTGGTTGATATATTATTGAAGACACTATTCACTAAGTGGCAGTGTATCTGGTTGATATATTGAAGACATTTTTCACAAAGTAGCAATGTACCTGGTTGATATATTAAAGACACTATTCACTAAGTTAAGTTTTGGTTAATGATAATGAACATCCTTCTCTACCTGATTAAAATTTTAGAGTGGACAGTCAGTTCACAAAGCGCCAGAAGTTTTGGGGAGTAGTGTAAGCTAAGATTAATGTATTTCCTGTATAGGAGATAATAAAATGCCAGAAGTCTTGGGGAGTAGTATAAACTAAGATTAATGTGTTTCCTGTGCAGGAGCTAACAAAAAGCCAGAAGTCCTGGGGATTAGTGTAAGCTAAGATTAATGTGTTTCCTGTGCAGGAGATAATAAAACCCCAGAAGTCCTGGGGAGTAGTGTAAGCTAAGATTAATGTGTTTCCTGTGCAGGAGATAATAAAACGCCAGAAGTCCTGGGGATTAGTGTAAGTTAAGATTAATGTGTTTCCTGTGCAGGAGATAATAAAACGCCAGAAGTCCTGGGGATTAGTGTAAGCTAAGATTAATGTGTTTCCTGTGCAGGAGATAATAAAATGCCAGAAGTCCTGGGGAGTAGTGCAAGCTAAGATTAATGTGCTTCCTGTGCAGGAGATAATAAAGCACCAGAAATCCTGGGGATTAGTGTAAGCTAAGATTATTTTGTTTCCTGTGCAGGAGATAATAAAACTCCAGAAGTCCTGGGGATTAGTGTAAGCTAAGATTAATGTGTTTCCTGTGCAGGAGATAATAAAATGCCAGAAGTCCTGGGGAGTAGTGCAAGCTAAGATTAATGTGCTTCCTGTGCAGGAGATAATAAAACACCAGAAATCCTGGGGATTAGTGTAAGCTAAGATTATTTTGTTTCCTGCGCAGGATATAATAAAACGCCAGAAGACCTGGCGATTAGTGCAAGCTAAGATTAATGTGTTTCCTGTGCAGGAGATAATAAAACGCCAGAAGTGCTGGGGAGTGTGGAAACCAAAAATCATGTTGTTTTCTATCCAGATCATGAAGCCCATGAAGTCCAGCAAAGTCATGAAGGGAAACAGCCTGTCAAGGAGGAGACAGCTACACAAACAGAACAGGAAGCTGTAAGTAGTCCATGTCTGATTCATGCAGCTTTGTTTACCACGTGACAGAGCCAGTATTCTTTCTTCATTTTAGTTTGCTACACATGACACAGTCAGTAGATAGTCTTTCTTAAGTTAAGTTTACTACACATGAGTCAGTAGATGTGCTTTCTTTTAGTCAACATAAAGATATCACAAATCTGAAAACAATATTGACGTTTCTGGTACTTTTTAAGAAAGAAATTATTTTGTGCACAAGAAAAATACAAGTATATGAAGTTTCAGGATCCACACCACAACCATGTTGTATCCGAATTTGTGTTATAACGGAGCGCGCTATAGCGTGGTCACACGGTATGTGTACATGCATTTGTGCATATATGTATGTACATGTTTACAAACATTTGTGCATGTGTGTGAATCTGTGCATATGTGTTTGTATCTGTGTGCATGTGTTTGTGCATATGTCTATGTATTTGTACATATTATGAAGATGTGTTAGGTAACTGTACCTGTGTTTTTGCACATTTGTATGTATATGTGTACATCTATACATGTGTTTGTACATAAGTTTGTGCATATGTACATAGATATGTGCATATGTGTATATGTCTGTGTACATGTTTTTGCAAATATGTTTGTATCTGTGTATATGTGTATATACATATGTTTATGTTTATGTATTTGCACATATGTTTGGACATATGTATATGTATCTTTATATGTGTGTTCCCAATATTTTGTTGATCTTAAATTAAAATGGCACTGATTTGATGTCTAATATGTGGTCATCTTGACATAATTGTATTTGCTATTCAAATGAAAGGGAAGTGAACGTCATGTTAAGATGCAGTTTTCTTCGGAAGGGGTCTTTTGATGTCGAGTTGGCCCTAAATGGAAATGAATTACCCATAAAATGGCAGCCATTAAAATATCGTTATTTGTACTCCTCCCAGATGGACAGCTATATCATCATGGGGCTTTTGACACATGGACAGCTATATCATCATGGGGCTTAACCAATACACTTCTTATGATGCTTAGTTGATCCTAAATTAAACTGGTACCCGTTGTAAATCTAGTTTGACTGTCATGACAGCTGTCTTTCAGATCTTGTCACAATTCGGAATGGATCCTTTATATGATGTTGGCTTTTGACCAAAGAACGCTTGATATGTTTACTTTGTTCTGAATGAAAATTGTTCTAATCTTGATATTCATTATATCCACAATATTAGTTAGATTGAAAATCTTGTTATTGCTAAGAATATCTGAGATTTGGTTTAAGCAGTTTCTGCAGTTAAAAGAAAGAAATGGCCTTATCTTGAATTCCTGGAGATCCTTTTACCCAAGTAGAGCATCAGATCCCTCATGGGGATTGTTTAATAATTTTCTAAAAGCATGTACCTATGATTTTCACATCCATTGTGACCTCGTTATCGAAAGATCACAGATTAATGAGAATTATTAAGGCAAATGACACAACATTACTAGTCAGGTTCATTTGTTGATAATGCTTATAAAATGTTCTTTAAGCTACAGTATTTACCTTCAGACAGTGTGTTAATTATCAGCCATGGATCAGTAGAATCTTTTGTTTCAAAAGAAAAATACAACCCGTTTCAAGTTTGTTTCATTGTGTTTTGATCACTGTTGACCCTACAAGAACATCCCATGTGAATGTCTAGGCACTATCACTGTATCCATTATCAAATTTTGCACCATGCACATGTATGTAAGAGTAGGAAAGAACATCAATATACCAGTAATCATATTTTACTTAAATTGCCTGATATATTCAGCAAAGATCTGTCATAAAAATAGAACCTGTCATAATATAAAATGAAGGACGTACAGCAAATGAAAATGTCTCAAATTCAGCAAGGTGCAGCATGTATATAGCTGTCAGCTGTTCAGCAAGATTAGCGTGTAGAGATGGAAAAATGTCGAATTTCTGTGTGAGTGATTTTTATTTTTAACTTGGCTTTAACACTTTTGCAGTAATAATGTTATGATGTCTGCATTGTGGCAGCTTATATTCATGTCTAGAACTGGGGAATCATACCACAGACTTGTAGCTTCATGTCCCACCCAGTCACATTATCCTGACATCAGGCCAACCAGTCCTAACACTATTCTCTTAATGCTAAGGGCCTAGAGAGGCAGCTGTTAGTACCATTTGTATAAGTCTTTGATATGACTCGGTCGGGGTTCAATCCCATGACCTCCCCCATCCAAGGTGGATGATCTAACCACTTGTTGAGTTTGTAGTCATTTCAATTAAATGCCATCGCTGTAGTTATTGGAAACCTGTGTTCAGACATTTTGGTAGACTTTGCAGTCTCAAAGTTCAGAGATTTCCTTTAAATATCAGGATCTTGTCAACACGTGCATGATAAATTTCCATTGTTTGAAAAGCAAGGAAGTGAGCTCATTGTATTCCATGTGACCTGAACAGTAGTTATTTGCGATGGTTTATATCACTAACTTGAAAGCTTCTATCAAAATGCATGACTATGCACTCGCAGTGTCTGAGGAACTAAGCTATGTGAGAGATTTCAGCAAGTGATGGTAGGGATGGAAACACTCTTAATATCGGAAGGAATTTACATGAAAATGGAGGAAGTGATGGATTTGTTATTGTTATGGTTTACTCACGCAGTCCTTTCATGAAAGGATCATGAACTTTGAGCCTGTCAGTGAATATTTAAATGTTCTGTTTTTCACAGGCAGACATCCATTCATTGGAGCATTGTGTAATTTTAGCCCGTCGGTGAATATTTAACTGTTATGTTTCATCCCTGCGGTCATCCTTTCGTGGAAGGATTGTGTAATTGTGAGCCTGTTTAATATCATTCCATACAATAATGCCTGAATACTGAAAGCTTATTTCAAATCATTTTTCTTTTAGTACAGTATGTGGTTATTTCACATAGTGGACCTTAGATTAGGGGTATACATAATGCTCTGTTATGGTCAGTTAAAATGACAAATACAGACACTTGGTCAGTTAAAAACATAATGCAGACACTTGGGATCTCATGTGTTATGTATTTATTTATTTAAATTTTTTGTCAAATGCACACATACAATTTACAGCCAATCATTGTTCCAGAAATGTTTATTAATGGAGTCTCAAGCATGATTTTGCAAGCTTTTTTATGTAACTTCAACAGGTCTTTATGGTTTCAACCAGTAGAATTACCCCATATAATATTGGAATAGTTAAAAATATATACCTGAACAAAGCATATACAGTGTAATATTTCAGAAGAATGTCTTTTTCTTAATCTACAAATTAGTCATAGGTACAAAATTGGATTGTTATATATTATCCGCTTTCACACCAAGAATCATATCAAAACATTCATTCATTACCATTTGTAACTGATAATTTTGATTATTATTCAAAAAATTGCTTCATTCTGGTAGTGAGAAGTAAATCTTTGGTTTTATCCAAATTTAGTAACACTCAATTTGCATTACACATTGTAGAGTATGATCTTGTTGGCACTTGATAAGGTTGTATCACCTACTCTTAAGAACGTTTGGTCTTAAACTAACTAACATTAAAGAACGAAACCAAAATATTTTTAAAATTCAACAAATAATGTATTTCTCGTCAAAAACAAAGATAACATTTAAAAAAGAATTTTCAACAATTAATTTATTTTCCTACTATACAGTGTTAACAAAGTTCATATGGTCTTTGAAGGTCTTTGACAGTTTGGGAAAAATGAGGTAGCATTTTCAAGACCTTGAAAGTTTGGGAAAATCTAGCAGATTACCACAAGGTCTTTAAAAGTCTTTAAAAATTGAAATAAACACAAATATTTTAATTTCTTTCCATAATCACAAATAGAATTGTCCAAGGTTGTTAGATTCAGATGTAGTCGCGTTCCCGGTTTCTTTCTTTTGATGATCCGTTGAGTTTCATTTCATCATTAAACAATTTGTAGTATTCATTGTTTTCTCATATAACATAGCTTGTTTGTAAAATGTTAGTGAAAGTAGGTCTCGGAAATCTATGCTTGTGGTCTTTGAAAGTTTCGGAAAAATCTTGAATTTATCATTCAGAATTCTGTATGAACCCTGGTTAAAATTTAAAAAGAACAGTATTGTGAATTAAATCCCAAATAGTCCCAAAACTTATATCAAAAGTCCGAAAGTTTAGATTATTCTGAATGGATTTCTTTGGTGTTCCGAATGAATTCCAGTTTGAATGTGTTGATGTACCAGTAGCCTGGAATATGGCAGTGTGCCAACATTTTTGATGTATCACAATGGTATAATCCAAAATGTCCTTGAATGAATTCACAATAATCCTGAAATTGTGATTTACCTGTAGTCCAAATAGTATCAATGAACACATTGTAGTTCCGATGAATAATTTAAAGACATAAATCCTCTCAAATAGTAACTGAATTACATCTTAAATTGATTTAACCAAGACTGATGTTACTATGTACAATTAGTAATTCTAAGATAATCAACCTTAAGATTAAAACCCTAAGACACAATTTGAGAACCAGGATGGGGTCATCTTAAGGGAAATTTTAATCAAACAGTAAACAATTAAAAAAAAATTCTAAGGTCATAATCAAGACCTGGTCTAGAACTCAAACCTAGTTCACATGTTTACCCTACATGAAATTATGTATGCAGGCACAAACGCCTACTTATAGTCATGGATATTGGTCAATCACACATCACAAATGAGACATGCATATAATAAACAATCAAGGACAAAAGCCAAACCATTCTTGCTTTGATAGTAAATGTTGACCAGTGATGTGATTTGTACAAATCACATCACTGGTCAACATTTACTATCAAAGCATGAATGAATATTCTATTTTATTGTAATGTTCAGTGTTGGGGGAGGTGCATATTCATCACAACCTTATTTCATTACTTAAGTCTTGGGACATATGACCTATGTAAAAGAGTTTCATCATAAGTTCTATGACAGTAAAACAAATTGTTTATTTTATCATGCCCCAAGATATATGGTAAATACAACATGTATATTTGGTTTGTATTGTGGTTTTATTACATATTACACACTAGGTAAATAGGTATGCAGTGGATTATATAGTACATACTTGGTAATTAAGGATGCACTTCATTACATTTACATACTTGGTAATTGAGTATGCAGTCCATTATGTATTACATACATGTTAATTAAGTATAGAGTCTATTGCATATTATATTCTAGGTAATTATGTATAGTATACAGTCCATTACATATTACATACTAGGTAATTAAGTATAGAGTCCATTACATATTACATACTAGGTAATTATGTTTACAGTCCATAACATATTGCATACTAGGTAATTAAGTATACAGTCCATTACATATTACATTCATGGTAATTAAGTATACAGTCCATTACATATTATATACTAGGTAATTTAGTATACAGTCTTTTACATATTACACACCAGGTTATTAAGTATGTAGTCGATTATATAGTACATACTTGGTATTTAAGGATGCAGTTCATTACATGTTAATACTTGGTAATTAGGTATACAGTCTATTATGTAGTCATACATGGTAATTAAGTATACAGTCTATTACATATTACATACTTGGTAATTAAAGATGCAGTTCATGACATGTTACATGCTAGATAATTTAGTATACAGTCCATTATGTATTACATACGTGGCAATTAAGTATATAGTCCATTCAATATTACGCACTAGGTAATTAAGTATACAGTCCATTACATATTACACACTAGGTAATTAAGTATACAATGGATTAAATAGTATATACTTGGTAATTAAGGATGCACTTCATTACATTTTACATACTTGGTAATTGAATATACAGTCCATTATGTATTACACACATGCTAATTAAGTATACAGTCCATTATGTATTACATACTAGGTAATTAGGTAAAGTCAATTACATAGTAAATAGTAGGTAATTAAGTATACAGTCCATTACATATTACATGCTAGGTAGTTATGTATACGGTCCTTTTAGGACATTTTTGAAGCTATAATGATCTTTTTCATACATTTCAGGAGATCCAAGGAAAGCAAGGTAAGGAACAGAAAGTTTAAGATGTTTCATTTTCTTTTCGTAAGTATGCATGTATTTTTATTAGAGCCACCTAGTCAGGAGTATTTTTTTCTGCAGGTGGGTATTAAATATGGTTTTCCTTATTGTCCGCACAGTTTATATATAGCTTTTATGTGTGAAAGACAGATTGCTTTACAAATTGCATATCAGACATTAACGACGACACAAGATGGAGTAGGAGCTCGAAAGAGAGCTCTAAATGTGTGCAGTTCAAAGGCGAAACAAAAAATGAGTAATCAAAAAGTTAATATTTGAAAAGCAGAGGAGAAACAAAAAATGAAGAAAAGAAATAAACTTAACCCTGACAAACTACCTGAAAACTTTGTTGGAAATCTCATGAAATATATCTTTTGAGTAAATATGATTGATACACACAAATACAATTTTATTTATTAATGAGGCTGTAATACATGTATGTCTTTCAACATTGTATCTCCACAGCCATACAGAATTTTCCAGGCTGATTTAAGGCGAATTTCAGATGGTTTTTTTTTTTAAGCGCTTTCTGCATAAATGATTATTGCTCATATTAAGGGAGCTTAGGCAAAACTTCAGGTGGAATTCAGGGCAGAATTTAGGCGAAATATGCAAATCAGTTGTTCTAATATTCCATTTAAATAAAAAGAATCCGTTTTAGATTTCTGCCTGAAATAAAAATCTGCCTGAAATCCAGTTTCAAAATTTTCCAGGCGAACTTAAGGCGGATTTCAGACAGATTTCTTAAGCGTTTTCTGCCTAACCATAAACCTAAAGAAGCTTAGGCGAATTCCAAGTGGACTTTAGGTGGATTTCTGAAATAAAAATCTGCCTAAGGTTTCCGTCTAAAAAAAGCTGCCTAAAATGTCTACATAAATATCATCCAATAAAAAATCTGATTCAGATTTATATTAAACTGTCTAATGATGTTTTGATATTATTGGGTATCAATGATACTATTCACAATAACTTTTAATTACATTCCCATCAACTTTGCAATCAAGCTGTTCTCATTGCTGCACATTTTTCAAATGGTTATTCAGATTCATATCCTTTACAACAATTCGAATAGCCATGTTTGGCAAGCATGCTCGTTCCCATTAGTTTCGATTACACGACAATTCATTGGGCAAGTACAAACTTTTGACCAATCAGAAAGCTCTTTACAGCAATCATCTGTTAAATAAAATACAGAACAAATACTTATTCGAAAGTTCATTGTGGAATAAGATGGGACAGAACATTATATAAAACAAAACAAACAGTTTAGGAGACGATACTTAAGAAAGTGTCTATATCGAGGAAAATCAGATTCAGGTCAGGAGAAAAGAAAAATTCTGCTTTAAAGCAGAAAACAAGAAAACGACCTTGCACGAGGGCAGTTAAATCCAGTTGAAGGTAAACAAAAAATACAACAAAACTTTGAAAAAGAAACATAACAAGGAAAGATGTGGAAAGAAGTTTGGATTCCCAAAATGAACAAAACAATTACAGCTATTAGAAACAGAAAATATAAATGCTGTTGAAAATCATTCAAATTGTACAAGAAAACAAAAAATTAATTTTATTGTATGTTATTGTTTTTTTTAATTGAAATGTCATTGATATTACAATCAGAAAATATCACTATATTTTAAGAATTGTTGCCAAACTCTCAGTGAAATTTCAATCAAGTTCTCACTGATATTTTCAGAAATGTTGGCAGAGTAAAAGAAATTTCAATCACAAAATTTCAGTGATATTTTCAGAAATTTTGGTAATATCTCAATGAAATTTCACTGAAATTTGACAAAATACCATACCTTTAGTGAACAAAGGATATTTGAATAAATGTCACAAAATTTTCACTGTGATTTCACTGAAATTTCAGTCACATTTTCACTAGGGTGTGATATTTGAGACCATATTTTATTAGGAAGCAAAAAAAGCTTATTTTTCGGAGTAAACATCAGATCAAGTCCAAAATCCACCTTGACTAATCAATGGATTTAGTCGTTCACCTTAGCCATATTCCCAGTCTGCCTAAAGTCCATCTGAATTTGTTTTTATTAGGCGAATTACACCCCAAATCCACCTTAAATCTAGGCAGAATCTGCAAACAAATGTTGTTCGGGCAGGCTATAATATATGTAGATCATTCAACAACCCCTCCCCACATGCTATAATACATGTAAATCTTTCAACATTATATCCGGACAGGCTTTACTATATGTAAATCTTTTAACAACGTATCCTCGCAGCTCTGGATTGCAGCATTCATCTCGCACAACTGATTTTAAGGCCTGGGCTGCAGTCATTATTGTGTACAACTGTTAATGACTGTCTGAACTGCAGTCTTCATACTATGTAACTGATATTGAAGGTCTAGATTGCAAACATCATCACATACAAATGATAATAAAGGTCTGGACTGCAGTTTTCATCCCATACAACTGATATTGAACTGCGGTCTGATTTCGAAGGTCTGACCTTTAGTTTTTCTTTCATAAACTGGCCACTATGTCCAAATCAATTCTTAGTACATATGACAAAAGGGACTTTAGTGTGGGAAAAACGTAAAATATATAGCAGTACCAATATCAGGTTAATAACTAGCAATATGTGGGGTGTGTGAATATGGGAATTTCACAGACAGATGTGAGGGAAACAGTGATAAATAGCATTATATAAACTAATGTAAGTTGGGTGTGAGAACATTCCAATAGCAAGTAAAGTTTAAGGTTTTAGGAAGGCTTTGACAAATCTCGGTAAACAGGTCAGCATCATGACATATCTGGATAACTGGGTCATATTAGTTAGCCAATCATATTCTGAATGTTCGGAAAGGGTCTGGAATTACAAAATGGGCATATAGATAGAGGCAATATAGTGTGGGAGAGACAGCAGAAGGCATAAGGACACAAAGCAAAAAGAAAAGCAGAGGCAGAGAAAGAAAAAAGGAACAGCAGAGATAAGATGTTGTTGGAAGTAAGAATCAGACAGAGATATACAAGATGGGGAGTAAAGAGAATGAATACCTGATAGACATAATAGAGTGATAGATATTCTGAGTGGACAAATATAGTGTGAAACAATGTAGATAAACATTAGTGTAGAATTTGGAGAGGTGAACAGAACTAGTGTGTATATTGGATATAAACAGTAGGTTGAACGGATTTTAGTGTGGAAAAAGTAAACCCTAAACAGCAAACCATGTTATTAGTAAAACAATGGAATACCATCTAGTTACGTGCATGGGGTGAGAAAATAACAAAATAAAGCAAAAATTAATAACAAATGGAATCAAACTATTTTCTATTTGGCTTCCTAAGTCTTCGTTCTTATATTTGTGAGGCCAGCTTAATGCAAGCCAAGAATCAATTCTTCTCAAAATTGTCAAAATTAGGCCAGTTCATTAGGACATTTGGTTTTAATTTTTTTCCATTACAAGATTGGCTTAGGTTTGTAATGTTCAGATTTCCCTCTTATAGAATAATTGACAGTTAGGCCTTTGAACGTGCAGGATTTGTCACTAGTAGAATGAGAGGAATTTGAAAAAACTCTGACCCAGGTTAGGAGGAAAAGGGTCAAGCAGTATTTTCAAACTGCATGAAAAATTTGATACAAGAAAAAATGTGTACGGTATATACATTCTTGGAAAGGGTGTTCATTTTCGCGAAGATCATGGTAGGAGAGCCAAATAGGATTGAGTAGATTGTTATAGTGATAATCTGAGAATTCAGATGTTTAACAGAAATAAAGATGTGGTTTATGGGTGCAAATGTAACACATGAAGCGTTCCATGTGACCAGATGAGACAAAATTATTTATAAGGGTCCTTGATATTTTGAATCATAATGATTTTCGAAATATCATTGACCATATTGTCTCTGTCATGTAAGGTCTACCTTACTTGCATTTTAGTACGCATTGGAATCTACAGTCATGCGTTTTACTTTTACCCACACTAAAATCCCTTTTGTCATATGTATTAAGAATCCCTTTGGTCATATGTATTAAGAATCCCTTTGGTCATATGTATTAAGAATCCCTTTGGTCATATGTATTAAGAATCCCTTTGGTCATATGCATTAAGAATCCCTTTAGTCATATGCATTAAGAATCCCTTTGGTCATATGTATTAAGAATCCCTTTAGTCATATGCATTAAGAATCCCTTTGGTCATATGTATTAAGAATCCCTTTGGTCATATGCATTAAGAATCCCTTTGGTCATATGCATTAAGAATCCCTTTGGTCATATGCATTAAGAATCCCTTTGGTCATATGCATTAAGAATCCCTTTGGTCATACCACACAAAGACAATCTAGCATGTGTACCAAATTTAAAATACATTAAACAAGTCACACGGGCCACAAGACAATCTAGCATGTGTACCAAATTTAAAATACATTAAACAAGTCACATGGGCCACGAGACAGTCTAATATGTGTACCAAATGTAAACTACATTGAACAAGTAACATGGGCCACAAGACAATCTAGCATGTGTACCAAATTTAAAATACATTAAACAAGTCACACGGGCCACAAGACAATCTAGCATGTGTACCAAATTTAAAACACATTAAACAATTGTTCAATGTATTTTAAATTTGGTATACATACTAGATTGTCTTGTGGCCCATATGACTTTTTTGGTGGGTTTCATGGGTCATAGAGAAGTCGGGGCATCTTTCAATTACTAGGAAAAATGGGAAAAGCCATTAAAAAAAAATATTAAGTCAGGTAAATTAAAATTGAGTACAAATTCAGGATAGATTGAGGGAATTTTGTAAACTCAGAGAAATTTTACTATTAATGAGCATGGGAGGAAATGGGTTGCATAACGTCAAATTTGCTTCAGCATGAACTATTTTGAATAAATCTTGCCAACTTTTGGTTATTTGCATTAATTCAAAGACAGCTTTCCTTTAAATCAAGACAGATGTTTCACTCTGCTTATTGATACAATGGACATATAATGTAAGAACTAAAAAGTTCAAAAATTTGCAAGATTTTGCTAACTTTGTATCATAACGAATTTGGATCCTATGTCTCATTAGTCGTTACACTTTCTTGTATATTTAAGCAGCCAATGTTTTCATTCCTATTAATGTGTTGATCTTTCATCTGAGTGGCTGAGCGTTTTATCAATCTGTAATCCATATTTCTAATATGATTATGATCAAACTTGGACTGTAGGCTTGTGATGATCAAGATCTTGCATTAGCTTTATAGTGTATTACATACAGATATTGCATGAAGTGTTCTTTTATCTGGTTGGCTGAGTTTATTATCAGTCTAGAAGCCATATTTTTACCTGCAAAAGATCGATTATACATGGAATATGGTTGTAGGATCAAGTTACATGTTTGATAATGAGCACATGAATACAACCAATTAATATTAATGATGTCGTATTGCATCTGATTGGATGGACTTGTTACCAACCTAGAGAGTACCATATTTCTGAGCCAAAACTTTGAGCAAATGTGGTAAAATTGTCTAAAATCATCCAGATGTATGATACAGTTTTTAGCAAGATCAGCATGTTGATGAGATGGTTGGCAGACTTTGTCAAATTGCTTTAGAAGAACCCACTTACTGTGTCACATAACTTTAGAGGGCGCCAGATGTCATAGTGGGCTAAGCTGCTTGTCTTTTATGACAATCATAATATACAATAGTAATCAAAATTAGCACAGCTAGAAATAGTTCTTAATTTTTTGTGTTCTGTAACCATTTCTTCACTCTGTCTTGAAAGGAATGGGAAGTATCACATGATATTGACTATTGACAAAACAATTTTGGCAAATCAGAGCTCTTAAAACCAGATATAAATAAACTTTTGAATATAGAATGTGTACATTAATTTAGCAATATATACAGGTAACTAATTAATACTCAACAAGGATTAAAATGAATAATTTTTAATGTGTAACTCAAAAACAGTCTCAGTAGATAAAATAATTTGGCCAAAGATAAGTTTGTAAAATTGATGAACCATTATAATCTTGAGATCAAGGCATCATTAGGACTAGTAACATAGTGGTTAGTTTGCTATATTCCATTGCAGGAGTAGTGGACTTCATTCCTGGCTCAGGCTGGGTAAATTTCCCTATTGTATATGTAGACAGGAGACTGAACTTCCATTGCCCAGAGACACTAGACAATATATTATACTTTCATTGCTCAAAGGCACAAAGCAAGAGACTTTACTTTTAGTACCCAAAGACACTTGACAAAACATGCTAAAGTGGGCTTAGCTCAACCAAACCAGAAACATTATGCATAACTTATATTGTTATTGCTATTCCTTCTGAATGAATGAACACTTGAACATAGGTTTTTCACCTTTTAACTTTGTCCTAATAACAAAGTCTGTCAATCTGATATGCAATATGGCCACATTAGCAGCCACTATGAAAATCTTCCTAAAGCTAATCTGCCTGAATGGAAAGTCATGCCATCATAAGGATTTCACCAAGATAATTCTTATTGGTCTGAACTGAAAATGGTGCCACCAGAACACCCCAAGTCTTTGAAAATAAAGTCATGAAACTTGGTTTGCAGTTTCATCCTTGTGTCTGGTTAGTGCGGAACGAATTTGATCTGTGCCATATTTGAGGTCATTTCATATCTTCTATGCCATGACCTGGAAATTACTTGAAATATTTGTTTTGTGCCTTTAGCTCTGTTTAATAAAATATACCTCAATATGATGAGGAGTTATTTCATTAAACAAAGCAAAGATACCCATTACCTTAAGAAAAACCTTTGAACAACAACAATTCTGATTCATGTTAAAAAAAAACAGAGCTTTGTCTGCAAACGTTATTGTTAAAGGTGTTGAATGACTGAATCATTAATGAGCAGGAAACTATACATGTATATAATTATGCATTTAATCCTTGGAAAGAACTTTTCTAGTACAATGGCAATGTATCAAGTTGGAAGGTAGCTTACTGGGGTATTTTCTTACAGAATTTGGTAACCTTGTTTATTTAACTTTTCTACAGTTATATGTGTCAGGTGATCAATATCAGAACTGTTTTGGCCAGAAGAGCCTATGTGATGGGCCTGCATCTGTCATCTATTAACAGGTATCTGTGATCACTGCACATTGTAAACTGCATGGAGGAAAGTCATGGAACTTGGCATGTAATTTCCTCTTTGGGTCCAGTTGGTTTAGAATGAAATTTATACGTTCGAGGCATCTAATATGGCCCCCATGTTTGCCATCTTAAATATCTGATTGCTAAGTGGATGGGCATAACAACGAGAGGCGTACCCTGGCTTGTACATCAGACATGGCTGTCATGCCACCCAGCTTGAAAATCTTGTTATCACTACCCATATTTATCAAAATGTTTGTTTTCAATTAAAAACTTCTTACGACTAGCAAATGATGTTAAAGGAAAATGGTACCGTATTGGCGGTCCACTAAAGTTCGTTATTACGAATCGTACAACCAGCATGGCTGCCATGGTAGCAGTCTTCTAAACCTTGTTATTGCTACCCGTACAACCAGCCTTGCTGCCATTGTTACAGTCTTCTAAACTTTCTTATTGCTACACATACCATCAGCATGGCTGCCATGATTGCAGTCTTCTAAACCTTATTCTTGCTACTCGTACAACCAGCATGGCTGCCATTGTGGAAGTCATCTAAACCTTGTTATGGCAGTTTTGGTTGAAGTCGTCTAAACCTTTTTGTTGTTGTTACTCTTACAAACAACATGGCTGCCGTGGTGGCAATCTTCTTAGCCTTATTATCACAAATCCTGATTGTTTTTTTGTTGTTGTAATAACTTGGAATTTTCACTAAATCGCTCTTTTGCATTATTCTGCACGTCCTAGATTAAAATGATACTTTTGTAAGCTCTAAAATGTCTGCTTCATTGACATATTGTACACTTTAGTCAGTGGGAACATGGGTTTTTCCTTTAAAGTCTTTCAAACTATGCGTCAGGTCTGAATGAAAATTGCGACGGCAGCCATTGTGGCCATTTAACGAATCGTGCTCTCACTACGGCTCTTTGAAGAATGGTGGCATTGTCATTTGGTATTCATTGAAACACCTTTTGCACTACACTCATGTGATCAGGCATGAATGTAAATAGTACATTTCTGACCAACAGCATGTCTGCAGTATTGTGTACAAGGTTGAAAATGCAGATATTGGGTTAAATATAGGAGTCACTAACTGCTTTGTACTTAGTCCATATAATAATAATAATAATAATAATAATAATAATAATAATAATAATAATAATAATAATAAGCTGAGGCTTTGGCTTTCCACCAGACTCACTATTCATAAGCAAATCTAGGAAGCTGATAAGAAGAATGTCACAAACATAGTCCATGCAGCGAAATCAGCCGACTACAGTAATAAGGTCATGGAAAGTTCCAGCTGAAAAGAGCTTTTCGAGATTACTAATAAGCTAATGTCAAGGAACAAATGTACACCACTTCCATCTACTTTCTCTCTAGTCGACCTTCTGGACCTGTTTGTAAATTTCTTCCGCGACACGGTACAAACCATTAAAGATAAGCATGACAGCACAATTTTAATTGACTCATCGTCACCATACAGTTGGGATACAGAATTTCAGCGGCAACCATTAGCATCATTTGAACCTGTCTCTATTAATGTAGTACTTACAATCCTCATAAAGAGTGCACCAAAGTCATGTGAACTTGATCCCATTCCAACATCACTGCTGCTTGAGTGCTCAGATCCAGTATTGCCTTCACTGACTGTTATTAATACCGTTCTCTCATCCGGGGTATTCCCATCATTTTTCAAAACAGCCATTGTAAAGCCTCTGCTGAAGAAGCCAAAAATTGACCATAACGATTTCAATAACTACCGCCCAGTTCCTAATCTCACATTCATATAAAAAATCTTAGAAAAGATTGTTCTATCCCAGCTTGTATCTCATCTGAATTCAAACAGTCTTTTTAGCAATGTACAATCTGCACATCGCCCTTGCCACAGTACTGAAACTACACTTCTAAAAGTAGTTAAACTAAAGTTAAACCTTGAATTATGTTTCCTATTCCCCAATGGTCATATTACTATTATAACTATCGTGAATTCATGAATTGACTGTCATCTACCAGTCCTGGTATTGCTATTCGTCATTGGTCATATCACTGTTGTAACTATCTGGAATTCATGAGTTGACTGTCATCTACCAATCCTGGTATTACTATTCCTCAATGGTCATATCACTGTTGTAACTATCTGGAATTCATGAGTTGACTGCAATCTACCAATCCTGGTATTGCTATTCCTCAATGGTCATATCACTATTGTAACTATCTGGAATTCATGAGTTGACTGTCATCAACCAATCCTGTTATTGCTAGTCCTCCTCATTGGTCATATCAGTATTCCAAGAAAAGACTTCATATGATGCAATACATTCATCCCATGCTTAAGTGCCATTTTTAAAATTTCCTATCATTACACCTCCTGAATCATGGTCATATCAACATGTTTTCAATAAGCTACCTCTTTTGATGTCTACTTAGTCATAGATGAAAATGATACTTACTTGAAATCCAATAAGGTCATGACAGCATCCATATAAAAAATATTTGTATTGCTTGCTATTCGTCTTGAACAGAAAGTCATATTGAGACAGGGCTGTTAACGTCAACAACATTTCGTATTATGTCTACTTGTTCCTGAACGAAAATGGAGCCGATCTGGGATCTGGTATGGCTGCCACAGTAGCCAGCTAAAAAAATATTACTACTTCTCATGGATAAATGACCATATCGTCATGAATTTTCATTTTAAAAAAGTCGTATAATATTTAGTTGCTTTTAAATTAAAATGGTTTTGATATGATTTATGATACGTGTCAAACGTGAAAAGCTTGTTTTAGCTGTGCCCTTTAAACGGAAAGTCCTTTTGACATGAGGTTTTCATTAAAGGTGCTATTAAATGATCAATCCTCAACATGGCCACCATTATGGCTATCTTGAAAGTAATATCTCTACTCTTTCCAGTTGGATGCTGTATCAAAATGGTGTTAAATCAATAGATGTTTTATGTTAAAATCTTATTTTCACTAATTTCTTGAATGGATGGTCATTATGATTTTGGGGTTTTCATCAGCAGACTTCTTATGATGAAACCTTGTTTTAGCTATTTCCCCTGAATGGATTATCAGCATGACATGGAATTTCACCAAAATATTTATTATGATTTCTACATTGACTTACTTGAAAATGTTGCCAAGCTGTCTTCAAGTATAGCCAGGATAGGATCAAATTTGAAAGCAGTGTTATTGCAGAAGAATAAGACAATTTCAACATTCATTATTTAAGAGGAAGAAATGGGTTTATCTTGAATTCCTGGTATTACCGTTATGCTGATTCATCATCATGCATGGCTATTGTTCCAAACAGTAGAAAATGAATGACTTTAAAGATTTGTATGTAAACATTCAAAAGTTGACTACATTTTACAAAATAACGTGCTGGCATAACTGTCTTTCAAGTTGATAAAAATAATGCCCACCTACCCTGTAATCTGCCACTTTTACAAAATTAAAAATAAAACTAAATATAAAAGACATTGCAAATAGTGCTGACAAGAATATGACTCAGTTGGGCAAATAATGCACTTTTAATGCCCAATTTGTCTGCCGTCACAAAAAAGAAATTAACTTTTTTATATCAATCTATTATCAGATTTTTCTGACGATAGATAATTCATTGACAGTCAGATGAGCAATCTTAGACCTACTTGGGTTTATTGTTTTTGACAATAGGAGTTCTTGTTTTATCTTGTTTCTCTATGTCTAGCTTATCTGTTTCCGATTCATTGGCCTCTTGATCAAGCATACCTATATCTGCCATAGTGATTGAACATGGATTTAAGTTGTCGAAATGAAAAAGACTGACAACAACAGTTAAGGAAAAAATTTGAAGGCTTGTTATTTTTCCAGACTTTATTATTATTCTGCTGAAAACTCGTTTATTGTGCTTGTTAATATACTGATATGATGTTTGATTAAACACAGCCATGTCTGACATAAATGACTGGACAGTGAATGATGTGGCTAAGAGTAAAAAGAAAAAAGGGCTGGCATCAGTTGTGTCTTACAGTAAGATCAAAAGGAATCACTTCAGTGAAGTAACTTAGACTGATATGAAAAAGACTGACATCTGCTGAGGTTGCATATACTAGAGTGATATAAAAAAGACTGGTCTCAGTTGATGTGGCTTATACTAAGATTAAAAAGACTGACATCAGTTGGAGTGTCCTAGAGTAATATTAAAAAGACTGACATCAGTTGGAGTGTCCTAGAGTAGTATTAACAAGACTGACATCAGTTGGAGTGTCCTAGAGTAATATTAAAAGACTGACATCAGTTGGAGTGTCCTAGAGTAATATTAAAAAGACTGGCATCAGTTGGAGAGTCGTAGACTAATATTAAAAAGACTGACATCAGTTGGAGTGTCTTAAAGTAGTATTAAAAAGACTGACATCAATTGGAGTGTCTTAGAGTAATATTAAAAAGACTGACATCAGTTGGAGTGTCCTAGAGTAATATTAAAAAGACTGACATCAGTTGGAGTGTCTTAGAGTAATATTAAAAAGATTGACATCAGATAGAGTGTCTTATAGTAATATTAAAAAGACTGGCATCAGTTGGAGAGTCCTAGAGTAATATTATAAAGACTGACATCAGTTGGAGTGTCTTATAGTAATATTGAAAAGACTGCTATCAGTTGGAGTGCCTTAGAGTAGTATTAAAAAGACTGACATCAGTTGGAGTGTCCTTGAATAATATTAAAAAGACTGACATCAGTGAAATGGTTTAGAGTAATATGAATAACACTGATATCAATTGAAATGGTTTATTAATTTTAAAAAGACTGACATCAATTGAAGTTGCTAAGAGTAATATGAAAATAAACTGACAACAGTGAAGAGGCTGTGATCAAAATGAACAAGACTAGCATCAGTTGGAGTGACTGAGAGTAATATGAAAAAGACCAACATCAGTGAAGAGACTGAGCGTAATGTGAACAAGACTGATATAAGTGATTTGGCTTAGAATAATATAAAAAAGACTGACATCAGTTGAAATTGCTTAGATTAATAAGAAAATGACTGACTTCAATCAGAACGATTTAGAATAATATAGAAAAACTGTCATCACTAGAAGTGATTTATAATAATATCTACAAGATTGACATCATATGAAATGGCTTAGGGTAATAAAAAAAAGACTGACATCATTTAGGTAGAAACTCTTTTCAAGCTGATTATTTTCTTGATTTTATTTTTATGTGGAATAAATATCATTTTTTGTGTTAATGTAACATAATAGCAATCCTTTCTTTTAAAAGAGGATATCTCTACTTTATGCTTTTAGAACTTGGATGTCTGTCTCTTCCTTATGACTTTATAACTTGGATGTCTCTACCTTATGACTTTCGAACTTGGATGTCTCTACCTTATGACTTTAGAATTTGGATGTCTCTGCCTTATGCCTTTATCTCTTGGATGTCTTTATCTTATGACTTTAAAACTTGGATGTCTCTACCTTAGGTCGTTATCACTTGGATGTCTCTACGTTATGACTTTAGAACTTGGATGTCTAAGCCTTATGACTTTAGAACTTGGATGTCTCTACCTTATGACTTTTTAACCTGGATGTCTCTACCTTGTGCCTTTAGAACTTGGATGCCTCTACCATATGACTTTTGAACCTGGATGTCTTTGCCTTATGCCTGTAGAACATGGATGTCTATTCCTTATGTCTTTAGAACTTGGATGGCTCTACCTTAGGCCTTTATAACTTGCATGTCTCTACCTACTGCTTTTATCACCTTATGACTTTAGAACTTGGATGTCTCTACCTTGCGCTTTTATCACTTGGATGTTTCTACCTTATGACTTTATCACTTGGATGTATTTACCTTAGGCCTTTATAACTAGCATATCTCTACCTAGTGCCTTTATCACTTGGATGTCTCTACCTTTTGCCTTTATAACTTGCATGTCTCTACCTAGTGTCTTTATAACTTGCATGTCTCTACCTAGTGCCTTTATCACTTTGACGTCTCTACCATCGGCTTTTATCACTTGGATGTCTCTACCTAGTGCCCTTTGTCACTTGCATGTCTCTACCTTAGGCCTTTATCACTTGGATGTCTCTGCCTAAAGACTTTATCTCTTGAATGTCTCTACCTTATGACTTTCGAACTTGGATGTCTCTACCTTATGATTTTAGAACTTGGATGGCTCTACCTTATGACTTTATCTCTTGAATGTCTCTACCTAATGACGTTAGAACTTGGATGTCTCTACCTTTTGACTTTAGAACTTGGATGTCTCTACCTTATGACTTTATCTCTTGAATGTCTCTACCTTATGACTTTAGAGCTTGGATGTCTCTACCTTATGACTTTAGAGCTTGGATGTCTCTACCTTGTGCTTTTATCACTTGGAGCTCTTTACCTTATGACTTTATCACGTGGATGTATTTACCTTAGGCTTTTATAACTTGCATGTCTCTACCTAGTGTCTTTATAACTTGCATGTCTCTACCTAGTGCCTTTATCACTTTGACGTCTCTACCTTCGGATTTTATCACTTGGATGTCTCTACCTTAGGCCTTTATCTCTTGAATGTCTCTACCTAATGACTTTATCTCTTGAATGTCTCTACCTGATGACTTTATCACTTGGATGTCTCTACCTTATGACTTTATCACTTGGATGTTTCTACCTTATGACTTTAGAATTTGGATGTCTCTACCTAATGACTTTATCTCTTGAATGTCTCTACCTAATGACTTTATCTCTTGAATGCCTCTACCTTATGACTTTCGAACTTGATTGTCTCTACATTAGGCCCTTATAACTTGGATGTGTCCTTATGACTTTCAAACTTGAATGTCTCTACCTTATGATTTTAGAACTTGGATGGCTCTACCTTATGACTTTATCTCTTGGATGTCTCTACCTTATGACTTTAGAACTTGGATGTCTCTACCTAATGACTTTTATCTCTTGAATGTCTCTACCTTATGACTTTCGAACTTGAATGTCTCTACCTTATGACTTTCGAACTTGGATGTCTCTACCTTATGACTTTATCACTTGGATGTCTCTACCTTATGACTTTAGAACTTGGATGTCTTTACCTTATGACTTTATCTCTTGAATGTCTCTACCTTATGACTTTATCTCTTGAATGTCTCTACCTTATGACTTTCGAACTTGAATGTCTCTACCTTACGACTTTATCACTTGGATGTCTTTACCTTATGACTTTATCTCTTGAATGTCTCTACCTTATGACTTTGTCTCTTGAATGTCTCTACCTTATGACTTTCGAACTTGAATGTCTCTACATTAGGCCCTTATAACTTGGATTGCTCTACTTACGACTTTATGATTTGGTTGTCTCGTTTTACTAACAGGGATGTACAGAAGCCTGGGGGTACAGAATGAAACCCAAGTGTCTCAAGCAGGGAAAATGAAAGCTGATGTTGATCAGACTGAGGCAGTGTTTGTCCATGACCAGCTAGTGCAACGGGCCAAGTCGGTTGGCATAATCAGATCACCTGGTACAAGTGGTACAGGATTTCGTGTTGGGCCCAACTATATCATGACAGCAAAACATGTTGTTGATAGGATTATTCAAGGGGGTGAGTATCAAGAAATATTCATATCAAAATGACCTTGTGCTATCACTTAGGTTGCACATGTTTCTGTAAAAGAATTACCTTCACATGGTAGGAAATTTCCTAAACAATACATATGGAAACATTAATACTGTTTTGGTCAGATTGACAAAAATAGCAAATTCTTGTGTCCAGCACAAGATGTTACAAGTTTATGAAAGAGCAAATCGAGAGGACAGGTTAATGTTCTCAGGGACCAAGGCTTTTTAAAGCTGTTGGTTCCTTAGGCCAGAAAGAAATTCAGTTTTAACACTGGATACATTTATAAATAGTTCAACCTGTAGATATCGACTGCTTTTCTGAAATTGATATATGGTACAGATAGCTGGTCTTGACATACAGGCGAGAGTCTTGAAGGTAGAGATGAAGACAGAGTGCATGATAAACTGAATGCCCTGCACCTGGCAGAGGCATACATTCATACACGCATGCATCTTACTATTCAGTGTGTAATATATATATATATATATATATATATATATATATATATATATATATATATATATATATATATATATATATATATATATATATATATATATATATATATATATATATATATATATATATATATATATATATATATATATATATATATATATATATATATTAATTCATGGATGATAACATCACTCATACAGGACTGAGTAAAAAGTACTGTTTGTGTAATACTCGCCCATTATTAACATTAAGCTTGAAGTCTGTTTGTTTTTCTCAATTAACTGGCATGATCAAAATGCAAGGAAGAAAAAAGAAGCCAACAGATTATAATATTTATGGCAATCCTCTCTAGATGGGAGATTACCACCTTTGGCTTCCTCTTCTGAAGTCACATGGAGGGGTCAGAGACTTACATAGAGACAGAGGATATGGATACCCTCCATTTGTCACATCTCCTTCTGACAATTCAGTAAAACGTGGTCCGTGTATTGCGTAGTCACCTTGCCCTTTAGGCAGCCATCTGAAACGGAAATCTTGCTTCAAACGTACTGCATAGCTTCAAACTGTGAGGGTCCAAATACCATTGCATTTTAAATTTTTCTGACCAAATTGTATATCTATCTATCTATCTATCTATCTATCTATCTATATATATATATATATATATATATATATATATATATATATATATATATATATATATATATATAGTCATAACAGGAAGAGGAATCACATATTCAGAGAATCTACGGAATATTTATTATTATAACTATTATTACTAATAGTAGCAGTATTATTATTATTATTATTCTTATTACTAGCACAATAACAGTTTGTATTTATGTCATCATCATCATCTTATTATAAAAAGATATATTTTCTGCATGCTTGTTATTTTTTATGCAAAACTATTTCGTTAGTATTTACTATTTATTGTTGTTTTATCAAACCTCTGTAGTAGACTTTATTGTTATTATTATTATAAGTGCTATTATTATTATTATTATTATTCTTTACATTTATTTTAGTTATGATTATAGTTATTATTATTACAATAATAATTATCCTATTATTTTTCCTCATCATCATTACAAAGAAAAGAATTTATTTGTACAAGTTTGGATCCCCACTCCACCAGATAAAATGAAAAAAAAGTGATTTTCACAACCCTGACACATCGCAGAACTTCATTTCTCCATGTCAACATTATAAGCAGGTTTTTTGTTTGAGGTTCTGCTCACGAGCAATTCTTACTGTAACCATATAAGCCTGTAAGAAGCAAATACTACTTTGATGTCTACTTGTCAGTGTATCCATACTTCAAATTTTCTTTGTGCACTTTGTATGTAACAAGGTCGATATAGCTATCACCACATCTGTCTGAATGTTGGTGCCCCCTCCATCGTTATGTCCGTTTTGTATCTAACTGGGGTGTGATAAAGTCACTATGTCTCTATCTGGCTGTATGTTCATCCCTTTAACTATATGTCAAGTTTGTATCTACCTATGATGTAACAAAGAGGATATAGCTATCACTAGGTCTCTCACTGGCTGTATATTCATCCCTTTAACTATAAGTCAAGTTTTTATCTACCTATGATGTATAAAAGTGGATATAGCAGATAGCTATCACCACATCTGTCTGAATGTTGGTGCCCCTTCCATCGCTATGTCCATTTTGTATCTAACTGGGGTGTGATAAAGTCACTACGTCTCTCTCTGGCTTTATGTTCATCCCTTTAACTATATGTCAAGTTTTTATATACCTATGATGTAATAAAGAGGATATAGCTATCACTAGGTCTCTCTCTGGCTGACTGTTCATCCCTTTAACTATATGTCAAGATTTTATCTACCTATGATATAACAAAGGGGATATAGCTGTCCGAATGTCTCTCCAGCTATCTGCACATCACTCCTTGCATATGTAAATGTTCTTTTAAATATGTGTGTAAAAAAGGTAATATAGCCATCAGAATGCCTCTGTCTTCACATCCCTCTTTCCATAAGTCTAATTTATATCTACCTGGAGTGTAAAAAGGGGGTACCCAGCTAATAATTCAACAATGTTGCAGCAACTTTACACTAAGATTTTCGGAATCATGTCATATAACGTTGTGGCAAAGTGATTTTGGTGAACTTGCTGGAATGTTGCTACGATATTTGTGTTTAATGTCACAATGTAACATTCGTACAACGTTCATAACATATACTGAAAAGTGAAGAATGAAATCTGCTTGTGTTTGTGAACACATTTGGGTCAAGAAAGTCCAAAATGTCAGTTAAACATTGCAAAAATGCCAACATTACTATCCAGCTAAAAGAAGGCTGCCATTGCCATCACGTTTGATATAAGGTCTGCGTCATTTTCATTTGTACAAACTAAACATCGCCAGTCGTTTAACAGTTATAGAAGGAGTATATTTAAGAAGATAAAGCATGTAAATGCACAAATCTCACATATAATGCACACATTTGTGCACTTGAAATGCAGTGATATGTGATAACTATGCAAATTAGTTCAGCGTCGCACATATAAAAATACATTCTGCTCTGTACATACTTTTTTATTTAACTGTTAAGATAAACTGAATAAGAATCTGAAAAGATTGGATAGTAAGGCAACTTAATTAAAAAGAGTCAAGCGGTATAGAAAAGCAAATGACTCAACATAAAGTTTACCATCACTTTATTTTTATGTTGATTTTTTGAATTGTATTAAGTGTAAAAATCAGAATCAATATCCTCCTCAGCAATGCCGGTCTGTGTCATATTCTGCTTACTACTGCAAAGAGAAGAAAATAATGCTTGAATAAAGTCATGTCATCTCAACACGGCTTATGAAACTTTATTTGCAGTACTTGTGTTAACCTTAATACAATTAAGCACCAGGCATGGTTAATATTAACTTTGCACACGTCATTTCAAGCAAGTGGATGGTGAAATCAATTTGCACAAAGGTAGATTTTATTTTTCCAGATAATGTTTTTCCAATAAACTTTCAAGTAGAGGCAGAAGATGAATGTAACGTGTAGTTGTCTGTAGAGCTATCACTATGTCTCTCTGAATGTCTTATACATAACTCCATCCATTACTAGTTTGTATCTACCAAAGGTTGTAATAAAATGGATATATTTAGCACTATGTCTCTCAGGCTGTTTGTATATTGATCTATATAATTGTCAAGTTGTGTCTATCTTCTGAGTATTAAATTATATTTAGCTATTACTGTGTTGTGACTGTCTGTCTGTCTGTCTACTCCCTCTATCCAATTTCATCCTGTACATATATTCATCCATCTTCATTTCATCCCTGCATCCATTTATCCGTCTTATTTGAACTTGTACCTCCATTAATCTATCAT
The DNA here is from genome assembly GCA_028554795.2 of Sinohyriopsis cumingii. NCBI lineage: Eukaryota > Metazoa > Mollusca > Bivalvia > Unionida > Unionidae > Sinohyriopsis > Sinohyriopsis cumingii. The sequence goes on from CM068833.1 coordinate 32,283,592, forward strand.
TTCATACTCTACATCCATTCATCCATCATTTCATACTCTACATCCATTCATCCAACATTTCATCCTGTACATCCATCCATCATGTGTATCCATTCATCCATCATTTCATCCTGTACATTCATTCGTCCATCTTCCTTTGATCCCTACATCCATTTATACATTTTATTTCAACTTTATGTCCATTAATCCATCATTTCCTACTCAACATCCATTCATCCATCAATTCATCATCTACATCCATTCATCCATTATTTCATATTCTACATTCATTCATCCATCATTTCATACTCAACATCCATCCATCCATCATTTTATCCTCTACATCCATTCATCCATCATTTCATCCTGTACATCCATTCATCCATCATTTCATCCTCTACATCCATTCATCCACCATTTCATCCTCTACATCCATTCATCCATCATTTCATCCTGTATATCCATTCATCCATCATTTCATACTCTACATCCATTCGTCCATCATTTCATACTCTACATCCATTCATCCATCATTTCATCCTGTACATCCATTCATCCATTTTTGCATACTCTACATCCATTCATCCATCATTTCATCCTGTACATCCATTGATCAGTCATTTCATCCTCTACATCTATTCATCCATCATTTCATCCTGTATATCCATTCTTCCATCATTTCATCCTGTACATCAATTCATCCATTATTACATACTCTACATCCATTCATCCATCATTTCATCCTCTACATCCATTCATCCATCATTTCATCCTCTACATCCATTCATCCATCATTTCATCCTCTACATCCATTCATCCATTATTACATACTCTACATCCATTCATCCATCATTTCATCCTCTACATCCATTCATCCATCATTTCATACTCTACATCCATTCATCCATCATTTCATCCTCTACATCCATTCATCCATCATTTCATCCTGTACATCCATAGATCAGTCATTTCATCCTCTACATCTATTCATCCATCATTTCATCCTGTATATCCATTCTTCCATCATTTCATCCTGAACATCCATTCATCCATTATTACATACTCTACATCCATTCATCCATCATTTCATCCTCTACATCCATTCATCCATCATTTCATCCTGTACATCCATTGATCAGTCATTTCATCCTCTACATCTATTCATCCATCATTTCATCCTGTATATCCATTCTTCCATCATTTCATCCTGAATATCAATTCATCCATTATTTCATACTCTACATCCATTCATCCATCATTTCATCCTTTATATCCATTGATCCATTATGTCATCCTGTATATCCATTCATCCATTATTTCATCCTGTACATCCATTCATCCATTTTTGCATACTCTACATCCATTCATCCATCATTTCATCCTGTACATCCATTCATCCATCATTTCATCCTCTACATTCATCCATCTATCATTTCTTCCTGTACATCCATTCATCCTGTATATCCATTCTTCCATCATTTCATCCTGTACATCAATTCATCCATTATTTCATACTCTACATCCATTCATCCATCATTTCATCCTTTATATCAATTCATCCATCATTTCATCCTTTATATCCATTCATCCATCATTTCATCCTTTATATCCATTCATCCATCATTTCATCCTTTATATCCATTCATCCATTATTTCATACTCTACATCCATTCATCCATCATATCATCCTTTATATCCATTCATCCATCATTTCATCCTGTATATCCATTCATCCATTATTTCATCCTGTACATCCATTCATCCATTTTTGCATACTCTACATTCATTCATCCATCATTTCATCCTCTACATTCATCCATCCATTATTTCATACTCTACATCCATTCATCCATCATTTCATCCTGTACATCCATTCATCCATCATTTCATCCTGTATATCCATTCATCCATCATTTCATACTCTACATCCATTCATCCATAATGTCATACTCTACATCCATTCATCCATCATTTCATCCTGTACATCCATTGATCAATCATTTCATCCTCTACATCTATTCATCCATCATTTCATCCTGTATATCCATTCTTCCATCATTTCATCCTGTACATCAATTCATCCATTATTACATACTCTACATCCATTCATCCATCATTTCATCCTGTACATCAATTCATCCATTATTACATACTCTACGTCCATTCATCCATCATTTCATCCTGTACATCCATTCATCCTGTACATCCATTCATCCATCTTCTTTTCATCCTATACATTCATTTATATATCGTCATTTTGTCATGCACATCCACTCATGCATTATTTCATCCTGTACAACCATTCATGCATTATTTCATCCGTTGGTGCACCAAGTGGCTGATTGTTCTATAAGCACTCTCCATTACGGATCACTCCCATCTGCCCTCTGTCTGCGTGGGTTTGAGTCTCGGATTTGGCCAAAGTGGGTATGTGAGAAAGCTTGATAGTAGCTTCTCGTTGGTTGGTGGTTCTTTCTGGGGTTTACCCGGGTTCTTCCTCCACCATTAATACTGCCTGCCATGTATGATTATCTTGTGGTAAAAAATGGCGTTAAACCCCAGAACGGCATTCATCCATCTTCATTTCATCATATACATCCATTTATCTATCGTCATTTCATCATGCACATCCATTCATCCCTAATTTCATCCTGTACATAAATTCACTTATTTTCACTTTATCTTGTACGTCCGTTCATCCATCATCACTTCATCCAGTACATTCATTCATCCATCATCATTTCATACCGTACATCCATTCAATCTTCATTTTATCATGTACATCCATTCATCCATCACTTCTTCCTTTACACCAATGCAACCATCTTACATTTCATCCTGAAGATCTCTTCATCAATCTTTACCTGCATCCATTATTGCATCCTTAATTTCATTATATACATCCATTCATCCATCGTCATTTCATCCAGGGGCCCCGAGTGGCCGAGTGGTCTAAAGGTCTCTCTGTTATGGATTGCTGCCATCTCACCTCTGTCTGCGTGGGTTCGAGTCTCGGATTCGGCCAATGTAGGTATGTGAGAAAGCTTGCCAGTAGCTTCTCGTGGGTCTGTGGTTATTTCCGGGGTTTTTCTGGGTTCTTCCTCCACCATTAATACTGGCCGCCATGTATAGCCTATCTTGTGTTGAAAAACGGCGTTAAACCCCACAACAACAACAACAACAACATTTCATCCAGTATATCCAATCACCCATCTTTACTTCATCCAGTGTATCTAATCACCCATCTTTACTTCATCCTGTGTATCTAATCACCCATCTTTACTTCATTCTGTATATCCAATCACCCATCTTTTCTTCATCCAGTATATCTAATCACCATCTTTACTTCATCCAGTGTATCTAATCACCCATCTTTACTTCATCCAGTATATCCCAATCACCCATCTTTACTTCATTCTTTATATCCAATCACCCATCTTTACTTCATTCAGTATATCTAATCACCCATCTTTACTTTATTCTTTACATCCATTCATCCATCATCATTTCATTCTGTACATCTGTTTATCCATCACTTCATCATGGACATACATTCATCCATCTTCCTGTGAATCCATTCCTCAATCATTTTATCCTGCACATCCATTCATCAATCATTTCATGATGTACATCAATGCATCCATAATTACATCCTGTACATCCATTTGTCTATCTTCAAGTGATCCTTTGCATCGACTGATCCATCTTAATTTTATCTTGTGCATCCATTCATCCATCTGCACTTGATCCAGTTCATCCATCTATCTTAAATTCATGCAGTACTACCAGTCGTGCATCTTTATTCCATCCATACATCAATCTGTTTAAATATGTTTGTGAGCAAGATTGTTCAAAACCATCTCAGCATTGATCATGTTTTTATACATATTTCCATATGTAGATGGCACGATTCTATTTTCAGGCTGTTAGATTAATTGTTGTCTCATCTGGGGAAAATGTTTCATTGTTCTTGTTGCTTTTATGGGCATGAACTTTATGATGTTGCATTTAACTTAGTTTCCGTGTCATCTTTGTACAGTGTGTTTAGTCAGGAAATTTGATAGGTGCGTTTATCTTGGAGGGTAGTTCTCGCCAAGCACCACCTCTCCACTAATCATTGTGTCTGATGTTTTATGTACAATCTTTAAACTTTATCAGTGCATTGATTTTATCAGGTACTAGTCATCACCAGAAACAAAAAGTCACAGTGGTATAATGTTCTTACTCAAGCAATTTCGTTATGCTTTGTTATGTCCACCGTAAAGTGTAGAGCATTATATTCTGAAGTTGCCTGTCAGTGCACAATTCATAACTGAAATTCTCTACAATTTCATATCCCCATGCTTTGCAGATGGTTTAGTCATATAGAATAAGCCCATAATTTTCACTGTCATATTGATACAGGTGAAGGTCACTGTGACCAAATAAAGACAGTTTCAACAAAAGTAGCAGTAGTTGTATATCACAGACCTGGAGAAAACTACATAACTTGCATTTGGGGTCTAGAAAAAGCCTGCTGATGTTAATGTTAAAAGATCATAGGTCAAGCTCACATTGACAGACACAATAAAAATAATATCTGTGCAAACATTTCAGTTTGACAATGTATCTTATGCCAAGCCTATAGTTGACTTACATCATTGTTAAGAAACAAGTCAATGGATTTCGATGCAAAAAAGATCAAGGTTCAAGGTCATTAAAACTGAAAGAAATAAAATGGAGTTTGCATAATAACTTTAAATTTCATAACATCACCAAAAGGTGTAGAGGACATGCACTTCCGGCATGAACATGCGTATTAATTTATTTGCAAAAATGTCAAAGGGCAAGGTCATTGTATCTGAAAGGAAAATGTGTTTTGTAAGATAACATGTTCAAGAGTAAGTTCTTGACAAAACTTGGATGTCTTGCACATAAGGTAATAAAGAGACTTGTATATTCTGAGTTACAAGTGTTATAGGTCAAGGTCATGGTAAGTCTAATGAGAAGGCAATTGTTGCTGCACAGTCATTTTAGTTAAAAGATATACACCTTGACCGAGGTCAAGGTCATCAAGACTTGTTAGCCATTGACACTACAGTCATCCACTAAATATGGAAAGGGTGTATACTGCACCACTCAAGGTACTCTTCTATTATTTTGTTCTTATTTCCTAAACCAATACATGGATTATGTTCATACTTAAGCTGAGTCGTTATGAAGCTGCGAAAATTCACTCTGATATTTTGCTCATTATTTCGACCCTGCAGTCCAGGTCTCACAATTTACACCAACTGTTGATTGTAGTCACAACTTGCATGTACTGGTCTTGTTCTGATTATAAAATTACAAAATAGTCATCACCTAAATGGCATTTTTAGAATGACAATTTACAATTCTGTGATAATTTTCTTCAAGAGCATTATTTGTCAATATTAGATTATAACAGGTAAAATAAACATTCCATAAAGTGACGTCAGTAATGTTTGTTTCTTTGTGCTATCAAGAGTTTTTATCCTTTTCAGCCCCAGTTCCATTGCAACAGCAGGTACAGCTCCATCCACATCATCCGTTGGGCAACACGAATGTGTTTATAGATTTCTCCTATGAAAGGGATGGTGTGCCATCTGATGAGAACCTCAGATTTTACTTTGAACCAAACATAGTGTATGCCAATGATAACCTGGATACAGTTATTCTAAAGCTCAAACCTGATACCAAGGAGTACCCACCACCCTTGACCCATTTTCACAATTTTACACAGTTGCCTATGGGTAGATATGGCTACTTAATTGGACATTCAAGGACTGATATAAAAAAGACAGATAAATACAGTTTTGTTATGCTAACAGAACCAGATATCATTGCTCGCAAGAAATGGAGCATGAGCTATGCTAAAGTGGATGGGCATGTTGGTATTGAGGATCCACGTCGTGTTCTGTTTCACTGCTCATTTGAAAAAGGTGCATCAGGGGCCCCAGGGTTTTGGATCTGCCCTAGTGATGGTAAAGCGTATGTTGAGCTGATGTTGTTGTGTGGATATCCAGATTGGTACTATGATGACAACTACAAAGATAAAACAGTTGGAATCCCAAATAGTTGCCTTGTTGAGCAGGGTGTTTCTATGAAGTCAGTCTATGATGCAGTGAAAGAAAGTAATGAATCTCTTTGTAAGGCAATATTTCCCAGTGATGATTGGGAGGAGGAGATGACGCCTATGGAATAATCCTAAAACTCAACTCTGTTAAAATAGGCTATGATGTTTCTGAACAAATAAAGTAATGTGGATATAATATGGACAGACATTAGTTTATGTACATTGGTAGTGAAAGTAACATCGATATAAACATGGGAGACTTGATGGTATACATTCATCGTAAAAATAAAAACAAATAGTATCTGCATAGACAAAAAAAACAGACATAAGGTGATGGACAATGATTGTGCTATTAAAAATAGTGATACTGAAATAAATGATAGGTATGCTACAATATTCATTTAATGTACAAGTAAAATAACGTGGATAGAACCTTGACAGGCATGTGTGATGTCCATTGATTGTACATGTTAAGGAGATATATTGTTAATAGAAACAAGACAGGGATGTTATGATATTCATTAATTCCAGAAATCAACCAAATAATGAGGATGGAAACTTGTTAGACATAATATGGATGGAAATAAAACATGCACGTTGTGATGTACATAGATTCTAGAAGTTAAAACAATAATGTGGTTGGAAACTTGCTGGCATGATGTGGCTATGTAAACTGATAGTAAAAGTCAAGCAAAAAATATGGATTGTGTAAGTCTTACATATAATGTGGATCATATGAAATTCAACAGGCATGTTGTTATGTACACTAAATGTACAAGTCATACAAATAATGTGGATGGAAATTCAACAGGCATGCTATTATGTGCATTAGATGTACAAGTAAAGCACATAATGTGGATGGAAACTTGACAGCCAGGAAGTGATGTACAATGATTGTAGAATTGGGCATAAAATGTTACATGACAAGTATACAATATATGTTTTCAGCTTTCATTATTTGAGACAATTCACATAACGCTTGTGAGAACTTTTAGAATCAATTATATTAACTACCGTGCACTTTGTGCAGTTTGAGTTTATATCCAAAGTTACTCACTATTTGGATTATTCTATGGCTCAGTTGAAATGACTAAATGGAAAAGAATAAAACTTGATGGTTTAGTCAAGTGCATACATGAAATATGATGTGATGTTTACCTTACCTTCGATTTAGTAGATCACATGCTTGTCTCCGAATTACAATGTCATAATTATTGTGACAACATCATAAACTGGTTGACTTAGTTTCGCTACAGAAGGAAGCACTAAATCTTCTGCCGTTGTTAAGGATGGTGCATCACCTCTATTCACACAGTATATAGTCCATTGGTATTATTCATATATAATAATGACCTTTGACTTACTGCTTAGAACTCCCAATACAATCCAGTTTGCAGATGACATAACATTACATGCTTCTGGTCTGTTTCTTTAATACTGTCAAAACCAAAATAAACAGAGATCTGGAGATTATTGAACAATTGTCCAAGAATAACTAAATGTTCTAAATCAAGATAAGACTAAGTGCATACATGAACCAGAATCATGTTTATTTAAATTGTTGGTGATCAGCCATCAAAATGTTTTGAATCATAAACAGTCCAAACATTTCTATATCCAATCATTATTTCTAATATATTGTTTTAAAATATATTACATGTTATTTTAAATTTAATGGCTGAATACCTTCTTCACCTTTCCCAGAGCATCTGCCTGTGAACATGTTTAGAGATCAGTCATATGCAACATTATTGGAAACAATGGCATAATAGTATTCGGGAAAAAATTAGGAGATCCATTTGGTTATTACTCAAAGAGCACAAGAGATATGAAGATCATTGTGTCCTTGACCAAGTATGTATTGACCGTAACAGCTGTTGTTCGGGAGATTTGAAATTCGCTAAGGTAGGTATATTTATGATCAAAACTGTTTTGAGTAGATAGAATGACCGCTGGCTTTGAATTTTATCAATAGAGTATGAAAAATGAGAATATATGAGAAATAAGCAAATGAAAACACGTAAAACCTAATATAGCAATTGAAAAGAAGATTGACAACTTACATATATATGTAACATATTTTGAGCTCCAACCATCCTCTTCCTCCCCAGAAGCCTCTTTAATCGATGTGTGCAAGGAATGGAGGACAGAAGTATGTGAAAGTGTGTGAAGGTGTAGAGGATAGATAGGAGTAATAAAATGTGTGGTAATTTTCTAATTGTAAACCATCAAATTTGTTGTATTTACACTGTGTTAGGTTACAAGGGCAATGGCGCTCAGTAATGTATTTATTAATGTTCATCATGTTTGGTTCTGATGTTAATAAAAGTTGGGATAGTGAGCAAATGTGATGACCATTTATCTCAGTAGTAGCGCTTAGATAAAATGAATTAGTTATTTTACTATTTTTCTCCATGTTCAGGAACTTATAACAGTTCTTTATAATGGACAAACACCAAAAACAAAAAGTCAAGATATCAAACTGAGTCCTAAGTATCACAAATTTTAGACTGAATATTGTTGCGAAGTCTTGTGCATTTCTGGACATGAGAATTGAGTGAATATTCAGTTATCAAGTACTACAATTCCAGATGTGCACAGAACATTATGGACTTGTACCAGGAGCATTTTCACGAAACATTTAGGACTTATTCCAGTCACAGCATAGATTGTATTGATTGAATATGCTGTCATGATGAACAGACTTTGCTTATGGGAGGATCAGTGATAGACTAAATGTTGACACCAATATTGTTTTTATGTTCTAAAATTGCTTTAAAAAATGTTTATTAGTATAAGAGCACAACATTATGCATGTAAATGCATCTGCAGTAGCATGCAATAGCTTTATACAACTAAGTCTTGATCTAAAATGTAGATTGAGCATCCATGAAACTGAAAGAGTAATGTATGTAAGGCTTATTTCTAAAATGTTTCTTCTAATGGAAAAAATGAATTATTTTGGTATTTTCAGTGGTGATAATAGAGATAATCTGTTAGAAAAATCACCTGCTATCAAAGCAAACGGATAACAACAACACCAAGAAAGAAACAAGACAGCATAAACTCAAATGATACTCATAGAAAGATATATAGCAGGACATTATTTCACATTGTATTATGACACAGGATTAGAAATAAAATTGGCTGCTACTTTAATCTGATATGGCGACAGTTTTGAGCATTTGATATTGGGAGCTCGTTTAGCTGTTGACAACTATTGGACATGTTTTATTAGGTTAATTAAACTTCAGTTAACAGAAATATATGAAGAAAACTTGCAAACAACCTGAATTTGATTTCAATAACAAAATGCATGATTCATTTCCTACCTCACACTACCCAAGCCAGTGAAATGTATAAACTTCAAAGTAATTTAATTTCCATAAGCTGTTCCAATTGGCGACTGGAACGTTCACAAAAATATGTTATGGGTGCACATGCAGTAAAATGTGCGACTAGTAATATTGGTACTATCCACTGTCAACAGTGTATCATCAGGTTAACATAATGACAGAGCCAAAAAGTAGCAGTACAGAGACCGAGCCCGAAAACAAATTGTCCACATCACATGATATACAGATTGCTGCTGTGAATACGAAATTGTCATTTGTTGACGGAACATTATCACCTATTCTAGGTAGCAAACTTTTATCCACCAAGTTTTAGCTCAGATAACAAATTGAATGTATGGGTGACAAAATTGCTAACTACTAATTTTGAACACTGTTACACAAATACCCACTTTAGAACATCTTGCACAGGGAAGGAAATTCAATGTATATATATGAATATTCTAAAGAAAAGATATCAAGGTAGGACATAATTTGAAACGTGGATGGTTATATCTAAAATTATTTTATCTGCACAAGTGTGCATCGAATATATGCCACCTGCATGTTTTATAGTAAATGTACATCCTCATTCAATATTTGATGTATGGTGGTATTGTTTTAAATGGGTGAACAATGACTGATCAGGTTGATGCAATATATGATTGTTTCATACCTGCTGTCATTTACAATAAAACCAAGTCTATGTATTTGGGAATGAAAGGCTAGAACAAAACTATTTTGTATATTTGACCAGTATGTCCGTAATGGGTATATTCAGCATGATGTTGACCCAAACAGTGAATGCTATATTGGGGGTCTTGCCATCAGTTTAAGCATTTCAATGCCATTTTCACCAATAAAACAGAAGACTGCAATACATTTTGGTGTTCTCTTTCATGACATTTAATGTAGTATAATCACACACAACAAAACATTATCTTCAGCCTTCTTCTAAAGAAGCATTTCATGTTAGGGAGATAATGTTCTGAATACACCTCAACTTTTAACAGCATGAATGGTAAAATAAAAGACAGGGTTCAACATTCACTAAGCGAAGCAATGATGAAAATGTTTCTTTCTTAGCATAAACCCTTATTAAACCAATTATAATATAAATATAAAAGTTGGCGATGTTTCTTGCCTTAATTCAGTCCTGTGAAACATTATTTCAAGAACTTATTCTCACATCATTCTGGCACCACTTGTATTTGAATATAAAATAAGACCTGTCTGCACACCGTCTAGTTGGCATGTATTTGTAATAAAGATTGAAAAGGAAGCAATTGTATGAGCTAGATGAAACAAACGGAACACAATCTTATTGTAGAAAGTTCGAACTTTAAATGAAAAATTAATATTTTTGATATTACACCACTGATCAGAAGTGCTGCACCATGAGCAAGCATTTCAATGGAGAACTAACTCTACTGTCTTCAAGGCATGTACAGTATTTGCAGCAACAAATCTTATGATTTTTTCCAGCATTGGCATTTAACTAAATAGTTCAATTACTTGCTGATTATTTGGTACACGGCTATGATGATTCTAAGATACCAAGCATTATATTAAAATCTTGACACAGTGTCTTCAGTAACGATATCAAATTCCCTTTTTACAATCTTTTTCAGTAGCTTTCATATCTTGTTTCATCATTTATTACAGGAGCTTGTAACGTGTGAACCTGAAACAACCCTTGAATGTGAAAAAATTAAGTCCAATGTTGGAAGCTGATAATGAACCAACTAAGGTAATGCAAATGGACCTAGAAATTTGGTACTGAAGTTTGCATGATAATAAATTCAAGATTAATAAATTTCTAATGGAATGTGGTTGATATACCGTTCAGATCGTCTGTTTGGTACATTGCAGAATATGACAGACAATATAAACATATTTTGGAAGGACATTATTGAACAAGATTGATTTTGAAGTTTTCCTTACACTTTATTCAAACAGAATGATTATAATCTCAGCATTTGGTGACAATCCTTCAAAGAATTGTTATTTGGTTTAAATTTATACACAAACTTAAAACATGGATACAATTTTAACAAATCATGCACACCTTTATTCCAAGAAATGTAACATGACCAATTTTATACCTGTACATTGTATATATTGCGGATGGCTTTTTCAGGTGGTTGAACTGATCGGTAAGTTTCATAAATGAAATTAATATTGAAGCAGAATAAGGTGAATGTGCCTAGAAATATTTTTCTAAAATAATACCACCTATGGTTCAACAATCCATAGGTACCATCGCTTTTTAATGATCTGTAATGCTTGTCAACAGAACGTAAGAAACGCACCCACAAGACTGAGCCTTGCTATTCTTAATTTGAAAGGGCATCAGAGTATATACACTAGACTCTAAGAAGTGCAACAATGTAAGCACGCGCTGAAAGCTTTTTTTTAAAATATTCCTGAATATTTAGCCTCCACTTTTCATATCGGTGCTATTGGCTTGGTGTTTGTGAATTTAATGCCATTTCGTAGCCTATGATAGCCTATATATATTGCAGCCATTATAATTGGTGGAGTCCAACAGGAAGCTACTGGGACCTTTTTCACATACCCACAGTGATCATGTCTACTGAGTCGTGTGAATAGAGCTCCATGGTATAAAATGTTTTAGGAGTGAGACACAGACACATCCACAAAAACAAGGAATCTGTTAATTTTAATCTACACCATAATTTTGTTCTGTTAATAAATTTGAATGATCCATACAGGCATTAACAATATTAATGCCATCACATCATACATGTTGTTGAGCTGCGTATTGAGTTAGTTCCTTGTGTTGGCTTAAAACAGCCATCAAAATATATAACAGCACATCTAATTTCACATCAGACCCCTCCTGTATTTTAAAAAAGAGACTAAAGAAATTGTTAACAAATATAAGTGGCCTTATACAACTTTAACTGAGCTGACGAAATCAGGAATAATTTTCAAGTTGTTTAACAACTAGTACATTATAACATCCCCGTGCACGCCATTTACCGTACTTATGCAGAACGATGTAAACTATGTCAGCAAAGCATGTGACCCATGAATGGGGAATACATGTCTGGGTTACCCGTAATTAATGCTCACTTTGCTTTAGCATGCATTTGATTCTATTGGTGGCAGTAATCAAATACCAATTTTAAGTTAATTTACCACATGTACCATTTTATAGTTCAAAAGTACCACTTTTGAATAATAACATTTTGAAACATAAAAGTAAAATTGAAGAAAGAGAAAGAATGAATATATTCATGCGTTACATTCACTTGTTATAGAAATCTGAAAGAATTGATATCCTGGTCACCGGAACTGTTCCAACAGTGGTTATGACTGGTATAATGATGCATGGCTGAACAATCGGATAAAGGCTAACATGTGTATGCAACACGTTATAAGATGATTATCCTCCTAAGTTGCAGGATGTTTTATTTGTTGTTATGGTTGATAAAGGTAATCCAAAATGCTTTTGAGTATTTTTCTATTGGCTGTCCTTTGGCGGAGGTTACATAAATAGGAACAATCAACTGAAAACGTCTTTCAGCATGAGCGCATTAGTAAGTAATGGAAATCACTAGTTAAACATATTACGCAGCACCTATATGCTAAATCAAAGGAGAAACTGTAAATTAATGTATGCTTTAGATATTAATAGAAACACTGCTGACCCAATCAGTAAGGAGGACATTTATAGTGCAATTGAAACTTTTTTATATCAGGACCTGTCGGAAAAAAATGTTATATGCGAAGGTCATGTGACATAATTGTATACAAATAGGACCCATTTTAGCACATGGGTTTAGAATCAGGACTTGTGGACTTTGAGTAAGGGCTTGTGTTTTTTTTTTAAGGTTGCCAGCCTCCGACTTGTGTCTAACAAACGTTTTTGAGCACCATTTAAAAGAACAGGTTTGTCCTGGGAGTGTTGTTCCAGATTCCTTATTTCTTTTATATTTTCAGGTGACAGCAAAGTTCAAACATTCAAAACTTAAGGATGGACATACAAGTACGTGACAGTATAGCGAAAATACAGCATTTTCCTTTCACACGTGAGACAAAAAAGCTTAAGAACATGAAAGGAAAAAATGGACCTTCATTTTGATGTGTGAACACCAGTTAAAAATAGACACATTTCATCTCTTACTCTTGTTCTGTAAAATACATTATAGCACTAACTTTTATGTTGTCATTTTATCTACATGATTATAACGTATTACAACCAGGTTAGCCACCATTCTGAACTCGGCTTGTCATAGACCTGAAATGCTAATGGGATGGTATTTTTATCAAGTGTCTGTCATCACCCATCCATTATCACAACTGTGTTATAGCTCCTCCTGCCATAAAACCTTATACACATTCATGCCATAGTCTCCTTAGTCTTAAATGGAAATGATATAAATCCTAAGCCCAATATATCTACCATGACATCCATCTTGAAAGACGTTATCACAAGTCCTTCTTAATATTTATTTTCATTAGAAAGGAGTAGCAATACAGGATGCAATTTGCATGGGGTTTTTGCAATGAGACATCTTATGGTGTTTCTATTGTCCTAAATACAAATGGTACCGATCTGATTTCAAATATGATTGACTTGGAAGTCATCTTAAAAATGTTCTCATTGCTGCGCCGCCTAAACTGAAAGACATTTGACATAGAGTTTTCACCAGAGGGCTTCTAATGATGTCAAGCTGGTTCCGAAGGAAATTGGTACCGAAATGATTTCTAGTATGGTTTTAACAGTGGTCATCTTGAAAATATTGTTATTGCTACTTCTTCTGAATATATTGTCATATCAACCTGGGCTTTCACTGAAAACTATCTTACACTATTTAGTTCATCCTAAATGATGTCTACAAAACCCTACTTGAAAATTGATGTCGCTTCTTCTCCTGAATGGAAGGTCGTTTCCATAAAAAAAATCGAATTAATCGTAAATGAGAATTGTGTCACTTACATCCAATATATTCACTACAGCAGCCAATTCCAAAAATATTATCGCTCAAGAATATCATGGATGGTTTCAACACCTTAGCAGTTGAAACAAAGAAATGGGTTGCTCTATTATTTCTCGAAATGCCTTTTGTTTCAGTAGACTATCAGTCCCTTCAAGGGACTCTTGTTTTTATTAATTATATGCAAAGAATTACAATCTTTATAAGATATGTGTATAATTGTCTACTGGGCAGTTTGACTCATTCCTGGGATGACTTCTTTTCAACCTTTTTAATACTTTGTAAATGTATGAAGCTGGTTGTGAATGTCTTTTTTAGGTATGATCATTGTAGCCATTGTATTGCAAATATAACAGTTTGTTCTGAAATTGACTTCTCCAACATGTCTTGCAACTCTGTAAGATGGTTATTAGTTTGTAACCTGCCTTAGAGAAATGCCAATAATATAGTCATTAGCTTTTTATTATGAAAGTCTGCAAGGGAATAAAAATAACACATTTATAACAGTCATTAGCTTAGAATTTTAGCATTGGGTCAGCATAGCTTATTAGTCAGAAAAACATCGAAAGCAGTATACTGGATATAATTGTAGCAGACGGTCAGCAGTAGTATGTGCTTACCTTAGTAGACTGTTCAGAATGTTAGAGCCATCACCTTGAGCATTTTTATGTAATGTATATACCATCCCTTATTTTCATTAACTTTTCAGCTGTCTTTATTAACATATACATTTTACATTCCCCCGTTGATCGGGAAGCTTTATATATTACCTTTACCATCTTATCATTTTACTTTCAATTATTTGGTTTTGATATTGCTGGTCGATATGAAACCTTTTATTATTTTTAAATGAACATGGCACTAAATAGCCTAACAGTGCTGGTGTGCCGTACATATACAGTCAATCAATCAGTCAATCAATCAATCAGAATGTTAGAACTTAACATAGTTATTAGTCGGCACAAGAGCAGGCTTATTGGTCACAAATCCTGATCTCAGAAGACTGGTTTAAACTTAAGCACTTGGTTAGTAAGATGCTGAAATCAGTGAACTGGAAAGCATTTTAGCACAACCCTTGTTTTAGGGCTGGGAGGTTTGGAATTATTTGCGGTATGCAAGGGAAGCCTTTTTAAGGATGATTGTCTATCACAGGACTTAAGAGTTCTGTCAGTTATTTTAACATACTCTCTTCCTTTTTGATTATGTATCTACATTATCAAATCTGCAAAGATGATTGACGTATGTATTTAGTCCAGCTGTATGCAACTTTCTAACAACAACCCTTCAGAATGTTGTATCAATGAATACACTAACTATTGCATTAGAACTATGTATGAATGTTGTCATTATTACATTAGAACTTTGTATGAATTTATACATTATATGATAATTTTGTGTGACTGCATGCTCTATTACATTCAAATGTATTAATGTAGACATTATTACATTAGAACTTCATATGAATATAGACCTGTTCGGTAACGGTTATGTCCTTTGGCTTATTAATTCCTCCAAGTTACCCTTGATGCAACGTAATTTCTTGTGGCAATCGATATAGCAATGTTGTCAAACATAGCTGTGCATGAACCTTGTGACCTTGGAAATTTGAGTGTCATGTGCCTCAAGACGTATTTACGGGACAAAACGATGTACATGCAGACATTACTATGTATAGTCATTTGAATACTAATAAAAGCAAAGGAAACTTTGATTTAAACGATTTTGATATGAGATAATTAATTTTTTGTTCAGTTTCAAATACAATTCATGTAATGATGTAACTCGGGTGCACTTGAAAGGTGTTATAAACGGTGAATGGCAGTAATAAATACACAAAATATTGATGTTACAACTAATTAGAATTTATTAAATCTGACAATGCAATCATAATCATCTAATTAATATAATGCATTGGTGTAATGGACATCTAATCCTTGAAGTGTACGAGTTTTCAATCCATCAATCAATTGATTAAGAGAGAGATGTAAACATAAGCATGTGTTACAGTAGTATCCACACCTTTGTTAAACAAACATCAGGAAGTAAGCTACAAAATTTGTTTATTTCGTTAAGAAAAGGAAACAAAGAGTATTGAAGTGGCAACATCGAATTACACAGTAACTGTCATCATGAGGTGTCGATCTTTGCTTGCGATTAAGTTAACTTTAATACTTAAGAAGCAACCTGTGAGCATTTCTTAAAACTAAAGCTCATCATGAATGAATATGGAGTAAATAGTCCTTAATGCTAATAAATAATATCAAGATGATTTGCTTCCCATGCTCATCACAATTTGCTATTCACTAAAACGTGAACATGTGAATATATACAGGGTTTGAAGTGAAATGAAAGTTTACAGTATTACGTGGGATTTCTCAAAAGCTTTGTCTAGCTGAATGAAATACCATGTGTGAAAAGAATTTTACTGTGGGGTATGGTAGAGGCTGTGATCACATTTTCCAATATTTAGGTTTTTCCTGGCACTGACCATTTATATACATGTATGCATGCACATATATATATATATATATATATATATATATATATATATATATATATATATATATATATATATATATATATATATATATATATATATATATATATGTTGCGCTTGTCATTGTCCCACACCTCGCTTCTGAGTAACATATTCCCTTGCTTCTGTATTGCGTTCTCTCGCTTCTTTTTAGCTCTACAGCATGGCTGTAATTTTTGTTCCGGTAATTCCCTTTGTTCTAATAAATCTAGGGAACGGTCTTTGATGGAAAACAGGCATCCTGAATAAGATGTCTGTATTTGTTTGTCACTTATATATTTGAAAGAAAATAAGATAAATTAATTCTTTCACAAATCATGGAGTCTTAATATTTCGTTATCTAATGCATTTCATATTTATAAACCTCAATCGTATTACATATTATACAGAACTGATACTTTTGCCTTGTTTATAATTTGTCATTTCATTACCCTTCTTCCTCTAAGCACAGTAATTTTCCCCAAAATATGTATGTGTATGTGTGGATGATTATTTATGATAATGATAATAATAATAATAACATTACTACTAATGCTTTAAATCGGATACCTTTTGTGTGAAGGTTGCTTTTTAATAATGCTAATAATATAATGGGATATCACACTTTTGATATGCCTTACCCATGTTTTTAATACCCTCTGAAATTAAGTATCTTGTGTTGAATTCCAACGTTTTGGTCAACAGATTTTCTATGATAATTGACCGGGCCCCGAGTGGCCGAGTGGTCTAAAGCGCTCTCCGTTACGGATCACTGCCATCTCACCTCTGTCTGCGTGAGTTCGAGTCTCAGATTCGGCCAATGTGGGTATGTGAGAAAGCTTGCCAGTAGTTTCTCGAGGGTCGGTGGTTCTTTCCGGGCATTTCCCGGGTTCTTCCTCCACGATTAATACTGGCCGCCATGTTCGTGTGCTGAAAAATGGCGTTAAACCCCACAACAACAACAACATGATGATTGAATTGACACTACAGTAATGTCATTTCTTCTTTGTCAACTAGGCACTTGAGTCGATGCATCCATAATGGGTATTGCTTACCAGAAATAGCGATTGTAAATTAGCGACACAATTTATAATTTCAGTTCACTGAAAAGTCTTGAAGGGAGCCGTTATTCAGGGGCTGGAGAAAATATTAGGTTACCATTTTTCGTATAAATGTTGAACCTATTGCACTAAAATTTGTATCAAAGTAGACATTATCACGTTAGAACTTAGAAAGAATGTATATAATATTCTATTAGCATTTTGCATGAATGTAGAAATTATGTTACGTTGCATTAAAATTTGATTGAATGTAAACATTATTGCTAGCCATAAAATAGCATTGGACCAAACTTGAATTCAGACATTAACTATAAAAATGTGTGTGTGTGATTTGGAATTTTTAACATAGTTTTAAAAACATTTCAGTCATATCAATATTATGTCTGCAATGTGGCAGTTTATCATGATGTCTAGCACTGG
Organism: Sinohyriopsis cumingii; assembly: GCA_028554795.2. Lineage (NCBI taxonomy): Eukaryota > Metazoa > Mollusca > Bivalvia > Unionida > Unionidae > Sinohyriopsis > Sinohyriopsis cumingii. The sequence continues at coordinate 32,301,942 of CM068833.1, forward strand.
GGCATCATGCCGCATGCTTGTAGCATCATGTCCCATCCAGTCACATTATCATGACACCAGGCTGACCAGTTCAAACACTAATCTCTTAATGGTGAGCGCCAAGCGAAGCATCTGCTAGTGCAATTTGTATACGCCTTTGGTATGACTCGGCCGGGGATCGAACCTGCGATCACCCGTATCTGAGGTGGACACTCTAACTACTAGGCCACTGGAGTGTTTCATTGATAATGTAATGATTATGTAGATGTGCATCATGGGATGAAGCCAGTTAATTGTTAAACCCATTTTTGTTTATTTGCATGACTTATTTTATATATATGAATTGTATATATTCTGTACTATACCGACATCACTATGTAAATATGCAAGTGACTTTTTACTAGATTTTATATTTAGCTGCATTCCAAGGGACTGTCAGCACTCTGTATATGTACAAGTGAATTGTGAGTAGATTTTATATTAGCTGCATTCCAAGGGATTGTCAGCACTCTGTCATTGATTTTAATGCCAGTGGTCTTGACTCTGTCCCATGTCTGACATTCAATATGGCCTATAAGACAGCCATCTTGAAACTCCTGTTAGTATTACATCTGCTTAATGGATGGACATGTGACCATGCAGTTTTCACGAAGTTACTATTGTGGTGTATATCTCGTACTGAATATACCCTCTGACAGTCTTACAATTATTGTTTTATATTCTCTTGCTGAATGGATAGTCATATTAAATAAAAAGATACTTATCAAATTTTGAACATTATCATCATTTTAGTAAACTTGACAATGTCGCTCTCTCTAGTCCATTGCAAAAAGTAATCTTACTTTTTGCAGATGTTTTCACTAAAATTCTTTACTACATCCTAAAGCAATGATGCGAATATGACCTAGAAAATGAAAAATTTTGTAAATTGTTCTTCTCGAGAGTAGATGCTGATACTGACAATTTGATTTTATCTCATAAACAATACTTTTTTCTTGCATTTTTTCCTGTATTGTATTCCATTCCTATTTAATCTCACAGGGCTGATGATCTAGAATTCTGTAGCACACATTCAATATCACATTCCTAAACTTTCGGTATAGAGTACTTTGAACTTGTTATCATATAAAAACTATCTTATGCAATATATACTTATTCCTGCATTAAAATGCAACTGATACAACCTCCAAGATGGTTGCCATGATGGTCATCTCGAGAACTTTTATATTTCTACATATGTGCCTGCCTCTCTTGAATGGATGATTGTATCAAAACCAAAACCAAAACACTACAGAAAAATTTAGTTCTAATGAAAATGATGCCCATATGACTTATAATGTGGCACCTTAACTGCCCTTCTCAGTTGGTAGCATTGACAAGGAGTTTCCATGAGAAAATCTCCAGAATATTTAACTGGTTCTATATAAATTGGTAGCATTGATAATGGGTTTCGGTTAAACCACTATTGCAGTAATTAAGTGGTTCTGAATGAATTGGAGCCTCAACAAAGAGATTTCATTAACATAATTTCTGCAATATCTACATGTTTCTGAAAGAAAGGCAGCATTGTCCAGGAGTTTACACACAAAACACTTGATATATTAAATTGTGTTTGAGAGAAATGAGGACATAGAAGGAGTTTTCATAAAACACTTTCTAAAATATTACATGTGCTGCGTAAATTGGTGAAATTGACAGGTGATTTTTATTAATATAACTTTGGCAATAATTAAATGGTTCTAAATGAATAGTGGATTGACAAGTGTTGTCATTAAAATGCTGTGTGCTATATTAAGGTTGTTAGAATGAATGGTGGCATTGACAAGTCATTGTCATGACAATATTGTATGCAATATTTAAGTATTTCTAACTGAATTAGAGCAAAAAGGATCACCAACATATCCACACATTTGTGGAGGAGTTTTGAAAACCAGACCTAATTGACGCTGGATTCAGGTCAAAGTTCATTGCTTGCATTTCTGGACTTATTGATTGTATGAACACAGATACATGTGCATATACAAGAGTAATTTGAATAGTTTGTATATTTAGTGGACAAGGCGTTGTCAGCACTCTGAACCTTTAAAATTGAATTATCACATGCTTGTGTAGTTAGTTAACAATGGACTGTCAGCAATCTGTGAAGTTTGATTAGTATGTATGTAGTTGACATGGGGTTGTCAGCACTATGTGTGTGTGTGTGTGTGTGTGTGTCTATATATATATATATATATATATATATATATATATATATATATATATATATATATATATATAACACTGAATTATGACTTGATATTATATTTAGTTGACAATGGACCACCGGCACTCTGTTTATATGCTAGTGAATTTTGACTGGATCATACATTGTGTTGTATGTCAAGAGTATGTTCCCACTTTATACATATGCAAGTGAATTTTGACTAGAACATCCATTGTGTAGTATGTCAAGAGTATGTTGCCACTTTATACATATGCAAGTGAATGTTGACTAGATCTTCCATTGTGTTGTATGTCAAGAGTATGTTGCCACTTTATACATATGCAAGTGAATGTTGACTAGATCACACATTGTGTAGTATGTCAAGAGTATGTTGCCACTTTATACATATGCAAGTGAACGTTGACTAGATCATTCATTGTGTAGTATGTCAAGAGTATGTTGCCACTTTATACATATGCAAGCGAATGTTGACTAGATCATTCATTGTGTAGTATGTTAAGAGTATGTTGCCACTTTATACATATGCAAGTGCATGTTGACTAGATCATTCATTGTGTTGTATGTCAAGAGTATGTTGCCACTTTATACACATCCAAGTGAATGTTGACTAGATCATCCATCGTGTTGTATGTCAAGAGTATGTTGCCACTTTATACATATGCAAGTGAATGTTGACTAGATCATACATTGTGTAGTATGTCAAGAGTATGTTGCCACTTTATACATATGCAAGTGAATGTTGACTAGATCATTCATTGTGTAGTATGTCAAGAGTATGTTGCCACTTTATACATATGCAAGTGAATGTTGACTAGATCATACATTTAATTTTATTTCAAGAGTATGTTGCCACTTTATACATATGCAAGTGAATGTTGACTAGATCAATCATTGTGTTGTATGTCAAGAGTATGTTGCCACTTTATACATATGCAAGTGAATGTTGACTAGATCATACATTGTGTAATATGTCAAGAGTATGTTGCCACTTTATACATATGCAAGTGAATGTTGACTAGATCTTCCATTGTGTTGTATGTCAAGAGTATGTTGCCACTTTATGCATATGCAAGTGAATGTTGACTAGATCATACATTGTGTAGTATGTCAAGAGTATGTTGCCACTTTATACATATGCAAGTGAATGTTGACTAGATCTTCCATTGTGTTGTATGTCAAGAGTACGTTGCCACTTTATACATATGCAAGTGAATGTTGACTAGATCATTCATTGTGTAGTATGTCAAGAGTATGTTGCCACTTTATACATATGCAAGTGAATGTTGACTAGATCTTTCATTGTGTAGTATGTCAAGAGTATGTTGCCACTTTATACATATGCAAGTGAATGTTGACTAGATCTTCCATTGTGTTGTATGTCAAGAGTATGTTACCACTTTATACATATGCAAGTGAATGTTGACTAGATCTTCCATTGTGTAGTATGTCAAGAGTATGTTGCCACTTTATACATATGCAAGTGAATGTTGACTAGATCATTCATTGTGTTGTATGTCAAGAGTATGTTGCCACTTTATACATATGCAAGTGAATGTTGACTAGATCATTCATTGTGTAGTATGTCAAGAGTATGTTGCCACTTTATACATGTGCAAGTGAATGTTGACTAGATCATTCATTGTGTTGTATGTCAAGAGTATGTTGCCACTTTATACATATGCAAGTGAATGTTGACTAGATCTTCCATTGTGTTGTATGTCAAGAGTATGGTGCCACTTTATACATATACAAGTGAATTTTGACTAGATCATTCATTGTGTAGTATGTCAAGAGTATGTTGCCACTTTATACATATGCAAGTGAATGTTGACTAGATCTTCCATTGTGTAGTATGTCAAGAGTATGTTGCCACTTTATACATATGCAAGTGAATGTTGACTAGATCATACATTTAATTTTATTTCAAGAGTATGTTGCCACTTTATACATATGCAAGTGAATGTTGACTAGATCATTCATTGTGTAGTATGTCAAGAGTATGTTGCCACTTTATACATATGCAAGTGAATGTTGACTAGATCATTCATTGTGTAGTATGTCAAGAGTATGTTGCCACTTTATACATATGCAAGTGAATGTTGACTAGATCATTCATTGTGTTGTATGTCAAGAGTATGTTGCCACTTTATACATATGCAAGTGAATGTTGACTAGATCATTCATTGTGTAGTATGTCAAGAGTATGTTGCCACTTTATACATATGCAAGTGAATGTTGACTAGATCATACATTGTGTAGTATGTCAAGAGTATGTTGCCACTTTATACATATGCAAGTGAATGTTGACTAGATCATTCATTGTGTTGTATGTCAAGAGTATGTTGCCACTTTATACATATGCAAGTGAATGTTGACTAGATCATACATTGTGTAGTATGTCAAGAGTATGTTGCCACTTTATACATATGCAAGTGAATGTTGACTAGATCTTCCATTGTGTTGTATGTCAAGAGTATGTTGCCACTTTATACATATGCAAGTGAATGTTGACTAGATCATACATTGTGTAGTATGTCAAGAGTATGTTGCCACTTTATACATATGCAAGCGCATGTTGACTAGATCATACATTGTGTTGTATGTCAAGAGTATGTTGCCACTTTATACATATGCAAGTGAATGTTGACTAGATCCATCATTGTGTAGTATGTCAAGAGTATGTTGCCACTTTATACATATGCAAGTGAATGTTGACTAGATCTTCCATTGTGTAGTATGTCAAGAGTATGTTGCCACTTTATACATATGCAAGTGAATGTTGACTAGATCTTCCATTGTGTTGTATGTCAAGAGTATGTTACCACTTTATACATATGCAAGTGAATGTTGACTAGATCTTCCATTGTGTAGTATGTCAAGAGTATGTTGCCACTTTATACATATGCAAGTGAATGTTGACTAGATCATTCATTGTGTAGTATGTCAAGAGTATGTTGCCACTTTATACATATGCAAGTGAATGTTGACTAGATCATTCATTGTGTTGTATGTCAAGAGTATGTTGCCACTTTATACATATGCAAGTGAATGTTGACTAGATCATACATTGTGTAGTATGTCAAGAGTATGTTGCCACTTTATACATATGCAAGTGAATGTTGACTAGATCTTCCATTGTGTTGTATGTCAAGAGTATGTTGCCACTTTATACATATGCAAGTGAATGTTGACTAGATCATACATTGTGTAGTATGTGAAGAGTACGTTGCCACTTTATACATATGCAAGTGAATGTTGACTAGATCTTCCATTGTGTTGTATGTCAAGAGTACGTTGCCACTTTATACATATGCAAGTGAATGTTGACTAGATCATTCATTGTGTAGTATGTCAAGAGTATGTTGCCACTTTATACATATGCAAGCGCATGTTGACTAGATGATACATTGTGTTGTACGTCAAGAGTATGTTGCCACTTTATACATATGCAAGTGAATGTTGACTAGATCCATCATTGTGTAGTACGTCAAGAGAATGTTGCCACTTTATACATATGCAAGTGAATGTTGACTAGATCTTCCATTGTGTAGTATGTCAAGAGTATGTTGCCACTTTATACATATGCAAGTGAATGTTGACTAGATCTTCCATTGTGTTGTATGTCAAGAGTATGTTGCCACTTTATACATATGCAAGTGAATGTTGACTAGATCACACATTGTGTAGTATGTCAAGAGTATGTTGCCACTTTATACATATGCAAGTGAATGTTGACTAGATCATTCATTGTGTTGTATGTCAAGAGTATGTTGCCACTTTATACATAATCAAGTGAATGTTGACTAGATCATTCATTGTGTAGTATGTCAAGAGTATGTTGCCACTTTATACATATGCAAGTGAATGTTGACTAGATCAGTCATTGTGTAGTATGTCAAGAGTATGTTGCCACTTTATACATATGCAAGTGAATGTTGACTAGATCATTCATTGTGTTGTATGTCAAGAGTATGTTGCCACTTTATACATATGCAAGTGAATGTTGACTAGATCATACATTGTGTAGTATGTCAAGAGTATGTTGCCACTTTATACATATGCAAGTGAATGATGACTAGATCTTCCATTGTGTTGTATGTCAAGAGTATGTTGCCACTTTATACATATGCAAGTGAATGTTGACTAGATCATTCATTGTGTAGTATGTCAAGAGTATGTTGCCACTTTATACATATGCAAGTGAATGTTGACTAGATCTTCCATTGTGTTGTATGTCAAGAGTATGTTGCCACTTTATACATATACAAGTGAATGTTGACTAGATCATTCATTGTGTAGTATGTCAAGAGTATGTTGCCACTTTATACATATGCAAGTGAATGTTGACTAGATCATACATTTAATTTTATTTCAAGAGTATGTTGCCACTTTATACATATGCAAGTGAATGTTGACTAGATCATTCATTGTGTAGTATGTCAAGAGTATGTTGCCACTTTATACATATGCAAGTGAATGTTGACTAGATCATTCATTGTGTAGTATGTCAAGAGTATGTTGCCACTTTATACATATGCAAGTGAATGTTGACTAGATCATTCATTGTGTTGTATGTCAAGAGTATGTTGCCACTTTATACATATGCAAGTGAATGTTGACTAGATCATTCATTGTGTTGTATGTCAAGAGTATGTTACCACTTTATACATATGCAAGTGAATGTTGACTAGATCATTCATTGTGTAGTATGTCAAGAGTATGTTGCCACTTTATACATATGCAAGTGAATGTTGACTAGATCATTCATTGTGTTGTATATCAAGAGTATGCTGCCACTTTATACATATGCAAGTGAATGTTGACTAGATCATTCATTGTGTTGTATGTCAAGAGTATGTTACCACTTTATACATATGCAAGTGAATATTGACTTGATCATCCATTTAGTTGGATATGGACAGTCCGAACTCTGTACATACACATACAAGTCAATTTTGACTACATTTAATATTTAGTTGTATTCCAAGGACTGTCAGTACTATGTCATTGATTTTAATGTCCATAGTCTTTACTCTAGTCATTATTTGTATTGACTTGCATGCATGATAACAAACAATTATGACTGAATTGCTTTAGTACTTAGCCCAGTTTTTTGGATATATTTTAAAAATATATTGAATGATTCCACTAAAATAATCTTTTTCGATTTTGGCTAGATTTGTTTGTTTCGATTTTTTTTCTCAAGAATATTCGAAGATTAATGAAAAACTTGCAATGTTGCCGTATCCAGATTCCTGACATTGAGATACATTCATTGATCATATTTTCAGGAGGTCAGGTTCATGGTCAAAATCCATGTTTATACTGTACTTAGAGATATATTGCTAGCATACTAACTCAAACATAAGAAAATAGTTTTGTTTCTGATAGTGATGTGCTGGAATTGAAAAATATAGATAGTTTCAATACTCAGCCAAAAAATAAAGAAATAAAACAGATACATCCGGTCTTACTTTTCATTCCTGGAAATTGTTTTAAGTCAGTAGAGCACCAATCTGTTTGATGGAATCTTCATAGACCATTCAGTGGTGAAAATGTATATATATATATATATATAGAGAGAGAGAGAGAGAGAGAGAGAGGGCTTTGATCTTCAAATCAACTACATTCACATAGTTTTAGAGGAAAGTTCAGTGTTGATTGTACTTGGATATATTCTTATTCTGTACTTGGATATATTCTGTACTTGGATATATTCTTATTATGTACTTGGATATATTCTGTACTTGGATATATTATGTCATACTGTACTTTATTCACTTTAAAAAGAAGTAGATTCAGACTGTCAGTCTTTTTTACCCCTTGTTATTGACCACAGCCTTCCACCATCCATACTCTGGCAAGCAAGTGACATACAGTGCGCAATCAGTGGATGCTTAATTCACAAAAGTCAAAATGGATACATCTTCTTAAGACTGTGCATGGTAGTGGCAGGCATTTACTAGAGCTGCTGCAGCTGTTGAGTATGCTCTTGACCATGCACAGCAATCAAAACTACCTCAATGAAAATTTGGGACACATTGCGGTGATCAAAAAGTTTATGTGGAAATTATCTCACCCACATGCAAGCTGGCCTAGACTCTCAATAACGGCTAACTTATATGATACCTGGAGTCACATCGGTGTTATAAATCTTTGGTTACTCTTGAGTTAAAGCAGATATTGTCATTAAAGATCATCTGCTTATGCAACTACGTCGTGACAATCCTGAACGGTAACGACACCATCAATGATGAATTTGACAAAGATATTGAAAAGATTCTGTGGACATTGGAATAAGTATACCAACGCAGGTCTGGGATGGACTATCGACAGATGTACCCAAGTCGAGGTACATATCTCACCATGTCAACCGTTTCGTCGTTCCAGTTACATACCAACATCAGAGTGGGTGCCAAGGTCGGTGATAAACGTAAAGAATTTTGACAACAGATGTTTTGAAGTGACAATTTTGTTACCGTTATATCCGGCTAGTGTCACAAAGACCTGCCTTGAAAATACCGGTAGTGCTTGGTTAAACTCACAAGTGGTAAAATTGAATTTCCCGTGCAGATAAATAAGTCACACAGAACAAATTTAAAACACTTAACCCTGGTATCGCTAACATTTCCAATTATGATAAAGGCTTTTATCCGCTTGCACTATCCACTCATGGACGCGTTCCTTGAGTTGTTGTTACTGAGTGATATGAAATAACCAGAATCGGTATCGCACTATATTTGAACAAAGAATCTTGTCCCGGTGCTTACCTGACACAGTAAGAACACGCATAAGATATGTCCTTGTGCACCTTGCATGCATTTAATTAACACCCAACAACTGCTCATTGACAATGCGGTTTATTACAGTGGGATTAGGGAACAAATTCAGCACAAGAAAATGCCAAAAGCAGGCAAAAGTATTCTCAAATTCACTATGGTGCAACGAAATATGAAAGTTCCTTATATCATCTAAGCAGACTGAATCTCTCAACGTTCCAGAAGAAAGCTCCGTGTACAACATCGCCCAAAGAACAAACGATACTGACTCAACACAATGCCGATTTTGTTATATAGGAATTAGGTGTGACGGGCGAACTGTACCACCAATATTGTATCATGGCCGGGACTCGGTTGAAGTGTTTTTTGGCAGTGATACAACCGTTGCCGATTTTTGAGCTTCAGTGGTTTGATGCCTTAAAACATTAACGTGGAAAAACACATAGACGATCACAACATCCACAACATATACAGCTTTGAAGTTGATCTGGAAAACCCTAAGCATTTACAGTATGTACATAACAATTATCCGTTGGCACCAGACGCGCTTTCCGTGCTTGGCAAGTGGTTGTCACCGTATCAGTGTGCAATCGCCAGTAAATCTGAATGTAACTAAACTGAATGCTCCAAACTAGCACCAAATCTTAAGACGAAACACATCTATGTGCTGCAAGTGCGAATCCTCCAGGTGTGTCTGCGATTGGGTATGAGTGTACCCAAGATCCATCGAATGCTTGAAATGTACTTGAATAGCTCCGTATATCAAAATTAATACGGATCTGAGAACTGAGGCCAACAATAAATTTGGAAATGACTTTTTCAGGATCATGAACAAATCTGTAGTTCGGAAAAAAGATCGGGGGAATTTGCGCAAAAGAATTCGAGTCGACTTTGTCCGTTATAGTGAACAAGACAAAGCTCGAAGGCTCGTCACCGACCCGATCTTTAAATCCAGAAAGGTCTTTGAGGGTGGACTTCACAATGAAAAATCGAATTTCCTGTTGAAAAAAGCAGTCTATGTGTGTTCATCTGTTCTGAACTTGTCGAAACTGCTCATGTACGAGTTTTAATATGACAAGATCGAACCGATTTGCCACAATAGGGTGAAGAAGTTGTACGCTGACAGTGAATCGCCGCTGAGACACATCACCACATATGTTTAAGTGGAGATGGCACAACCAAGTATGGTCAGTGAGTCTGATACCAGCGATTATTTGAAAGAAAATCTGTTGTTTGTTAACAACAGTATACAAGTTATTTGTAATTACAATGACGAATGCTTGAGTAATCGACCTAAATTTCACCAATTACATACACACATTAAGAAAGAAACATTTCACATTAACAACTGTATCGATCAGTCGTTGTCATCTCATGTAGCCACACACTGTATTACAATATATTTCCTTTAAGACAATTGTTTATTTAGTTAGGAAATGTAAAGTCCGTTAACATAAACACATTGGATTCAATGTGTGTATACCAACCATCCAATATAATTTATTTTCAGATTATGAATAAACTAGATTAATTGGCCGTCATAGGGCAGGAATTAAAAAAGTGTAATTAATACAAATTTGGGACGATCGAGTTTAAACATAAAAATGCAAAATAGTATAAGACCACAGTGGTGTGCCGCCGAGAGTTTCGAACCCGCGACCACATGTTTGGCAAACGGGACTCGCAGAAAAACAAAAAAGTAACAGTCCTAGGACGGAAATGATAAAATAAATAATAAAACAATACAATAATGGGATGAGCGATTTTAAAAGAAAGTTAGAGCCTAAAAATATTCCCCAAAATTGGGATGCCCTCTCGTGTTTCGAACTCGCGACTACTTCTTGAGTATAGGGGACACACACACAACTATGGTATATATAGGATACTACCTATCCATTAGGTTTTACATCTAAGATTAAGTATGATATTTGCTTGCAAATATATATTATTTGGTCATTTCTATTTCCCTACTACTTTATATATAATGAAAATTGCCTAGCTCATACCAAAATTTAAAGACCACTCCGGTGACCTAATGGTTAGAGCGTCCGCCTCAGATGCGGGAGGTCTTGGGTTCGATTCCCGGCCGAGTCATACCAAAGACTTACAAAAATGGTACTAACAGCTGCCTCGCTTGTCTCTCAGCATTAACAGGTTAGTGTTACGACTGGTCGGCCTGGTGTCAGGATAATGTGACTGGGTGGGACATCATGCTGCATGTCTGCGACATGATGCCCCAGTGCAAGGCATCACTATAAACTGTCACACAGCAGACATCATAGCGATATGACTGAAAAATTGTTAAAGCTACCTTAAAAATCCAAATCACATACACGCAAACAACTTAAATATATAATTATTATTTGCAGAAAACCTGGAGAAAAAAAAAAAAATAGTAAATCAATATTGTGCAATTTAAAAAATATATTCATCCCCATGTTTTTCTTTTGAACAATTTCCTTATGAAATTAATTAAGAATAATGTGAATCATATTATTGTGTTGAAATCTGATTTTGTGAAATTTTACAATTATAAATCTGTAAAATAACGATTTGGAGACACCATTTGACACTGTTAGACATTTCTAAGACGTAGAATCCTAATATTATCTATAATCTTTATTAACTAATTCACTCATAATGTTTAATAACACATTGATATGAGAAAGGAAATAAGACCGTTTATCTCTATTTTAGCAGTATTATAGGTATGCAAGTAAAAGTATTACCGTAAGTTCACCCAGCAGTACAATATGTATGCAAGTAAAAATGTTAACGTAACTACACTCAGCTTTACAATAGGCATGCGAGTAAAAGTGCTATTGTAACTACACCCGTCAGTAAAATAGGCATGCAAGTAAAAGTGTTAACGTAACAACCCAGCAGTACTAAAGGTATGCAAATAAAGGTGTTACCGTAACTACACACAGGCGTACAATAGGTATGCAAATAAAAGTGTTTCCGTAACAATCCAGCAGTACCAAAGATATGCAAAAAAGGTGTTACCGTAACTACACCCAGCAGCACACGATGTATGCAAATAAAAGCGGTAGCGTAACTACAGCCAGCATTACAACAGGTATGCAAGTAAGTGTTAACGTAACTACACCCATCAGTACAAAGGTATGCATATAAAAGTGTTAACGTAACTACACCCAGCAGTACAATAGACATGCAAATAAAATTGTTACCATAACAACCCAGCAGTAAAATAGGTATGTAATTATCAGTGTTAACGTAGCTACACCCAGCATAACGTAGCTACACCCAGCAGAACAATATGTATGAAAGTAAAAGTGTTAACGTAACTACACCCAACAATACAAAAGGGATGAAAGTAAAAGTGTTAGCGTAACTACAGCCAGCAGTACAATAGGTATGCAAGTAAACGTGCTAACGCAACTACACCCAGCAGTACAATAGGTATGTAAGTAAGTGCTAACATAACTAAACCCAGCAGTACAAAAAGTATTCAAGTAAACGTGTTAACGTAACATCACGCAGCAGTACAATAGGTCTGCACATAAAAGAGTGTAAACTGAACTACACCCAGCAGTACAATAGGTATGCAAGTACAAGTGTTACGGTAACTACACCCAGCAGTACAATAGGCATGCAAGTAAAAGTGCAAACGTAACTACACCCAGCATTACAATAGACATGCAAGTAAAAGTGTTACCGTAACTACACCCAGCGGTACAATAGGTATGTAAGTTAATGTTAACGTATCTACACCCAGCAGTACAATAAGTATGCAAGTAAACGTATTAACGTAACTACACCCAGCAGTACAATAGGTATGCAAGTAAAAAATAAAAGTGTTATCGTAACTACACCCAGCATTACAATAGACATGCAAATAAAAGTGTTACGGTAACTACACCCATCGGTACAATAGGTATGTAAGTTAATGTTAACGTAACTACACCCAGAAGTACAATAAGTATGCAAGTAAAATTATTAACGTAACTACACCCAGCAGTACGATAGGTATGCAATTAAAAAATAAGAGTATTAACGTAACTACACCCATCAGTACAATATGTAAGCAAGTAAGTGCTAACGTAACTACACCCAGCAGTTAAATAGACATGCAAGTAAAAGTTTTACCGTAACTACACCCAGCAGTACAATAGGTATGCAAGTAAAAAATAAAAGTGTTATCGTAACTACACCCAGCTGTAGATTAGGTATGCAAATAAACGTGTTTCCTTAACAATTCCCAGCAGTACAATATTTATGCAAATAAAAGCGATAACGTAACTATAACCAGTAGTACAATAGGTATGCAAGTAAAAGTTTCACCGTAACTACACCCACCATTAAAATAGGTATGCATATAAAAGTGTTACCGTTACTACACCCAGCAGTACAATATGTATGCAAACAACGTATTGTCTTTTTAATGTAATTACAACTAGTAGATCAATAGATATGCAAGTTAAAGTATTAATTTCATAAATAACACAGTTCATTTCATAAGGAATTTGCTGCACCAGCCAAGTACAAACAAAACATTTTAAATTCTTACATTGACCGTATAGATAGTCACGTATTGGCGTACCAGTGTAACAAGAATGGCATATATATAGCGAAAATATACTATACCACAAACTATACTTAGTTTTAAAATTGACCTACCATACTCGCCCTTGCCAATCTCATGATATTATTTTGCTTGCAACATAATTTCTCTAAGGGTTCTCACTTTTCCACATCCAGCTTTACTGGGAAATTTGTAAGGAAATAGATGAAGCTATGTAGTTTCAAAACTGTGACATCTCAGAGATTTCCTGGTGTAGCTAACAATAGAAAAGCGGGGCATACTTCGAAACTTGCTGGACACAATGGCAGTAGAACACTGTGAGACCCTTAGACAATTCCTGGTAAACCTGGCAGTTTTCTATTGCAACCTTCTCCAGGAAGATTACACGAGTGCCCAGGTTTTGCATTGGAAGCTTCACGAGGAAGTCTCTGAAGGTGTTCCAGTTTTCTATTGCTAGCTTCACCAGGAAGTCTCTAAGGGTGTCCCGGTTTCCTACTGCTAGCGGCACCGGGAAGTTTCGAACTGTGGGCTTTTATTACCTTCACTGGCACTATGTAGAACCCAAAATAAAATTAAATCAGTACCTGTTTGCAATGTTTACAATGTGGTCCACATATTCCGATGGTAGTAATACATTCTTTGCTTATGCAAGTTCAAACAATAAAGATGTGTTCTTAGCTATTGAAATTGATATCTGTTTTCAATATTTATGTCTGAAATTTAAAGTATTCATTTTATTTTTTAACGGTGTACATCCTTTGTGTATAAAGGTGAGATTCATCATATTACTGTGTTCACTAAGTTGTGAAATTCAAGGTAAATGAAGGGAACTAATCAGTATTACTTATAAGTTTTAACCAGTTTAAATATTCTCTCTCTCTCTCTCAAGTGCTGATTTACTATTAGGTTTAAGGGAGGTAACTGTATATATCCATTGCCGGTCGCTTCTGTGAGAACATTGTGCTAAGTGTAGATAAACAACAGATCGGAATATCCCGTAACAGACATACGGGAAATAACGGAAAAATAATATTAAAATAAGAATAATAGGCAAGTTAAAGCCAATAAGAACAATAAATATTAGACTCAAAATAGGTTAACCTCCTCCTCTTCCAATCTCTCTCTCTCTCTGCACAAAAATAGTATTTTCGAGCAGATATGACTATTTTAAGAATGTGCACTGATAAATCTTGCTTTGATTAACATTAAAGATGTGCAAGATTTACAAAGAACCCCATATTCCACAGTCTGGCAGATATTACATGCTCAGTATTTTTTGCATATATCGTAACTGATATAAGGGAATAACACAAAAACGTATGTCGTCCTCTGATATTTTGGGCATCTGAGTAACATTCACCTGTATACAGTGGAAGACAATCTTTAATGTCATTTGATCAATCGATGAATCTCCTAACATAACTATTAACTCAGAGAATTCGTTACAATATCTCCTACCCGATCCTGTGGCCTAGTTGTTAGAGCATCCGCGGGTTCGAACACTGGCCGAGTCATACTAGCAGTTGCCTCACTTGGCGCTCAGCATTAATAGATTAGTGTTAGGAATGGTCGGCACGGTATCAGGATAATGTATCAGGGTGGGAAATGATACTACATGCAGTATGAAGCTACACTGCTGACACCGTAGCAATACAACTGAAAACTTGTAATATCACACACACATACAAACACACACTCACACACAGATTACGATTTTTTATTGTATTATTATGTTCTCTAAGTACACATGACTCTTATTTAAGACTACAATTGCTAGTCTTGAATTTTAGGAAAGGCAAAATAACATTTCGTTCTGAAGATATTAGGTATTTCTGTATATTTAAGTCTTCTTTGAATAATTGGTTAGTTGTACCTTTGCTGATGCGTCTAATCTTGCACTCTATTCCTGTATAAATAAATTCTTGAAGACCATTCGTTTGCTTTCAGAGTTTGCGGGTTTCATAAAAATTTGCTTGGAAGAGCTAGCCAATTATTACCACTGAAATCAAAATATTTCTAACAAGCTGAAACTAGTTTAAAATAAAGCCGAAATGTAATCATTTAACATGATAGTGTATATTTTAGAGATGTTATAGTCGTTTTCATTTATTATTGAGATCCAAGATCCAGTCACGTGACATATAATATAAATGTCATTTTTTTCCCTACAAAACTCTGAATAGAAAAGAATCCGGTATGTTCTTTGCAAATGTTATTATACATCACAGAAATTGAACATTTTTAAAAAAAATAAGCTAAGGTTTCTCGAGACCCCGATCTTCAAGTCAATAACGCAAATAGGTAACGTAGCGTGATCGAACAATTGTAACTGTAAATCTATTGTAATGGGCCGATTATATAATAGTAAGGAGATAGATGGTATTTCTGCTTGTTCAATGTTGTGGTTTCTAGCTTTATAAGTCACAGATGGAATACATAATATATGTAATTAGGTATTTAAGTCTAAACTGAATACAATTACGCGACCTGAAAATTAATAATTTTGTTATTTTTAATGTGACATTTAGTTTTCTAATGCTATTATAGTAAAAAAAAACATCTATGATTTCCTGGAAAATATCTTCATCAGTTATGAATATTACAGTGCCATATAAACAATTATGAGTTTCAGATGCATTCTTGTGTCTGAACATTTGTAATTCTTGTACAGTCATTCTAATGCAGAACTCATTCCAAGTCGTTCAGAAACAGTGAACATAGTATTTGGCGAGAGACTGTCATCTTGCATATCTCTACAAAGATTGTTTTAAAAAAGACAAAGAAAACTGTTTCTTCTAATAAGACTTCTGTTTTATAAAACCTTTGATCTATGAGTTCACTATTGCTGGAAACTACTTACTAAATCAGCTAAGGATACTTCTCATGCAGTACATTTAAGACATATGTGTTGGTAGGAATTAGTTAATATGATTTATTATTATTATTATTATTATTATTATTATTATTCATTAAGTATACGGTCACTCAAAGGGTAGTTGTTATTTTGTCAGAGTTTTAAATCATTTAATGTTCTCCTCTTTTAACGGTGAAATCACAATGTTATCATTGTCGTACAGGACCAAACCCAGATGCAATTTGTTATCAATGTCGTACAGGACCATACCCAAATTCAACGTGATATCAATGTTGTACAGGACCATACCCAAAATAAATATGCTATCAATGTCGTGCAGGACCATACCCAAATTCAAAGTGATATCAATGTTGTATATGACCATACCCAAATTAAATGTGCTATCAATGTCGTACAGGACCATACCCAGATTCAACGTAAGATCAATGTCGTGCAGGACCATACCCAAATTCAATTTGTTATCAATGTCGTACAAGACCATACCCAAATTCAATTGGTTATCAATGTCGTACAGGACCATACCCAGATTCAACGTGATATCAATACTGTACAGGACCATACAAAATTAAATATGCTATCAATGTCGTACAGGACCATACCCAGATTCAACGTGATATCAATGTCGTACAGGACCATATCCACATTCAATGTGTTATCAATGTCGTACAAGACCATACCCAAATTCAATGTGCTATCAATGTCGTACAGGACCATACCCAAATTCAACGTGATATCCATGTCGTACAAGACCATACCCAAATTCAATGTGCTATCAATGTCGTACAGGACCATACACAAATTCAAAGTGATATCAATGTTGTACAGGACCATACCCAGATTAAATATGCTGTCAATAATGTACATGACCATACCCATATTCAACGTGATATCAATGTCGTACAGGACCATACCCAGATTCAACATAATATCAATGTCGTGCAGGACCTTACCCAAATTTAATTTGTTATCAATGTCGTACAAGACCATACCCAAATTCAATTGGTTATCAATGTCGTACAAGACCATACCCAGATTCAACGTGATATCAATGTCTTACAGGACCATACAAAATTAAATATGATATCAATGTCGTACAGGACCATACCCAGATTCAACGTGATATCAATGTCATACAGGACCATATCCACATTCAATGTGTTATCAATGTCGTACAAGACCATACCCAAATTCAATGTACTATCAATGTCGTACAGGACCATACCCAAATTCAACGTGATATCCATGTCGTACAAGACCATACCCAAATTCAATGTGCTATCAATGTCGTACAGGACCATACCCACATTCAAAGTGCTATCAATGTCGTACAGGACCATACCCAAATACAATGTGTTATCAATTGTCGTACAGCACCATACATAATTTCAATGTGTTATATAATGTCGTACAGGACCTTACCCAAATTCAATGTGTTATCAATGACGTAAAGGGCCATACCCAAATTCAATGTGTTGTCAATGTCGTAAAAGACCATGCCCGAATTCGATATGTTATCATTGTCGTACAGGACCATACTCAAATTCAATGGGTTAGAAATGTCGTACAGGACCATACCCAGATTCAACGTGATATCAATTTCTTACAGGACGATACCCAAATTCAATGTGTTATCAATGTTGTACATTACCGTACCCAAATTGAATGTGATGTCAGTGTCGTACAAGACCATAGACAAATTCACTGTGCCATCAATGTCGTATAGGACCATACCCAAATTCGATATGTTATTAATTTCGTACAGGATCATACCCATATTCAATGTTTTTTCAATGACGTAAAGGACCATACCCAAATTCAATGTGATATCAATGTCGTACAGGACCATACCCAAATTCAATGTGTTATCAATGTCGTACAGGACCATACCCAAATTCAATGTGCTGTCAATGTCGTACAGGAATCATAACCAAATTCAATATATTATCAGTGTCGTACAGGACCATACACAAATTCAATATCTTATGAATGTCGTACAGGACAATGCCCAAATTCGATATGGTATTTATTTCGTACAGGACCATACCCAAAATCAATGTGTTATTAATGTCGCACAGGACCATAACCAAATTCAATGTTTTGTGAATGACGTGAGGGGCATACCCAAATTTAATGTGCTATCAATGTCGTACAGGACCATTCCCAAATTTGATATGTTATCATTGCCGTACAGGACCGTACCCAAATTCAATGTGCTATCAATGTCGTACAGGACCATACCAAGATTCAACGTGATATCAATGTTGTACACTACCATACCCAAATTCATTGTGATATCAGTGTCGTACAGGACTATACCCAAATTCAATGTGATATCAACGTCGTACAGGACCATACCCCAATTCAATGTGATATCAGTGTCGTACATGACCATACCCAAATTCATTGTGATATCAGTGTCGTACAGGACCATACCCAAATTCAATATATTATCAATGTCGTGGAGGACCATACCCACATTCAATGTGTTACCAATATCGTACAGGACCATACCCAGATTCAACGTGGTATCAATGTCGTACCGGACTATACCAAAATCCAATATGCTGTCAATGTCGTTCAGGATCATACCCAAATTCAATATATTATCAATGTCGTACAGGACCATACCCAAATTAATTGTGTTATCAATATCGTAAAGGACCATACCCAAATTAAAGTTGCTATCAATGTCGTACAGTACCATACAAAAATTCAATGTGTTATCAATTTTGTACCGAACCATACCCTAATTCAATATATTACCAATGTCGTACAGGACCATACCTAAATTCAATGTGTTATCAATGTCGTACAGGACCATAGCTAAATTCAATGTGTTATCAATGGTGTACAGGACCATACCCAGATTATTGAGATTGTTTTTCATATCTGTATCATTGTTCTCATTATAATCATTAAAATAGTCGTGTCGTATACCTAGTGTAATACTTGAATTATATTGTACCTGATGTAATGTCTTAATTATATCGTACCTGATGTAATGTCTTAATTATATCGTACCTTATGTAATGTCTTAATTATATCGTACCTGATGTAATGTCTTAATTATATCGTACCTGATGTAATGTCTTAATTATATCGTACCTGATGTAATGTCTTAATTATATCGTACCTGATGTAATGTCTTAATTATATCGTACCTGATGTAATGTCTTAATTATATCGTACCTGATGTAATGCCTTAATTATAGCGTACCTGATGTAATGCCTTAATTATAGTTTACCTGGTGTAATGCCTGAATATTAGCTTACAATATGTAATGCTAGAATTATAGCATACCTAGTGTGGTATTTGAATTATATAAATAATTGCACTTACTCTCACTT
Organism: Sinohyriopsis cumingii; assembly: GCA_028554795.2. Classification (NCBI taxonomy): domain Eukaryota; kingdom Metazoa; phylum Mollusca; class Bivalvia; order Unionida; family Unionidae; genus Sinohyriopsis; species Sinohyriopsis cumingii. The sequence continues at coordinate 32,321,693 of CM068833.1, forward strand.
TGGAGATTTTGCTTGCAATATTCACTTGCACCTTTGGACAATTCGTTCACTTGTACTTTGGACATCACGTTTATTCGGTTATGAAAGAGAATGAATCCGTATTATTAAGTTGCATTTTCTGCGTACATTGTGATACTGTCTTCCAAAAACCATAGTATAATTTGGATAACATTGGTTTCATTTTTAGTGCCACTTTAAAAATTAGGAAACTTATATAAGCTGAATCAAGAAATAATATTCATATTGTTGATCAGATACCGTTACTACTACGTATCATGATTTATTTTCTTGCGCAGTCTGTATGATTCTATGTAAAGTTTGACTTTGGCGTTTTCGATAGTTTTTAATAAAACAGCATTTAGACCTTTCATTTCACATTGTATTGTATAACGCCATTGCGTTATTATATGCGTCCTTCGATTGTATATAGTATTTACGAATTGTAGTGTAGATGTAAGAAGCAAATGACCTTCTGAATAAAGTGAAGCAAGTTCGTAAAAAACTCAAAGTATTCAATTTTATGCCATAACTGCTTCTTTTTGGCACCATACATTTTTTCCTAGAGCAGATAGGGTATTGCAAAACTCATATGGGACCCCGGGTGGCCGAGTAGTCTAAGATGCTCCTCTTTACCGATCACTACCATATCACCTCCGTTAGCGTGGGGTCGAGTCTTGGGCATGCCAGTAGCTTCCCGTGGTCGGCGGATCTTAACGAGGTTTTCTCGGGTTTTTCCATTATCAGTTATAATGGCCGCCTTGAGTATACCCTATTTTGCGATCAGAAATGACGTTAAACCCCAAGAACAATGACAACTCAAGTTATGTAGTGACTTGTCATAATGAAAATGCATGCAGATTAAGTCATCTATTTCTGCGTAGTCTGCTGTGTATGTGTGTGCGTTCTTGCAGTAAGATCTCCGATTAAGAAGACATACTTGCGTGAAGTGCACATATATATTTCTTACTGGAACGTATTTATTTTAATTCGTCAGCAACATGAAATTATGATGCGTTTTGGAAGGCGTCTGGGTAGAGACATAAACCGAACAAAGGATTAGGTCGTCATCAATTAGGAAAATTGATTTTTGAAGTTTTATCCAGAATATATAATCTGTTTCAATTCTGATTTAAGTAACATAGGGTGAGAGCATGTTCCTAACATAATACATGTACCGCCAGTTTTGGGGAATTTACGTGTGCTTTCCAGGTTGAGGAAAACGTCAACGTTATGCAAATTAATAATGTCATATGTCTCAAATTTACTTTTATTTTCATATGAAATGTCAACCGTTTTAATAAACTATTGAAGTTCTGGGTAAGTAAATATCTGTGTTAGGCCTCATCCGCTTATGGATCCTCATTTGAACCGCTTAAGTAATGTAATATCTACGTTTGTTTGAAGTACTGAAAATAGTTTCCTTCGTAGTATTTTTAAGGATGAGTTGACACATTAAATTCACAATCTGCACAGTCTTGGGCAGTGCTTACAACTGAAGTGGCATAGGTGATAGGTCAGGAGGTTTGTCGATGGCATGACTGGGCTGAATTGTACCTGCTGGTAGGTCAACGCATTTTTCCGTGTATTGGACATCGGCAACGCTGAGCCATATAGAACATGTCTCTGCCTATAAACTGAATGAACACAAAGTCATATGGAACATATATATGCCTGTAACCCGAAAGAACATAGACTATTCCAAATGAAGCATATATCGGCCTGTATCCTGAATGAACACAAACTAAGCCACATGGATCATGTCCTTTCCTGGAACCTGAACGAAAAAGGACTAAGCCATAAAGAGGATGTCTATGATTTTAACCGGAATTAACATAGACTGAACCATATGGATCATGTCTATATCTGTAAAGTGAATGGAGATTGGCTAAGACATATAGAACACGTATTTGACTGTAACTTGAATGAACATATATTGAGCCATATGGAGGATGTATGTGTGTGTAACATGAATGAACATACAATTAACTATAGGGAACATGCATATGCCTGTAACCCGATCATAAGCTACTCCAAATGTATGCAGTATTTGCATATATCTGCTATAAGAAAGAGATCAGCATACTGTAATGTGCGTCCGTTGTAGTGCGTTATAGCAAAGTAAAGCACAAATGGTATTTTGTGCTGGAATACTTGGTGTAAAGTACATTGCCTAACGAAACACCGTGGTAACCGATCTGGACTGTCCTGATGGCAGGACTTAAACTCTCACGAAACACCGTGGTAACCAAACTGGACTGTCCTGATGGCAGGACTTAAACTCTCACCATACTGATCATTGCTCTGGCATTCTAACCATGAAATCATTGTATATCCTGCCTCCGTTAGTTTGGCATACTAGCCATGGACCCACTGTATATCTTGTTTCCATTAGTCTGTCATCATAACCGTGGAACCACTGTATCTCCTGCTTCCATTATTGTGGCATTCTAATCATGGAGACAATGTATATCCTGCCTCAATAGTTTGGAGTTCCAGCCATGGACCCACTGTATCGCCTGCTTCCATTAGTCTGGCATTCTAACCATGGAACCACTGCACCTCCTGCCTCCATTAGTTTGGAGTTCTAGCCATGGTCCCACCGTATCGCCTGGGTCCATTAGTTTGGCATCTTAACCAAGGAACCACTGTATCTCCTGCTTCCATTAGTCTGGCATTCTAACCATGGTGGCTGTGTATATCCTGCTTCCATTAGTTTGGCATTGTAACCATGGACATACTGCATCTCTTATATATATATATATTGGATTACTGTATTGATGGGCAAACTAGAGTGATAGGATCCAGTATGTATGTATCCATGTGTATGTACCTTGGATTGCGGTGTTGATGGACAAGCTGGAGTGATGTTATCAAGCATGTCTGTGTCCATGTGTATGCACCTAGGATTACTGTATTGATGGAGTGATGTTATAAAGTATGTCCGTCCATGCGTATGTACCTTGGATTGCTGTACTGATGGACAAGCTGGAGTGATATGATCCAGTATGTGTGTATCCATGTGTATATTCCTTGGATTACTGTATTGATGGACAAGCTGGAGTGATATGATCCAGTATGTGTGTATCCATGTGTATATTCCTTGGATTACTATATTGATGGAGTTATGCAATCCAGTATGCCTGTGTCCATGTGTATATTCCTTGGATTACTGTATTGATGGACACTCTGGAGTGATGTTATCCCATAAATAAAATAATTTTTACATTTTATATAATCTTATCATGATTAGTTTTTACATGTTTCTTAAGGGCCCTGGGTGGCTGAGTGGTCTTTGCATGGTAATTGCCAGATCACTAACATCTCACCTTTGTCTTGGCTCATAAATATGGGCATGTGAGAAAGCTTGCTAGCAGCTTCTTGTGTATTTATGGTTCTTGCAAGGTTTGAATTCTATCAAAATCATCCTGAGTCAGTTATGCTGGAGTTTTTCATCAGTAAGATAATTGATTGCTATTACTTCAGCACTAAATAGTCTGTCATGTGCAGTTTAGCCTTTATACACCAACCAATCAGAATATCAAACTCATTTATCTCAGATTTAAATGTTTACATCACATCACGAAACATATTCCATGTTTAAAATCAGATACATAAATATACATTGTTGAATATATTTTTGGTATACCTAGTATCCCCTGTCATATTCCCAGTATAAAGTTATATAATGATATTGTGTCATATTTAGGAGTAGCATATATAAGACAGGCCGAATATGTAGGATCACAAAATTTGTTTTCAGGCTGTGGTATAGAGTTGGGCGATTGGGTTTGGTGGTTTTGAAGAGGGGCATATAACCATGAGAGTTAGCTAGCTTATCTTGGCTTTTCATGTTGAATGGATCATAAGTTTAAACAAACATTTTTTGTCTTTCATGTTGGTATATACATCTCCAGAAAATTATTTTAATAAATAAATATGAATTATATATATATGCATACATTACGATAAATCTCCAGCATGTAATAACAGTCCAACTTTTGATGGAACCTTTGACAAGTATTTTTCTAAACCCTGTAATGTGTCTATTTATTAATGGTTATTTATGCTTTGTAAAACATTACAGGCCTGGTTTGGAAGTGTTACAAACCTTTATATGTATTTGAAATGTCCAGTGGATCAGATTAATCACATTTTTACACGGAGAGGTTGTCACTGTTGTGGAGATGGAACTTCACAACTTCCAAAGGCTGGGCAATCCACTTGCATATGTAATTGAGAAAGGTTGAATTTCCATGTAGATTTTGTGTGATTATGCATCTTTTATTGTGGAAGGGATGTATCCAGTTCTTAGACTGAGCAGTGACTTGCATTTTAAGTTTTTTGAAGGAAGTGAACATTTATTCTAAGATATGGCTTGTGTGCAGTCCTATTTTTTTGGAACATTTTTAACCAACATTTGTACTGTTAATCAGTCTAATTTACATTTTGTTATCTAACTACCCTTTTGTATATATCATTTATACCCCTCATTGCTATGGAACCTTCATGTTTTATCATCTTATCATTGGTGTTTGCTTGTGTTTTCTTTAATCGCTCATCGGTACTATATATTTTTGACGAACTATAAAATAAACAACACCAACACGAAGAATGTGTGACCGGTTTCGCTTTATTGCTTCATCAGACTGAATTCAAAATGAATTCAATATCATTGCTTGCATCATTAAATTTATTATGTTTCTAAGTGATCAATGATAAATAATATGATATAAACAAAATAATGTCATAGCTTACATTTTTAATCTAATTGTCTTATTTTTTGATGAACAATTGACATGGAGATATGCATATACAGCAAAGATTAATGATATCTTAATACATACAAACATATAAAACTGGATCTTAAATATACATATATAATTTCGAAAGCATATTTTGAATCAAGATTTTTCTTTGTTTTGTGTTAGTTTTTATTTATTTTGTTATATACCTAATCCAGAATAGATTTCTAGGTCATACTCACTTCCCTTCATGAATGATCCAGTTGGCTGGAATCCTTGTCTTTTCCCCTTTTAAATCAATAACTAACATTTCGCCCAAAGGTCTGTTCAGTTTTATTACTTTTGTCCTCATGATGTGGTGTTTGTGGTATTTAATTTGTTGTACATTCTTTACTCATTTGTTCTTGCAGGGGATTTGATTTTCTAAATCAAATCTTGTCTTAGGCGTTTCCATATTGAGATATAATACCTATAAGTAAAACAAATGTACGTGTGTGTGTTGCACAGTGTTGATGCATGCGTGTTTTTTAATATTTAAATTTATTCTATTTTATTATATTTTCCTTTATTTTTTATTTTTAAGCTTGATATTCTGAGATGAATTGAAATGATTCTTTGCATGGACATGAATGAAAACATGGTTGAAAACTTACACCTTTCAGGCTTGATATCATGAAATGGACTGAAAATATTTTTGTTGAACTTGATGGAAAACTTGTTACAGTGACGTTTTCTATCTTGGGTTTTTATGGATTTAAATGTACTCTCATGCAATGGGACTGAAAACATGATCAGTACTGTTATATCTTTTGAGGTACAGGTCTTAAGAAAGATTTAAAGCGTTTATTGTAGTAACGATTGAAAACATGGCAGTACATGTATGGAATAATATCTATATTTGGTGATTTAAACAAATAGATTAAGATTGCTCAGTTCATGAGTCGGATTGTAAAATCGTCACATACAAATTGAGTAATGGGACCAAAAGTGTTATGGCATGGACATAATTGAAACACGTCGGTAGTAAAATTATGGTGGTAATAAAACTTAAGCCATTAAGCACACCTACCTCTTAAATATATATATATATATATATATATATATATATATATATATATATATATATATATATATAACTGTCCTTCCTCTGACTTGAGTTACATTTCTTTGGTTGAACTTAAGTACAAATTGCTTTCCATATCTACTCATTTCCATTGTTTTTCTCAGTTTTGATTTTAAAAAATATATCTGGGTAGCCTTTACAGTGTTTTGGTGTTCTATTTAGATGGAGCACCCCTGTTGATGTACCTGCCTCAGTCATTTAGATTCCTCTAAAAGGTTGCATGAATTAGGTTTCTTCATTTTGATATGGCTGAGCTACAAATTGTTTTCCTAATTTACTCATTCTATTCTGCTACATTGATTTTATATATATATATATATATATATATATATATATATATATATATATATATATATATATATATCCTTCTTGTATCCATGCTTTAATTTGGTGGTTTGTCTTTACTTGTCCAAAACTCTGTGTTAAGACAATTGTATAGTTGCGTTCTTTGTCTTCTATAATTCACATTGGATTATAACACGCAGTTTATTAAACTTTATCATCCTGCTGGTTCTAACACATATGACATGTTAGTTCCATTTCTCAGTACTTTCCCTATAAATCAGATTTCCTACCCTCCCCATGCATAATATAGGCTTATTAGTAGTTTTGCTTGCATGCAAGCAGTATTTTATTTGGATAAGATTTTCCATACCAGTTTCAGAATGTGATTTAAGTCTTGAGATTCTACTGTTTGCTTTGTTTTCTGCAAAATCTGTTGTTTCGATGTATTGAAATATATTTCCATATTTTTCTATTTCCCACATTTTAGATCCCAATTCTGTTCTATTCTAGTTGTTTCTACAAAAAGTGCTTTCTAACAACCGAAGATTGGTTCTAGGGTGTTATTTGCTCTTTTTTTGGGTAAATTCCAGGGAATATTGATAGCTTTATTGCAGACCAATGTGGAAGAATGTCTATCCATGGATAATGCATTCCTTTCAAAGATTTTGCTATCCTATAAATTTATTAGTGGAGATCCAAGTTAAATCCAGTGCTGAAGACATTGACGTGCCTATGCTGGTCCCTGTAGTGATTATGTGCCTATGCTGGTCCATGTAGTGATAATGTGTCTATGCTTTTCCATGTAGTGATGATGTGCCTATGCTGGTCCATGTAGTGATGATGGTCCATGTGGTGATGATGTGTCAACAGTCTTTTGTTCGATGACAATAAAACAATCCGACTCCTTATTTGAAATTTCACTAAAAATTCAAGTCTATATTTTCAAGAAGCGGCCTCGAGTGGTCTAAAGCGCTCTTCGTTACGGATCACTGCCATCTCACCTCTGTCTGCGTGGGTTCGAGTCTTGGATTCCGCTAATGTGGATATGTGAGAAATCTTACCAGTAGCTTCTTGTGGGCTAGTGGTTCTTTCCGGTGTTTTTCCGGTTTCTTCCTCCACATAAATACTGGCCGCTATTTATAGTCTGTCGTGTGCTGAAAAATGACATTATTGCTGCGAAATATGACCTCTAAAACACAAAGATATAAGGCAAAATAGAAAAATTTAGAACGATGTCATACACCTACAAGGTTACATTAAATGGTTTACGTCAATGGTTGCTATTTCTTTGTTATTAAATGTTAGTATAAGAGATATGTGTGTAAGCGAAAGCTAACACGCATGCACGCACACACACACACACACACACACATACAAGTGTTACTGCCTTGGGTGACAGTAGAACAGGCAGTACTTTAGTCTGGAGTGTTTTGAGAGATGGACAGATGGACTTAACATTACCGTGGAGAGAGAAAGAAACACAAAATGGTAAAGAAAAAACAAACGTAGGACACCATTTTTGGTACCGTTATTCTTGCGGTATTATAGGACAAAGATTACTGAGATAACCATACATTTTATGTGAAATAGGTTCCTCGTTTTCATTCATTCATCAACTTCATAAAAAATGTGATATTTATTGTTGACTGACTGCGTAACAGTTTCCTGTATATCTCTGATTCAAGATATGTGCTGTGTTTCACGGCACACGTTACCAACAATGTTGCAAGGTTTTCACAAATCAAAGGGCGGAGAATAAAAAAAAAAAACAGCACCATAACGCTCCTTGTTCTATCGACAGTCTAAACTGGGAGAAAATAGGTCGAATATTGTTAAATATTTTCTGAACGTGTGTTTTGGTTTTAAAATTTAGAGTTAACCATGGGCAGGGTTATACAGTGCAATGTCACTCGCGTCATTTTTGAACATTGTTACATTTATTCCGAACGTGTGTTTTGGTTTCAAATTCAGA